>JAPDFI010000001.1:1200000-1800000 GCA_027569585.1 Penicillium silybi | reverse complement strand
TCCATGAACAAGATCCGCCTAACGTACCACTGGTCGGAACTATGGCGCACCCTACTCTCCACAATGCGCTTCCTTACAACCTACGCCACCGACCTAACAACCAACCACAAAATCCACACCCTAACCAGCTCCCTCGCCGACGTAATGGCCTTTTGCGTCTCCGGCGGCGACACCTTCCTTCCAGACCCAGCCTCCTACGACGACCTATTCTACAAGCTCGTTGAAACAGGTCCCGTGATCTCCAAATTCCGCTCCGTTTACTTCCAGACCCCCGACTCCAAAGACCACGCAGCAGCGGTTGAAACCCTCCTCTCCGTCTCAACGCACTTCTACACCCTCCTCTTCCAATCCGACGGAGATGCTAGTACCGCGGCGAGTGTCACGCCTAGTCCGAAACCGGATGGCGAGCCGACACCCGTCGCCTTGCCGGCGATTAAGAAAAGGAACTTGAGCCCGAGGGAGGTGCATCGGATTATCAAGCAGGGATATGATACGCTTAGTATCCAGCCTCCGGAGGGGTTGACGACGTGGCCGAGATGGCGGGAGACGGAGTGGAAGAGTGAGTTGAAGAAGGCGGCGAGGTGTGCGGTTGATGATGCGCGGCAGCTTGTTGCTTAATTTGAGGTGGGATTGATGTGTAAATTGGAAAGTGTTTCCTTGTTAGTTTATGGGGAGGGGATTGTTTCGTCTGTGATATCCAGAAGAGATACAGTATTCGGCATTGAATGAGATGTTGCATCGAGTGTCTTCTTTATTGTAGTGATTCTTGCTGTGGTGATTATCTAACGATCTGGTTGAAGTCATGGTGATACTTTTGTATTCCATTAGCCCTGATCGAGGGCTGAACTAAGACGCATCCTAGTAAGCTAGATAAAGATACGAAAAACGAACCCCATAAGAAAAGCCAACGTGCCTCCTCATCGGAGGCGATGCTCATTGAAACCCGACCAGGAAAAAACACGACAATAAGTGCCGGTGAAAATGTGCGCCATATAAAAAGGAAACCCGTGTGTAGAATGGGCCAGCATAAGCTGGGAACGACAGGCGGTCAGAAAACAGAGTAGAGAAATCGGCGTGGGTATGTAGTTGAAGGGAACTACGACTTGTCCTCGTAGGAGTCCTCGGCAGCGATGTACTCAGTGCGGAAGTACTTCTCGGAGTTGCGGCTCAGCCAGATAGATAACTTGGACACTTCCTCACGCATGCGCTGGGTGCTCTGGATGTCCATGTTGGTCTGAGCGAGGAGCTCAGGAAGCAGGCCTGTGGGGTTGGAAGTCAGTAAGGGAGGCACATAGCATAGCAAAAGTATCAAGTGACTACTTACTGAAGAGACGAATGAGGTGCTCCCCGCCGTAGATATCAACGGGGCCCATGCCGGGGACATCCTGGAACTTCTTGCGGAAGACACGGTACTGGGCACGCTCGTAGCGGTAGAGGAGGACACGGTCGAGCATGACATCGAAGTACTCGAGCATACCGGAGATGACCTCGTCGAGAACGTCGATGTCGATGCGGTTGTCGGAGCGCTTGGGCTCCTCCTCATCACGCCAGTCCTGGAGGATCTGGCGGACTGGCTTGGGGGCGGGCAGGGCCACCACGCTCCCGTTCTTGGTGACGCGCTCCCAGTCATCGACAATGAGAGACTTCAGGTTGTCGGGCATCACGATGCGGATGCTGGGACGGGTAGTAAAGCTCTCCTCCTGTTCAATGCCGTTAACCTCCGACTCTACACATGTTTGGGAGTCGTCCTCGGCGCCGAAGACAGATGGAAGGTTGTCAGGGGGATCAGACATGTCCGAAAGATCCGAGGAATCATAGTCCTCGAGATCATCGGGGTCCTCGGGATCAGGCTTGATGCGAGCCATGATGGTGCACTTGGAAGAGTGGGTAGAAGATAGGGGAGTGGATGAAGGGTGGTGGAGGAGAAGAGAGAAGAGACGGTGGCGGAGAGAAAGGTTGATGAAAGAAACGAAGGGTGGAAGAGTGGGATGGTGATAAGAGAAGCAAATGATACGATGATGTGTGGGTGGCAGGCATCGACGACGTAGCAAGCAAATGGGGGTAGGCAACATACTTTTTCAATATCATTCTCACCACGGGCCCGCTTGCCACCGCGGCCGGGCACAGAGTTGCCGCGCTCCTCGCTGTCACGTACCGAGCTGCGATCGGACATTGCACGTTTCTTAGAAGCAGGCTTGACCTGCTTCTGGCGAACAGAAGCCTCAACCTCGCGGCGGAGGTTGGATGCCAGCTCGCGGTTCTCTTCGGTCGCCTTTCTGAGGCGATCCTCGAGTACCCAGTCATCCCATCTACTCGAGAGTGGTCAGCACATGACGCTAAAGAATGGTGGCCGATCTCGCTGCCGGCGAGGGTGAAGTGAGAGTATCTCAGGCAGGCAGGGCGGGGGCAAGCAAGTGAGGTAGTGAAGGGAGTCAATACAGATGGCGCTTTCCGGGTTCAGGGACCCGGGGCATTTGGACACGATCCATGACGGTCAAGTTGAATTGGTGCAGGTGGATGAGAGTTGGGAGTGGGCAGTGATGAGATGGATGAGATGGATGAAGGTGGAGTGGGAAGGAATGCGTGGAGATGCGAGATAATGAAAAGGGAGTACATACGTATTCTTCCAGCCCTTGTAGTGGACCAGGTATTCGTGAGGGCTCTTCTTGTCGGAAGGGTCCTTCAGGCGCACCTCGAGGATTTTCGCATCGTAGAGCAGCTCTTGGTGGAAGCACAGGACTTTCTCGTCCTTGCTGTACATGGATGGAGGCATGATTGCACGAGAAACAAAATCGGGACAAAAAATGAAGGATGAAGATGGGAGTCGAAGAAGTCAAGTCGAGTTCTGGGGTGAAGGGAGAACTTATGCGTTGCTCCAAGCGGCGATTCTGAACGGCGAATGGCGTCGCCCGCTTAGCCGACGGTTGAAAGCTGCAACTTGATCGTTCTCACGTCCCTCAATGGATTTGAAGGCTCGGGAATTCTATTATCGACTCTCGACCGCGGAGGCGATGCCTAGGGCGATGCCCGGACTGATGTTCTTGATAATGCCGGAGCTTTCTGCCCAGGCTAGGAGGATGGTTGATGCACTCCTTTGGATAGAACTTCAGCCCTAAAAGGTTCCGACTTTGTCGTGTAATTGATTAGGACAAGTAGTTCGTAGTCCTTGTCGTTTTGAAATGCGCGAGTTGATTGCGCGTAGGGCGACGGAAGAGGTTGATGAAGGCGGAGCGCACCGCCCCTTGAAGATTGGGTCTACGCCGGGAAACGCGCACCTACGCGCACCTATCTTCTTTAACCACCCACCATGCCACCCAAACGCACTAGATCCTGTCGACATTCAGCCGATCGAGAGGGTAGGATCTTATTAGCTATGGAAGCTATTCAAAACGACAACGTCGTGTCTATTCGCCAGGCCGCAGCACTATTTAGTGTATCAGACTACCCTCCGCCGACGCGCTGGCCAGCTATCTCGCCATGAGACACGCGCAAATAGCCATAAATTGACCCAATTCGAAGAGAACTCACTAGTCAAACATATTATCTATAGATCCGCGTGGTGCAGCGCCTAGGCCTGCTTCTGTTCGAGAAATAGCTAATTTGCGTTAGTTCCGGATCTCCTACAGGAGGCAATTACATGAGTTTGTTTCCGGCTATAACTCTCAAAGACAAGGCGTTTCTGACTTCTGTAAACTTTGGCTCATGTGCTGTGTGGCAAAGTGATGGACCGCAAAAGTGATAATCACAGTTCCAGACCTTCAGTGGCATCAGTCTGGAATAATACAACTTAACTGAAGTAAGGTGGAAGCGGCACAAAAGGAGAAAGATCTGTGCTAGAAATGCTCTTCCAAACCCTAGACATATGATATACTAACCAAATACGAATGGCGCATTATGATCCAATTTGTACCTAACAAAGGTAATAAGCCTGGAATAGTGGGCGTGGTGCCGAACAGACAGCTCCGGAGTAACCGTGTCCCCGAAGCTGCACGGACCGGAATATTCATAAATCCGAATCCGAATCCTAGCCATCCATATTGCAAGAGATATCCCTCTTAAGTCATCCGTTGCAGCAGAGCATTATTGCCTTGAAACACTATTGATTTTGAACTTTTGACTGTATGCTACCTGGGGCTTAATACTACAGACGGTAAAACTAACCGATAATAGACATCTAGATGGCGGAACAAGCACCTCTCCAAGTTCTTGTTATTATTTCGGACAAAAATAAATATTGGGAGCAGTCCTGGTCTACTTCGGAGGACATATGTCGAGTTGCTCTTGAGGTCCTCGAAGACAATCATTTACTAAAGCGCATCCACCAACTTGAACCGAGGCTGCTAGCAAAGCAGAAGTGGGAAACGCGTGTTTCTTGTGTTTGATATCTCAAATACTTCCTATGATCCTGCCCTGTGCCATTTACCGGAGCAAAACAAGCTTCCCGTTTCAATTGTTCGACTAGGTCAAAAAGTGCAAGCCTACCCGGCAAACCTTCCAATACAGAATTGGGTGAATAGAGATATTGCCCGAACTCATAACGACAATGGTATAAATGGCCTTCCGCCCTTCGTTACGGACTATACCTTCGGTCCACCAGTATACCTCAACCCACGCGACCCGTCATTACTACGTTGACCTCGTCTGCCCTATGTTCCTATCAACATGTATTGATTCGCTCGGTGCCGGTAACGTTATTGCACCGAGGACAAGAAGTCACTATGTACTCGCACATCTGTCTCATCGTTAGCTATGGAAACGAAGAACGGAATGCTCATACTTAAGAGGCAAACTTCGAAATATCCAAATATCTCTTGGAATGAAATCCAGCGGTGCTATAGAGCTGATCGGGACCCAGGATTAGTCATAATTTCCTGAGTCCCGCTCAGCTGGAACCCGAAGATCGGGGTCCACGCCGGAACAACTTCGTCAACAATTACGGTGCTGCACTTGCACAACTAA
Organism: Penicillium silybi; assembly: GCA_027569585.1. NCBI lineage: Eukaryota > Fungi > Ascomycota > Eurotiomycetes > Eurotiales > Aspergillaceae > Penicillium > Penicillium silybi. The sequence continues at coordinate 1,795,041 of JAPDFI010000001.1, read as the reverse complement.
TTGTCTCGTGATTCCTGACTGAAATTCCTTGGATCGAATCCTGGATCTATTTCCAAGAGAGTTGGACGGTCACTACGGGCTACTTTCGCGACACTTCGCGTCCTGCCACTTTCGGGAGACGTGACGCGATTTCGCGATAAGAAACTATCCATCGGGCATCGTGATCGCGCATGCTTCATCGCCAGATTCGTTGCTTGCGGGAAAGATTCGAGATTGCTATCAATTATGGCGCCCTCTGAAGAGACCGTTCTGAGCAACTTTCTGCTCTCGCCGGCGCCGCTGCCGACAGTGCTGTCCCTGCAGAAGTTCACAGAGCTATTCCCAAAGCGCCTGCGGAACCATCCACACATTCGCACCCTGTACCGGGAGTTGCAGCAGGTCCGTGAACATGACATGGACCGGGTGAATGGAAACATCGACCGAGAGATCAAGCAGGGCGAGCGACAAAAAGCCGAGCTCCGCAAGGCCACTCTCGCTGCCGGGGTGGAAGCTGCCAATCCCAATGAGCAACGGGAAATGGACGTCGATCTCCATTTGTTTGGCCAGAATCGCACCGATCCCGAGGATTACCACTCGGTAGCCAGCCTTCTCGCTGAAATGGACGCAGCTTGTGGCAATATCGAGCGTGAGATCTCCAATGTGGATCGTGAGGCTGAAGATCTTCTCAAACAGCTCAATACAATTGTTGGGGACATGAGTGATCTCCGCTATGGCAAGCTGCAGGGGCCAGCTGGAACAGCCAACAATCTAGCCGAAGAGGCCATCAAAGGTCTGCAGAATCTTGAGGATGCTTGCTACAAAAACACTTCGTGAATCGAACAGCTCGTGTACCTGGCCTAGTGTGGTCAATTGACTTTAAATTGCTCGATTTGCCTCTGCTTGGTGGCTTCAAGCTAGCTAAGGTAAGTTACCACATCCATCAAGATGAGCCTGACGCTAACTTTGACAGTACAATCTTCGCGTGGAAATATGGGGCAATCAATAGACTGTTTGTCGGCCCATAACCAGAGACCAGCAGCCTATCCTAGAACAAGGATATCTCTCTCTGAAGCTCCTCGCTTAGGCACACGCGCTCTTGAGCTGATGCCTTTTTAATTGCCAAGTCTGCTACGTGGAAGAGTGGCATACAGGATCTCATCCTAGATGAAGATATTTGGGCCACCCATGGCTATCAAGAAGAGACTAGCGGTCGTCTATGCTGAGTGTGCATGCACGGGATTCATACGATGTGTGATTGCCACCCATTCGTCCCAAATTTTCAATTAGGAGATACGTGAAACAAGAATTTTCAATTGTACCAACAAGCAGTCAATTTCCATAATTTTCCGGTATCGTTGCGTAGTACTACAGTTCCCACCGAAACAAAATGGCTCTTCGCTGGTGTGGGGTTGATCGCCCGCACGCGACCCGCGTCGCGTCGCCTTCATTTCTACATCAACTCGAGCAATCCCACATACCACTCAGCAACAATGCCTTCAATCCAATTGCACCCACGCTCCACTGCATCCTCTGCAACAGCGACAGAAACATCCTCCATCCCTGTCACCAACCCACTCCCCCAACTCCTGCAAACACCCTCGGGCCTAGCCCTCCTCGAGCTACAGGGCACGATCAACCTCCCAGAGAATGAGCAAGATACAAGCCCAGACGGATCCCCCGCTGATCTCAATGGCCCATCCTTCGAGTCTCCGATCGGAAAGATCATGTTTCCGGACTACTCCTCGCACAACCCGGACGACACGAAGTGGATGAAGCGGGCCTATCTGTATGTTGGTCGGTACCAGCGTATGACCGGCGAGGTGAAGAAGTTACCGCGACCGATTGCTGTACTGCAGAAACGCGCTGGGTCTACGGAGGAGGAGTTGGAGGTTGTTGAGATTGTGCGATACAAGGTGTTCTTCAGGAATCGACCGGAGCCTGTGAATGACATTTGAGGCGTCTGAGATGTGCTTTTGGCTTATGGAGCAGAATATTGCGCCAAGGAAATATCCCCCAAGCGAAACAGCTCATCGACTCGCCTAGCGAGGGTTTGCTCTGCGCTGAAGCCACCCTGTCGTTCAGTCGGGCACGGCACTCCGGGTACATATACCACCACGCTGTATCACAGCTTCTCTTAGATCCCCGATACCTTGCTCTCTTGCTCTCTTGATCTATGTCATCTCAGATGAGAAGTTGCGGGATATGGCACCGAGGCGCGCAATAAGCGCGGATGTCAACAGTCTAGGGATGGACATACGGACTGTGGCCCTCGGCTTTCGAATGTCGGAAGGCAAAGTCAAGACAAGATAAAGCTTCTTGGAATGGATTGTCAACCTTCCTTACTTCAGAAGATGACTTCACGGTTATCTCATATCTCATACGTTGATCGCAGATAGAAAACACGAATGCGGCTACAGGCGGCAGGAATGACCCCAAACTTAAAACGGTCTCGACTTCAGTATTCCCTTTCTATCCAACCCATCCCTATTGTGCACATCTTTCATTGTCAAATTGTTCGATGCTGCTCTGGGTGGGATAAGCACTCGCTGCTCTAGTCCCGGACAGCCATGACCATCGCCAACAACCCCGTGGAGGCCATTTTCCCGACAGACCTAGGCCCTGAATATGTCGGCTTCGATCATATCCACTGGTACGTTGGGAATCCCAAGCAGGCCGCGTCGTACTATATCACACGCATGGGATTCACGGCAATTGCGTACCGCGGCCCTGAGACTGGTTCCCAATTCCTGGCTAGCTACGTGATCGCCAACGGTGCGGCAGTCTTCGTTCTTACTGGGCCGGTGTGCGAGCTGCCAGTAAGAGGCGAAGCAAATAATGTGTTGCAGCATGCTACAGATGAAGAACGGGCGATGCTTGCTACGGTACACGAGCACTTGACTCGGCATGGTGATGGTGTCAAGGATGTGGCGTTCCAGGTCACGGGCAAGGTCGAGAACGTGTGGAAGCGAGCCATTGAGAACGGCGCATCAGCCATTGAAGAGCCAAAGACCGTTTCAGTGGATGGAAAGGGCCAAATCACGACGGCCACGATTGGGACCTACGGCGACACAGTACACTCGCTGCTCAACCGGGAGCAATATGCATCAGAGGCGCCATTCCTGCCCGGATACCGAGCCATCGATCCCAACGAAGACCCGATCAATCAACTCCTGCCAGCGATCGAGTTCATCGAGATTGACCACTGCGTCGGCAACCAGTCATGGGGTGGCCTGGACCAAATCGTCAAATAGTAAGCTAACGGCGTGATGCCATTGGAAAGGTACAGTCTAACGGCGTACAGCTACGAAGACTGCCTCGACTTCCACCGCTACTGGACGGTCGACGACAAAGCCATGTGCAGCGAATACTCCGCCATGCGATCGATCGTAGTAGCTTCTCCAAACGAAACGATCAAAATGCCCATGAACGAGCCAGCGACTGGCAAGAAGAGGTCGCAGATAGAAGAGTACCTCTCCCTCTCTTATACCCTGGCCTATCTAACAGTCGCAGATTTGTGGACTACTACCACGGCGCAGGCGTGCAACACATCGCCTTCCGCACACACGACATCGTCACCGCAGTGACGAATCTCAAAGCACGAGGCGTCCAATTCCTTCGAGTCCCATCGGCATACTACGCAGATCTACGACAGCGGTTATCACAAGTATCATGGACACTGGATGCAGATTTGGACGTGCTGGAGCAACTGAATATACTCGTTGATTTTGACGAGCGTGGGTATCTATTACAGATCTTCACGAAGCACGTCGTGGACAGGCCGACCGTATTTATGGAAATCATTCAGCGCAATGACTTTGACGGGTTCGGAGCGGGCAATTTCAAGAGTCTTTTCGAGGCGTTTGAGAGGGAGCAGGCTCTGAGAGGGAATTTGTGATGGCATGGCCTTCCAAGACTATATAGTTACCCAAATGCTTATTTCCTTATTTCCTTAATTCCGCCTGCGGGCCGAAAGAAATAGCCGGGCGGAATTAGGACGCACTTATCCAACCAACACATTCCGCACTTGCATCGCGGGTATTCAAGCCTAGAACAAGATCTACGAAGCCTACAGCATAAGACCCAAAAGCAGTAATAAACTTGCATGATAATGTATCCATCGGCACCAAGCAACGTGGAACCCGATCCGTCGGAAGCACGAACATTAATAATTAGCCGTAAGCCATGCCGAGCTTCCCTAACAACCCCGCAAAGTGTCCCACCAAGACAACCTTGGAGAAACGGATATAAGACAGCCCATGTTCCGTGCCCGACCCCATTGGCACTTTCACTCACCTCGCACCATTTCCACAGCCACAATGGCCCCCATCGAACGCATCACCCTCTTCAAGGTCCCCAACGAGGCGGATCGGCTGCGTCTGCTGGAGCAGTACAAGGTGCTCGCGAAGACTGCGACCAAGGTATGCACATCTACCATATACGAGGTCCCAAGACTAACGCGCGCAGGACGGAAAGCCTTACATCGTTGCCGCTGCGGTCGGGCAATCATTCGACGATCCCCGGAACAAGGGCTTCAATATCTCGGTTAAGACTACGTTTGCTTCGCTGGAGGATATGAAGTACTATGATACCGAGTGTGAGGCGCATAAGGCTCTCAAGGCTGTTGCGGGGCCTATCAAGGAGGATGTTTTGACGACGTACTATGAGAATGTTCTCTAGGTTTTGGAGGGAGCTTGGGAATGAGATTATTTATAGAACGGTCTCAGACAGATTTTTGCTACACCGCACTCAAGTATAACGTCTATCACCAGGCTCACGTTCAGTCCAAACTCTCCACCTTGGAGTCTCTGAACGTACGCGGCGTAGGGAGGATGCGTTGGCGACGTACTACGAGACATTTTCTAATATTCGAAAGAGACCTTGGGTATTTCGACCCTGAACGTTACGAACCTGAGGATCTGAACAAGATCTAAAACGAAGCGAGTTTGATACAACTACAAATACAAGAAGAAATTGAAACGTCATTTCATCGGGATGTACAGAGCATACATCTAGTATGCAGGTTCGCCGTGGCCCCAAGCACCCACAAAAAAGCACTGAGGTAGAAGGGATACAGGGTAAGGAAAAGAAAACACCGAGGGGGACATGCCGGGCTGGGAACAAAACACCGTACAGAGTCGTAACGTGGCCGGGTTCATGGGCTAAATGAGAATAAAGCAGAGTTCCGGCCCATAGGAGCAGTTGGCAGGGGAGGTGATCACAGATCGCATCCGGTGCAAGGAAATATACAGAGTAGGATGGATGGGATGGTCTAGTCGAGGGCTCGGCGGAGGTCACTCCATTTTTGACGGAGGGTTTCGTGGTTTTCGGACATCTGAGATTATTAGCATTTTACCAAGGCAGTCAGGGGAAAAGGGAAGCATACCTCGGCCCACTTCATCTTCGTGGCAACCAGCTCCTTCTCCATCTCGGCCATGTTGTCTTCGATCGCGCGGTTCTCGTTCTGCACCTCGATGTTGCGCTTCATTATGCGGTCCATCTCCGTCCGAAGCTTCTCCTCAACCTCACCGGGCTGCTTGTCCACGACAACCTTCAGCTCGGAGACCTGTAGCTTCAAGGCATCGTTCAGGTCGCGCAACTCTTCGTTCTCCACCTTTACATGCACCAATTCCGATGCTAGCTGCACGTGCTCCTTGTCGGATGCTTCGGCGCGTTCCTCGAGCAGGCGCACACGGGATGCCTGCGTGGCTACGGTGTGTCGAAGGTGCTCCAGCTCTGCCTCTTGCTCCTTCTCTGTGCGGGTCTTCTCCTCCCATTCGGCCGTGTAGGTCTTGATCATATCCTGAGTGAGGGGAACGGCGCAAGCATCTTGCACAAGAATATCGGCGCGGTAAATCTCCTTGTCGGCAGCGCCAGAACTTCCAAAGAAGCCAGACTCCAAGATTGACGAGGCAGAGGGCTGCTTGTCGATGTAGGCATCAAATAGGCGCTCCTTCAGGAAGGTCGAAAGCGAGCTCATATCCTTCATTTCTAGCAGCGCATCCACATTGCGTCTCATGATCGCAACGCCAAACTTGAGAATTGTGCTTTCCAGACCTTCCTCGAATATCAGATCGTAAATGCGCAGGACAAGCTGCAGCGGGAAGCGGTAGGCAAACAAGGTCAAGAACCACTGGGTAGCGTATAATTGAGGAGGGACACCGCGCCGGCGGAGATGACAGTACAGGGCGGGCTCGAGGTCTTCCAGAAGACGCTCGAACTGGTAGAGGGCGCGGTGAAGGCCGGGCATGTCTCGGATAAACATCTCCCGGAGCCCGTATTTGTTCATCAGCTTGACGAGAAGCTCAAAGGCTTCCACCTCGTCCATCTATAGTCGGTGTTAATTGGTTAATTGCATATGGCCGATCGGAGCCTTGAGCACTTACGTTGAACAACAATGGCATGACGATAAAGTTCATACCCTGTGCATAACCAACGCCTTCGTCGTATAAAGCGTACGCCTTGCAGAGTCCGTACAGACTCTCCTGGCTTCCTTGGGAGATAAAGTACTTGGAATAGCTCGTGCGGGCACCCAGGTCTCGTCGAATGGTCTTCTCAAGCTTCTGCAGGGTGACCGCCTCATCCTTGGCCTTCTTCAAGCGAGCGTTTTCGCTAGCAGCCTGCTCCTTGGCCAACCTCTCAGGGTCTGTCTCCGCGGAAGGGCTGGGGGCAACGCTCGTCGACTGGGTTCCAGAGCCCGAATGATCGGACCGAATGGACGAACGAGATGAGGAGACCGAATCTTTCTCGGGCGTACCAATGATCTGGGCATTTGATGGCCGACGATCTTTGTCGGTCCCACGGGCGACAAGTTCCCGATAAACGTCCTCAAACTCGCCAGTGTGGCCATCAGCCAGAATTTGCCAAATAACTCCACGAATAGTCTGCGGAATACCTCTCTTAATAGCGGCATTCAGAGCCTCCGAGTTCGCCAACGCTTGGGGTCCGTCATTCACGAGTTGCTGCCACATATCCCAATCCACGGGTGTAGAGGCATCGGATGCTGACCTAGAAAACCCGGACACAGTGCCCGGGGCGAGAGTATGGTTGATGGTCGACGGAGCCGTGGCGGTCGCAGGGGAGGTTGCTCCAGAGGCGGGCGCGGCAGGGGCAGCGAGAATCCCATCCTCGCTCTCTTCAGGGATAATGGGGGGACTAGCACCGGACTGACTGATGCTGGCATGGCCAGATCGGACACTCGACTGGTCGTTCTCTGTACCAATATGTTCCTCCCGCATCCGCAACAGCTTGAACTGGTCTTTCAAGCTATTGCGTCTCGGTCTCCTCGAATTGACACTGGCGGCATCCCCGTCTTCAGACCGAGCAGCCAGGTCCAAGTGACTGGCAATGGTAGATACAGAGTTGGCGGTGTTTCGGCGGCTGTATCCAGACTGTTGCGGGGACTTGACCTCCTTGGTCCCTGTCGAGCTCCGGGAGAACCATGCAAAGGGACCGCTGGGCTTTCGGGTCGGTGGCGGTGGTGCTGCGGGAGGAGGGTTCTTATTTTGCGGGGGAGCTCCCCAGGGCAAGGATGGCAAAGTTCCCGACAATCCCTTCAGGGCAGAGCCCGGAGAAGATACCTGCTCGTCCTTGGGCGGCAATGGAGGCGGTTCCGACTTGCCTGCATCCTTCATCGGCTCATCTTCCTTGCTGTTGGTCAAATTAACCTCATCGAGCGAGGATGCGGTCGAAAGACGGTGGGACGTAAGTAGGGGCGACTTGTTCGGCTGGGGGCTCCCAATGATGGTGTCGTCTCCTTCGTCTTCTTCCTCTGCTGACTGTTCCGCAGGCTGCTCCGGCTTCTCTTCATGCTTCGCCTCGTCGGCGGTCCCGAGGTTCACGTCGTCGGTAGCTTGTTCGCTCGGCTCGTCCTGTCCTTCCCCTTGGCTGTCTCCTTCATCCTTCTCAGCCTTTTTCTTATCCTTCTTCTTGTTTTTCTTCTTTCCTTTTGTCTCTCCCGGCTCCGACCCCTCGTCCTTCTGCTCGTCCTGCGATTCAGAAGGGAAAGGAGGCTTCTCCGTTGTGTCGGGGGATGTCCCCGTGCCGACAGGGGGGCTATCGGTCAGGGAACGGGTCGAGGTAGACCTGGGAATAGAAACGTTCAGGTGCTCTGGTGCTTCGGGGGCATCGTCGAAAGACTCCTGTGAGGGTGATGAGCATGTCGCACACGCGATGAAACAGACGCGAGACTCACCCCTACGTAGTCGCTGCTGTTCCGGTTCGAGGACATGGCGGGCAGGGGGTTAATCAGATTAGAGAGCACAAGACTCCATAGGACGAAAGGAAATGATCATAGACCAAGAAAAAGGGGAAAGATGGAATGAGCCAGCGTGGAAGGAATTTGGGAGACGTCAGTTCAACTGATTGAATCGAAGGGCCAGGCACACGGGGCGCTGATTGGCTGTGCGGGGGGCAACTGGGGCGACCTGTCGATCGGGACTTTTGGAATGTCCTTTTTTGCATGAAAATGCACGCTATGTATGTGCATAGCTAAATAGCATGCATTTGCAGAATGCAGGATTCCTTATGCATGGCTATCCTAGCTTATTGTACGTACTGGCTCCCGTTGTGTCGTACATTGAAGAGTACAGTATCAGCTCTGAGAACGAATCCGGATGGGTCCACTGTTTCACATTAATTAGCCTCTTTGTTCGTTTTTAGAACACCCTTCCCAGGTACCTTCAACTCTTTCTACACATCTTTCTAAGCCTCGCTCAGTCAATCGTGTGGGCCTAATATTCTACCAATCTTTCCAAAAAGTAGCCGAGGTATATCGTTTTGCCCCAGTGGCCGTATCAACGCCGGTAGTAGCTGGTATTTACAAGCCTTTTTCAAAATCCAACCATCGCTGCAGCCGCAGTGGATCTATTTTCTTCAGTTCTGAGAGCCAGCTCAGAATCTGATCCCGGTCATCTTGCTGCAGGCTGCCTCCCACTTTCGATACCAGCAGTGTGCACTCAATCAGGGCCTGGTAGATATACTTGCAGTCCTCTGCGCCGTCGAGCATCTCCTGGATGGCTTCAATTTCATCCCGCAGATACTGAAGTCGTTCTGACGTGCTCAAGTTCGGAGCCATCGTCCGGTCCGCCACCGACGGATCGAACACGCACATTAAGTTCTGGTGGTAGAACCATAGTGACTGGTCGTAAGGATCAATCAGGGCCTGGTGAATGAGCTCCAGCTCTGCGAAAATTTAGTAAGAGCTCGGGAGATGGTCCAGCACGACTTACCCTCGTCCAGCATCTTCCTCCGCTCCTCGTCGCTAGCAGATTGTTCCTCCAATATCCGGAGAATCAGCTTGGTGCGATAGTGCCAAGCAGAGAAGTTGGATAGATTGGCTCCGACCATCTTCTTTGCATAGTCGAATTCTTTCTGGGTCATGCTCTTCGCCTCATCCGAAGTGCCCAATTGCCTAATGGTCTCCACCACCAAGCGCCGGTAGCCCCAACCGTGAAAGTTGCGACTATCCAGAGTCAACATCTTACCCACCAATGCAAGCTCCTGTTCCCAGAATGGACGAGATTCTGTTATTGGGAGTAGCCGCCGGGCTTCGTCGAGTAGCCACAGACGATAGTTCCAAATCCAGTAGCATTTGGGGAAGCTGCGCAAGAGGGGGATCAAAAAGTTCAGGTCATTTCTGATCAGGTCCGAGACCACAGTGGATGCATTCTCTTCAGTCGAGTTCTCTGCCTCGGAGAAATGATGCCGAAGGGCCTGTCGTCGATAATTCCAGACAGTGTAGTACTCTGGATTGCGCCCTAGCAGTTCGGATATCTCCTTCAGCGTGTCGGCTGTGAAATCTTGCCGATTCACCTGTCATGAGATCAGTATAAGATTTCCCAGCATAATAAGACATGAACATCGACCTTTTCCGTCACTGAAGTCTCAAGAGATTTGTATTCTTCTATCTTTTGGAGCTCTTGCTGCCGCTCCTCCGGGGTCTTCTCCACGGGCTTGAAGCGACAGACACCATGCTGCCATAACCATCAGTCATTATACAAGCAATTCGAGCAGACACGAGAGGCTGTAACGCACACTTGCCATTGTTGAGCGAGTGAAACAGTGCAACGAGGAAGCGCTAGGGAGCCGCGGTTATCTGGCGGTATTAGTAAGCACAGCGCAGTTGCTCAAAACGGGCTTCTACTTCAACATCTATTTTGACTCTGCATCTTTCTCTCGACAACCCAGCTGTCCCGTTCTGGGCTTTGCAGCACACTCCTTTGCTGTCTACCTATACTGCCTATCCGCGTTTGCCCCCCAACAATGGGGGCTTCGCGATGTCACTCCTTCGAGGATGCCTCTTCCACAGGCAATCACCATCTGTCACTAACATCATTGTCTCGGTCCGAGTCTTCTCAGGACGGCGGATCAGTCAGGCTAATTGAATTTGCAACTATCAACTTACCGTTCCATGAATCACCCGCAACTTCTCAAATATCTCTCTCCCTCCGCCCCAGCTCACCCATCATCGCTCCTCGCTTGAAAGAAAACAGAACGGCAGATGCACCGTTTCCTGAGCGAGGCCGCAGTAGACTGAGAGTTCCTCCAGGTGGGGAAACAGCTCGAAAGATATTTTCCAACTCTGTCTCGCCTGATCGATTCATCCCAAAGCGGCATTTTGCCGAGATCTCATCAACACCATTTCGTGTGAACAAGCACCCTCACCACCTATCTCCTGAAGAGAAAGTTCTTCGGCGGCGTTTGCCAGGGGATGATCCATTTCTGCCCACCAGGCCCCGACCTCCGGCATTCCCAGGACAGAGACCAACACCCACTCGCCTCCGCCAAACACGTTTCCATCGGCCTCGTTTAGTCACGGACCCTGCTGTTGCGGGAGGTGGCCATCAAAATGATTTTCTGAGGCGAGTCAGTGCTGGGGCCGTCTGGGGCGTCGGTGGGACGTCTGCAATGCTCGGAGACCCATCAGTGGCGGTTCCAAACGGCGCGCAGAGTCTTTCGGGCAAAGGATCAACTGGTCCAACTTATGTAGCTAAATTTTTGCCGACAAGCACCAAGGCTGATGACCAGAACAAGCACGAATCAAGACTTGCCCTTGCATTAGATATTGACCCAACCACTAGACTCCTTGGTACCTGTGTGCCATGCGCAGAGAACTCACCCGGTCCGTCCTCTCCATATCATGAGCGACTCTCGCCTTTTGTGTGGAAGGACAGTGCCTGGAAAAAAGTGGAAAGGGAGCAGTGTAAGTATTGTTGCGTTTTCACTCCTAACTCTGGTGGCTTTCTTCATTTGTTCACGGAGCCTTTCTGTTTTCACCACTTATTACCAGACAGGCTCAACATTTATATGACATTTAATAATACTTATAGGGTGAGGAGATCGTATTGCGGTCTCTCGTGTATCATGACTGACTTTTGCCTTATCAAATAGGGCCGAAAATTCTTTCCATGCGAGAAGCTGTTCCTCCGAAGCCCTTTCGGATCTTGGACGCCCCATTTCTCCGGGATGATTTCTATTGCACCACGCTGGCCTACTCTTTTACATCCGGCGTGCTAGCTGTCGGGCTTGCTCATCATGTTTACCTGTGGTCCGAAGATTTCACAGTGGATCACCCACCCTTCGAAGATGTGCATCCATCAAACTTCGTGACGTCTCTCTCGTTTTCGTCTGAGAATGGTGGACGGAGCATTCTCGCAGTCGGACGACAGTCTGGCCAGTTATCTCTCTGGGGTGTTTGTGAGACCGACGTTCGCTTCGAACTCAGTCATCCCAACAGCATATCGTGCGTGGCGTTCAAGCCGAGAACCACACGAAGACTGTCTGAAAGATTCGCCAATTTGGAAATCGATGCAGAGGAAATTGCAGCTGGCGACGAAATGGGCAACCTTTGGTACTACTCGGTCGAGTGGCCCGAAAGTCAAAACAAGCGAAGCTGGCGTGGTTCAATCACTCTTCTCGCCAAGATCGCTGCCCATACTCAGCAGATCTGTGGCTTGGCTTGGTCTCCCGATGAGCGCTTTCTTGCTACAGGTGGCAACGATAACGCCTGTTTGCTATTTGAACTCACTGATATTCTTCCACCACCGCCATTGCTCGACCATTCTCCTCTACCTGTTATGGCAACTGGCTCCGAGAGCTTGAATATCCGCGCCTTTCCATTACTCGGTCTGACCAACACTCCACGGCATTTCTTTAACAGACGACACATCGTCAGTCACTTGCTCCCATCATGGGTCCAACCGCCTCCAGTGAGGCCGACAGCGGCTGTGCCTCTTCTCAGTCTCACAGGCGCCCTCATATCAGGCAGTGGACGGACTGCTCTGATACCATATGATCGTCAAAAGCACAGACTACCACACGCTGCTGCGGTCAAAGCAATCGCTTTTGCACCTTGGCAACCCTCGCTATTGGCGACGGGAGGAGGTTCAAATGATCGCGCAATCCACTTCTTCCACGCCCGAACTGGTGTCTGTCTCGCAACTATCAATGTCTTCGCCCAGGTGACGAGTCTGATCTGGAGCCAGACTCGGCGCGAGATCGCGGCAACATTCGGGTATGCCCAACCAGAACACCCATTCCGCATTGCCGTCTTTGCTTGGCCCAGCTGTGCTCAAGTGGCTGTCATCCCCTGGGGCCCCTCCGGATCCAGCTGGGATGGCCTGGACCATGATCTCAACTTAGACTGCGGACGAGCGCTGTGGGCAGTCAGCTATCCCGGGCGACCACCTCGCCCTCCGGGTCCCACACTGGATGAATCGGAACTTTTCTGTGCATCACCACGACGGTCAACTCCAGTGCCTCGCAACCGCTCGCGATCACCAGAGCGCGGCAACGAAGCATGTAGACCCAAGCCCACCCTTCGGATGGTCCGACCTAAAGAGAAAGAAGGCGGGATGTGGTGCACACGAACAATGGAAGAAGGATGCATTATCGTTGCATCGAGCGACCAGACCGTCAAGTTCCACGAAGTCTGGACGGGTCGCCGCAAGGGCACCGGCTCAGCCTGTGGATTATTGGGAGGGAGTGATATCCTGGAGGGCATGGAAGGGATTGAGAAGTCGAGCAGTGAAGTTATTCGCTAGGGAGTCAGGCGCGCTCTGATCATGCTTTCTTTTCCTCGTTATCCTTCCCGTATTCTTACTGTCTTACAGCACTCAGTATGTACATTACTCACCCGTTTTCTACTTATTCTTCGGTGCAAAGACAATGTTGATCACCCCCACCCCTCTGCAGCTCTTCAGCTGTCTTTGCAATCGCGATCCTGGCCACCTCTTCCCATCAATGCTTCTCGATTGAAACACTCACAATGCGTCTCACTGTCCTCCCGCTCTTCCTATCCTCAACCCTCGCCCTGGGCAACACCCTCAACGTAACCGTCCTAGGCGCGCAAAACAACCACTCCACCGTGGAATGCTGGGCCCTGGATTCAGGCTTCAAAATTTCCTCAGAAGCCGGAACCGCCGGCTCAAAATCACTTGACTTCGGCGAGCTCGGAGGTGCTTCCACGTACACTATTCTGCCTGCAGGTTTCGACGGCGGACGACACAATGCGCCGACATTACAGTACGCCCTCACATTCCAAATTAAAACACGGGATTTGGTGTAGAGTTTTAACGCTAACATAGATGGGTGATCTTCCTCTCCGGCTTGGCGCATATCACCCTGCCCAACTCAACTGCCGAGGCGTGGGTCTCTGGCGGGAAGAACGGTGCCATTCTGGCTCTGGATACGGCCGATGTCAGTGCACTCGGCCATTACACGACGTATCCTTCGCAGGAGCAGACCACTGCGTTGGAGATTCCATTGGGCAAAGGGAGTGTCCCTGGACATACAGTTTTGCATGGTGGTGCTTGTCGGGAGGAGGAGCTGCTTGCTTAATGTAGAGTGTAAACCCGGATCTGGGAGATGAAGTCAAACAAATTGAATTGGATCAGAGGGTTATGGACACGAGATCCAGCAGCGAGAACAAAAAAAATGCAGATGCAATCCCAGTATATAAATTCTTTTTAGAAAACAAAATCCACCGTAAAAGAATACAAAGAAAGGGTCGAAAGGGTCTCTATTTCCGGCCTCCCTTCTTCTTTCCGCTCGTCTTGCTCTTCTTTGTCGGCGGGGGCTGCTCAATGGCGTCGTCGGACTCGTCTTCGGTGTCGGCGACGAAATCAACCAGCGAGCCTTCGCTAGCATCCTCGTCATCTTCGTCGTCCTCGTTCTCTTCCAGGGACTCCTCGGCATCGGAGGAGCCGGCGGACTCTTCGGCTTCGATGTCCAGCATTCCCTCTTCCTCCTCGTCTTCCTCCTCGCTACCATCGTCTTCTTCATCTTCGGACTCGTCGACGCCGTTCATCATGGACTCGTCCTCGTCAAAGGCCTGGTCGCGTATCGACTTTGTCCGCGGCTTGGCCTCGGTCTCGCTGTCGTCGTCATCCTCTTGACCCTCAACGTAGATGACATTGTCCTCATCTTCGCTGTCCATATCTTCACCGTCACCGCGCATCGATGACCGCAGGCCGAGCTGGGCGTCCAGCATATCCAGCTTGCCCTTGAGAAGGAGCAAAGAAGGCAGGCTGGACGAGCGCTGGTCCATGACCTTGTACAGGGTAGCCATGCGCTTCAGCAGCTCCGGATGGCCGGCCAGAGCACCGCCGTGGGCGACGCAGGTCCACTGCACCCAGACGAGAAGGTGGCCGTAGCGACCAGGGCGGGAGGAAAGGCGTTCAGCGAGCTTCTGGAGCATGATAGCAGCCAGGTGAGATTCGAGGCGCTGGATGGTGGTGCGGATGATGGTGGTGTCGTTTGTGTGGAAGCAGGACTCGAGCATGCCGTTGTCGTTGGTCTTCAGGGCCTGCGTGAGCACGGTGGCCAGTGACACGCCGGATGGGATCTGTTGCACGGCTGCGGTGGGCTTTCCGGGCACCAGAGCGCCCAGGTTCACCTCGTCGTCCATCTCAGCCTCCACATCAACCTCCTGGCCCGCGTTGGCGCGCAGCAGCTCGCCAAATGAGGGCTCGGCGCCTTCTCCTTCTTCTTCTTCCTCCTCGTCCTCCGACTCCGCGTTTTGCATCTCGACGTCCTCGTCAGCAGCGGTCTGCTTGGTAGGCTTGCCCTTCTTCTCGGGGGCGGGCTTTGTGTCCTCCTCATCGTCAGAGTCTTCCTCGTTGCCGGACACGGAGGCGGCGTCCTCCTTCATCTCGACATCGTCATCCACAAAGTTACCCTGTTCCACAACAGCGTGGGTCTCGTTGACCTGGCTTTCACCGGCGTTCTTGGCTCCGTTCGTTGTCGCATGTGCGATGGCAGAGCTCGACTTGCTCTTCACAACTGCCTTGATACCGGTAAATGCAAGCTCATCAGTAGTCTCATCAACGAGCTTCACACGCTCGAACACTGGAATGACACCACCCTCGGCGTAAGCGACGATGATCTCAGGGCCCTGGAAAATGGTTGATACCACCGGCACGCAGGCATCAGAAGATTCGGAGCGGATAATCTTGAGGGAGGCGTTCGCCTTTTGGGTCATCTGTTTCCGGTTGGCCTTGGCGCTACCGGACTGCGCAGCCTGCGGCTGGGCAAAGGGTTTCGTGAAGAGCTCGATGGTTCCATTTTCGGTGACGGCGGCAAGGATCTGCTTCTCGATGGCAGAGTTACCGGTGTTGTAGAGGGACACGGAGGACACATCCTTGTCAGCCACCAGGTTCCGCACGAGCTTTTGGTTGGAGGCGTCGAAAACGTTGATGAATCGCTCGCCGTCGGATGCGAGGAAGGTACCCGAGCCAGCAGATTCCGAAGAGGATGAGATAACGGTGTGAATCTGGTTGCGCATGGCGGGGAACTTGGCAGGCTCGTCGGTGTTTTCAATATCTATTAAGAACGGGGTCTGGGATGCGCAGAGGAGAGGCGTGGAGGAGGGGACGGGGCGAGAGAGGGCAGTAAAGACCGAGGATGAGGGCAAGTGAATCGTCCTATACACGAATCTGTTAGATGCGTCCTCAGTACTCAATCAAAAATGTTGCGCACCTTAAGCTCTGGCCAGTGCGGAGATCCCACTGCACCAGCTTGTTATCACCTCCGATACTCCAAGCCTCCTGACCCGGCCGGCCAGCGGTAAACTTGAAGTCCTTGATACCCTTGTCATGCACGCCAGTAAGAGTGCCGACGACCTTATCCTCCGAGGGTGAATACAGCCGAATATCCGAGGTGCTGGTACCGAACGCGACGACGATATCTCCCTGGTCCAGACCGTCAACGCTACCGTTGACATCAGACCCGCGCTTGCGCTTCTTCTTGGACGGATCGCCCTTCTTTCCCTGGCCACCGTAGTAGCCCCAGTCGAGCGAGGTAATGGTCTCCTTCGGCGCCAACGCATGCTCGCACTTTAGTTTGCCGGTGTTGGTCTCGTGGATGCGGAGGTGCTGCGCATCCAGGCCCTGGATGACGGACGCGAACAGGGCCAATTGGTACTCCGACGGGGAGAAAGCGGCTCGCAGGATGGAAGACTTGCTGCCGGATTGCGAAAGGCCGTCGGCCGGCGATGCGGCCGAGCCGACTTTGGTGGATGGACGAGATGTCTTCTTGCCCATTTTTTTTCTTGCGGAAGCTTTTTTTTTTCCTTGCTTCGAGGATACTTTGGTTTTTGGGGTGAGGGTATATGGAGAGTAGCGACACCGACGACCTAGAAAAGCAAGGAAATCACCGGTCACACTTTTCTCACAGCCCGAGGGAGAACGATGGGGCTTTGGGACTCTGCTGGTCTTGCAGTTGCGGAAAGGAAAAAATGTTCTGTAGTCGGGCTTGGCGCTAGTCCTGATGGAGAATAGCGTGGTGAGGTCGGGCCTTATCTAATCAGCTCGTCTTCCCGTTTTGGAAGTATACCAGTTCAAGTGTTGTGATATACTTGTACAGATGAATCTGATCATTTTGAGTAAAATAGAGCTTGTGTAATGACCAGAGTGTCTTCTGGTTCCTTTTTCTGTGGGCATCTCATAATTTAGTGCTCAAAAAATCGCTTTGGCAGCTCGTGAAGGTCAACATATATCATGTGTTGCAGCACCCCGCAGGGTCGTCAAGCAAAACCTCAATGTTAGAAATCGAAAAGTCCTCCATAGAATCTGGAGACTGAATATTTGGTGTGACCTACAGGTCCAAAGCAAGCATACTACTTGTCACGAAATTGCTTTTCAAGGTTGGTATGCACCGAGGTATGACTCAAACATGCACGGGTGAAACTGCAGTTCGACGCTCATTCAAAAGAGCCCTTTCAGATGACCAATCAAAGAAAGCCTATATTTTTCCCAATTTATTTTGATTTCCATGATTGCCACCTGATAGTGCCACCTTAAATCCATGCGCACTGCAACAGGGAATAAATATCAGGCCCTTAGTTCATCATGGGCTTTATACGCGGGTCAATGAGATATGTAAAATGATCCGATGACTTGTGAACCATCACGGTTAGCAACTCTGCTTCTCACCCAGTCAGACATACTACGGAGAGTATGTATAGTCAGGCCCAGCCCATGCGAGATGATGCCTAATCGGCAAGGGCCAACTGAAGCCTCAGTTGATTGGCCAGTAATATCTGCAGACCCTACAGTAAGACTCCATATCGCCATGGGCCGATCTCCTTGCGATCTGACTACTACATCCTTCCATATGTATATGTCCGACTACACCTATCAGCTCGCGTGAACATTCTACTTTGAAAAGAACACCTTGTTCATACCGGAATAGTAACGAGTCACGTGTATGACGTCGGGACTCGACGCATCACACGCTAGCCGCATTCGGTGAACCCTAGGGTTCAGGGGTTTTGTTGATCTCGACCTTTATCAACTTCGATATGCTATATAGGTGCCAGGTATAAGCGCATAGCTCAGATCTAGATCAGGACTCAACAACAACATGTGCAATGATCTCATTCATACCCGGGCACACTACTCTAAAGGTGAATGAAAATTTTCATTCTCGACGATACGGTACGGTACACGGCTGGAGACCAATCAGAGTCAGGGATGAGCCCCTTTCGCCAATTAAACCTGGGTGGAGCAGGGAGAATCCGGCTTAGTTCAGTCGGTGGAACTCGCGGCGCTGCTGCGCAAGGCGCCCGTTTGTACTTAAGGATTCTGGCATCCCCTCCGAGGAATTTTCTGCTTCCGTCTCTGGAGCTTCCTATTTTTATTTGACCGCCTCCCCCCTTCCTACCCTTCCTACCCTTCCTGCCCTTCGTATCCTTGGTTACCCCCCTAAAAACCATAACAACGCGTCTCGCGTCGCGACACCCCCCTACCCTTATTAACCCGCCCCGGCCATTTTATGATTTATTTTTCATAATTTTCTTTCCCATTTATCCACACCTATCTCACCTCAGGCATCAATTCCTGATCTTCCTTTCCCCTTTATATCCTACCGCCCCCAACCCTCTGATCCCGTGACTTCCCCCTTCCAGCTTCGTTGCCTGACTGCCTGACTTCCTGATTACCAATACTCTTACCGCCCACGTGATCGAAGCTACCGCTTTCTTGGCGGTATAAATTCTTTCGCCTCCGATCGCATTCTCCACTCTTCCTATCTCCCGGATATCCTTCCTTTTCCTTATCGCCTTTCCTTCCCATCGCGTGTCTCTGGTCTCCGCGATCGCAAATCTTGATTGTGACAGCGCGCGGAGAGCGGCTTTGTGTATCCAGTTGAATTCGCGCCAAAGGCAGTCGCCGATAGCTTCGCTCTCACCTCTCCGTTCCCTGTTCTAGAAAGCTTGTACTCTGGTCTCTGGAACGCTATCCTTCATGGCGACCCCGCCTCCCGAGGCTACTCCTGTTATGAAGGAGGAGAAGCCTCAGCTTCCTCCCTCCCCGACTGGAAATCCAGCGCCCGATGTCGCGCCTACCAGGTAAGAGATCATGTTGTCGTTGAATGCGCGTCTTCCCTTGCGCAAACCTGACGCTGACCTCACTTTGAAGTGTCCAAGCTGCAGCTGCAGAGGTCAAGTCCGATGTCCCTGCCGGCGCAACTGAGAGTAATGGAAGCGCGATGAACGGCCACACCGGTAATGAGACTTCGATCACCAATGGCACTGGCACTGCTGCATCTCCCCCGAAGTCGCCTGCACCTGCGCCTGCACCCGCACCTGCCGCAGATTCTCCTGCACCCCCCGCGCCCGCTCCGAGCGAGACACCAGTGACGGCTGAACCAACCTCGACTGATGTGAGGCAAGATACCAAGTCACCCGAGGAGACAGCTCCTGCCGCGCAACCGCAGGTCTCAGAGTCGGCTACTCCGGCTGCTGGGGCTGACTCTGCGGACAACACTACTTCCACTCCGCGACCCGCCTCTGCCACTGGTGTGACCTCGGGGACGCTTGACGGTGCAGCCGATGCCCCGGACAAGATGGCCACCGACAGTCCGCAGTATCCGTCCGCACCTGCTCCTGCTCCTGCACCCGTGAACACCGAGCTTCCTCACCACCCCACCGAATCCGCAACCCCTAGTCTGCCACATCTCCAGACCGATCACGAAATGAAGGATGCTCCCAGCGCCCCCCTTTCTCCTTCCAAGATGTCTCGCGAACGCGAGGCGGACCCATCGGAGGAGCCAGCGGCCAAACGTACCAAGGTCGAGGGTGAGGATACGGCAGCCGTCACCGCGCCAGTTGACTTTAAAGTCCCAACCCTGCCAACTCCCGCTGCCGAGACTCCCGTTCCGATGCCCGCAGGTGGCCAATCCGGACTGACCAAGATGCAGCACAAGTTCATCAGCAAGAGTCTGTCAAGCCTGAAGCGCATGCATGACTCTCGCTTCTACCGCGAACCCGTGGATCCCATCAGGCTGAACATTCCAAACTACACCAGTGTCATCACCCACCCGATGGACCTGGGCACTATGGAAAAGAAGCTCAAGGCTAACGAGTACTCGTCTCCTCAGGCGGTTGCTGATGATTTTGCTCTGATGGTTCGGAACTCTCTGACCTTCAATGGCCCCGATCACCTAGTTGCTCAGGAGGGTCAGAAGCTGGAGGCCACGTTCAAGAAGCAGATGCTCAACATCCCCAAGCCTGATGAGGTGGAGGAGAAGAAGCCGAAGAAGGTGGCGGAGAAGACCTCGGCTGCTCGCCGAGAGCCTCGCACGTCCACTGGCAGCGTACCTGCCAAGGCCACATCTCCCCAAAGCACCACGTTTGCATTGGGCCCAGAGGGTCTGCCTGTCATTCGTCGGGACTCCTCGAACCCTGATGGCCGCCCAAAGCGTTCGATCCACCCTCCTAAGCGTGATCTCCCCTACTCTACCAAGCCTAAGAAGAAGAAGTACCAGTGGGAATTGCGGTTCTGCCAGGAAGTTCTCGATGAACTCCACAAGCCCAAGCACCAGCTGATCGCATGGGCTTTCTACCAACCCGTGGATCCCGTCGCCCTCAACATCCCTACCTACCACAGCGTGATCAAGAAGCCCATGGACCTGTCTACCATTCAGTCCAAATTGAAGACTGGCCAGTACGAAAACGCCAAGGAGTTTGAGTCTGATGTGAGGCTCATGTTCAAGAACTGCTACCGGTTCAACATCGCCGGAGACCCTACCTACGCGGCTGGACAGCAACTGGAAGCTATTTTCGATGAGAAGTGGGAGCACAAGGCTGAATATCTGGAGAAGCACGAGCCTCAACACGATCAGCAGACCGACGATTCAGATGAAGACAGTGATGAGGAGAGCGACGAGGAGGATGAGGATACTGAGAAACTCAGTCTCCTCCAGCGGCAGATTGCGGAGATGTCTCGTCAAGTCGAGATGATCACCAACAAAAAGAAGAAGACCCCTCCGTCGTCCAAGAAGGCCGGCAGCAAGGCCAAGTCGTCCAAGAAGGACGGCAAGAAGAGCGGCAGCAAGAAGGAAAAGAAGACCAAGACCAGCTTCAAGCCAGAGAAGGCACGCTTCGTCACGTACCATGAGAAGCAGGTCATCTCCAACGGCATCAGTAGCCTTCCCGATAAGAAGATGCAGGAAGCTCTCAAGATCATCCAGAACAATGTTCCTGCTCTGAAGGTAAGGCTCGCAATTACAAAGACAGAATATATGACCAAGTACTAACGTATACATTCAGGGTACCCAAGAGGCTGAGATTGAACTGGACATCGATGAGCTGCCTAACGATGTGCTGCTGATGCTTCTCAAGTTCGTCAAGAAGAACGTTCCTCATCTTATGGATGACGAGGATTCCGCTCCTACCAGCAATGTTGCACCCTCGAAGCCCAAGAAGAACAAGCCGATGAGCAAGAATGAGCAGGAGGCCCAGATTACTATGCTGGAGAGCAACCTGTCGCGCTTCCAGGGTGGTGGCTCTCCTGTTCCGGTCCCCTCCGTCGAAGCCAACGAGTCCAGCGAGGACGAGTCTGACGACGATTCGGAGGAGAGCGAGGAGGAGTAGATATTTCCCCTGGCTCTTGCTGTTTCTTGCGAAGCCGCTAACCGCTTGCTTTGATTTGCGTTCTAAGCGTCGTTATTTTTCTTCCGCCTGTTCTTCCGGCCCGAGTTCTTCCTCTTCGTTCTTGATTTAACCCACTGTCTGGATCTGGAGTCAACACAACCTTCTTTCCTGTATGCAACTCCGTTCTCCTTTCAGACGGTCGAGAACTCCTGTACATATCTTTTTTTTCTTTCGAATATCCTGGACCGTGCCATTCGTGCCGGGTCCAGGATTGACTTGCTTGAACTGTTTACTCGTTCATTCTTGCCGAGTGTACATTTCGTCGCTTCTATTCGACGGGAACATCTCGATGAATTTACGGGTGGAAAAATGGGGACTGAATCTGAGGCGATTCGCTTCACATGTATGATTACGAAATAAAATGAGGAAACACACGTGTTGAGAAACCAGCCCTGCTAGTCATTAACGTGAAGTGAATTTGTAGATCAAAGCTCGGATGTGTGTAGCTTTTGTAGACCCAAGCTCGACCTCGGCATTCAAGCCTCCTCTTACTCATCCATCCGCCATGCTGCCCCCTTGCGATCCTTCGATTCTTCAAAATAATCCGGAGTTCAAACGGCTATATGAGCACCTTACTGCCAACCTCCTGAGCCCCGACGGCTCAACTCTCGGTGGACAAGCAGTCACCGAGGTAGGTCGCGGCGCGTTCCAGAACCACCCGCATCACAACAAAGACCAAGCAGAGATGGCGGTTGCTGACCGTTCCATTTCAACAGGACCTAAAACAATGTCAAATACGGAGCGCAAAGAAGCGGATCAAGGAGCGGACGCTCAAGCAGCTGGCGTTCGCAGCAGACAGCGGGCTCCCGAACGAGGTGCGCAGCCATGCCCGTCCTCCCCGAAGACATGCTCTAATTTGTGTGCCCTAGTGTCATGATAACCTGGCCATAATATCACTCTATCTCGAGACTCCACGCAGCGCATTCGACCCGGATAGCCCGCCAGACGCCGAGGAGCCAACACAAGACAATGCGCTCTCTCTGCTGGCACCGGAGATCGAAACCTTCTACTCCAACATCCCATCCCTGATCCTCCCTTTCTCAAACATCCTCTCCGCCGCCATTCATGAACTCCAAACCCTTTCAACCACAAACGCCGAGACCAGCCCCGATCCGGAGCCCTTGCAGGAAAAGCCAGAGAGTATCTCCACCCATTACCGCTCAACCTCAAACCACTATGCCCGCGCACGCGCCCGAGACCGACGGGTCCGCACTTCAATGGCGCCTGTCCCGCCCCTCGCGTCGCAGCTGTCAGATCGTGTCCGGGGTCTCCGCCGTGTACAGCTTTCTGACCTGCCTGCTGCGCGCCGACAGATGGCTGCCACTGCAGCCGCCTTGTTGGCAGTACAAACACAGATCCTGGAGCGGGTAGTCGTGCTACTTGAACGGGTGAAATACGGAACTTTGGCGCGGGCGACGAAAGCGAAGGCGGAGCACTTGGCCACAGTTGCGCAAGGGGTGGAAGGCAAGTTAGAGTAAGTGTCATGCCATTCTCTGTTGAATACTCAATTTTACTCGGCATGATTGCTGACGAGTTCGCAGAGTAACCAAGCTCGAGATCGCCGCCACTCTTTACACACCTGAGACACAGGCTGCGCTTAGCCGGTACCAGCAACATATGCGCGAAACGAAGAGCCGGCTCGACGAGCGGCGGGAGTTGGCCATTGAGGAACTAGAACGTTACGGAGACGCATCCGAAACCGCGGGAACAGATGGAGGTACAATGACAGAGATCGCCCGCCGGTACGGTTCCCTAGCAAAAGAAGTCGAGACCGTTCGAATGGAAATTGCTCGACTGGTCGAGGGTCCCCAAAAATGAAAAGGGCTTGTTCGACGCAAAGCAGTCAACTTCACTATCGTGCTAGGCATGACGACTGTCGTCTTCGCAGCGTTGGATGTCCCTCTAGGTTTTGCTCACCTATTGTATTTGGCGTCAGGCTCTCGATCCAGCAGATATTTTGGCAGCAGGTGATTTGTTGATCTCAGGGTCTCCTACATACAATTGAACTAAGCTATGTCAGTCAACTTTGTCGGTCTAGCAATAGGCTGTGTACTATTTATTCCATTGGCTAAGAAATACGGCCGGCGCATATAGCGTAAACGCCTCGCCCTCATCACCCCAACCCCGGAGCCTATTTGGCCATATTATTACCGCCCCTTTTACATACTTGTTAGCTTTCCAGCTGAGACTTTTGCTGCCTAGCAATAGGCCGCACTTTATAGGATTGGCTGCCTTTTGACTACCGTAGGGATAGAATGAAGAATCACAGAGTGAAAAGTATTGGCATCTATTTCAAGACTGGCTATAAGATCTCGTTATCTTCCGAACTGCGTCGTCGTAAAGTTGCTCCTGGTTCCTATCATCCGCGAGATCGAAGCCACCGTCTTCCCTATGTGAGGAATGCTCCGGCCCATCTCTCTGATCATTCCTCTGATTAGCTGCTCGATTGATAGACCGTGCTTCAACCGCAGCGGGCTTCGATATCGTCGCTGCTGGAGTTGGTGTCGATGGTTGTGAAACGGATTCCTGATGGTGACCATCGTTTTCTTTTGCTGCGTTTGTCTCCACAGATTCGTTGGGATCTTTTGGTCAGTCTTCGGGCAAGATATTTATTAGTGCCTCGATATCGAATCCCTCTGGGGTTTGGATGATGTTATCGGCGGGTAGTTTATCCCCCATCTTCACGATGTTGACATAACGTTCCCAGAGCCCGGCGATGGCTACGTCTGGATTGGCCAACGGCAGATGCTATAGTAGCTAAGAATAATTAGCAGATGAACGAAGAATGTGGTGATCTGGTGACCGACCATCACAGCTCTTATTGCGCCACGGATAGGTCTCTCTATGCGCTTCTTTCAAGAGCTTCTTGTATTCCTCTACCAGTTTGATACCTATCAATATCAAAATTAGCAACAAGTTGCGACCGAGGTGCGTAATGCAAACATGTTTGCTCCATCAAGGTCCCAGAAGAGGTCTCGAACCGATGGAGGAGGTTATGAAGAGGATCGGAAAGACTCACCCAAGAGAGGATGACGGAGGGATCCCCTACAGCGTGAGAGATGAAGGAGATGAGGATGAAGATGGAGGAATCCCTTGGTGAGAGATGGGGATGAGGATAAAAACTCTCCACTCCATATAGTGATAGACTAATCAGATTACGTGGTCTGTAATAATAATGACAATGGATAGGTGATGTTGTGCCGCACTTTATTAAGAGATCTTACTAACCTTGGAAGTTCCCCCCACCTATTCCGATTTATTTCCCAAAAAATTTCCCCTAAGTAAAATAGTTAGACAACAATTTTGAGTTTACTTTGCTCCTTTTCTTTCTCTTCCCTTTATTATACTTCTATTGAACCCTTCTATCTTAATAATACTAAAAGTGATATTAAAAGTGATATTAAAAGTAAGGGTGACCTTACTCATATTTAGATATACCATTATTTGCATATAAGGCTTAAAAGCCTTATATACATAATTCTCTTCTTTATAATTCTCTTCTTCCACCGCTCCCCACCAACCAACATTCCACATATTTTTTTGACAATGCCGAACGGAGAAGTAAGTCCTGAAATGTTTTATCCTAACCTAAACTCCCCTGTCTTTCCTATGTCCCCCAGCCTCTTTCCATCTCATCAGCTAAGTTTCATTATATTCATGAGTTTATCCTATGATCTCCCACTTCTTCCACTGGAATCACGCGAAAGCAAGATTCCAAATCGGTTGTGGACCATGGCCATGCTGGACTCCCCAATCTCCCTCGTCTCCCCCGCTTGCCCAACCCCATTTCTATCCTGTGCATGATGGCTGTCTCGCATGGTTTCATACTCTCACTGGAATGCTGCGGAAGCAGGATCTCAGCTCGGTTGGATTTTGTGTACCATCCTGGCATTGCCGGATACGTTGCCCAATACATGACAACTCAGTGCCGGCGTAAGCTAACGTAAAAAACAGTACTGCACCTACTGCCGCGTGCAGGGCCACTCCCGTGAAAACTGCCGCCGCCTCGACAACCTTTCGGGGATGATTGAAAGAGTTGAGGCTCTCCGCGAAAATGTACGACTAGCCGTGATGCCAACCCAGCCAGACACTAATAGGAGTAGTCCAGGAGAGGACAGAGGACAAGGCGCCGCTCCAACCGGGGTGGCCATGACTCATCTCGAGTTGACAAGAACACCAACGGTTAGTAAATCTGCTTCCCCTCGTTGTATCCCTGGAGCAACTCGCATTGGCTTCCATGGTAAAGTTATGTCGGGTGACTCCGACATGATGGAACTCTGTGGCCAGTGTGTCTGTTGCCAGAGTGTCTGTTGCCGGAGTGTCTGTTGCCGGAGTGTCTGTTACCAGAGTGTCTGTTGCCGGAGTGTCTGTTGCCGGAGTGTCTGTTGCCGGAGTGTCTGTTGCCGGAGTGTCTGTTACCAGTGTGTCTGTTGCCGGAGTGTCTATTGCCAGTGTGTCCGTGGCCAGTGTATCTGTGGCCAGTGTGTCTGTTGCCAGTGTGTCTGTTCCAGTGTGTCTGTTGCAGTGTGTCCGTTGCCAGTGTGTCTGTTGCAGTGTGTCTGTTGCCAGTGTGTCTGTTGCCAGTGTGTCTGTTCCAGTGTGTCTGTTGCAGTGTGTCTGTTGCCAGTGTGTCTGTTGCCAGTGTGTCTGTTGCAGTGTGTCTGTTGCCAGTGTGTCTGGCCTGTGTCTCTGGCCTGAGCTTCTATCCGTCCTTTTATCTCGCTCATTGCATCGATCAGTTTAGCTAACGCTTTTCAGTAAACATGGGGGCCTCTTTGGGTGGTCCCTCCTCGGGGTGCCCCTTGCCCCCGAGGCCGCCGCCGAGGTTATCCGGGGCCTTTTGGCCAGAATCGCTCGCCTCGAGGCGGAGGCAGCGGAGAAGGCCAAGGGTGGCAAGGGCTCCTCCGAGGAGAATGAGGAGGGCCAGTGAGGAGGCGAAAAAGTTTTTAGTTTTCAAATCTGTATTTTGTATGGGCGGTAGCTATTGCCGCCTGGTATTTTCTTAAGTGGCGGCTTTATGCCGCCAAGATCACAATCAAGGATCATTTTTATCGCATAATTTCCCAAACACGATCTTAATGCCATGTAATATCCGCCCAGAGAATGATCTCTAGTGTTCTATGCATCGCCATGACTGGGTATTGGATAAAAAGGATGTTGGCAGGCCTAGGAGGGACGATTGCGGCTGACTTCCGGCCTTGCTTCACATACAAACAGAGCCCCGATGAGACGATTGGAGTCCCAACCTTGATCCAGGGTCACAATGAGCTGATTGAACATATTTATATGCATGCTATCGTATTAAGCGCGGGTTACAATACTCATTATGTGTAATGGCTCCAGATCGGAATCCAGTGACCTTGGACAAGTGGCAATGAGGTTTAATTCTTGATGAATATTTAATTTTCTATATACTTAGGTACAAAACACTATCTAGTAAGTCTATTTAAAGTGACGGACTGCTGGAGGGCGAGGTGTAGGGATTATGTCGAATAGGTATCTGAGAGTTGGAAGGCTGTATCAGAAGATGCAGTGGGCCGGTCTGGTCAATCAAAAGGGAATTGGCTCAGAAGAATTCGGTTGTGCGTTAAGGGAACCTTGTTGGAGCCTCAGTGGCAGTAGCGTGCAGTTCCCTGATGCTGAGTTGAACAGCCTTCAGCGTCGCCAGCCTTGGGCGACCTCTGGTTGCTCAACCAGAGGAATTCGGTTGTGCGTTAAGGGGACCTTGTTGGAGCCTGTCTTTGCACAGTCTTGCACGACTGGAGGTTTGACCTGTTCAACTGGGCCCTTATTCTTCTTCTTGGCCTTCTTCTTGACCTTTTGTGGCTGTAAAGGAGCCAAAGGAGCATCCTGCTTTGAGGCCTTGGCCTTCCGACGTCGAGTCCTTAGACCGGGTCTCTGAACCTGATCCCGCACGTCACCCTCCAATGCAGCAGTGGAACCTGCAGTGGAACCCTGGATAAGGGAAGGAGGCACGGTCTTTCTCATGTCAAGCAGTCTGCTTCCGGTGTAGATAGAGATCGGTTTCAGAAGATCCGCCGGAAGATTTGATCCTGGGCCTAAGACCTACTCGGCTATCAAAAGCCGGTGCATGGCGATGTGAGCCACCGAGTTCCGAGCCTCCCCAGAAACGTCTGAAGGAGGAGGAAAAGAAGCGAGAAGAGAAGAAGGCGAAGAAAGAAGAGAAGGCCGCCAAGTGCTCTTGACAATGTCAAGCAGTCTGCTTCCAGTGTAGATAGGGATCGGTTTCAGAAGATCCCTGAACCATAGAGCGTCAACCAAAATACTTTGAACAACGACTGAACAGCTCGACCAGAAGGGAAAAAAAGATGGAGCTTGCAACGCAGACACGTCTGTTCAACATGGATTGATTGTTGTGTATGGGAGTTCCAGAGAGCGAGGCTGCTGCGGAGATTGGCAAGATATGACGGTGGATTCGTGTGATTGAATGAATTCGCCGTAGGGGTCTGGCCGGCTCAAGCAAACTGGTCGGTAATCGGCCGAGGCTTGCTAGGCTGAGAAAGGATGCCTGGCATCCCGGTCGAAGCCAAAGACATGCCAGAGGGAGGAGACAATGGAAAGACGCTGAATAAAAGCCGAAACAAAGTGAGCAGAAGCTGAAGAGAAGCTCCGAAGTAGTTGATTGCCAGTGTGAGGACTAGACGCAGAGGTCGGCTCATCCGGCCCAAGGGGCCCGGGCCATATACGGCCAAGCATTTAGCTGCTGTGGAGGGTTTGTGTGTCGTATAAGTATTCTTCTGAAAAGTCAGCTTTGTACGGTCAGCGCGATCCTCTATACTTACCATTCAAGATAGTGCATGAGGTCAGTAGAACCATCACCGCGAGTCACCAGCAGTCACGTCACTTGAAATCGACCTACATAGTTAGCATCCTACTATAGGTCCACCACAGTACAAACATCAACACCACCACAGGAAACTGAACTTGCAGCTGACCGTAGATGAAGGCCTGCCGCCACGATCACAACACCATTTGAAAAACCAGCTATGGATGACCGTAGATAAAGGTCACCACAGTACAAACATCAGTAACACCATAGGAAACTTACAGTCAAATTCGAAAACAGTTTACCCCCTAGGCACTCACGCTTTGTTTCTCGGCCTATACCCAGAACCACTCTATTCTATAATAGGTTACTTCAAAAACAACCCCTGCCTAGCCGTATCTTGGTATAGAACGTACTAGACTGTAATATATAATGGCTAATTGTAAATTACAGTAAAATTCCGTGGACAGTTCCAGGCAATGTCTCTGTCCACTCCTTTCTGCATGCACCATCACTCTTTCTGTTACGACATCGTCTATGGACCTACACGAAAGGTTCCTCTACACCACCACACCCTTATATATAATCGCATATGATAGATAATCTCGGTTAGACTGCAATCCTCATATATGGCCACGCAGGTTCCTCGATGGGGGAACCAGCGGTTAGTCTGGATAATGTACATACACATTTTATATTCAAGGCATCACCTTATTCTCTTCACTCGTAATCCCAGCCATCACAAGACAGCCCTATCGACTGTCTCTTACTGGGAAGATTAAATGGCAGCATTCGCTTTGATTCTATACGAGTTAAAAAAAAGTCGCGTCATATCAGCAAGTTCACTCTGTAAAAGCAACATATATGTCTGTCAAAAGATAATACTGTCGTAACCCCAAAAAGCACTTTGCAAAGAGATTCGGTGTAATTCCCCGCGGGCGGGCCAGCGTCAGTTTAGGCGGTCGGTCAAAGGCCTCCTCGCCCGTAACATTCTCATCAAGTAACCATTATAATAGATATGTTAAGTCTCGTACTCGCTAACGTTACGAGACCGGCCGGGGCTCCCACCCTTCCTGAGCCTTCTCAAATGACTCAAACAGGAAGGCCGGTGCCACCGTACACCCCACAAGTGTCCAATCACCCAAGCTTCTTGCATGCTGCCATTCTCCACGCTTCACGATAGCTTGGGGGCGTTGGCCCTAAATCGATAAAATTTAGAATGTTTTTTAAGCGGCCGCGAAACG
Source organism: Penicillium silybi (assembly GCA_027569585.1). Taxonomy (NCBI): domain Eukaryota; kingdom Fungi; phylum Ascomycota; class Eurotiomycetes; order Eurotiales; family Aspergillaceae; genus Penicillium; species Penicillium silybi. The sequence goes on along the minus strand of JAPDFI010000001.1, from coordinate 1,765,601 downwards.
GGCAATGGATCAGATAAAGACAACTTGCTTACTTTCGCAAAATCAATCCCTAGAGTAATATCCCGAAGGGTGTTTCCATCATCCCAGGATAGTGAAAGTTGCATAGGGGCGCCAGCGTAGTAATGGAATACCTCGGCGGCATCGAGAACACGGTGCCATTTTGAGAGGCCAGCTTCGCCCTCAAGAAGATAGTAAATACAGGTGCTGCAGGAGCGGTTGTTTGATAAGTGGCTGTCGCGGAAGGTCTCGATGTAGTAGCCCTTTTCTGGATGTGGGGATAGGCCTAAGGCATCAATAACCTCCTGTGCGGAAAGGTGGTTTGCCATTCTAGTGGGAGGCTAGGAGGGAAGAGGGAGAGCCCGGCGGGGATGCTAATGAAGATTGATGCGCTTGAGGTTGTGACGTGGTCGGTCAGATCTGCCCCACCCTTCCCTAGAACATTCCACGGGGTAATACGGTAATTTACAATGACCATTAGACACTACAGTCCAATACGTTCTATATCAAGATACGGCTAAGGAGGGGTTGTGTTTAAAGCAACCCAATACAGATTAGCGTGGTTCCGGGTACGGGCCGAGAAACGAATCGTGAGTGTCCGGAGGGTAATCTGTTTTCGAATTCTACTGTAACTTGCAGCTGACTGTAGATATGGATAAAGGCTAGCCGCCACAATCACTCAGCACCACCACAGGAAACTCAACTTATAGCTGAACGTAGATGTAGATAAAGGCTAGCCGCCACAATCACTCAGCACTACTATAGGAAACTCAACTTATAGCTGAACGTAGATGTAGATAAAGGCTAGCCGCCACAATCACTCAGCACTACTATAGGAAACTCAACTTATAGCAGACTGTAAATATAGATAAAGGCCAGCCGCTATAATTACTTAGTATCACTATAGGAAACTTAACTTGCAGCTGACCGTAGATATAGATAAAGGCCAGCCGGCACAATCACTCAGCACCACCACAGGAAACTCAACCTCCGGGTGAGCGAAGATCAAGGTTTGTCGCAGTAAAAGCATCAGCCGCAAAAGCGTAGGATAGAGAATATGCGCAGTTGTGGATCTCTCAGGGCAGGTTGAGCTACCGAGGTGACTCATGGTGTTGATGCGCAGCCCGATATTCGAAGCATACCGATCATGGCCTGCATATCTTGTTGGCTTACAGGTATCAGCACAACGGAATTCCTGTAGACTAGTTAGCCTTCTCCATGATCATTCCTGAATGAGCATACTTCTCTCCATCGCAGACACCTTGAAACAGATAAACCTCTTCTCCCCACGTCCCCACCCCACCAATCCCAAGTCGGGGTCGTCAAGCCTTTCGGCTGAGCACCATGCGTCTTCTCGCTGCAGCATGGCCGGTTGAGTTGATTGGAAACCGAATGAACTTTGTATGTCTTTCAAGCGGCGTTTCTTCACTCCTTCTCCTTCTCCTCGGAGGAGCCCTTGCCACCCTTGGCCTCCTTCTCCGCTGCCTCCGCCTCGAGGCGAGCGATCCTGGTCATGCCGCGGGGGCAAGGGGCACAGGAGGGACCAACCGAAGAGGCTCGGCCTTCCCCATGTTGACTGAAAAGCGTTAGCTAAACTGATCGATGCAACGAGCAAGATAAAAGGACGGATAGAAACTCGGGCCAGAGACACACAGGCCAGACACACTGGCCACAGAGTTCCATCATATCGGACTCACCCGACATAACTTTACTATAGAAGTTAATGTGAGTTGCTCCAGGGAACAATGAGGGGAAGCGGATTTACCAACCAGAGGTAGTGCTCTTTGTCACCCGAGATGAGTCATGTCCGCCCCGGTTGGAGCGGCGCCTGGTTCGACGTCCTCTCCTCGACTATTCCTATGAATCCTGTCAGTGCCTAGTCAGGTTGGTAGCATAGCTAGGTAGTCGCACATCTTCATGGATGGCCTGGGCCCCTTCGATCATGCCCACGAGGTTATCGAGGCGACGGCAGTTTTGCTGGGAGTGGCCAGCCATATCATAATAGGTGTAAATGATAAGAAATATAAGTCAGGTTTAGAGTAGTAGTATAGCTTTAAGTACTAGTGCATAAACTATAAGAATACTAGTGGAGTAAATATAATAGAATATTAAGTAGGACCCCTAAGACCTTATATATAGTAGTGTTTCCAAGATAGAAATAGGCCAATAATATTATATAACCACCCTATCACTTTTTACTAGGTAGTCTAGGTTACCCTTACTTTTAATATCACTTTTAATATCACTTTCAATATCACTTTCAATATCACTTTCAATATCACTTTTAGTATCACTTTTAGTATCACTTTTAGTATCACTTTTAGTATCACTTTTAGTATTATTGAGATAGAAGGGTTTAATAGAAGTATAATAAAGGGAAGAGAAAGAAAAGGAGTAACGTAAACTCAAAATTGTTGTCTAACTATTTCAAGCCAAAGAGTCCCGAGGGCTTCAGCCAACATAATGTAGGCTCTATGCTTGGGCTCGCGAGAGAAGTAAAGAAGCGTCCGATGGTGTGTTTGGACACCAGGCCCGTGTACGAAAGAGTACAAGAGGTCATCCGGGAGGGGCTTGCCATTGATCGCCGACTTATGTTGCATATTCCGGTGGCGGATACCTCCGCGTGAGGAAGCAGAGCCAATATAGCCAGCTTCCAGGGAGTGCATGCTGGATGCAATAATCAGGTAAATGCCGACTTTACCGTCATTTTCTGCAAGTGGCAGAGATTTCAAACCCTCAAGAGTCCACGCTTTCCTTTCGAAAAGCGCAATCAGTTCCGGAGTGAATGCTTCACTGTAAAGATCCACCAGTTCATCCGTTGTGTCTTCCCGCAGAAGCTTTGCAAACGTCCGAATCATCAGACGATCTTCCTCGAGAGGATGTGGGTCCATAGCTCCAGCCTGTGCCTTCAACATTTCGATGGTTGCACGAAGGACCTTCAAGGCAATTGTTCCCTTCATTCTCGTGGCCATAGGTGATGAGACAATCACCTCGGTCAACCCAAGCTCTTGAGCCAGAGCCGACGTGGATGGCCCAGGGCATTGGCCGTCAGCCTGTCTCGACACATTGTCAGCCACAAGTTCTTGGTGGAGAGCAAACTCATCGTCAGAGGATTCGTCGTCAGGGCATGGAGCATGTTCTTCATCTTCATCTAACGGGGTCGTCACGTTGGACGGATCCATCGGAGCACCATTCTTGTCCTGGGCATCCTCCTCGTGACTCTCGGTCTCTTGCAGACACCTTTTATTCAAAGGCTGGACGATGGGGATTGGGGCCCCGGGGGGGGGTGGTTTCAGGATCGACCTGGTCGTTGGTTCGCTTAGGTGCGAAGTAGGAGCTGATGAGCGGACCTAAGTGCTCACGCCCGCCACCCTTCTTGAACGGTCCTCGAACCATGATAGGAACTCAATGTATATAAGACCGTTGACTTGAGATTAATCAATTGACGAGGAATTGAGAATCTGATGGTATATAGGATGAAAGGAAGAGGATGTTGAACATGGGATGGAAGGAAGAGGATGAATCAATCCGGATTAGGCAGTTGCGCAGCAGTGGACTACTCCCCATCTACTTCAACCAGCTGGTTACCTTACGGATTTACTCATTGAAATTATAGATTCAATCGATTTCGTAGTATGAATTGTTTCGACGGTAAGTTATTACATCAAGGCCATCGAGGCCACTATGCTTTTTGGGGTGAGAGGAAGTGCAGTGGTGCTATTGGTGTATGTAACACACTCAATTGAATCTCTGGGGGTTACCAGGATATGAAATGACGGCAGGAAGACACTTCAGTAATATTTGCTTTTTGTGAAGAGACGAAGCTACGCGAGGTGTTTATGATGGAGGGTCATCTGACTGTTATTTGTCTACTTTGATATTCGTTCCTGGATGCTACTTATCATTCTTTCTATTATTCAACTCGAGAAATGTCGGAAGGCGGTGCGCCAGAGGCCTCTGATTGACCCATATTTCCTTTGCAGTCAGCTCCTTTAGTGTAGCTAGTTCCAGTTTTAGCTCTTTAGTTCTTTCGGGTTGCTGAGAGTTCGCTCTCCAGTTCCAGTCTTCCTAGCCTGTCAACAGAAACACTACGATAAATTTGGAGAATATCATGCGGGAGGAAGCAATGAAGCTGCATATCCAGTATGTATTATACTGTCTTTGCGAGCCTAGAAGCATACTCAAAGCCACAATTAAGTGGAGTTAGCCAGGTTTACCTAGAAATATTCTACTATATACCCTATTCTAACTATAGATTAACGTTCCGAACGGCATACAGTTTAATATAACTTAGGGCTTAGCGCTAGCCCGACGCACCCGTGGGAAAACCCCCCCCCCCCCCAAAGAATAATGACTAATGTGCATACACCCATGGTAAGGAGACTCAGTCGGAACGGATTTGGCAATATTGTGGACGTAGTTCATCGGCAGCGGGAAGGAGAGGATAGATTAAAGACATACTGATTGTCACGGTGTGAGACCGTGAGTATACAGATTCAGTGGACTAGCCTACTGCATCAAGACCCATACGCTGAGTGGGTCACACGTGACCCACACCTCTGTTTATATTCTCTGCCGCTACCGATCCTATTGTAGCTCTTCGAGCTACGTCTTGTATATCTCCTGTCCCTGTCTGTGGACCCTGTCTGCCCGTACGAGCTAGTCTGAATACAACTGTGCACTGCCGAAGCAATCCTACTCCTACCTGCCGACCTGCCGACCCTGCCCCCTGACACTGATATACATAGAATGAAATTTATATCGCTACACCAATACCCTATAGCCAGAATAGATCCGGTACGAGCAACATATACGCGAAACGAAGAGCCGACTAGACGAGCGGCGGGAGTTGGCTATTGAGGAACTAGAACGTTACGGAGTTGTAGACGCATCCGAGGGGACAGATCGTACAATGACAGAGATCGCATGCCGGTACGGTTCCCTAGCAAAAGAAGTCGAGACCGTTTGAATAGAAATCGCTCGACTGGTTGAGGGTCCCCAAAAATAAAAAAGGCTTGTTCTACGCAAAGCAGTCAACTTCACTATCTTGTATTTAGATTCTTAGTATCTAATTTATAAATTAAATAAACGTCCTATATATTTTGAAAAAGGGGGATAAAAAGGAAAGAAGGTTCTGTACGACAATAATAAGACGTACGAATGCCAAGATTAACGCCTTAATATTTAGGTATTAACGTAATTCACTACCGAGCCGCCCACACCGCCCACCCGCCCACCTAACCACCTACTTTCTAGTTTATATATGTTTTTTTAACCAAAACGCCTTTGAATTAATTAAAACTATCTAACTGGATATGCATTTGCCTTGTGCCCTATCTCTCTGCATTTACCACAGGTTGGTAAACGTCGTCGCACTGGTGCTGGTGCTAATAGAACTGCCTGCGCTGCTGCTGTCGGTGTTGCTAGTTCTAGTGCTGGAGGCTCTGGAATAGGCTCAGAAGCCTGTGTGGCCTCCTGAACTGATATTCCAGTATTATAGGCTACGCGCCTATTAACACGAGCGCGCTTTTGCTTCTGCACTGCGTTTGCAGCATGAAGTTGCTTATTTTCTTCCTTAAGTATTATGCTGTTATGCATCACGATTTGGCAGCCTTTGATAAGCTGATTTAACGTAGCTTGTGAAGGTAATAGTGGGCTTTTTGAGCGTTGTTTTAGGAAAGCTTTGATTGATGATGCTTGCTTTAGAAGATCGTCGACGGTTATAGGTATTTTTGGGGTAAATATGCTTAATCGACTGCTTAGGCGGCTTGCGGGTAGTGTAGGCGTACGAAGCCGAATATTAAGCTTTGAAAGCACTTGTTTTGGATTAAATGGCACTAGACTAGCTGCTTAGAAGCTGTTTTTGATTGTATCCACTTTAAATGTATTGATATAAGCTTGTGGGTATGCTGCGAGGAAATCAAGCTTATCGATATAGTTGATACCGAGCTATATTTTCTGGTCAATTAAGCTTCTATATGACCGCTTTAAAACCGCAAAATATCTAATATTAAGCGGCTGTAAAAGATGCGAGCTATGCGCTAGTATATAGACTGGAATTATATTATTTTCTGAGTAAATTTGGTCGAATAGTGGTATTAAGTAGCTTCTATAGCCGTTAAGGACTAGTAGTCGATATTAACTAATTATACGACTAGTTGTGGCTGGAATAAAAAGCTTTTCTAGCTATCGAAGGCTAATTTTATCTATTATCTATCTATTTAGGCTAACCTCAAAGCGCCAGTCTCCTAGAAGGCCGTCAAACTAAGCTTAGTTATATAGTTTACCTTTAAAAATAATAACTAGCGGAAGCGCCCACCTAGAAGCGCTTACTAACTCAATTATAGTTACCCACTCGCGATTTCCTAGCTGTAAAACTAATCTCCGACCGTAGTATTCCGCTCAGGTAATAACTTTTGCCGTCGCAGTAAGGCCCATTGCGAAGCCAGTTTCATCAAAGTTATAGATATCCTCTAATAGGATACCGTACATCGAAATCGCGCGCTCGATGACGTCAAACCACTCCTAAATAATCTTCGGATCCTCCTATTTTGCTCGCTGGTAGTCGTATCATTGCGAAAAGCGAGATTGAAGCTCTAGATATTATTTAATAAATTTTGTAACCCAGTTTTGGCCAATCGGTTTGATATCCTTTGAACCGCGCTTTATAATTAGTAAATCGGCTATTTCTCGCACTATAGATAGTCTAGGTGCTCCACCGCGAGCATCTATTGATAATATCCACTATATAAGCGAATCCTCTTCGGTTTCTGACAATTTATGGCCATTTGCGCGTTTTTCAGGGCGAAATTGGTGGCCAGTAACGCGGTCGCGTAGGGTAGTGCGAGGCACATTAAATCGACGTGCTGCTTCGCGAACAGAGCTAATTTCCCCATTTTTGATAGCCTATATAGCGAGTAAGAGGCGGCCCTCTTGTTCGATAGAATTTCGGCTCGATCGGCTGTGATTTGGTGGCATAATGGGCGGTTGAAAGTAGGAGGACGCGTCTGGGCGCGGAAAAGTGGTTAGGTGGGCGGGTGGGCGGTGTGGGCGGCTCGGTAGTGAATTACGTTAAAAGGCGGACAGCAAAGCGGTGGCCTAAAATACGATTATATCAGCATTGGCGGAACTGCTCGTTAATCACCGCTGTAGCCACCGAATCGAATCCTGCTCGTTAATTACCCTCCATCACTCTCAACATCCTCACCATGGCAGACGAAGGCCTCAACATCTACGATGAGATCGAGATCGAAGACATGACGTTCGACCCGGCCATGCAGATTTACACCTTCCCGTGCCCATGTGGCGACCGTTTCGAGATTTGCATCGATGATCTGCGCGACGGCGAGGAGATCGCCGTGTGTCCTAGCTGCAGTCTGATGATTCGCGTCATCTTTGACTTGGTATTTTTCGGTCGCTGAGGTTTGAAAGTTGTGTACTTTGCTAATATTTTCTTTCCTAGGCCGATCTTCCCAAGGCGGATAAGGATCAGAATGCGGAAGCTGTTGCCCTGCAGGCGTGAACGGAGTCCCCTGTCGCTTCCCAGTTCCTCGTGCTGGGATCTCAAATTGACCCTCGACCTGGAGAATATCCGAGAAACTTGGTGGTTTCTCGAAGAAGGCCGCATAGTTCCACCGCCGACTCTATTTCGCTGTGATCTACCCCGACGATGCGCGAGAACAGAATGGACTCGCGCTCAATCAGAACCTGGTCTGTGCGTATCACTCGCAAGCTGTGTAGTGGACCACAACGTCAAATCATTCCGGGCGACTGGGGCTTGACCATTTCTCGAGTCTCGAGGCGTCCTGCCTGGTTGAACCTAAGTGCATGGCAGACTTCCTGTTGACTTGAACTGAGACTCGAACCGGCACATACGCCCTAGTGATGCGCGGACAGTGGGAATTCATTGCTGTGTATGGTTGGAGCTACACGACCGACTTTGGACCATGTAGCTCCTGAGAGAATACTCCAACAAACCGAAGCCACATTCAATACTCAAATAGCTCGTTCCAAGTCCAATAACGCATGGGTACAAACCTAATACATTCACCTAGAACAACTCTCCCTCATATCTACTCAACCAAGAACCAACAAACCAATAGAATGGCTCATATCAGTAAAATACATCCCCTGCCCGAGCATCTCATCAAATACCAACAATAAAATGAACCTCAGCTTACATCACTCCAGGATTTCTGAATAGATATCCTTCGGCAGACGAAGCGTCAACTCCGAGTTCAACAAATCCGTAAGATTGGATCCATCACGCAAATAAACCCACTGCCCATTCACGAACTCGCGCGTATCCTGCTTCTCATGCATACGGTCACCCTCAACAATCCAATCGTACCGCTTGGGCCCGGAGATGGGCGAACTGAGCCAGATTTGCTTGTTGGGGGGTTGTTTGTTGAGCACGAAGGTGCCGATGGCTGGGACGGAGATGTTCAGGACGCCGGCCTGACTTGTTAGTTATACGGTTTGATAAGGAGGTGAGGGGACGCGTACGCTGTACTCGGCTTCAATGTCCGAGCCTTCCTCTTGAGCCTTTTCCAGCTGCTGCACGAGGTAGTTGAAGTAGTGCTCCGAGTACTCGTAGTACTCCTCCGGGGTCAGCGGTGTAGGTTCGGTGACGTGGTTTGCGGCGCCGGCGACGGGAGCCTGGGGATTCGGGGGCTTGGGGTCTTCGGATTCGGGCTGGAGGCCCTTTGCGGAGGCCGGGGATGAGAAGAAAGAGCGGGCCGAGGTCACGGCTGGGATGGGGCGGAGGACGGCGGATTGGCGGGTTGCTGGTGTCCGTAGAGAAGGGCGGGCGTACCGCAGGAATCTTGGCGCTGAGCGGGAAAACATGGTGAATTGTGAATTGTGGTTGTTGCTGGAGTATGCAAATTGAGGAGGAGCTTGGAGCTGCGGCTGCGGAGTGGAGGAGGCATACATCATAGGGTTCACCGCCTTCCTGGTTGTGATGCGGTAGAGAAACTATCCGGTGGTAGAAGAAGATATAACTGTTTTGAGCTTTTTGTACCCTCTTGAATATCTTCTTGGGCTCTAGACTCTAGTGCAACTTATGTCTCATGACTACTTCGATGGGTGAACATGTACTTGACTGTTGAGGATCACAATTGTTACTCACATAATATTACCCGCATGACAGCCATGAGTGCGCACGATTAGAGCTTTTGCCGATGGATGGGTACCTTCTCTGGTGGCCACTCATTAACCGAGGAGTTACTTACCGTGGATGAGCTGCTTTTGAAAGTTGAAAATAATTCCTCTCGGTGGAGTCGATAAAAGAATCAAGAGATCAATCTCTGATCGATCGACATTTTGAATATGCCTTCGGGCGGGACTGGAATCTGCCGATGGATCTTGATGCACGTCAGTAGACTTATCCACTCGCGGCAATATCGTGTCCTAGTATGAAGACCTCAGACATGGATACTGCACACGACATGAGCCTTCCAAATTTTCGTCTATTGCAGCAAATACATCATCTTGCTTATGTAGCACCTCTCCATCTATTTATTGGCAGGTTGGCAAACTGAATCAATAACATAATGGCTTTTCCCGAGATCCTCCGCGGGCCCAAAAACTATATAAATCAGGGCCACTTGCCTCTACTTCGCACATTGCCTGTCCCCGGGGCCCTCTTATAGAATCCAACGATAATGTCTTCGCCGAACGTTGCAACAGCACTATCTGGCCCCGTCCTTAGCAAAATGCCGTTGATTTCCAGCAACGCAAAGGAACTGCAGTAACTAGACGGCAACAAAAGGGGACAGTGGACAGAGGACTCGGTGGAGTTCCCGGTCGCTCTGGGGCGGGAGGCGGCTATTAGTCTGGAACCTTTCCCTATGGTAACATTTAACTTACCTCAATAGAGATAGAACTGTGCATTGATCGGGGCATTACTAATCCCAATCTGGAGCCCAGTGTTTGTCACTCAATGAATTTGATGCCATGATGAATGCGGCACAATCTCTGAGGTCTCAGTAGAGAAGGTGCGAAAGATTTAGCTGGGGACCTTGAAGGGCATCCGGTTATCCCTGTATTGCGTTAGGGCCTACTATATATACTACTACCGCATCATTTTTATGAGTGAGAAGGGAAATCCTAACAATCTGGCAAGATGATCTGTCAGTTTCTACCAGTAATTATGACTTTTGACCAGACTATCGTGAAATAGATGGCTTTCTCCCCCTTCTTTGCGCCTGATAGATATAACGCAATTTTTTATGACATAGGATCCTCCGAAAAAAAGAGAGCAATCCAAATATCATCGATGAACTACAGTACATCACAGAATAGATGGCTCTGCGGGGCCTGTTAGTTTTGGGTATGGTGAGCTGGACGAATCAGGGGTGACGTGTAATGGATTAAGCTACAGAAATCAATAACTGTCCCACGGGATTGCTATATTTCAAGCAACGCCATCTCGGAGTGGCCTATATTGCTGTATATTCGCAATACTTCGCACAGACCCATTCGCGTAATGCGTACTGTTGGACTCGAAGGCTTGCAAGGTGACGTGGGCCCCATTCGTAATAAGGCTGCTACCTAGGGTAGTGGCGAAGTGTTGAAAAATTATATTGATCTATTCTTCATGAATGTACAGGAATATTCAGAGTAGATGGGAGTATGACAAGAGATTGAAGAGATTTAAAGAAATTGGTCCACCTCCACCTCCACGCTCCGGTTCGATCGCCCCCGAGATTTGCCGGTATGACAGAACAGTGACCTAACAAGGAGGCGAGACGGTGCGCCGTGTTCTTGAGCGGGCATCAACCGGTCGGTGGTCCACGAGGTCACCAGACAGGAACCGCAGACAAATGCCGAACATACCCGGAGCATGACCTCCCTGCGGGGCGTGAACTGCCGGCGCCAGTCAGGTCCGGTAATGCTTAGCAGCCACGCAGAAATACCAGTGCAGCGAGGAGAGTGACGCCATCGGGGCGATCAAAAGGAGCCGGTGTTTCAGCCCCAGCGAATCTCCTTTTGCCCCATCAGGGGCTGTAAGGGCCAGACCGCAGGAGTTAGGGTTTAGGGTGAAACACTAGCGATCGGAAACCGCTCCGGATCGTTTACGAAGTATGACTGGCCGATGCCGTCATTGGATCTCCTTTATCCCAACAGTGAACAGTGCCGAAAGCCTATTTTGGAACGTCTCATTGTTTTTTCGTCACCCCCGTTTGACCAGTGGCTCCTGAAATTAACAGATGTAAGTCCTCGCAATGTGATAGGTCGGACTCAGGGCAGTGCCTGGGTGTATCCATGGATCAGGTTCTATGAATCACTAGCCGGGCTCCACCTTAACCCTCCGGTCTTCTCTCACTACGCACACATTCATATGCCTTTCATCTACCAGGGGCCGCCCAATTATCAGCTTGTGGTGTCAGCCATTCAGTGATGTGCGCCTTCTGACGCGTGGTCAGACACAGTGTTCCCGATCTGCTTGGGCCGTTTCTTCATTCACTGGGAAACCGTTACACGCGGTCCAGACTTCGGTGGAGTACCTATGGAACTCTTGGCCGCTGTGGAGTGCCTCGAACGGATCGCTTCTTTGATAGAACGAAGAATTCCCTTCTTTGTGACCCCACTCTGTTGCTTTTAGTGCCTCGATTGTATGGAAAAGCGCTTGGCCTGACACGAGGTGGCCAATCATCCCAGGCCTCGGGGCTGTCAACCGCAACTTGTATCGTGTCAGTATTTCCATGGATGAGCCGTCAAAACTGGGTATACTGCCTTTGAGAGTGCCCAATGGCTGTTGACTGGGCTGGTCCACCCGTAGAAAGAGGTGAAGAAAGTGACGAGTGTGCGATGGCCCGTCAGCCGGCATTAAAAGCCTCCTTCCCCATCATGTTTCTGCCTTTCTTCTCTTCTTTCTTCAGCCTGCTGTGTCGGTTCTCGATTCATTCCTTGATCTTCTGATCTTTCTAGTCCCAGTGCCGTGCACGGTCTAGAGTTCCTTCCTTTAAACCACATTCATTTAAGACTACGTTTATTTCCAACGGAGGACAGGCTTTTCTCCTTTCCACTCGTTTCTGTGTGAGAAAACAGCAACCGAAAATCGGAAAAGCCAAAAAATGGTTTCCTTCACTGCTCTTTTCACTTCCGGCCTTCTGGCGACCTCAGCCCTCGCGGCTCCCATGGAGGTGCAGAAGCGTTCCACTACCAACCCTAGCAAGCGTGGCGCTGCCTTCGACGACATCAACACTGTGCAGGTTCTCGCCAACACCGGCACTGTGTCCTGGGCCTACAACTGGGGCCAGCCGCTGTGGGGCTCCCTGCCCGAGAATATCGACTACGTCCCTATGCTCTGGGGTACCCAGTACTTCGGCGGTTGGGTCACTGCCATTGAGTCTGCTCTGTCAAGCGGCAGTGACTACATCATGGGCTTCAACGAGCCCGACAACCCCGCCCAGGCCAACTTGGCCCCCTCCGATGCTGCCTCCTACTACAACCAGTACATCACCCCGTACTCCGGCCAGGCCAAGCTGATCTCCCCCGCCGTGACCTCCAACGTCGCCCCCGGTACGGGTTTGTCCTGGTTCACCGAGTTCATGGACGGTTGCAGCTCCTGTGGCATCACCGGTCTCGCCGTCCACTGGTATGGTGACACCGCCGAAGACTTCCAGTCCTTCGTCCAGCAGGCCATCGATACCGCCCAGCAGTACAGCCTGCCCGAGGTCTGGGTCACCGAGTTCGGCCTGACCTCCGACCTTAACGGTGTCACCGACCCTTCCGCCACCGCCGGCTTCCTCAACACTGTCCTCCCCTGGCTCGACTCTCAGACCAGTGTCACCCGCTACGCCTTCTTCTACTCCGCCGAGAACTACCTCCTCAGCGGCGGTGCTCTCAACGCTGTTGGCCAGGCCTACACTTCTTAAGTGGCTGACGTGGATGGATATGATATGTGGATATTGGCAAGCGTCGAATATAACGAGATGTATTTATAGGAGGCACACGGATCTGAACTGCCGTCTGTTTATTCTCAATTTCTGTGTTATATTCTTAGGATTTGCAGATATTAGAAAAAAGGCTTCTTTCCCGGATCTTGTCCTCGAGTAATATAAAGTCTAAATCCATAGTAGCTCAGTCTTTGTTCTTAAAACCTGAAGACTGTCCATTGTCCGATAAAGCACTATACTTAGTCTTAGCTATACTTGGACTATGACCAGTCCCATTTTCAGCAACAAAGATCCAACACCGCACAAAGGCACACAAAGAAGCCCTCGGTGGCAACAGCCTCTCCCTCCGTCTTAGGGTACATACGGAGTACCAGTCCGTCACCCCATTCGCCTCCAGCGCCACTTCATTTCGAACATCCACCAGCACATCTCCCATTCGCCAGGCTTATACTATGGGTCGGCGACCCGCCAAGCCAGCAAATTTCACTCTGCCAAGAGGGCTAGAATTCTAGACGCATCTATGAGTCGACGGGGAACTACGGATCTTATCCTGGCGAGTGAGTTGGTGAGGGTGGATCGGCTAGGGTAGGAGAGTTCCTTGGGAAGTAGACTCGGTGATCTGGACAAATGGATACTCTCAGGGTGAATGGAATGGGTATCTGAGTAAGAATATGGAAGAGGGACTTTATAGGAGGGAAAGAGGTGGGACTATAACGGTGGCCCACTGTTTTCAGGAACGAAACCCTAAACGCTTGGCCACCTGGCTTCATTGCCCCATAGATTGGTATATCGGTTCCAGGAAGAACCCTAATTTCCCGATGCAAATCGCAATTATGCTTCTGAAAAATAAATAGCCCTATGCATTCTATGCCATAGTCCTCATTCCCATCAAACGCCTCCAGACACCGGGTATTTCCACGTTCCCAGAAAAAGCAAAAAAGACCGGCAATGCAAGTAAGGAAAGGTCATGTCATCATCACGTCCTCTGCAGGCGTAGTCGCAGTAGACGGGTCGGGAGGAGCATCGGCCATTGCATTATCTCCATCCAAGTCGCTGCCAGTAGAGACACCGTTTTGCATGTTGGAGTCGGCAAAGGACCCGGAAGCAGTGGGTGACTGGCCTTCGAAAACCTCCTCCCACACTCGTACTGTTCTGTCCAAGCCACAGCTGACCAGCAGGCGCTTGCCGTTTAGCTTCCCGGAGTGAACGCCAAGGACAACGTCGGTGTGTCCCTCGATGCGCTGCAGGATCTTCTTGCTGACAAGATCCCAGCAGAGAATGGCACCGTCTTCGCTGCCACTAACTGCAAAGCACAGAGGAGGCGAGTATTTCACGTCCGGTGGGCCGTAGAACCCAAAACACCCAGAAAGACTGTACTTCTTATTGACGTGGCCCTGGAAAGTCTTGACGACGCGGCTCTCCACGTAGTTCCACATGCGCACGCAACCGTCAAGTGTCCACGCCAGAATGTATTTTCCATTCGGTGAGAACTTGACGCAGGTAGCGGGCGGGTTATCTTCGTGCACCAGAGTCCGCAGGCACTGGCCACTGTGTGTATCCCAGACACGGACCAGGCCGTCCAGCGCGCATGAGACGATCAGGGTACCGTCGTGCACGACATCAATACCAGCGACGGGGTCGGAGTGGGCGGGAAGAGAGCGCATCACGCGCGCTCGGCGCACATCCCACAGGAAGACGGCTTCATCGTAGGAGCCGCTGACGAGAATGTTGCCCTTGGGCGCAAAAGCGATCTGGTAGACGTAGTTGTGATGGCCGACGAATGGTTTTGTGTGAGCTCGGCCCTGCATGGAGAGGTTAGTAGCGAGTCCCGCGACAGTAGTTGAGGGCATCTCTTACGGTAGTCACGTTCCAGAAACGAATCGTCTTGTCGTCGGAGCCGGACGCAATCCATTGACCGTCGGGACTCCAGGCAAGCGTGGATATACCTGCCAGATGGCCCTCAAAGGTGTAGATCAGTCGGCCCGTCAACGTATCCCAGACCTTGATGGCCGCATCGGCACCTGCAACGAAGACTAATTAGCGACATTGCCTTGAACTCAAAAGCAAAGCAACATACCAGCACTGGCTATCATAGAGCAGTCCGGCGAGAACTGCACCGCAGATACGCCTCTCAAGTGACCCCGTAGAACAAACTTCTCTCGGTAATTCAATTGTTCAGGCTTTGGAGGCGGGCCCGCCGCAGGAGGCACAGGAGTATCGGAGCGGTCCAACATATCTTCACGAGTCGCAGCATGATTCCCATCCTCATTGCTCATCCGATCATCACCCAGACTGTCTGACTCGTCCTGGAACCTTGCTTCCCGACGATTGATTGGCGAAGGGCTGCGACGATTGCGGGAGCGGCGCCAGTATTCGTCGGCATCGACAGCCAGTTCATCTGGGCTGTCGGACTCGCGGTAACGGTGTTCTTTGGCACTGGGGCGCTGCGGGGTGAAATTCTTCTGGACGTTCCAGCTGGCTCGCCGGCGCTCAGCTTCGTCGTGTTCAGAGCCCGCAGCTAGTTCGTCGGACGAGGACTCAACCGGCGACTGGGAGCGAGGGTCTCGCCTGCGGGTTTTGGGGTGCGCATTGTCCATGAGGAGTTAAGACGAAGGACAATTGCGAACGCGCCCGACTGTTTCGCGTGAAAAAGAAAAAGGCGCGCCCGAAGGCGGTGAGCCACCTCTTAGATTTACATCACCGTTGAATGATCGACGTTCTGTCAACTCGCACTTGCATTTTCGGCCCAATGGCCTCCTCCATTCCCAGTGAAGCTCCGAACGATATTCGGATCTTGACTCTCAACTGCTGGGGTCTAAAGTACCTCGCCAAATATCGCAATGAGCGTCTCTCCGAGATTGGGAGGCAGCTGGCACTCGCTAGTCCGCCCCCAGAGATAGTCGGACTTCAGGAGTGCTGGACACAACAAGACTACGAGAGCATTCGTGCTCAGACACAACACATCCTGCCATATGGAAAGTTCTACTTTGGGGGTATCTTCGGTGCGGGCCTGGCGATCTTGTCACGATGGCCCATCGAGGAGAGCAGCATGTACGCATACCCGTTAAACGGCCGGCCAACAGCTTTCTTCCGTGGAGACTGGTTTGTGGGAAAAGGCGTGGCCTGTGCAAGAGTTCGATTTGGTCCCGGTGTAGCCGACGTGGCAGAGGTGTTTTGTACACACTTGCACGCTCCGTACGAGCGCGAGCCGAACGATTCATACCTGTGCCATCGCACGGCACAGGCCTGGGAGATTTCCAAGCTGATGCGCGGCGCCGCTGAGCGTGGACACCTAGTAATCGGCCTGGGCGACTTCAATATGCTGCCATCCTCCTTTGCCCACCAGCTCATCTCCGCCCAAAGCCCCGTCCGTGACGTCTGGCGCGAGCTGCATCCGGACTCGTCCGTCGGTGCCGCTATCGATGCGGTCGAAAAGGCCAGGAACCGGCCCATCCCAACCGCGGAATTCAACCTGATCGAGAATGGTGCCACTTGTGATGGCGCCTACAACACCTGGCGCTGGTCCAAAGCCCTTCGCAAACGCCTCGACAAGGGCGAAGACATCACAATCAACAAGGATGGTGCGGACCCCCGTGCCAAACGCCTCGACTATATTTTCGTCGGGGACGGTGGCTACCCACCTGAGTTTCCTGCGCCGCGCTGGTCGGTCGAAGCTGTCCAAGTCAGCATGACCCAGCGGCATCCAACCCTCCGCTGCTCCCTGAGTGACCACTTCGCCGTCGAAGCCCTCATTACTCGAGCCCTTGCTCCCCCAGCTTCCACGCACTCAAAAGATGAACCTATTCCTACCTCGCGCAGCTCTCCATCCCTGCACAAAACAACCTCAACCCAAATCTCTCCCAACGCCGCCCTCTCCCCAGAAACATACGACCACATCATTGGCATTATCGACAAATACGTGCTTCGAGAGCGCTCACAGCGCCGCTGGCGCCTCGCTCACTTCCTCGTTTCCTTGGTCGTCTCCATAGGATGCATGGTCGGCGTGTGGTGGGTCGGAAATCGCACCTACATCGGGTTCATCCTGATTTTGGTCAGCACGCTGAACTTTGGAGCTGGAATCCTGGATGGTCTCATCGGCGGACTGTTTGTATCGAGTGAGTTGCGAGCGTTGAAGGAGTTTGAGTGGGAAGTGAGAAATGCTCGGAGTCTAGTCCTTGCTGCGGAGCGTGGTACTGCTGGTTCTGGTGCTGGCACTGAGAGCAAGGCTGGGTAAAATTGTATATGATGTCAGTTCGACAAAAGTAATACATAATGATTTCAATCATCTTAACCATCATACAACTACGAGTCATACGAGTCTACAAGTAAAGAAAAGATAATATCAGTCGCACTGAGCGAAACGAGCGTGGAGTGCATTTTCGTAAAGCAATAGCAAGCTAGCAATCCTCCATCAAACCCAGACCCAGTCACAATATCTGAGCCATAGCAAAAGCGTACCGAATTTACTCAGCACACTCGCGCTTACGCTCATCAAAGACAGCCAGAGTCTCCTCGGCAGCCTTAACACCGGACATAACCATAGCACCGAAAGTAGGGCCCATACGGTTAAAGCCATCGATCTCGGAAAGCTCCATACCACCGATAATGAGACCCTTGGTGACCTCACGGGTGTTCTTAACGATAGCATCCTCGGCAGCGTTCATGTCCAGGCCACGCATACCACCGAGCTTCTCGATGGAGTTCATGGAGACGAGACGCTTGGCGCAGAAAGCGCCGAAGGGGCCGTCGTGGCCGGTGGTGGAGACGATGATGGGAGCGTTGATGGTGTTGGGGTCCATGCAGGAGTGGTCGTCGTGGTGGAGAGTGACCAGGGTCCAGTTGACGACGACACCGGCCAGACGCACGCTGTCACCGTCACGGCGGGTGATCAGGTCTTCGACGCAGGTGGCGTTGAAGAGCTTGACGTTGGGGAAGGCCAAAACGCGGGACAGCAGGGTCGAGGTGAAGAGGGCGGCGTGCTTAACAACCACAAAGTTGGGGTTGTTAGGCTCCTCCTCGAAGGGGACGCCCAGCTCATTCAGGAAGGCGTCAGCGGGGCGGCGCAGGACCATGCCGGAGAAGAGCTGGCCACCGAGCCAGGCACCACCACCTGGATGGTTGTTAGTATATTTGCTAGAGCTGGTAGGTCTGGTGAGACTAACCGGGAGACACAGAGGCCTCCAGAATGGCAATCTTCAGGTCAGGGCGAGCCTTGGCCAGCACGTAGGCGGTGCTCAAACCGCAGGAACCAGCGCCGACGATGACAACATCGCTCTCGGCGTAGTTGTCCAGGTCCTGGAAGTAGCGGCGAGTCATGGCACGGGAGACCTGGCTCTCGCGGATAGGGGCGAACTTGAACTCATCCCACTTGCCGCCGAACTGTTCAAGGAGCTTGCTCTCGCCTTGGCCGGTCAAGGTGGTGGAGACAGTCTCGGGGACATTCACCTTTCCCTTGATGCCGGTGGGGACAGCAGTGGCAGGCTCGAAGATAGCAGCGGGAGGAGACATTGTGGGTTAGAGATCAAGTCGAAGTGACTTCAAATGTGGTCAGTTTGCTTTGCCAAAGGGGGGAAGAAGGGGAAGGCATGATCCTTTCGCTGGTATTATCCAGATATCAAGTTGTGACCGTATAATCTCAGAACGAACCCACGACCGCTGTCACCTCTTAGGGAGAAGTGCCCACGGCGCAGGGACGAACACCGGTCCACGCCCAGAAGTTACCTGAGATACCTTGATCTCCGAGAGATAATTTGCCCAGCCAAAGATTTTCCATCATGGCTTCCCGCGGAATGGGCGAAATGTACTTGAACCGAAGGTTTCTGTAGAAAAAGGTCAGCTCTGGGAGCACCAGCAAGGGCAAGATAGTTACTATAGTAGCTGACAGATAGAATCTGCAAAGTTGTCAAGTTGTAAGAAGATTGTGAAGAGAGAAAGAAAAAGGCGAGAAGTGAGGGGCAGCTCAACCTTAAATGCGTTGGAACCCCACCATCTCAAACGGAGCTGTCACCGAACTCCGAATCTCTCCGGCCGGTGAACGGAGAGGGGAATGGATCAGGATCGCATCATGACGTTTCCAATTTGTTTAGGGCGTTTAGGTTTCCGTTAATTACCAATTGGGTTTTCGCTGTGGGGTGGATAACCTGTTCTCGAGATACCACGAGATGGTCTAGAGCAGCAATACGGGCTTGATTAGTCTCAATCGACGTGGCTTACATAGCCTGTAAGGTGTAACTATTTCTCAATCACCTAAACCCAGTTAACCTGGGTTGGGTTGGGTCGTGGACCGGGGAAGCTCCAAGGCGGCCCTGCTTGGTTCACGTTCACAACCGGGGCTTAGTCCTCCGAAGCTTGGCTTGTTTTTATGTTTTTTTTTGTGTTTTTTTTTTCTTTTTTGAAGATGCCTACATTTACGGGTATATTCATGACTGTTCGTATAGGTGATTTCACATTTCGGGCTCCTGCACTCGAGGATCCTGACATCATATCAAGTCATCACGCAGGGAGTTGATGTGGGTGTGGAGACTTCAGACAACGCAAGTTGCCCATGATGTATCTGTTTTCACAGCACATATCGGAAGTTCGCCCCCCAATTTTCCTCCGCTACCGGAGTATCACCCTTGACCTCCTCAGCCGCAACCTTCGGTCCATACTTCTTGTCGAGGCGGTGGTTCTCCCACACCAACAAGAAGCGTAGACACAAGGCAAGCAGTGTGGTGAAGAACATGAACGCCGCACAGATCGACATTCCCTTAATAAAACGCGGGGCTTGCCTGTCGGGAAAAATATTGGTTCCTAGGAATGGGCCACATTGCCCAACGAGGTTTAGTAGGATAATGCCTCCACCACGGCGGGTATCAGAGCCCTGGTTGTCTGGAGCCCAAACGTTAGCAAGCTGGTCGCATGCACGATTACAACAGGGATGACTCACTCAGAACCCACGGCAGAATATTTGCGATCGACGGAAAAACTCCACAGGCGGCCAAGAAGACTCCAAAATATCGTACACCCACCGACCTGCAAGTCGCACACAAAACGTACCCCACACCGCCGATCGCTGATAGCGCAGCAACCATGAGCCCGCGTTGCTGGATGCGATCCGCCACCCAGGTTGTCGCGATCGTCGCCAGGAAGGAGGCGAAGAAGGGAGGCGCTGTGAGGCCTTGTGCGTTGATGGCCGTGAAGCCCATCTCCTTGAGGATAGTCGGAAGGAAGACGGGCAGCGAGGAGAAGCTAACGTTGCAGCTAAAGTACATCAGCTGAACGGGAGTAAGCAATTGTCGTAGCAGTGATTGCAGGGACACTTACAGCCGTGAACCATGCTTTGGCATCCAGGAGCGTCGCAGCCAACTCCTTCCACTGTATTTTACTCGAGCGCTCAGCATCTCCTGCCTGTTGAAGTCCACGGGCGCGGGCGACCTCCTTCTCTTCTTCATTAAGGAACCGGGCCGAGGCAGGTGAGTCGGGCACGAAGAACCAGGCCAATAACGCAGCCGCTACTACCGGTAGCCCTTCAACAAGAAACAGAAGCCGCCAATTGGCGATTGCAGCATGGCCGGAGGTGATCCCGTAGGCGAGGGCGCCTGCAAAGGTATTTGCCAGCGGAGCAGCCGACAAGAACATACCGCATCGGAGACCGAGCTCGCGCCTCCGATAAAAGAAGCTTAAGAGGTAAGGGACCCCAGGTCCGAAACCGGCCTCGAAAGCACCCATCAGGAATCGAAGTGCCATCATGCCCTGCCAGTTTTTAGCGGCTGCTTGGCACGCCGAGACTAAACCCCTAGAATGTATCGTGTCAGTGATGCCGCACAAGGGAGATCATCCCCACGTGGAATGTGCATACCAGGAGAACACGACAAAAGCAGCCCATTGGTGCGGCTTGACGATCTTCCACATCAGTGCCTGGAACTCAAATACCGTGTATGAGATGTAGAAGATCGTCAGGAGCCAGGAGTAGCTTTTGTCGTCGAGAGAGAGGTCTTCCTTCATGCCGGCGATTTTGGCATTGCTAGTCTTCGGTTAGTTTCATTTCCGGCGAATTTAGTCGGGGAGGACGAACCCGATGTTGCTTCGGTCGAGGAACGAAAGTAGATCTGCCGGGTAATTTCAGTTAGACGGGTGATCATTCTAGGGGCATCGAGGAGACATGCATACAGAGAAAGGCCATCAGGGTCGGGACGCGCAGATCCAGCTTCCTCACAACGCGGCGCTCCAAATCCGGATTGATTGAGCCGGCTGCAAATATCGATAGTTGAGTAGGTCCCTCTTCGTGGGAGGGAATCTTCTTTTCAACATCCGGATCAGGCGGTGCCCGCTGGATCTCGTCGGACGACGGCTCACTCTTGCCAAAGAAAACCATGGCTGCGAGGTAGCCCAGTGGATAAGGAGAGGAAGAAAACGAGCAACTCGGAGTTCCGGCCGACTGGGGAAGCCCACGCTTTATATGCGGGGGCTAAAAGCCCTCGGCAGAGTGGTAATGGAAAAGCCAGCTCGGCTAACTTTGGATGTGTTCAGCGCAGCATGATTGGCGACATAGGAGCAGGAAACAAGCCCAAAGCCGGAGCGTGGAATTGCCCAAAAGCCCCAGTGGGGGAGCCAATCGAGTGGGTTGGTTCGTGGGGAGGACGAAAGCTTGAGTGGAACTTGCCCCGGAGCTTGCCCGCATTCAGTCGATGCTGAGTTTCCACCACACGAACCGATCATGTCTCTTTCGGGATTTTGTGTGTTCCATTGGTCAGGATTGCGACGTGCAATGTGTCGATCGTCCCCGCTTCCCTGGACTTGACCACAGTTCGTGGCAAGAGACGGTCGATGTAATGAACATCACTGAGTCAGGGGCAACCCACTCGACCTGACCTGATGGATTCCAACTGTCAGGGAAGTTAATGAAGAAATCAATATATCATGTCGTAATGGATCCTATCTACTTTCGCTTGCAGCCTTATTTTCCAGGCATTATTGCCAGGTTGGCGCCTATAGCCTGCCGTATAAAAAACCTCCCGCGTCGCGTTGCCAGGAGCTCCGTCGCCCTCACCGACCAGATCCGCGCCCGCCGTCTCCCCATCGGACACATCTCCATTGACCATCGCAAACATCCGAAAGGCCTCCCGCGACTCAATTGCTCTAATTTGATTCCCACAAACGGGCGTGGCCAAAATGGATGACCCGGCAACCCGTATCCCGGGGCAGCTGGTAAGACTACCCCAATGCCATTCGGCAAAACCATGCGCGCCCTTCGCGGGGCGATCCCTCCAAAGTCGAAAGCTGACCTTCTCCCCTTGAATGTAGCTCCCGCATATGCACCTTATCTCGCGCCATGTCTACCCGAACATGCATATGATGCCGTCCGAGACCGCCGTGGAGTACCTGACCAGCGCACCCCGGGTCTGCCGCCAACAACCGATGCATTGGACATTCCTGGATGGCCCTGCTGATGGCACTGTGATGCTCACATGGCAGCCGCTCGCGCAATTGGGCACCAACTTTGCCAGCGATGGCTATATCTGGGCAGATGTTGAGCAGGCCTTCACTTTCGAATCCAGAGGCTACGTACGTCTACTCTCGGGCACTGCCACATGGAAGGCTCCGTGAATCGAACAAATCGTTGACATGTATTGCTACAGGCTATTGAAATGTATCTTCATCGCAGCGGCTATCTCCCCGGAAAGGAAAGCGTTGCTACTCACTGCCGCAAGCGTTATCGCATTGTCTCTACCAAACTCCCCAACACTCAGGTCGATCCCTCGTTGTGGATCGTTCACTATTCGAAAGCCCCTCCGAACGACCACGTCCCAGCAGTTCGCATTCCCGTTTCCCCGCAAGTACAGGGCTCGATTGCCCAGCGGCGCTTCTTGCAAAGCCAGGGCCAGCTTGCTCGCAAGGAATTCATGCTTCACGACCGGAATAACTGGCCAACCATCAACTTCCCACCCCAGATGGGTCCCCAGGGCTTCGTCCAGCCCCAAGCAGCTTATCAGAACGCCGCTGCTGCGGGACGGCCAGGATTCTACCCGCCGCAAGGTCACCCTGGGGCTGTTCCGCCCGGTGCTGCTCAGGCTAAGATGGCACGCCCACACCGCGCCTCGTCGACAGCTATGGCAGCTGCAGCAGCAGACTTTGCCCTGGAGGATGAGGATGTCTCGACTGGTGACCAGATTGATTTGTTGACCCCGCGCGAAGTCAGCAAGATGCGTTATGTGCAGCACCACGACTGGATGGAGGAGATTTTTGCGTCGCCGTATGCCATTTCTCAAATCACACCAGTTTCTCTAGGTCTCGGCCGGAAGGGTGAGCTGGAGTCATTGACAGCAGGTTTCTTCGATGCGCCATCGGGAACCTCTGTGAGTGCCGAAGGCCAGGAGGCAGGAGATGCTCCCGAAGCTACCAAGATGGAGCCGGCCAAGGCTGAGGAGTTTGCCGATCGGGTTGCCAAGAAGGTCGCCGATATGACCGCCGAGATTGAGAAGTTGAAAAAGCAGCATGCCCGCCGGATGGAGCGCTTCAACCGTAGCTCCCTTTTCAAGGACTCGGAACTGCGTCTCCGGGACGCTGCTGCCGACCCGGCCGAGACTGGCACCGAGGTCTGGAGACTGGAAGGCCGCATCATAATTCCCACTGAAGAGAGCGAAACCCCGCAGCAGTACGTGGAAGAAAAGGCCAAATACAAGGTTGAGGATGTGGTCCGGGACGTCGAGACCGCTTGGAAGAAACAGATCATGCCCGAGCCCAAGGTTTCATGCGTGGAGAAGGGCGGACTGTTGGAGAAGATCGAGCCGGAACACAAGGACGAGCCCGAGTCATTCACCAACGACATGGTCATGGACCAGGCCGACTCTCATCTGCTGAACCAATTCGGCAGCCCGGGTGCTGATGCCTCTGGCGCTGCACCTGGACAAGGCATGCACGGCACGGAGATGCCCGGCGACGTGGACATGGACTTGGGCGACCAACTTGCCGGCGGCGGCACCAACGAGCACGGCGACTGGGTGATGATCAGTAATGAGAACAAGGAGGGAGGCGGAGACGTGAGCCTCGAGGGCTCCAACTTCGACTTTGACAACATCGACAGTGCCGGTGATGCATTGGCCGCCTATACTGAGCAAAACGACGGACTAGATCTTCCCGATCTGGAGAACTCGGCGTTTGGAGATGCTTTCCACGCCTCGGATAACGAGCACTCGCACAACCCAGATGCGGATGAGATGTCCTAGACTGGTTTGGGTTTAATGAAGGCGCTATCTGGTTCATGCTGCGTTTTAGCACACTGCGGGCCATGCAGTCTGCTCGGGTGTTTGTGTGGTTATGGAGGGTTCTGGAATTGATGTCTTGTTTTTGCGTCCAATTTCTTGTGCTGTACAATAAAACCGAGAACCTTTGGAATTTGAGTGCCTTGTGGCTGAAAGTTCAGACCATGAGATGGATATTGCTATTTGAACATTCCGTCTTGTAGACAGAAAGACTGCATTTGGGCGTGGTAAGATGACTTCCCAATCGGGAAGGCCCTGGGACGGAGAGATTTCTATGATTTCTTTTCAAGGAAGAAGGCTATAGCCACGGCCAAGTAGATCTGCTCTACCGGACCCAACCAGAAGCGAAATGACGAATTGAAAGCAAGAATCGAACGACGGCGATCCAGACTCCACATCTGATAACGTCGGCACGACTGCAGTTCGGACCAGAAAGCCAGTCTCGACAGGACACTCATCCACTCATCCACTCATCCACTCACATCGCAGCACAGCACAAGAAAAGCAAGGTCATGCACTCGACTGCAATCGGAACAGCGCCATCACTCAACTTCCGCCTTTCCCGTCATGACGTCACGCAGTCCTCGGGACTGCACTTCCTCGAAAGCAACGACGAGATTAGGGTTGCTGGCATCGTCATCTCTGGAAGGCGCTATCCTGCACCTTTTATAACGGAGCTCCCTCTAGCTCTCTACTTTGTACACCCAGACTCCATATACCATACCATCACACATTCTATCGATTCATCAGATCTACATCATGTACGCATCAACAGACACGGCATGTCATCATCTGCTAATGAATTCTGAAGGAACCGCACACTCTCTATCCGCTCGCGCAAAGAGCCGCGTCATCGCTTCAGCGTCAACACCTTCCGTGGAATGACCGGTCCCCAGCTGAGCCGCAAGCTGAGCCGACTGATCAAGAGCGAGAACGCGGCCATCGGCGCATACGAGGCTGCCGGCCGTGAGCGCGGCTCGATCGCAGCACAGCTGTCCGAATGGGGCGAGTCTACTGAAGATGATGCCGTCTCCGACATTTCCGACAAGCTGGGCGTGATGATGGCGGAGATGGGCGAGCAGGAAGACGTCTTTGCGCAGAACCTCGAGGATTACCGTGGCACGCTGAAGCACATTCGCAACATGGAGAGCTCGGTCCAACCCAGCCGTGATCAGCGCCAGAAGGTTACTGATGAGATTGCCAAGCTGAAGTACAAGGATCCTGACAGCGCTCGTCTGGTGACCCTGGAGCATGAGCTGGTGCGCGCCGAGGCGCAGAATCTCGTTGCTGAGGCTCAGTTGTCCAACACCGTACGTTGCTGAATGGTTTTGCCGGTGTGAGCTCCGCTAATTCCCTTTAACAGACTCGCACAAAGCTGAAGGAGGCCTTTGACATCCACCTGGCGGCCGTGGTCGAGCGCGCTGAGAAGCAGATCATTCTGGCCAAGCACGCCCGCCGCCTCCTCAATTACGTTGACGACACTCCAGTCGTGCCCGGTGATGCTCGCCAGGCTTACGAGCACGAGATGGATGCTCGTGCGGTGCTCGAAGATGCCGAGACTGATCTCCGCAACTGGCGACCTAGCCTCGAGCCCATCGCCTCCTCGGCGGACCAGGAGGTACCCATCCATGGCAACGGTGCTCCCGAGCACGTTCACCCAGATGTCGAATCGGAGTCCATTGCCCACGAAGAGACATCGACCACTGAAAAACAGCTGAACGAGCGTGTTGGCTCGGAGGCTCAGACGGTTCCGCTCGCCAGTTAATATACTGTAGCCATGTCGATATTCCTGTATAATTCGTTATTGTTTGTGGTGTTACATTACCAGGAGAAGGCGTTGGTCAGTGCAAACGGGGTAATACTGGGGAAATATGGAATATTGGAAGTGTACTTAGGAAAACGCAGCTCAATCGATGTATTGGCTCCCCCATCACGTGACCATAGGCGCCCGAGTGACGCGGAATCCCAAGCTCCAGCGGAGCTGCATCCATCAGCTACTTGTCCCCGACTTCACCAATCTCACCCTTTCCTTTTCTTCAATTACCCCTTATACCCGCACATCATGGACAAGCTCGTCGCTCAGTACTCGCGCCCACAGCATCAAAATGAGTTCTACTCCGAGGCAGAGCAGCAGGAGCTCACTGAGGGCATGCCTCCGCTTTCCCTCAAGTTTGCCCTCCCTCCGGTCGACAATGTGAGTGTTTTCCATTCCATCGATCGATTTTATCTTGCCGAATAAGATGGCGATGCGATCAGGGATGTCCCCTTGACCGACCGTCCATCCAAGCACGTCACCACAGCTCTGCGGCACGGAGCTTCCTGAAACACGACATCGCCGCGACGAGAATCAATGCTAATTAACCATCTTATTTCTAGCGCGCCTCTTTCCTCCGTGCTATGACCGATGACCACTCCAACCCCAGCTGCCCCATCAAGATCGCCCACGGCACAACAACCCTGGCTTTCCGCTTCCAGGGCGGCATCGTACGCTCTCCTCATCGAACAGATTATTCTGGGACATAGGATGCTAATGATTTTTTTCTTGGGTAGATTGTGTGCACCGACTCTCGAGCTACGGCCGGAAACTGGATCGCCAGTCAAACAGTGAAGAAGGTGATCCCCGTGTCGCGGTTGAGCCGTGGCGAGGACAAGCCGTCCAAGGACCCCACGCCCGGTCTGCTGGGTACGATGGCCGGTGGTGCAGCGGTGAGTTGTCTGAGATGGATGGATGGAATGATGTGTTGGGTTCTGATACGGATTAGGATTGCCAATATTGGTTGCGGTATTTGAGTCAGCAGTGCACTCTGCATGGTAAGTTTTTCACATCTTGAGAATTGGATAAGAGATGTTAACAACCATGCAGAAATCCGACACAAGCGCCGTATCACCGTCGCAGCCGCATCGAAGATCCTCGCCAACTTGACCTACGCCTACAAGGGCTACGGCCTGAGCATGGGAACCATGCTGGCAGGCGTGACACCGCAAGAAGGCCCCGCGCTCTACTACATCGACTCCGACGGCACACGGCTACCAGGCAACCTGTTCTGTGTTGGATCCGGTCAGACATTCGCATACGGAGTGCTGGACGCAAACTACAAGTACGAGCTGACCGAGCAGGAGGCGCTGGACCTGGGCCGGCGTGCGATTCTGGCGGCTATGCACCGTGATGCTTACTCCGGCGGTTTCATTAACTGTTACCATGTCAAGGAGGAGGGATGGGTGCACCATGGCTTCGATGATATGAACCCGATCTTCTGGAAGACGAAGCTTGATCGTGGCGAGTTCTCGAATGTTACGTCCGAGTTGTAAGGGTTGGAATACTGTGTATTATTGACTGATGCTAGGCAATGGGTTTAATTTACTTCCTGTCTTGTAAATTAATGTAGATGGTGGTCGGTCTGCTGTGAGTATCCTCGTAGCTGTACATGCTGTGTCTCAACCGAACCATCTTCAGTCAAAAGGCGCATAAAAACCAAACACCTTTTGGATCATACTCTCTCTTTAACGGACGTAACACGTAACTGCTCCAATCTCCACGGTTCATATCCATACCAAGCCTGTAGTCCTATATTAAGTAGTGTTGTGGTGTTTTATCGGTGCACCGTTGACAACTTTCTGGATCTATATACTCTTTCCTAGCTCCATGGATATTCCTACCGAGTCCTAAGCAGAGTGAGTTTGATAGAAAAAATTTGTGTAAATGTTGAAAGTGCTGACAATATTGAATAATCTAGTCATCCATCGGACTGACAAACTATATAGAGTACGTTTCAAATAGCGGAATGTTAGTAAAACGCGGAGGAAATATTCAAAAATATATTCAAAGTCTTCAGAACGTCCGAAAAGCTGATTGATAGATCTTTGGGGAGATACCTAGTAAGTATCATTAGAAGTATAGTCCTCATGCGGCGCAAACTTCAACTCAGCAGCGCCGACGTCAAACACCGTCACCACGTTCTTCTGGAATGTATCACCAAGGATATACAGATCCTCCGAGGGATCGGCACCACCATCATCAATACCAGAGATGCAGACGGCGTTGCCAAGATCGTCGGTGCCAGCATACAAAATCATGTCCAGCGGGTTAATGGTAAAGGTGGTACCGCCAATGGTGATGCCGTGGATCGGGGGAGTGGCATCACAGTCGACAAGGTAAGCACCATCATCATCACTATAGATAGCCGGAGGGTCAAAGGCAGCGTTAACTGCATCGGCTACAGAAGTGGGATAGTAATTGAGCGTTGTGCCGGAGTCGACCTAGCAGGTATTAATATCTTTGTTTTTATTTTTTTCCATGGGATGAAAGACTTACAATGTACTGAATGGAATTCCCAGAGCCAGGAAGAGCCTCACCGTTCAACGTGACAGCGTCGATCTCAATGGTGTAGAAGTCATAGGTGGCTGGGTATCCCTCAATGGAAGTGATCAAGATATCGGTAGTTGTCCAGGTCTCGTTGAAGCTGATAGGGGGTAAGCCACCAAGTGTCAGGTAGCCTGCATCACCGGACACGTTACGGAAGATAGCCAGACTAAAGTACGAGTCGATTAAACCATGCTCGTACATGGTGGTAAAGATAGGGTTGTATTCATCCTGCGAGCCGCTGCGCGTGGAATAGGCGCTCGTCCTGGTTCAGGTTAGTCAAACAGTACTCAAATGGATGGAAGATGGGCTTACAAGGCAGGATAGGCAAGACCAGTCAAGCCAGACGTGGTACCATCTCCCTCCCACGCAGCCTCGGTGACAACAGCAACCTCCGTGTCGACGGTGATGTCGGCCAGAGTAACGGTCTGGGTACCCATATATCCGTCCAGATATTCGCCATCACCGTACTCAATCTTGAAGGTCTCACCAGAGATCTTCGTGAAGCCACTATCGACGGTATATGTCGGGCCGAAATAGCAAGAAGACTCAGTTGTCTTCTGGCCGGTGGCCAGATCGATACACTCGAAGCCCTTCTTGACCACCCATGTATCACTGGATCCAGTGTCTACAATCACGTCAAAGCCCTGGGTACCAAAGGTTATGGGAGTGGCATATTCCTCGCCTTCGAACAGAGAGATCAACTGGCCGCTTCCAGAGCTGGTCTTCTTGCTCTTCTTTCTACCGGTCAAGCCCGTGAGATAAGCTGCACTGCGTGGATTGGCACGGTTTGTTGTGAGCTTCTTCAGGCTCATTGAATGCGAAGACCTGGCAAGGGTCCGCGATTCAGTCGAAGCAGTGGGCTTCCAGGTAGTGACGTTCAGATCGACGCCCCGGTTCTGAAGAGCCCGTCTAGACAGATGACTGACGGAGCCTCCTGCGAGGGGAGCTGCATCTGCCGCCAAGGCGAGAAAAGAGAGGGCCGCGAGGCCAATATAAACCATGGCGACTCGAGAAAGTCAATCGAAAGATGAGATGAGGGATGGAGGCGAGATCTATAGCGGACAAGGAGGATTTTATACCTCGATTCTTTGTACCATTGCACTATATCGAGGTATTATGTCCTCGGTATTTCTACATTAGCGCGAAATAGTTATCTACAGAAATATCACACCACTTTAGTCCCTACAGTAACACTGCAGATGATATCGGCGGCATCCAAGTCTGTTGAGAGCGTTCAACAAATTAAATTGGTCCACGAACGTGCAAGTAATTTGGCAAAAAGGCTTAGCAGCAGCTCTACGGATTCCACGACAAATTGCGTTCGGATTCCGAGCGGAGTTCCGACGCCTCTTCCCCTTATTATCAGCAAAGGTGATTCTTTACTCGAGAGACGAGGGGGTGCTTATCTTGGGCACTAGGGAACCTATCAATATGCGAATAGCAAACCGGCTTCCACATTCCTACTAGTTCCTCTTTAGCAGACTAACTACATGTTATCGCCGTCTTTTCCCACGGATCGAACCACTTCGGTCAATAGCAGTGATTGCCATCCAGGAACGACAAGGTTAGCTTGATAGCTTAGCTCGGATGACGACCAACGTTACATTTCGCTCACTGACCACCACTTTCAATTGACGTGTACAACAGCCAGATTCGCATGTAGTCACTCGCCAACCTCTTCCTACTTGCACGCCAAGCACAGCATCTATATAGAACGTCCACAAGTGTATGGAAGTAAATGTTGATTGCACATCGACTAAAGACAGACGCTGCATCTATGACATAAAGAAACCAAAAGTACAAGAGATTTTATAGACCAAAAAACCAAAACCCAACAATATATACTAATTGTCAACCCAGAACTTCATGCGAATGCCCATAGCAGCGAGCTCAACATCCAGGTACCTCAGCACACCCGGCACAGCAACGATAGTAACATCATCACCACCAACATACCGCAGACCATCGCCATCTTCCCACACCTCAGCACGCGAGTCATTAATACCCGCCGGATGGGCACAGCGACGGCAACGGACAATACCAGCCACACCGCCAAGGGCACCACCACCACCGGAACCATGCTGCTGGTTCGGCGCAGCCTTAGCAGCAGCAGCCGCAGCACCGGGGTTAACAGCCGCACGACGTGAAGCACCAGAACCCGAAACAGCAACCTGGGTAGAGAGGAACGAACCACATCCACGACAAATCCAGGCATGCTGGGCATCAGAGCAGTTCATCAAACGATCCTGAAGAAGGAACGCCGCACCGTGCGCAATCAGCGAATCACGTTCCATCTCTCCAACACGGATACCACCACCCTTGGCACGACCCTTGACAGGTTGCCCAGTAAGCGCGTTCACAGGACCCGTCGTGCGCACTTGGAACTTGTCGTTGACCATGTGACGCAGACGCTGGTAGTAGACCAGGCCCATGTAGATGTCAGCGGCGAACTCCTTGCCGGTGATGCCGGAGTACAGGGGTTCGTTGCCGTAGTAGTTGTAGCCTGCTTTGCGGAGCTGGTGGCCGAAGTAGTCGGTGGCGGTGTTTTCTTCGGAGAATTGGAAGGGCGTTGAGTCTTGCGGGTGGCCGTGGAGAGCGCCGGCTTTACCGGCCATGGATTCGATCATTTGGGCGATTGTCATACCTGGTGAGATTAGCCGGTGGTCGGATGTTGCCGTTATAGAAGGCGGACTTACGGGATGGGAAAGCGTGAGGGTTGATAATCAGATCAGGTTGCATGCCGCTCTCGGAGAATGGCATGTCGACGGCAGGCCAGAGCTGCGAGCAGACACCCTTCTGACCGTGACGAGAGGAGAACTTGTCACCGATAATCGGCTTACGGGGAATGCGGTACTTGACGCTGATAGACTGGATGGGCTCGTTGCCAGACTCGGCACCCATGAGACGAATGCTCTCAATGTAGCCGGCTTCCGCATCCTTGTACTTGAGGAAGTGGGTGACACCGTCGACATTGACGTAGGAGTCGGACGCGGCGTCGTAGCGCACGTCGTGGAAGGCGGCGATCTTATCGCCCTCCTTCACCCGCGCACCGACATGTGGGAGACCGTCCTCGTCAATGAACTGGCGCACCTCCTGGCGTACCATGTCGCCGGGGGCGAAACCGAACAGCTTGGTCACTTCGCGCTTGGACTTGCTGCGTCGGGAGTCACGTTCAGCGAGGGTGTGCACTTTAGTCTTGTAGATTGTACCATGACCGAAGCCGCGCTCGTGGGCGGATTTGTTGATAATCATAGCGTCGTCCATGTCGTAACCGGTGTACGAGATGATAGCCACAACGGCGTTCATTCCGTTGGGGAAGTTGTCCAGACCGTAGGCGTTGTAGAGCGGGGGGCGAACAATAGGGGTTTGACCGGTCTGCAGACGGTACAGCTTGTTGTCTGTACGGTAGCCGATGGAAGTACCGGGGGTACCCATGGTCTGCTTGCTCATCTGACACTGGTACATATTACGGGGAGACTGGTTGTAGTCGGAGAAGGGAGTCATGTTGGCCACGATGGAGAGAATGTTGGTGGGTGTGTACTCGATGTGGGTGGAAAGACCGGCGATCAGATCAGACTCCACACAGGCAATCTCCATAAAGGGCTGTTCGAACGGACCAACGTAGTCCATCTTGTCCAGAGCCAGGTACTTGACGGGGCGGTACATCCTTGCGGACTGGGAGAACATGTAGATACCAGGGTACTGTCCACCGTTGGAGTTGGGGACGTAACCAATCTCCAATCCACGGGGGATGCCGTTGGAACCGTCGACCTTCCAGTACCGGAGCGTGTCGTGAATCTTGCGAGCCTGCTTGGGCGAGCAGAAACCAATAATTCGGCCATCCAGCTGGACAACGACACTGTCATCCAGAGCCACAGAGGACTCGGAACGAACACCAAGCTGAACGAGAATCTTAGGCAAGTGGGAAACGTCAAGGTTGTCGGTAGCAATCAGACACTTGTGCGCCAAATGGTTCAACAGACCACAGGGAGAACCATCAGGAGTATGAACGGGGCAGAGGAAACCCCAGCTCTCCGGCAACAGCTTTCGAACGGTAGTAGTCTTCAATTGGGCGAAGAAACTACCACGGTGAATCATGCGGAAGTGACTGATAAATCGGTAAAAGTTGATCTTCTCCGCAATAACCGTGTAACCGGAAGTCTGTTGCAGATCGAGACCAGTGGGACTGACAAGATTACCGGTAGACAAGAAGTACTCAAGCGCGTTACCGATGTTCTCATTGGAGCGCTTGACAATCTTTGACAAAAAGTCACGCTCAAAGGAAGGGTCTGTAAATTTGGCGCCATTGTTCC
The DNA here is from genome assembly GCA_027569585.1 of Penicillium silybi. Taxonomy (NCBI): domain Eukaryota; kingdom Fungi; phylum Ascomycota; class Eurotiomycetes; order Eurotiales; family Aspergillaceae; genus Penicillium; species Penicillium silybi. Next base: position 1,732,780 of record JAPDFI010000001.1, on the reverse strand, counting down.
GCATACTCCAGTCACGGGCAATAGGGCCAAATGAACGGAGCCACTCCTCAATACGCTCCTTGAGAATCATTCCGTACAGGAAACCACCGAGAAGAACCTCCTGGTTGGAGACGGCATCAGGGTTATCGGGAGCGCAGTCACCTGCAACCAGGGCGTACAGTTTCCGGATCATGAAAATGATCATCTTGTACTTGTCGTAATCCTGGGTTTCGGTGACATTATAGTTACCCAAGTGAGGCAGAACAACCTTGCGCAAGAACTCGGTGCCGGTGTCCTCATCGGACATGTCGGCAGAAACGCCGAGCACAGGCCGGAAGGATTTACCTAGGTGAGCCCGGCAGTCGTAGCGGCTGTGCTTGTTGTAGGCCTGGTATGTTCGGAGCAGGAGCTCCACACGGTCCGTCACGAAAGTGTTCTTCATGCCCTTGGAGGAAGCGCTGCCAACGAGGTTTTCAAAGATTTCGCGGTCATTGGTCTCCACCAGGGCCTTGAGGATCATCATCACGGGGATGAGGTATTCGTTCTTGCGCCACGAGAAACGGAAAGTGACATTGCCGTCCGAGAGGTAGTGCAGGACGTTGGTCTGAGACGTTTGATCGGGACGGACAGATCGTATTTGCACACCAAACTTGGTATAGGTGTGGCCACGCTTGACGAACGAATTACGGATGATGGACATGGGATAGTTGCGCTTGCCGACGATGAGCATTCGAATCAGCTTCTCGTTACCGTTGACGATGTAGTAACCACCGAGTTCCTCCGATTCTTCCTTTCGCGTGACGAGTTCCTCCGGGGTCGCATTCTCCAGGTGGCATCGGTTGGTGCGCAGCATGATGGGAACCTGACCCAGCTCACGCACCGACTCCATCCAGTCGCCATTGTTGACCTGGTACTCGAGACGGGCGCGGAGCTTACCACGGTAGGTTGCATGTCGCTCACGGCACTCGGAGGGGTAGATGTTGCGGTTCTTGGTGCTGTACTTGTTGGTGGGCGGCAGGGTGGGCTTGTCCAGAAAGAGTTCCTTCACGCGGACATTCAGGCGGTTGCGCTTGGGGGCACGGATGCCCTCAGCCTTTCGAGCTGCCTTCTGTTCGGGGGTTTCGGGCTCGCCGTCGAGGAAGCTTTTGATGCCGATATCCTTCAGGCCGGCATCCAAAATCTTGCTGTCGTCGAAGAGAGCATTGAACGAATCGACGTGCGGCTTAATGGACTCGGCCAGGGACGGGTAGGCGGTGTGGTCCTTGGGCGGGTTCTGGAAGAGGTTCTCACGCCGCAAGGAATCGAATTGAACCGACCAGTCCGTGTTGGTGGGAGCGGGTGCCATGGCTAAGCTCTCAGGTCTCGACCGGCCGAGAAAAAAACTGTCGATAGGAGCTGGAGTGGGTATAGGTGCCCGAGTGGCCGGTACAAGGGCGACAGAGATAATGGCCCCTTCTGCCTAGGCTCCCGAGGGGGTATAAAGAGCAGGGAGAGAATTGAGCCAGCAATGGCAGCTTGGATGGGAGCGAAGACGGTGATCGGGGAAATTTTTCGAGGTGGAGCCGGTATCCTCACGTGGTGATAACGGTATGCTTCGATGCCTGAGGCCATACACGAACACACGAACACACAAACACCGAGTCGACGACGTCTTGTTTTCTCAGTCCATCGTCTCCAATATCTCCAACATCTCTAGTACACTGAATACTACAGTAGCACTGCCCAGGCGCCCAGCTTCTCCTTCAGCTCGGACCTCGAATGTTGCCTAGTATAAACCCGGGCGAAACCGAGCGCCACCAACACTTCGTTCTACAGTGACTGCGCTACGTCAGGCCGCGAAAGGAGCCTAAGCGCCCCTCTTAACGGCGGTCATGTGTGCCCGTAGATCTCACAGTTTCTTTAATTCTCCAGTTCCAGTTCTGGATGTGACTTGAACTGAGGGGGACGGCTCGGATAGTTCTAGTTTTAGTCCCAGTCCCAGTCCCTGTCCCTGTCACTGTCACCTTTCTTTTCTTTTGCTCCCCTTGAATACTTAGCCGCGGTGGTTACAACCTCCAACCTCCGTGTGCAAGTTCTTGACCCTGACCCTCTCGACCCCACTCCGGCACTTCTCTCCTAGTTTCAAGGATTCCACTGCCCTGCTTCTTTTTAGCGTGGTGTTTTTTTTACGACACTTTCTCATCTCCAACCCCTTCGTGGAACATCCCTCTTCGACCCCGCCAAACATGGCCGGGATCTTTCGCACCATCTATGACTGGCTCTTGAGGATGTTCTGGTAAGTGTGGGCCAGGCGTCGCGGGAGAACACCCCCGGCCCGTCCCCGCAGATGAAGTCTGCTAATCCCTTTTCCGCTGCAGGGCGACGGAGATGGATGTCACCATGATCGGCCTGCAAAATGCCGGCAAGTCCTCCCTACTGCGCGTGCTAGCGGTAAGTCTCCCGTGTTCTGGTATATCGCATCTCGAGACTGATCGTGTCGTAGGGTGGGGAGTTCACGGTTGAGTAAGTCGTCAAGTCGAGAAGTCGTCACCGCGGCGTAGTCCCCGCTAACCGGCGAACAGCTCCATCCCGACGATCGGGTTCAACACCAAGCGAGTCCAGAAGGGCCATGTCACCTTGAAATGGTAAGTCACAGTCTGCCGAGTCCAAATCAGTCTCGTTGACGTCTTTCAGCTGGGACTTGGGTGGTCAGCCTCGGTTCCGACCGATGTGGGAGCGATACTGTCGGGGTGTCAACGCGATCGTGTAAGTACATCTCCGAAAGTTGCAAGTTGCCATGATCAGATCATGCTCACGCCGCGACCAGATACATCGTGGATGCAGCCGACAGAGCCGCCTTGCCGGCAGCCACCGAGGAGCTGCACGAGCTGATGACCAAGCCCACGTTGGACGGCATCCCACTCCTGGTCCTCGGCAACAAGTCCGATCTCCCGGTCAAGCTGTCGGTAGACGAGCTGATCGATGCGATGGACCTCAAATCGATCACGCACCGCGAAGTCAGCTGCTACGGGATCAGTGCCAAAGAGGAAACCAACCTCGACGCAGTCCTGCACTGGCTGATTGCCCGCGCCAACAGGTAACGCCCTAACGTCTTCATGACTCGCCTGCTTTTCTCTTCTGCTTTTCGTTGAGAGCGTTCCTCTGGTTTCTGTTCGTAGATCCCGTAGAGTCTAGCGTGTTGGCTCGCAGCCTCGGATGTAACGACGTCAACGATATCGTGTGTTATTTATGGTTCATTTTTGGGAGCATGCAAATTGGGATCAAGCGAAGCCAGGTGCATGCAAGTCACGGGCTCATATGTAATTATCATTTGGCTTTGAATTATTATTTTTTGGTTCATTTTGGCTCCACTGGGGATGAAGAAGACCGGAGTAGAGGACAATTGAAGGCAGAATGAAATGCTACTCGAAAACTGAAAGCAGGACGGGGTCGGCCAGCATAAATAAGTGAAACACACACGGACCAAGTGATGCGTTGGCCTTGCAGACGAAGGGGCCCTAACGTAGTAAGTGGCCAACGCCCCCGCCCAGGGAGGAACACATCGAGGTCAGGGCGTGGCCAGCTGAGAGGAAGTAGAGTTTGGTTAAATCACGAACCGTAGACTTCTATATAGCTATGGTTCACACCCAAAAACCGTGGACTTTAAAATGTCAGATACAGAGCTGCCTCGTTCAAGTGGCGACTCGGAAACGTCCTAGCAAGAAACTTGCCTGTACTATTGGACCGAAGTACACCCATGTGAAGACAATATACCTTGGCCCGACTGGAATCTATGCTAGAACATCGAGGTACCCGTGCATTCGTACACTGTATCGGGGCATACTGAAACGAACCACATCTTCCAACTTCCCGAAGACTCCGGATCAGCCCTGCGCCTCTCTCTCCACCTCGGTTTGATTGGCCGCTGGACGACTATACCCGAACTGCGCCGCATCGGAAGGCGAACATACGTACGCAGCTACGTACGCACTTTTCAATAGTCGGCCGATCATGTGGGACACGATGTAGAGTGTAGAGATATTCAATCCGGAGTCCGCAGAAGAGTTGAACGGAGAGAACGGAGAACGGAGAGACAGCAAAAAGGACCGTCATGAATCATCGCAAACCTGTAGCCTAGTGCCAAGACCCAGCCCCATTCGATTGACGTTGTCACAGCCACCTTCTTCTATTCTGCTATTTCTTTTCCCCTTGCTCTCCATCTTTTCATCCTCCAAAAGTCATGGCTGTCCTTAAGCGATACTGGTGAGTCTTCCCCTTTCAGGGTCGGAGAAGTCGGAGATGGCCTGCTAACCTACGCCAGCGATCCCTACTATTCGGACTGCAACTACTCTACCTGGGACTCCTGGGGTCGCTGGGTAGCATTTGCCGTCATCGTCGGCTGCGCCTTTCTAGTCTTCTTCTTATTCGCGTGAGTCCCCTTTTCGACTTTTGTCTCTCACCCCCACTAACCCCTGAACCAGCTGCTTCAACGCCCGTCGCCGCCGCAGTCACGGCCAGCGCCCGATCGCAGGCACGGCCTGGATGGCACCACCCCCAGGCCCTCCCCCGCCCAACCAACCCATCTACCAACAGCCCTACTACGGCAACTACCCAGCCCAGCCTCCTCCGCAATACTCCGCAAATCCGCAAAACTACGGCTACTTCGGTGCACAGGGGGCCCCTCCCCAGCAAACCGGAATTGAAATGCAACCTCCGCCCAACACCTACGGCGTCGGTAGTCGCAACTACTCTCCGCCGCCTGGCCCGCCTCCAGCCAAGGTATGAGCGTGATGAGGTGCGAGGCCCTCCTTGGCCTGGCGGCCAACGTTGCCCTCGGGAAAACACGAAAACGGGCCTCACGGGGCTTGCGGATCGATTTCTTTTACTTTCGGTGCAATGGACTTGCTTCGGGTCGGCGTTAGTTTCGGGCTACTACGGGATTCCCCTTCATGAAAGAACTGCATGAGAACTGCGTTTCTATAATCTGGCCCCCGCGTTGCATTCGCGTTTGGATGATGCATTTTTTTTCAGCCCGGATGCGCCGCGATGAGGTCTAATGCTCGTACATTCTTTGGTTATTTTTCTTCTTCTAATGACATACTATGCACATGCTTATCCAATACCACTGGTGATTAGTGTAAATCGTAAGGTCAATGTAGATCGAGATCTAGACCGCGATGTTCAGGAGCAGGGAATTGAACCCGCCGACCTCAAAAGGAAAGTCTGCTAAATTCAAAAACAGTTACCTGAACTAGATCCTACAATTCCACAATCCAATCAATGTCAAAACCCCTCGCAGATCAAGATGAAGATCAGATCTAGATTCTTGATGCTTGATGCCCCAGGCCATCAGACCCGCACCGCCATCTCCATCGACACCAAACTCCGATCTGCGCCCAATACACACCACAATGGATATCGACGACATCCTCGCCTCCGTCGACCACGGCACCGGCTCAAGCCCCGAGTCCACCGCCCTAGACCACCAACAACTTACGCGGTTCTGGGTCGCCGAGCGCGCCGTGTCAGAAGTCCTACCATGGCCCGCGCCATTAATGGAGCGCGTAATGGATCGCGTCCGGTTGCAGGTACCTTACCCTCCAAAACGGCATTTCCCATTGTACTCACAGGAAATTGCGATTACTGACCCCCTGCAGATTGAAACAATAGAAGACCTAGCCGGCTCATCAGGCGACACGGAAAGCACCAACGCAACGCACAATCCCAACCTAAACCTCCGGCTCTCAATCCTTCAAACCGACCTCGCTCGCACACAATACATAATCCGCAGTCTGCTCCGACAACGGCTGTCAAAACTCACCAAACACAGCATGTACTACCTAGTACAGCTCGCATCGCGTTCCAAAAACCCCCTCTCTCAATCGCCGAGCCAATCTCAATCCCAGAACCCGAACATGATGCCTGAAGACTCGGTCCCCGAGATTTCAACCGTTGACAATGTCGCCCCGTTGTCGGAGCAGGAGGCTGGGTTTGTGCATGCGCACCAGACGTTGTTGGCGGGGCATTACGGGGGTTCGTTCATGGGTGCGTTTCCGCGGAATTTGAGGCGGTTGGATGATAATGCGGGGGGTACCAGTATGGTCCAGGGGCCGGATATTAGGGAGGTTGTTTTTGTTCGGTGTCTTGGTGTTGAGGTTCCTGTTTTTGTGGGGGAGGATGGGGAGGATGGGGAGGAGGTTGGGGTTACGATGCGGATGGGGGATGTTTGGGTTGTTAGGTGGGAGGGGATTAGGAGGGCGTGGGAGAGGGGGGATGTTGAGTTGTTATGAGTTGTTTTTTGTTTTTTGAATGTTGATTTGTTGGGTTACCTGGGTTGGAAGGGTTGGGTATGGGATTCGGCATTTGAGGCGTTATGGTATGTATACATTTACATCTTACTAGAATTGATATCATGATTCATGTGCGATTGAGCTGGGAAGCCCACGCTGTGTTATTTGGAATAAAGACCTTAGCCAAGGCCGCTTCTATGGTCTGCAAGCAACCGCCCGATCGAAACGCCAGTCGCTAATTCAAGAACTGAAATGCCGAGAGTTGCAATGTCTGATGGATGTCCCTGCAGAGGGACTAACAAAGGAAAGGAGATGAAAGAAGTTTCGAAGAGCCAGCTTAAGCAACGTAGCCATAGGTTGGTGGCTCCTCGGAGAGACGCTCCAGGTACTCGCGATCGATGAGACTTTCGATTCGTTTCTTGACCATGGAGACGTCGGGAACGAAGCGGGTAGAGAGTTGAGTGAGGACCTCGGTCATTAGTTGAGAATGTGTGAGCTTCTTCCGTTGCCTGAAAATAAACAGTCAGAAAATTGGTCTCAAAATTGCAAAAGAATGATAACATACTTCATGATGCGCACGATAGCAGCTTCGATACTACCGCCGCGCTCATCAGCCATCTTCTTCTCAGTTTCCTTCCGCTGTTCCTGGTCTTCAACCTTCGCACCGGCGACGACTCCAATGCGCACTTTGACGAACGGGCTTTGGAACTCGTGATTGAATGTGAAGCGGTCTGTAGGATTGATCTCCTTGCTCATCGGCGACTTTCTTAAAATTCTCGTCTTCGCAACGAGTGCCAACGACTGTAAGTTCCGAATGAGGTCATTCTTAGGGATACGAGTCCGCTCTTCAATTTCCGCAAAGGAGAGGGATTCTCCTTCTGGGAGGTCGTTGAAAAGCAGCAAGATGACCATCATATATGTGGAGACGTTTAACTCATGTTTTTGAATCTTCCCATTGCTCCGCTTGAATGTGGCTCGGATATCAGCCGTGCCCATGCCAGCCTGCCAGGACAATTTCCGCCCACTGTGTTTGTCTAGGTAGAACTTCTCGAAACTCTGCTTGAGGTTTTCGATTTCTCGCGGGAAAATGCAAGGCAGTTGGACAACCCCTTCTTTGGTGTTTGCCATGATCTCCATGGGCCACATTGTGCTGGTAAGAACGTTGATCTCCAAGTCCACGGGTTTCTGGTCTGGATCGGCGCTGCGGGCAATATGACTCTTGTAGCTCGCCGTCAGGTCTTCTGAGACGGTCATATCTTTGAACATGGACTCGATGCGCTGGGTAAACTGATTACCAACCTCCATCTTCATCTTGGAGATCATCTGGCGCTCTGCATCAGTGCTTGCGGATCGTTTCATCAGAAGTCTGCGTGACAGGTGCTTCTTGTAATACGTCTCAAAGAGATCCTTGTCTTTGATATAGCGGAGCAAGGTGATGCCGTTGTCCAGCAAGGCGTCAACTTCACTCTCCGTCTTGCCCTTGATGCCCTTTTTCAAGTTCTCGTCGAAGAAAAGTGAGAGGTATTCGGAGCTGCGGGGGTTCATGTTGATAAAGTCGGCAAAGCTAGCCATGATTGAACTCTGAAGACCCTGATCAGATAAGAAGGATTGTTCCCAGACAGTATCGAATTGACGTTTCAGGGCCAAAATGTCATCAACCCATTGAATGGCCGATACCGTCTGCTGGTTCACAGGCTTCTCCTTCTCCTTGCCCTTCTCCTTCTTCTCCGTACTTGCTTCCTTCGCTTCTTTTGTTGGTTGAGCTGCTTGCGCGACAACGATAGACGAGGCGTTGATTTCCTTTCCGAGCTCCACAATCCGCTTGTTGACAACACGGGCGAGAGAGTCCTTCTTCGAGTCGACTCGGGCGTTGAGTGAGTAGACATTCCGCAAGCCCTCGAGCAGGTTGTGATCCAGCATGTGTCTCACGCCAGTCCCTTCCAGCCTAACGACCTCGTCGATGTTCTTCCGAATCAGCTCGTTATCGAGGACTTCGAGGACTTTCGGTTCAGTCGTCATAGCCAGAGTAGACAAGCATCGTTCCTGTTCCTCGGCAATCCGCTGGGAGGAGATCCGGCAGAAGGTTGTCGCATCCCCGATCTCCAGCAATCGACGTCCCTCCGCTTGGTAGAAGTCTTTACTCGTATTGATGAATGCCGGTTCGAATGTTGAAAGGTACAATTTCTCGCCCTCCTCCTCCTTCTCCGACTCGTATAGTCCCTCCAGCATTGAAATGCAATGCCGGATGAGCGGTCGTTCGATGATATGGCCATCCCGCTCCAACTGGATCATAAAGAGTACTGTGGACTCAAGGAGGTCGGCGACTGATATGGGAGACTCGGGACGGACTGGGGCCCGGAGGACGTAGTCTCGGAAAAGACCCATTGAGACAACGTAAATTGAAGGCTTGGACTTGTCGGTGGAAATAGTGCGGTCCTGCGGAGCATGTTAGAATATGATTCAAGTCTCCATAACCATCCAAGCTTACCATGTACATGAGAACATCTGTGATCATCCCCATGCAGAGCTGGTGGTCCTCCCAGGCTTCCTTGATCACCGCTAAGAACTTCTCCCCCGCGGCTCTCCTCTCCTCCGACTGGTCCTGTATATCCGTTGAAGCTTGAGCACGGACCAGAATGGATGATATTGAATCCGTGATGCGCTTCTGAACTGTACCCCGCAGCCAATTTTCCTCAAGTTTCTGGACACCTTCGTACAAGGCGTCACCCCGCGACATCAGCACAATGCGATAGGCATTACGGTAGAGTTCTTCGAATGACAGCGTGGAGGCATTTTTGGTATGAATTTCGGTAAGTGAAGACGAAAGAACGCTCCACAGGAGGTCAAAGTCATCTTTCTTGGCTGCATTCAGGCCCTGTGGTACTTGTCAGTGCAAAGCTTGGTGAACCCCACGAAAGTCACTTACCCGACGGGGGGCCCGGATCTTATGCCGTGCCCTCATTGCAGCCATGACGGGCACGGAGGAGTCGAAACTGGTTTAACCCGGAAGAGAAAACTTGAAAGAAGCGGCGTAACAGAGAGTACTGAAGTTGCGCGCAGTGCAGTACTTGCTGAGGACTCCGCGGAGGCGGGCAGTACCTCGGGTTATCTTTCCTCCGACCCGAGTCCGCTTCCGAGGCTTCAACTCGGGCGTCATCTTTTGTCTCTCTTCTTCACTTGTCTGTCGCGTCCAGAAAGGAAGGGAACAACACTTGAGAAGATCTGAATCTGAAGAACTGGTCCGGAGAAAGTTCAGTCTTCGGGAAGTTTACAAGGCAACGTTCCAGGCAGCGCAGAATAACGGAAAGAATGCGTCCCTTCGCACAGGGCCTTCGCCCAGTTCGCTCCTTTCTTTCATACACATCCCTTACATCGACACGATCACCATCTCTCCGTCTCTCTTCACAGCTCAGTCGATTCCACCATGCTGCATCAAAGCCCTCTTTGACCCGACCGGCCCGCATCCTTCCTTTGAACACCATCCGCCACAACTCCACAGCGCGCCCTCTCACCGAAGACCCAGATAGCCGCACCGAGACCGATGCAGAGCGTGAAGCTAAGAACGCCGAGCGCCGCAAAAATGAAGAAGCCTATCGCATTACATTCACCTGCAAGCCATGTGGTGATCGCTCGTCGCACCGCATGTCAAAGCAGGGCTACCACCGCGGCACAGTCCTCATTCAATGCCCGTCTTGCCGGAACCGTCATATTATGAGTGATCACCTTGGTGTGTTCTTTGATAAGGGAACTACATTGGAAGATCTTCTGAAGGAAAAGGGCCAGGCTTTGACACATGGTCATACCGATGGTGATCTGGAGTTCTGGGCGGATGGCACTGTCAAGAGCTTTGATTTACAGGGCCAAGAGCTCTTGGGCTCTGCTGGTAAAGAGTCTGGCAAGGAGTCATCCTAAGCCTGCGATGAGACTGCTAGACTAGAGGTTCATGTTTAAGAAGTGTATACTACAACTACTCTCCACTCTCGACATGGCGGGTTCCAGGCATCGATGGGGGAGTATGATACATTTGGACGGCGCATAGAGGATGTCCACCTGTCATGGCCATGTTACAATATTGCATCTTGTATAATACAAAGACCTAATCAAGGCCAACAATACCAATCAATCTACCACGCCTTGGACCTGGAGTAAAACACGTTAAGATGTACAAAGAAATCAGATTGTTCTAGGTATATACAACATCCATCAAAAGTATCCAAACGCCAGCTTTTATATGCCACCAAACCAGTCATAAAATATACACCAACGTAAATGCTTTTTACCAACCACGTCTCTTACCGCGATGCTCAAGCCCCTTCTCACGACGCTTATCTCTCTTCCGATCATTCCTTCTCTTCTTGTCACGCTCGTGCCGCTCAGGATCAGCAACAGCCTCAATCCGACGCTTGACACGGCGTCCTTCACGACGTTCCTTGATAGCCTCTTGTACCTTGCTCATCTGCGCGATGTACTCCGTAGTGCCGAGCTTCTTCTGCAGCGAGTCCAGGACCTCGTGGCAGTTGGAAACGAGGGATTTGTACGTGTTCTGGAAAGTCTCGTCTGAGGAGCGTGGAGCGGGAATGGATGAGTCGGTTAGATGTTGCAGCGGGAGCAGGATGATTGGAAGGGAAGGCTGGATTTGCTCGGCGCTGAGGTGGTGGATGAGGGCTGCGAGAAGCGCGATGGAGGCTGTCTTTGGGACGAGGACGCCAGGCCGGGTCGAGATGACCTCGCGGCGCAGGAGAGAGGAGATTTGTCTGAAGATGTAGTGGATGGCGGACTTGTTGGGAGAGATATCATTCGTTGTCTTGTCTTCGCCATCAGCTTCGCTGTTGGCATCGTCTTCATCCTCGGCATCAGATTCGACATCTTCGTCACCAGCCTTCTGGAATTCGAGACCGTTCTGCGCACAGCAACGGCCAAGGAAGACAAGGTTGCGCACACTCTGCATGGCCAACTCGTCGGAGATACCAGGGGTACGCAGAGAACGGGTACTAGCACGAAGGAGCTTGATCATAGCCGCCTTATCCAGGGCCAGTCCCGAGCTACTAGCCAAGGGAATCGCGCTGTAGCCAGTGACAGCGTGTGTCTTGGCCACATCGGCTAGCCACATACCAATGAGGTTTGAAGCACAGGTCTTGACCCAGGCGTGGGGGAAGAATAGGGACTCTTGCACGGCAGTCCAGATAGAAGCACAGTCGGGGCTCAGCGCAAGCGTGGGAACTGTCTTGCAAAGCTTCGTGAACAGCTGCAAGGCAAAGTAAAGCGTTTCCCAGTTTCCGTTCTCGTGGTCGTCAAGAATGGGCTGCATCAATTCGGGGAGGATGCCGACGACAAAGCGAGCCTCTTTATCCTTTTCTGTCTCATCGACCTCGAAGTAGATTCGCATGGCCTGTAGACCGATACTGCCCAGAGCCATGTTATCGGTCTGCTCTAGCCACGAGTGCAGAGGGGTCAAGATGGTTTTCATCTGTTCCCTGTCTGCGCGAGCATAGAACTGTCCGAGGAGCGCGCCAGCCATCTCGCGACATTCAGGCGAATCGTCGTTGGCCATGGCCAAGACAACAGGCAAGAAGAATGTGCTGATGATGTCCTGTGCCAGCTCCGGCCCAGTTTTCGAGAGAAGCATGTGAACCGCTTCCAAGACAGACTGCCGTCCTTCCTGATGCTTGTAGTCCAGGTTCTTTGCGAGGAACCCGAGCTGCTTTGACCACCGGTTCTTGGCCTGCGGGTATTCAATCAGGAAGTGGATGTAAGTACCACGAGCAAGATCCCGAGCGGAGCGCGTCTGGTTCGTGACCATCATTGTCGCAATGCTATCAACGAGCTCGTACATCTCTGGTACAACGAACTTTCGTGACATCACCGCACGGATGAAGTTGAAAGTGATGCCCTGTCGGTCTGGCTCCTCGATATCAGCAGTCAGGCGGTGGAGCAGGTACGCAAGGTGGCCATCACGGAGCTTGGTGCTCTTGCGCTCGCGGATCACGGCGGAGATGAGCTTTAGCGAAGCTTGCGCCGCTTCACTGTTAGTGCTCGGGGATTCCTTGATCATCTTCACAGCTTCCGTGAGATAGACATGAGAGTTCTGATCAATCTCAGGCAAGTTTAGTTTGATGATTGTCGACAAGAGTCGGAAAGCAGAGATCTTGACTTCCTCATGAGCCTGCACCATGGCATCGCCAATAATAGGCAGGAACCCAGCCAAGTTCGCTGGGGTCAACAGTGATCCGAACTTGTTGAGAATGGCACGAAGAATGTCGAGCGCGAAGCGAGTCAGCTTGTATACGTGGGAAGAGGTAATACCACGCTTGTCCCCTCGCTTGGCTCCTTGCAACCTGACCAAGAACCGCTCCTCAGAGTACGACTTTGGCGCAGCTTGCTTATCAGAGGGAGCATTGTCCTGGTAGGACTCCTTGATGACTTCGTAACAGAAGACCAGCAGATCACGGCTCTCAGCACCAGGGTTTCTCAACAGACCAATACCGATTCTTCGCATGAGTTCATCGATTTTCTTGACAATGTTGGAGTTGAGCTTCTCCCTTAGAAGTGACTGAAGAGGACGGACGAGACCCGAGAGGTGGCCGATAGTTGCGTTCTTAGACAGCAACTCCATTGAGTCGTAGCTCTTGCTGCTCTTCACTTCCTTCATTTTGCTGACGTAGTCTTCGGCTTCCTTCTCCTGGCCAACAGTACCGAAGATATCATCCATGACGACTGCAACCAGATCTCCCAGACAGTAGTCCAGGTCACCCTGGTTGAAGTGATCGGTAGTAAATACCAGCATGGAGTGAACAGTGAAAGACAGGACGTGCAGCTGGTAACCGCGCAAGAGCGTGTTTCGCAACTCCTTCAGGATGTAGCCGAAGTAAACGGGTCCCAAGAGAAGAGCAATCTCATTGAGCGTCTTTCGTGCAGTGTCTCTGGAGTCCTGTGCTTTACTCTTCAGGACCTTGCAGACATCCAGCAGGACGGGGGGCAGACGAATAGCCATGTCATCCTCGGGAAGAATCTTCAGAAGCTTGATCGTAGTAACCGCAGCCGGAAGACGCAGACTCATTTCCGCCTCTTGCTTGTGGTGGATGAACTCGGTCAGGAAGGGAATGAAGTTGGTAGTCAACTCCGTCGACACCTTCGCAATAGAGGGAACGGTCTTGGCGAGCATACACTTGGATGGCTCAGAAATCTCCATCTTGTCAGCATCACCATTGGTTTGGTCGTTCGCTTCGTTCTTTTGATCCATGGCGCTGGACAAAGCATCGGACATGCGGCCAAGAAGTCTGAGAATGTTCTTCTCCATCTCAGGCTTGCTCTTCATGTACCCACGGTATCTGCGGAAGTTTGCACGGAACTGGGCCCAATCCAACCACTCAGCAAGGGACCCAATGGTAGCAACAGCTTCGGCGATCAAATTGTGACCATTCTCATCCTCAGCCTCCTCGAATGAGAAGTGCTCAATGAGAGGCATGAAGATCGAGCCCAAGTTGGTGGGCGTGAGGTTTCCTTTGCCAGCCTCGGTGGCCAGACGGCGCAGAGCACGCAGACGACGGTGCTGTTGGATGTGAAGGATATTGTTGAAGAAGGAAGCTTCTTCGTCATCACCGACAAGGAGCACATGCATGTCCCGCACAGATTCCCTCTCTGGGTTCAGCTTAATGAAATAACCAAGCACAGAAACAATCTCGGAACGAATCAATTCCGACTTGTTTCTGATACCATACTTCAGGGATGGAAGCAAAACGTCGTTGACCAGAGCCTCAAATTCCTCCTTTCCTGTCTCAGTGGCCGCTCTTTCAATGAACCGCTTCAGGCCGAACGATGCACTGGATCGAGTAGCAAGCTCTTCATCGTCCTTGACATGGAACAGCATGTTATAGAGAAGAGGCCTCCATTGCTTGGCGCTAAGAGTCTGAGAAAGATCCTCATTGATCTTGGTGAAAGCCTGCAGACGGCGCTCAAAGTCGGGCTCGAGCCTCTTCATAGAGCGAGAATTGAGGTCCGCACAAAGCTCGGCAACTTCAACGAGCTGCTTGTCGTGAGTAGCAAGAGCAGCGAAGACCCGTGCCAGCACTTCTCTGTTCGCGTCATCCTTGAAGTAGTCAAACATGGCTGATACGGCCTCAAAGACCTGCTGAGAAAGCTCGATATCTTCCTTGGGGTTGTACAGAGGCAGGAAATGCTCGAGGATCTTCAGAAGACCAGACTTTGTTTTGGGATTGACGCGGTCTGGGGGCTGCCGAAGAAGGTAGGTGGAAATGCTGATCAGGGTAGAAGTCTCAAGAGAAGACTCGACACAAGGTGCCATCAGGGACAGAGCATTGACTCCAGCAAACAGGACAGGCTTCGAGGGGCCTCTCTTCAAGAGACGAGCCATGTGGGAGAGGGCGTGCTCCAGGTATGGAGACAGAACTTCAGATCGGATCTGCTCTGACGGAATGTCGGGCATTTCCTCGTCTTCATCCAGCTTCTTGCCACTGGCAAGCTGAACTAAAGGCGTGAGGACCTCATCCAAGACAAAGATCTTGACTTCATCACGCGCCGATTCAACGCCAAGGCAGTCGACCACCTTGTTCAGAACATCCTTGTTGTGCTGCACCAGGTAGAATGTGGATCTCGGGGCGGAGGCCCAAGTGTGGAAGAGACGGAGCAGGCCCGAGACACCTTGGGCGGTCTCGATGGGGAATTGCTCGAGTCTGCCGTTGATCATTTCATCGAAGATGACACGGACGTAAGGTGTCCAGTCTTGGTCGGAGGCGACGGAGAAGACCAAGTTCAGACAGCGAATACACGTCTGACGGACATTCTGGAAAATGGCAAGAAGCTTCTCATCCTCACGGTCCACATAGATTGAGCTGCTTTCATCGTAAATGGCCCGGCATGCCCGCACCAAACAGTAAATGATAACATTCATTGTTTGTTCGGAATAGGGAATCATGCGGCTTTGAAGAGTATCAAACATCGTATCGACCATCTTGAGCAGACCAAGTTGTCTTCTCGGACTGGTCAACTCCTCCGAGAACACACTCAAATTCGTCTTGCCATCCTCGACAGCCTTCACTTCCGCAAGAGGGCCGAACGAAAGATGCATGAACAGTCCAAAGTCAGCCTCGGACAGGTGCGAAAGAGTCCGCAGGATAGTTTTGCGCCTGCCCGCCTGTCCACCATTACTGGAGCTTGCGCCAGCCTTGGAGATCATGCGGCCGTACAACAATCGAAGAAGTACGGGAAGGAGGACAGGGCGGTGCTCCTGCTCAATCAAGCTGTCTTCACTACCAACATGGACAAAGACCGCAAGTTCATCCTTGAATCTTGTCTCGTCCAGGATGTTGAGAAGATTCTCTTTGTAGGGCAGAATGTGCGCATCCTTCCAAGTGAAGAGAGCCTTGAGAGCGGCCTTCTGGATCTCGGAGTTACCGTGGCACAGAAGGCCAAGCACCGCATGGTGGACTTCGGGCTCCCTGAAAAGAACCTTCGGGTTCAGGAATTGCCCAAATAAGCCAAGCATAGCCAGACGGTCACGGAAGCCCCATCGGATGGGCATGTTCTCGGGGTCCGCATCGTCGACCTTGGCATCAGGAGCGTCGTCCTGATCATCACGCAGTGCCCAAGACAGGAATAGAGGAACAATTTGACGCGATCGTTTCTCGGCAATATTAGGAATGGCGTTCAACACGAGCAATGCATGGCTGCGGGGAGTGGCGGGGACAAGATCCGATGTGCTGTGGTCCTTCTCGAACTGCTGCGACAAGATAGCAGAAGGATTCTCCGTGTTCTTGAAATTGGCAGCGGACACGCTCTCCACCTTGGCGGCATTAAAGCACTGGAAGTCGCTAGAAACAAAATTGCTATCCGACTCATCATTTTCTGCATCCATGGCGCCAGAGTCCCGCTCCTGCAGCCACTGGATTGACAAATCCGAGACAATCTTCTCTCCCTCGGGGTGCTCGCTGATAGTTTTCAAGGCAGCAGCAGAGTCCTCCCACAATGCAGCCAGCTTCTTCGAAAACAGACCGAAGCAGAAGTAAGGGATGAGAGTGGCCATCCACTTCTGAGAAGCGATCTGGGGATAGAGAAGTGCCAGTTTGCGGACGTGCATAGAAAGAGTCCTCGCACTCTGGAGGGTCAATTCGCTCTCTTCGACCTCGATGGCCAGATCGATGGGCGAGGGGTCGTCCTTGGAAATCCGGGCAACGAGCTCTCGCAAAATCCGAAGAGACACCACCCGCAGTCTGTGCGATGGGCTAGCGAGGTTAATGACCAAGTCGCGAGCAAATTCATCCACGGAAGAGTCGTCCAAGTCTGGGGATTCCGGAAGAGAGGAAATGAATGCAAGAACACTCTCCAAGAACAGAGGCACGCGAGAGAGTCTGGTCGAAGCTGTCAAGATCGGCTGCCAGAGGCTCAAATCAAGTTGCCCAGCCTGATTAGCCAGCTCAACGTATGTCTTGAAACCTTGCCCCAGGTAGAACATCGATCCGTTCTTGGTTTTCTCAGAGCTCGCATCTTGTAATGCAGACGAAATGTTCTTGTGCAGCTTCTTCACAATCTTGGTAAGCATGCTAGAGTCCGCAGAAAGTGAGACTGCCTTTGGAAGCTTGATCAATGCATTAAGGAGAGACTCGTCAGTCGTGGGGTATTTCAAAGAGTCGTGGATGCGAGTCTTTAAAGCATCTGGGCAGGAGGCATGACCAGGTTTCGAGGCTTCGGGCGTAATGCAGCCAGTCTGGTTCAGTCGCAGTAGAGTCAAACACGTCTCCCATTCACGCTCCTTCCAGGAGGAATTGATGAACTTCTGGAAATAAGGAAGCAGGAGGCTATGGAAACGTTCTGATCCCCACTCCGAGAAAATTGTGCAGAAGAACAAGAAGTACTTTGATAACGATCCCGTTGATACCAGGTCCATCAGAGTACGCATAAATGGCAGCATTTCGTCCATTGGTGACAATTGGACGGCATACGCGACAGACGTAAGAAGCTGTGGAATTGTTTCCGAGTACTTGTCAGGGCTCGCTGACACTTGCTTCAAGAGAGATACCAGGACCTGGTGCACAGGCTCCCAGTTCTTGATTCTCAATCCCTTGCGAGTTGCGATGCAGACGAAGATCAAACGGCAACACTCGGGAATATTGGGGTTTTGAGATCTCTCGGAGCGAGCTTCGATGTATTCCTTGATGGTGTCAAGGACAGGAGGGAAGGTCTCAGGAGTAGTGGAGTGAATAAGGTTGGTGACCACTCCGTATACAACCTCTGCCGGTTCATTATGAGTCTCACTGGCCGGAGGCAGCTTATCCAGAATGCAACGGAGGACATCAATTCCGTTGGAATGAAGCCCGTAGTTGATACCCTTGATGGATTCCGAAAACATAACCATCAATCCTTCTTTATAGTTCTCAACATTGATCCCATCGTCGGCCGCTTTCGAGATATCGTCGAACAGGAATGTGACGGCGTTTTCGAGAGGAGTTTTGTTTTTGTAGTATACAAGGCCAGCCTTGCGGATCAGGAATGACATGGACTCTGCAGCGAATCGAGCCACAAATGGCTTCTGGCGTTCCTTGCCGAGGTACGGACTCATGATACCAAGCAGTTGGCGCAGATCGGGTACCAAGAGGCGAGACAGGAACTTGAAAATCCATGCAAGGCAAGTGAAGCTCCACTCGACAACCTCGATATCGGGGTGCGTGGCAGCAACAGACGCCACGAGGGTCACGGATGTGGAGAAATGCTTCTCAAACCGAACACCCAAGTCTCGCGCAAATTGTGCCAACAAGCTCAGCAACGGCTCCATGGAAAGCTGGTCCCTTTTCTCAATGAATTCCACCAACAAGCCCATAATTTTCTCTTCGTGGTACAGGATCTGGGCGAGGCTCTCGGAGAGCTTGTCGACACGGCGAGCGAATTGGGAAAAGTTGTCCGTAAGGTTCATCTCAACCCAGTGGTCGAGTGCGGACCGGAAATAGGAGGTGGTCTCGCCATCTTCTTCGCCAAAGCTCGCGCGGCGCACGCGGTGAATCGGGTCGATTTTGAGCTTTGCGATGCGTGAAGAAAAGCCCTCGAATCGGTGGGACTTTGTGGTTTCGGTGCCCTTTTTCAGGCGCCTGGTCGGCTTGGCTCGGGAGCCCTGTGCCACCATTTTAAAAGATTCGACAGGCAACGCTGACGAGAAGGTTGGGGAACTTTTTACTCTGCCTGCATCGAATACAAAAAAAGTTGACCGGCGCGGGACCAACTTTGTTCCGGCCGCGGAGGCTAGTACTACCGATCTAACCATATACGGCTAGTGTCGTCACGGGGTGGCCCAAGCTCCTCCGAGAAATGCGCTGCGATCCTTGCGGCGCGTTCTACATGCATTCTACTTGCCCTTGATGACCAACGTCGAGGCTGAACATCTGACCCTCCAATTCTTGGTTTAGCGTAATTTACAGCGCACCGAGTCTTGTCCATTCCTACCTGGTAAGCAACCAGGCTAGGCTATCATTCTCAACATGTCTTCAAAAATGTGAGCGGCCCCCGACAATGACTGAAATGAATACTAATGAAATCGCAGCGTCGTCCTTGGAAGTGTGAACTGCCAATTACAGGCAGCGTTCACTAAGTTAGCGAGATTGCAGGCGAAACAGAACTTTGCCTTTGCAATTCTGGTCGGCAATCTCTTTGGCGACTGCTCGACAGAAGCCGAGCTGGACGAGATCTCCGCCTTGCTCCAGGGCAATATCAATGTCCCCTTGCCAACTTACTTCACTCTCAGCGACCGGCCACTGCCAACCCGGGTTGTGGAGAAAATCGAGGCCGACGATGAGGTCTGCCCTAACCTGTACTTCCTTGGAAAGCGAGGCACCCTGAAGACTTCAGAGGGCATCCGCATAAGTGCGCTCGGCGGTAAACTGGGCAGTAGCACAGATGCCCAGTCCAAGCCTGAATCAAACCTTGGCGGCAGGTTTCAGACAACATATAGCGAAGCTGATGCTCGTGCCCTGTTCGGAACACACAGCGCAGATATCCTGATCACCAACCAGTGGCCCAAGGGAATTCGCTTCGGCTCCCAGGTTCCTCTACCCGAAGACAAGAGCCTCTTACCATCCGAAGTGCAATGCGTGGCTGACGTCGTCGCCACCCTTAAACCGCGCTACCACTTCTCCGCATCAGACGGGTTCTTCTACGAGCGCGAGCCATTCTTCCACATGCCAACCGAAGACAGCCTGGACGCCAAACCCTTGACCCGCTTCATTTCACTTGCCGCCTTCGGCTCGAAGCCAAAAGCAATGTACGCATTCACGATAGACCCAAAGGCAGCACCACCAGTCACAGTGCCAGCAGGCGTAACCGCCTCACCACTCTCGGCACCCCAGTCCAAACGCAAGGGCCTACCCACCCAGCGCGAATCATTCCAGCGCTTTGCCGTCCCCGGAGACGACCAGGGTCAACGACCTCGCAAGCGCCAGCAACGTGCCCCACCACCAGGCCCAGATCAGTGCTTCTTCTGCCTCTCCAACCCCAACATCGCAACCCACCTCATCACCTCCATCGGTAACGAATGCTACTTAACAACAGCCAAAGGCCCCCTTCCGCCAAACAACTACT
The DNA here is from genome assembly GCA_027569585.1 of Penicillium silybi. Taxonomy (NCBI): domain Eukaryota; kingdom Fungi; phylum Ascomycota; class Eurotiomycetes; order Eurotiales; family Aspergillaceae; genus Penicillium; species Penicillium silybi. The sequence goes on along the minus strand of JAPDFI010000001.1, from coordinate 1,712,954 downwards.
TCCCAGACCTGGGTTTCCCAGGCCACATGCTCATAATCCCATTCAGCCACTCCCCAACTCTAACCTCAATCTCTGAGCCGGAAACGCGCACAAACACATACACCGAAATGCAGCGCTACCGCTCCTCCCTCCACCAGATGATCACAGACCGCTCCTCCGGAAAACTCGGTGCCGTGACGTGGGAAGTCAGTCGCGGAAGCGGTATCCACATCCACTGGCAATTCCTCCCCATCCCCACAGATTTAATCAACGGCGGGCTAGTCGAGGCAGCATTCAAAGTCGAAGCTGAGAACCTGTCCTACCCACGCTTCACATCCACATCTGCGTCAGCGGACGGGAGTAACGAGCCGGGTGATTTCTTTCGTGTTTGGATCTGGAGTTCTGCAGAAGGCAACGAGAAAGCGGAGGCAGAGAAGACGCTGATGCTAGAATTAACGCCTGATTTCAGATTCGACCTGCAATTTGGGAGAAGGGTGATGGCGAAGCTGCTTGAGTTGGACAAGCGGATGAACTGGAAGGATGCCACGCAGGCGGTTGAGGAAGAGGAGGGGGATGCGGAGGCTTTTAAGGAAGCGTTCAAGAAGTACGATTTCTCTTTGGAGTGAAATCTTCTGTGTTGTACTGTATATGAAGTGTTTTCCATGAAGAAATATCCATATATTTTCTAAAGAAGGATCTCTGATCTATTGTCATTCCATGGTACGGAATGAAACCCTTGACAGCCGGTCACCACCGGAGAGCATTTAGCTCTAAAGGAGCGTCCCTTGGGTTAAAGAAAACAACATACTTCTTTGGTTGGCACAGACCAAGTATTCGATGACCAATCTTTAGCTTAACACAAAGACGACCAAGGCGGATGATGCGGTTGTGTTGATCTAGACCCTCCCAGCGGTCTTTCACATAGGTCCGAAGCTTCACCTACCCTGGGCCGAGTGAGTCCACTGACGTCATTCACCACAACCAAAACACGGATCACTTTTCTTTTGAACTTGGGTTTGTCAGAGATTACTAGAGACGGGTCGCGTGAGCAAAGATCATGTTCGGGGTTATGAGGAGGCGAGAGCGCGAGAGTGCGAGAGTGCGAGAAGACCTCGCCGTGTGTTGGACTTCACGCGAGTTTCGCCCATCTTGACCATCGCTTTTCCTAATCATCAATCTCACCTTTTCTTCTAGCCATCCCACGCGCCATACCCCTCTCGATCATGGCCGCTGTAGCGCTGACTACCGCAGCAAGGTCACCCGAGCGAATGGACGTCACTCGTTCGGATGACTGGCCGGGTGAAGATACTAAGCGATCACCAGATGACCACAATGAAGTGCGAATTTTCCAGGATGGGTTGAATACTGGCGCTCGTATTCTAGGTGAATGATAATCCGGCGATATTCACACACCTTGCCCTAACATGGATCACGTCTTGTCATAGGTGATGGCCGGGTAGACATCCATATCGATCAGCATAAACCGCACCTAGCAAAGCTGTTGAACCACATCCAACGCCCGGATATACATTCTGACCGGGAGGCCGAACGGACCGCCAGTGCAGAACAGCTCTTCTCAAAGGACGAGCATTTTCCACTGCACTTAAACCTCGTCATCCAAGTGATTGGCTCTCGAGGCGACATTCAACCATTTGTTGCACTAGGGAGAGAACTGAAAGCACACGGTCACCGAGTCAGATTGGCCACACATTTAGCTTTTCGGCAATTCGTTCTCGATAGCGGTCTAGAATTTTTCAACATCGGAGGAGACCCAGCCGAGCTGATGGCTTTCATGGTGAAAAATCCGGGCCTTTTACCGGGGTTCAAGGCAATACGCAGCGGTGACATCCAGAAGCGTCGACGTGAGATGAAGGAAATCTTCAATGGATGTTGGAGATCTTGCTTTGAAAAGGGTGACGGGACACACCTTCACCAGATTAAGGAAGATCTATGGAGTAAGACTTTGGATTATCGACAACGGCCCTTTGTGGCAGATGCGATTATAGCCAACCCTCCTAGCCTAGCCCATATTCATTGCGCACAACGACTAGGCATCCCTCTTCATATTATATTCACGTGAGCCGACCCTCTTATACTAATCTCTAGTTGCCTTTTGCATACTGAACAGCCAATGAATAATAGGATGCCCTGGTCACCAACCCAGTCTTTTCCCCACCCATTAGCGAATGTCCACTCCCAGAACTGCAGGCCGACTATCGCAAATTTTGTGTCCTATAACATTGTGGATATAATGGTATGGGAAGGGTTAGGAGATATTCTAAACACGCTTCGCAAAGATACCTTGGCACTCCAACCTCTGGGTACCATGACCGCCCCGAGCATACTACACCGACTACATGTGCCGCATGCGTACCTATGGTTAGGAATATATTCCTGGTCGGCAAAACTATTCTAATATTTGAAACAGGTCTCCTTCACTACTACCTAAGCCCCCTGATTGGGCTGATGACATCGATATATGCGGCTTTAGCTTCCTCCTATCAGAGACCAGTTACACACCACCAAAGGAAATAGCTGCATTTCTCAACGCAGGACCGAAACCAATATATATCGGATTTGGCTCGATCGTAGTTGACAATCCTGTCAAACTGACGAAGATCATATTTGAAGCAGTCCAAAAATCCGGACAGCGGGCTCTTGTCTCAAAAGGCTGGGGAAATCTAGGGGCAGACGAAGTGCCGGAAAATATTCTCATGATCGGAAACTGCCCTCACGACTGGCTATTTCGGCAGGTTTCATGTGTGATCCACCATGGTGGTGCTGGCACCACAGCGGCAGGCCTCGCGCTAGGTCGACCGACGATAATTATCCCATTTTTTGGAGACCAGCAATTTTGGGGAGATATCGTTGCGCGGGCTGGAGCTGGGCCAGCACCGATACCACATAAACATTTGAACCGGCAGAATCTCTCAGACGCAATACAGAAAGCGCTAGAGAGAAGTACCCTAGAGAGAGCAGAGGCGATCGCGAGGAAAATGCAGGAAGAGTCTGGCGTGCGCTATGGAGTGAATAGCTTTTATCGACATCTTGATCGCCAGTCACTCAGATGCGCTATAGTCCCGAATCAGCCGGCGGCTTGGCATTTGAAACATACTGATATCAACTTGAGTGCCTTTGCAGCAACGGTTCTGGTGAAATCAGGGAAGATCAGTCCAGACATGCTCGTGCTGTAAGTCTTCTCCAACAGGAGTCACCAAAATTGTGAGAGTTTCTTGCTGATTTGCCTCCGGTCACCGTCCAATGGAATACGATACATTCCTGGACCCTACCGACCCAGTTACTGCCGGTGCCCAGGTGCTCTTTGGAGCCATTGCGAGCTTCGTGACTGGGCTTGCAGATACGCCAGGAAATATCTTGCGTGATCTTGGTTCTGCTGCTCGCGCAATACGCCAACCCCACGAACATTTTGATCGCCACGCAGCATGCCGGGCAGCAATTTCTTCACTGGATCGATTGAGCGAGGAAATACGGATTGAAAATGAGGATCAAGGAAGCGAGGAAATGCAGATTGAAAATGAGGGCCGGCAATTGCAGATTGAGAATGATGAACAGGAAGATAGAGAAATCCGAGAAGAGGAGAGTACACAGGAAGATACTGCTGATGAGGACAATGCCAACCATGTCAACGACATCGCTCGAATTCGGAGCATGGAGCGCAAAAGGAGTCTCCAGCTCGAAAAGGCCAAGACAATGAGCAGCTCGATGACGCCCCCACAACCACCTAAATTCACTATTTTACACGAAGCTGCGTCGCACGGATGTAAAATGTCGAAGAAGTTATTGAAGGTGATCATATGGTTACCAACCGATCTGTCACTGAGCATGGCCAGAGGTTTCCACAACGCACCCAAATTATATCACGACTCGACAGTAACCGACGTCCCCCAGGTGGTCAGTCTTCGAAGCGGGTTCAGGGCGGCAGGAGAGGTAGTACCAGCCATATCAGCGCCAGTCTGGGATCAAATATTCTGACATATGCACAGGAGCTCCGAGACGGATTCTACTTCGGTATCACGGGCCTAGGAACACATCCGCGTGAGGGTCTTAAGCATGAAGGTGCTAAGGGGCTCATCAAGGGGGTCGGGAAAGCAATGGGTGGGGCGTTTCTCAAGCCGACAGCGGGTACGTGGAACGTGCAAGCAATATGTATATGATCTTATTGTTCACAAGCTAATCTCGATCAGGACTATGGGGTCTAGCAGGATATCCATTGAGCGGGATACTCAGAGAGGTCAACGACTCGCTAGGCAGACATCAAAAATGCATGATTGTAATGGGTCGCATTTCGCAGGGACTCGAAGAGATGCGAGAGTCCACGGCCCAGGAAAGGGCAGAGGTATCCAGGGGGTGGATTACGATTGAACACGACTTGAAGAGGTCGAATAAAAGACACAGCCATTTGCATACAACCGTGTGAACCATCTCAGCTGTCACATGTGCGAGTGGCTTCAGTGACTGCGATATCGCTGGCGTAGACCAGCCGGGACCCTCATCATGAGATCAAACCTGATATCTCGATTATACTAAGTACTATCGGTTTTCCCTTGATATGCTTCGGAAATTGCAGCTAGACAGCTCATGCTTAGGGTGGTATGACGTTCTCAAGAACCTAGAAAATCAAATAAGCGTATTGGGAGTATCACGAACCGCGACAAATGTAGGTACATCCAGGTGACAGGTTTGGTTCCTCAACAGTTAAGATCTTATATACCCAGTGGCGTGTCATTCCAGAGTCGGCCTCTAGCTCTCCCTCATAGTTATCCTCCGCGAATGCATCACGAATGACGTGTTGAATTTCGAGAATCGTTCTGCACCATACATAAGCTTTGTAAACTCCCAGTACTCAGGATAGAAGCCGGCGCATTCCCAGTCCACAATTACAGGCAGGCGCCCGCGATCAACAAGAATATTGCTAGGGTGCAGGTCCGCAGGGGTGAACACAGACCGGTACTGACTGGTGTGGACGGCCGCATTAGTCGGATAGTCGCGTGATACCTTCCAAGTAGTGGCTCCATTCTTGACGATGGGCGAAGAGTGTGTCTAGATCGCAATGTCTACCATGGGGATGCGATTGAAGAGCGAATGGGGTTAGGAAACAGTCACGCGCGAGTACTACACCTAATCAGGCATCCGCTGGCAGAATCTCTTGGACGAATTTAGTCCCTCAGCGCCCTTTAGTGACCTGCTCTTTCTTTGATACTGGCGTCTTTCTTCAATTATAAGTATAGAAATAATAGGCGGTTGCCAAGTCTCTTCTTTGTGGGCCGTTATTGAATAGCCGCCGTCGGGAAGCGATAGTGAATACGGAGAGGAGCTAATGCACAGCTCCTAGGAACTTGGTTGGCTCTCGGTGCCCCGTCACCGTTAGTAAGTTGCGACCCTTAACTAGCTATTCCTAAATTTAGCCACTTCAGGGTGATTATTAGGATAATAGCCAATCATCTCAAGTTGTGGAGGCGCAGTAGTCTTCTCGCCGTCCCATTTAACGCTCCGGGACCTCATCTTCAACATGAAACACATTGAAGATTAGATTAGATCAAATGAACCACTCAGGCTAAGCGCTATATGTGAAACGAGCGTCGTCACCATTGACAGGCAGGTGGCTGAGCCAGACACGCATTATAAGGTCGCGTTGTGTCTGCGCTCAATCCCTCTATCCTTCCATTCAAACCATCACTTCTAACATTATAAGACAATATCACTATAAGCCTCCCAAATGTCGACACAGTTCACCTTTGAAATCAACGGGCTTTATATTCTCCTATCTGATCGCGGCGAGAAGAGTTACACATTCCATTGGGTCCTCTACCTACACCAGTCTACGACTTCGGGTTACATCTATCATCTGATAAATGACCCCGATTCGACTAGCTGGCGCTTCGACCCGCAACCTAGCCGGAACGTCATGTATTCTCAGGAACTGCTTGTGGCCCTCAAGATAGGAGTTTTAAACCCTACACTTCACCAGTCTTTGCTTGATCGTCTTAAGGAAATCCCAATCGCTTATTCAACCCGATTCCACGAAAGCATCACCTGCCGAGTGTGGCTCAAAGAGGCACTCTTTGAGTTGGATGACGAGGGCTATATCAATATCACTGGGAGCGTGAACGACATTGAACGTGAGGCGACGAACCTCGCAATCCAAAACAAGATCCAGGGCAAGAAGACGATTTCTCAAAGTGCTGGAAGCCAAGCTTGAGATTCCGTGCGTCCAAGAGCGTCGAATAGGAACTCTTGTTATCCGTCCCTTGGCCGTTCTGTTCCAACTGTTTCCTCTCGGGTGTACGCGTCGGTTTGTGCGGAAGCTTAGGCTCATTTATGATATCAGCCTGCGGCGACAAAGGTGGTCCGCTTTCTGTTACAGTTTCTTGGTGCACAGTGGCTGCAATGGCATTGATTTGTGGCGAAATACCCCACGGCGCCAGGTCTGGGGATTGTCCTTGCGCTTCTGACCGAGTAATAATCATTCCATGGCGCCTGGATAGCTGACCAACTGGACAGAGAATGGTACGTAGGTACAATCACTACCATTAGAGTAAAAAAAAAGACATAAACAAGGCTCTCAAGAGCACGAGCATGAGCATGGGCCTAGGCATGGACATGCGATGAGAATCATATACATAGCCCCAAAAATCAAACAGAAGAAAAAAAAGACAAAAACTCAAATGAGCATTTTATAACGAAGGAAACCATGGTATCGAAATCATGAATCCAGCCTCGAGCTGAACACATAAGACAAGAAGTTGCAAAATTCATACATAAATATCCGCTCACTCTATACATCGCGGAAAGTATTCGGCGCAGGTTGGCGCCCGCTTACGAGGAGACTTGGTGGTCTATCGCGACTAGGTTCTGAAACCGCGATGCCGTACTCATGGCTCTGCTCCTGAGCATGTGCATTGTAGGGAGTATACTCCGACGGAGTCTGGGATCGGAAAGGCGGGGGCGGGGAGGTGGGGACGGAGGGGGATGCACCTCTAAACGGGGGCTGGGAGGTATAAGTAGGCGGGTATTGTGAGGACCCGAATGAAGGTTGGCGGGTGAAGCCCGGTGTCTGGGAACGGGATTCAGTGCCGGGGGTGAAAGCCATTGGCACGGGGCTGTAGGTCGTTGGAGGTTTGTAGGCTGCGACGGGGGAAGGGGAGGTTACGGCGTGGTAACCGCCACTGTTGTAGTTGTCGTAGGGTTGGTGGTGGGGTTGGTGTTCGTAGGGGCTTGAGGCCATGGGCGCGCCGACGGGGGATGTGAGGCCGGGAGAGCGGCGTCCGTACGGGTCTTGGGCGGCGGCGTAGGCTGCTGCTGGGCCTGGGGAACGGCGGGCGTAGGGGTCCATTGCGGCGTTTGGACCGGGAGAGCGTCGGTTGTAGGGATCGACGGCTGCTGCGGTTGGAGAGGCCAAGGCCGGGGAGCGCCGTCCGTACGGATCAACGGATGTGTTGTGAGCCAGGGCACCGGGTGAGCGGCGGCCAAAGGGGTCCTGTGTAGCAGCCAAAGCGGCGGCGGGGCCAGGGGACCGTCGAGCGTAGGGATCGGTGGGATTGAAGCCTCTGTAACCAGCCAGAGGAGTAGTTACACGATCCGGGGAATAATCTGCGTAAGCCGAGCCGGGGTGCCCTGGCGTACCGGCGCCCTGCTTGCGGTCCGGGGGATTCAAGGGCTCCATTTCCACGTCTTGATGGCTGTGGTCCTCGACGCGCTTATCGACAGCAGCGGCCCAGGTAGGCATGGCCGGGAGCGCATCTTCACTCACCATGGAGTTCGCGCCGGATTTGGAGCTATCGAAGGTGGCTGTAGTGTTTGCGCCGCGATAGACTGGCGGGGCAGGCGGTGCTTGATAGGTTGGATTCGGCGCTGGAGGTGGGGGCTGATGGTAGATCGGGTCATCGTAGTGTTTGGGCTGCTTGTTTCTGCGTTGGCCGGAGGGGCAGCAGCAACTACAGCAGCAACTACAGATTTGGTAGCCGCAGCAGAGGCAGTTGGCTATGCAGGCGAGGATGGCGATTACAATCACGGAGCCGACAATGATAGCGACGATGACGGGCCACCTGAGACGGATTAGTCCTGCGCATTGAACAAACGCTCATGGATTGAACTCACTTGCAGTAAGATTTGGCCATACACTTATCCCAGCTGGAGAAGGTAGAGGGGACCGACTGGAGCTCGCCGGCTGTATCGCGAGCCCAGAAGGGCATATTTGTCGGACCCATCTCGAAGAGTTAATGATAGGATGCTAGAAGCGAGGAACCATCCGACTGTCAATTCTGGAGCAGAAATATTCTCATGTCTAGCAAGTCGCCAGATCAATCGTATTCGCGATCGGGAGAGGCGAGGGGGAGGGCATGCGATAAGCAAAGCGTGGACCCTGACACCGATCCAAAGATAGACCCGGCGGGGCGGGCACGACGAAGTTCGAGAGAAGTGGATGTTCGTGGCTTATTCGCAACGCAGTCAACGAATGGAAAGGACAAGAGTCCAAAGGATGACCACTCCTCAAGGGGTTTGTTCCAAGACAAATAGGCAGCAGGGCTCGAGGGCTCGAGGTCAGTCCCCAAGGGTCGCCTGACTATGCCGGCACAAAGTGGGTGGGTTTAAAAGAGTGACAGGGCAGTGCACCGCAGCAAAAAAGAAGGAAAAGAACAGAGAGGATGAAACACGAACAAGGAGAGGAATTGAATTGGGTGACCCCATATATTCACGCGACTTTCGCCTATCAGCGACTCCGCATTGTCGCGGGTCCGTGTATGCGCCAATCGTCATTAATCACATCCACCGTTTGCCGATCGTGCAATTTTTGGATTTCTGCCTAGCCACTTTGGAGTATGTGGGAGAAGCTCGAAAACTCCCTAAGGATCATTTACGGTGCTGGTTATTATTGAGAATGGTGTTCATTCTGCTCACACAAAGGGAATCGGTATCTGCAGCCCTAGGCCGTCCACAACACCCATTAAAATCCCACAGACTAAAAAAATCTGTCGCAAGGCCTCAAGTCACTTTTATGTACAGCTGCACAGCCACTTCACGCATGTAATATGCCCACAACAGGTCCCTGGGACACAGTCCGGGTCATTATTCCCGGTGGGGATAGATGCAATCAGATACAGGCCCTTTTTGCAAAGAATTCAGGAACGCTCAGCGATGTCGGGAAACAGTCGAAGATGCAGTGCATCGGGAATGGCGGGCATTCCTTAGGGGAAAAAACAATCGAAGAGCTGTACATCGAAAAGACGGCGGATTAAACGGCAGTAAATGTGGAAAGAGAATTAGGATGGAAGGAATGGAATTGCCAGACTGGCGGCAGATTAGGAAGCGTCGCTGGATGAAAGGAAAATGGCGCCATGGCCAGGACGTCTTCGCGGGCAGGTTTTGTTCGGAGTCAGGTGGTCATGGAGAAACATAGGAGAGGTGCTCAGTTTTGCTTTTGAGTTATCGTGAGGGAAAAGAATTGCCCATGGGTCGTTGGTAGAGCTCGTGTGGCGATGCAGGAAAAGAACCATACAAGGAAAATCAGGGGACCGGATATCGTGTCGGGTTGAGAATCAAGGAAATCGCTGAATCGTGCGGGACTCTTGGGAAGACGAAAAAAGAGAGCCCGTGAAGGAGGCAAGAAAGGACGATGTCGACGGCAAGATATTGGGTCGGTGGTGGAAGAAAAGATCAGTGCTGAATCCGCGCTCTGCGCAGGTAATCCGGGATCATCTCGCAGAGTCGATCATTGCGCCATCAAGCACCGATGAAGGAGAAAGGTAAAATGCCGCCAGGGAAATCAGAAAATGCCACGTAAAAACACCTCGCTCCAGGAAAGACACAGAATATGGTATCCGCCATGCGCCAGTGAAAATCAGAAGGTCAATAGGAAAGCATTCGGCGGCCAGGCGTCCGTTGCGGAACGGGGCTCTCGGCAAAGGGAGATGAAGGGAGACGGTTGCGTTCGCCGAGTCTGCAGCGACCAGTCGGACTATCCTCCATCTCAGGAGAGTGCTGACCAAAGGCGAAGGTCTGAGCGCGGTTTAACTTGGAACGCTGCTTGACCTTGCCCAGGCCGCGCTCGCAGGCGAACTCGTGCTCCTTGGCATTCATCTCCACATAGTTCTGAGGGTAACACAGAGAGCGATGCTCGGCGAAGAAGGCACTGTACCCCCCGTCCAGAATGTACATGTCGGGGTATGTTAGATGAGGATAGGTATCGACATTGACAGCTCTGTCATGGTGGCGGATGAATTTTGCCATGATAGGTGCGCGGTGCGCGGAGTATTCACAGTGCAGAACCAGAGCGGTGCGAGGCTTCACCGAGCCAAACAAATCACCGGCAAGCTGGTTCTTGTCATTATAGTTGAGGGCGCCGTTGATGTGACCCCCTTCGTACTCATATTCGAAACGGCAGTCGACAATCATGATGTGGTCGAAACGGTCATTGAACTTCCCATCCAGAAGCTCGACGAATGTGCTCTTGTTGATGCGAGGCAGGTTGTCCGCCTTTTCCTCGGGGACAAAGTGAGGAAGCTGGAGGCTGGGCGAACTTTCGACGTCGCTGATGGACTGAAGGGGTGCATTTGTAGATACCTTGGCCTCTTTTTCGGCGATCACATCCGCCGGGTGCTCAAACATGCTCAATGAGCGCCGGCACTGCTTGCGCGGGCGCATCAAGGGATGCGAGGGCTTGCGAATGGAATTGGGGGCGGGTGACCCGCTGCTACGAGCATGGTTGAAGGGAGGCCGCAGACGCGGCGGTGCCAGATTGCTCGAGGAAGTGTTACGAGAGAGGGATCTCTCTTGGGGAGGGGAATCCCCAAACATGTCCTCCAAAGAAGTGGATGTACTCAGCGAGGTCTTGTTCCCTGCCGTGCTGAACCGGAATGGAGGAGCCTTGCTCTCTGGAGTGGGCCGGTTCATACCGAGCTGGAAAGACGCAGCCTTGCTCTTGGCGAGGCTAGGTCGGAGGAATCCAGGGCGACGTCTCCTGCAGACTGTTAGATCATTCATACTCCGATTTCCAAGTGTTTCTTACTCAGGCGGCGCGATAGGAGCCTCCATGGGCGACGCTTGCAGGGGGCTAGGAGCATCCGACGGCATAGGAGAGTCCAAAGGAGAAGCCATAGGACTACCATATGGTGATGGCGAGTGCACCTCGGTCTCAGTCGTCACAACGAAGGCGGGCTTATGAGGCAGCGGAGACAATTCCATGACGTCCATGGCCGGGGCAGGCGAGGACGAGGGCAACGGTGGAGTCGTCATCACATCATCTATTCCAGTCTCAGCACGCCACCTTTATAACACGCTCCAGATAGAGTTCCTACCATGACCATTCGCATGAGCAAGCATGCTCGAAGAGAACAAAGACCGACGGGGAGTTGCAAGCTGCGGGCTAAAAATAGAGTAAGTATGCTTTGAAGGACTCTTTGTTCATCACAGGCAAACACGAACCTTTGATCAATATGAAAGTTCTGTGACAAGTCCGCAGCCAAGCTGGCCGTGGGTGAAGAAGCCCGGAGAGGGTTCATGCTGAAGTAGTCGGGACCGGACTTCTTCATGGACAGGTCCTTGAAATTGAAGCTATTGGGGCCAAACCCCGACAAAGACGGATATGAGGTAGGCTCTGGCCGAAAGCAGTGACCGAACATCACGGACGGCGGCTGCATGGCCGCCAGCGGAGATGAGTGTTCCATATTGCACGTCGAATTGCACAGGCCAGATTCTGACGTAGTACAGTTGCGAGGGAATCACAGCTGAAAGTACAGTCCCGAAGCGGTCGATTCCGTAGTTCCTAGCAACGTCCTAGACAATGCAGTCCGATCCACTCCGATCTGTAAAATCTCCACAGCCTTGAATGTACCCAGCTTCCCAGACCGAGAAATCCCAGTTCCCAAACCCTCGAACCACGGCGAGAGTCTTGTGTCGGAATGGTGGGGTCCTAGAGAGCCATACCGGAGGCCCCGAACTTGAATCTGTAGGTATCTGCAATTGGGAGGGCGCCAGCTCGTGGGCAACGGTGACTGAGGGGTGGATAGTACAGGTTCAGGACGTTGATCTGAAACCTGTAGTATGAAGGTGGGAGGGAAGGAGTGAGTCGAGAGTGAAGGGGTCGGGAATGTCGAATGTCGAATGTTGAATGTCGAATGTTGAATGTCGAATGTCGAAAGTCGGATGTCAAGAAAGAAGAGGAAAAGGTGGAACAGGACTGACTGAAGAAAGAAACGTGAAGCTGAAGGGATGGGTCTGTTGCAATGGCAACGCAAGTGGGGAGGATCTCCAGATAGGGTACGGTACCGTGAAGCCGTTCGGAGGTACAGGCACGTACGCGGGTAACTGACCGTATGTAATTACACTTCCCAGGCACGCTACCGTTACTTCATACCCTAGCCCAAGGCTTACAGGCTTTTGCAAGCTATCGGCTATCTACGAACTCCTCGCAGTGGATCCCATGTGCGGAGGGCGTCAGGTACGATCGCTGTGGTATGCATCCTTTCAATATCTTCTGCTCCGTGCATTCGTAGTATGGATTTACGTCTTACTCTCTAAAGGGGTGTGTGGAAAGGGTATAGGTTTGGCCCCAGTCTGGTTGCCCGGACTCCCTTGCCGCCCATCGTCCAGACTACCGGCTGCTCAGCAACTGCTCGCCTATCAGCTTCCACATTACCCTTTTCCACCCTCATTCTTATCCAGGCTGAATCCTACGATCCTTGGCGACCATGTGTCTCGGGCGGACTGCTCGTCATCCCTGGCCTTCAACTAGGTACTCAGCACTCAATACTCAGTACTCACAATGATCAAAAGCGAGGAGATCCATAGTACCGTTCGTTCCATGGATTCACGACGTTTTGACTCCCGTTCATATTTTACTATAGGGCTAATTGTTCGGAGCACATACGCTTCGGAGGTAACAAAACGGCCTTTTCCGTGCGTCTTCCATGGGTCTTCCGTATCCACTGAAAAAAAGAGTTTTTCTTCGACGAGCCGTGTGTGCCGTACACAGCTCAGCTGAAAAACGGAGCGAGATCGAGTCTAACGACCGAGGCTCCACTCCGTTCCACTCGTTCGGAAAAAATCGAGCTCAGAAAAGCCAAAACGGGCACAAACGAGGTGCACAAAGTTTGAGCTGCAGGTGATGCCTCATGCAAGGATGAGCATGACTCTGACCCCGGGAATTCATTGCTTCTGCAAGATGGTCGATATTCAACGTCACTCCTACCTTCAACCCACCCTCCGTTCATCGTATCGCGAGGTCCTTTACCCGTTCGAGTAATCCCGACCCCGGGCTCGAGCTCGTGAATGGCGCGTTGCAACTCTCGGCCGATCATTCCATCTAGACGGCTGAATCGACGATATGAACCGATGGGAATCCGTGATCAGATACAAATCCCGTAAAATGACCGGGAAGTATGTTACCGAGGCACTTATTGGCGGAGTCCGATGGGAATCTCGATCGCAATCCGCGGCGTTCGTCGCGGCAAGATCATTGCCCTGTTGGGACACGATTAAGCAGTGCTGTACCCCACCATCCCAAGAGATGTAGTAGCCGGCAAGGAATGGCGATGGCTCCTCATACTCAATGACGCCACCCTTACTTGGTCACGCATTCCTAGGAGCCAGGGACTAGATCAAGGGTCCGGTGAGGGGAACGTCCAATGTCGCGTATCCCTTGGCCCCTTGGAACCCAGGGTCCATGTTCCCATGTTTTAGCTATTAAGGGCCTACCCAGGGCCGTCTATTGAAACCTTCCATGTGATGCCTGGTCGCGCGGTCAACACAATTCCCTCTCCATCCCATCCGTCGCGATGTGCAACCGGGGGCAACATCGGATTCCAGGTTACTGACATCCCAATTGAGGGATCAACGGGGCCGAGGGCCATGCTTTCAATGGTTGCAGGCACAACACGTTTCACTGCGACCGCTCGGTTCTACATAGCAGTCCGAGCTTTGGTATAGTCCGAACAGGTCCGAACATGACCTACGGAGCACCCGAGGCAGACACTGGTCGCTTGTCACCAAGATCAGCCACTCTATGTAATGAAAGTCGTCCCGATCTGTTACAATTGCGCCAATCAAACAGGAAAAGATCAAAAATCACTCAATCTTGCCAAAATGATATCACAGCGGCTCTGTGATGGACCTGAAACCTCTAGTGGATGGGGTCGGTGACAGTCCGACCAGTGACGGTGGGCACCGCATCGCCTCCGACTGCTGCACCCCACGACTTCCTATTCTAGGCATTGGGAGATCCCAATGAAACGCCGGTTGATCCTACCCCGTCAGTCCAGACTGCTCATGGGCACGCATTGCGCATCAGCCTGCAGCTCCGGTCATGCTCTATCATAGGTCTGAGGCAACCTGTGTCAATTGCGGTGTACACTCCCACGATGTCGGAACTATCGCTGACCCTATGTTGGTCCGTGATGCTACGTCACTTCTGGGCAACCGGTCTCCTTGATCCTCACAAATTGCTTTACATAGGCCCGACACCATGACGGTCAATGACGTTGAAGTCTACAATGGACGCGTCGCTGGATCGAGCGTCTTTGTTTATCACGCTCGGGGCTCAGATAGCCTCGTCTCCAGCTGCCGCGCAGCACGACGTGCCAATCACAGAGGTCGGCGGCTGCATCTTCATGGGCTGACCGTGCTTACTTCCCCAATCTCGTCGGTCTTGTCCGATCTTTGCATCTCCGCTAAGCCACACGGACTGCTCTGGTGGGGTCGGGGGGGAATCAGGATGATGTGATCCGTCAGCTCCGTCACGGCGCCATGTGCAATGGACCAGTCGCAAGTCTGCTCCAGCCGATGATATCCTGTCGCATCTGCGGGGTCCATCACATCTCCCCGTGTCTGGACCGGCCCCCCTCCATGTGTTTCCTCTCGTGGTGATGTCAGTTGTTGTCGGGCGCGTCACGATAAACAAACCCAAACTCTCGGAAGCGCGAACTCAATGCGGAATCCCGTGGCATGTTAATGACATCAGCTCACAATAAGATACAACCTAGATCTTGATTTGTGTCGATTCTTTCTGAGGCTGTATCTGAATACACATCCGATACTTGAAATACCCATACTCACATCAGGACGCTTCATCTCGTCTCTTCGCGCTCCATTTGTCAATCCCAGCCCGACCAGCCCGGCATCCCCGATCTGCGGCGCTATTGAATTGTCCGGGCTGCCATGCCCCCCAAAGCCCACGCCCCCCTCAAATTCGTACCTGTCAGCAGCCGGGACTCGCAGCTCGAACCCCCCTGAACCGTGATGCTATCGCTCGTCTAGTGAGCAATCTATACTCCATCCAGATAGGGCACCTCCACTCGACGCACAGCCCCGATCGTGGCCTCCAATTCTAGCCCATGTAATCCGTAAAATGGCATGTGCTCCCGCGATAGATCAGAGCACCCGATCAATCCACCGCCGCAATAGTAGACGTGTATGACCTTATCTTCATAGCGCTACACAGACAAACAAACGAACACTGATCTTCACTCTCACCTACCCAATCCACCGCATCCTGCTCCACTTATGTAGCCTGTCTTGTACCCGTGGACGCACCATACCCGCACGCCGCAAGCCCACGTAGACCTCCGCTCGTTGCAACTGTACGTGTCAACAGCCATGCACGATAGAGTTACGAACGATGCATGAGCACTATCGGTCTGTCAGAGCCCTCCCTGAAACAGTCGATTTATAGCCCGTCCCGTCCTCGTTGCCTGGGTGTTGGTGCACGGAGTTTATTCAGTACAGTATATACTGACCGGGCTCTCTGGTGCATCATGTGAATACATTTGCCACGAAGTCTGTGATCCGCAATTCTGCCTTTCTGTCTACTGGATAGCTTTTTGGCTCGCAATGTGTCAGATTTCAGGTGTATTTTTGGACCGAGTTCGCGGTGACGGGCACGCCAATCCGATAGCTTGGCGGGTACCCTGACAACGTTGACGGGGAATCGGGAAGAGGCATCTATGCCAGGTGGATCAGGCAGCTGGTGTGATGGTTCTATCTATGCTGCTTCCCGGATGCTAGTTGGGTGGTGACGATTCGCGGCTGGGTTGGGCTGTTGGCTTCCAGGCTTCCCCTGAATGCCTTCAGGAGGACTCATCAGATTTTGAGATCACGGATCATCTTGTCAGCTTTGCTTTGGCTGATTATGCAGGATTCCGAGGATTGTCAATAGTTGAAATTCTGGTTCTTTCCAAGTACTTACACGGTTATTGTATAGTTGGTCTGCGCTTCGTCTTGGTTTTGCGGGTTGCTTGAGGCACCTGGAAGGCAGGTTGACCGGACAGCTATGAACCTCTATAGTAATTGAACAAGTATGAGGGCCACAGTACCTGTTGGATTAATAATGTTTGACTCTTGGGACCTCGAGTTTAGTAATGTATGTAGTTTTGGTAGTCTCGGACAAGGTTGGAGAGCTGTAGATATACCTCCGAGGTTTAGGCCCAATTCAACTCCAATTCGACCACACCAATCCTGAAAATTGAAAGCCTTATCAACCGGCTGCTAGCACCCATACTAGACAGAACTCAATCAACAATCGCCACAGCTCTCCCCGCAATGGTCTTAATCAACCTAATCAGTCCCAGTCTCACAAAAATCCTTATCGGCTTATCGCACCACGCTAAACCCGAAAAAGCAACCGCCTCCCGAATTTTCTGCACCTCCGCGAACAATGTCCAACAGCCAGGAGCATCCGCTCGACCAGCTTCAACACCGAAGCCACCCCCTTTGATCGCCGAATTGCAAGCCAATTGGCTGTCATAACCACCCACAAAATGGGTTTCAAGCGGCGCCGCGAGCTCTACAACGTCGACACGAAGCTCGTCGAGATCTATGAGGACCTCGCCAGCGAAAAGGACGAGATCCGCCTGAAGGCTGCACAGGGCCTGGTGTCGCAGTTTACCCCCGACAAGAACCCTGCGGATGACCAGATAAAGAAGGCTCTGCAGCGACTGTTCCGCGGTCTTTGCAGTTCCCGCAAGGCTGCGCGCATTGGGTTCTCGATTGCCTTGACGGAAGTCCTGACCCAGATCTTTTCGGTCAAGCGCGAGGACTCGCAACTTACCATTGAAGATGTGCTTAAGCTTTGGGAGACACAGACTAGTGCCACTGGTGGCGAGTCGGGACAGGTACGTTTGAACAGCCATGGCAAGAGCCGTGAAGTCGTGCTAATTGAATTTGCGAATAGGAACAACGCGACCACCATTTCGGCCGCCTCTTCGGTGCTGAAGCGATTATCAAGTCCAATGTCCTCTTCAACTCTTCCGTGCCGTTCACATACTGGACTAAGGTCCTCGATCTGATTTTCGAACTCGCCCAGAAGAAGCCCTGGCTCCGCGAGGAGTGCGGTTGGATTATCTATCGCTGTGTCTACGATCTGTCCTCGCGCAATATGGATGCCAAGTTCGTTGAAGCTGCCGTGGAGCGCCTGTGCTCATATGGCCTGGCCGCGTCCCCAGAGGGTGTTGCGATCTGGCTGGCTGCCAAGGACATGTTCCCCAATGCCAACTTCCCCAGCAAGACCTGGAAACACGATGATCCGCTGGATCCCAAGGAGCGCGGAAGTCTGTCCAAGATTATGAAGGAGTCTTCTTCCGAGCAGGGCGAGGGTGAGAACAAGGCCAAGTCGTCTGGAGTGTGGAACTCCAAGCTCCACTTTGCCTGGGAAGCGGTTATGTCGCGAACCAGCGACGGAAGCAGCAAGTCCAAGTCTGCCCATTTGAGCTTCGCGGACTTCTGGCTTGAAGTTGTGGACAATGGACTGTTTGCCTCTGCCTCGTCGGATGAGCGCAAGTACTGGGGATTCCTTCTCTTCAACAAGGTTCTCAATGATGGCACCCGCCAGCAGGCTTCTCATATCTTCACCAAGAACCTCGTCCGGTGTCTGATGAACCAGCTCGCAGTTGAGGACCGCTACCTCCACCGCATGGCCGTCAAGGCCGCCAAGGCCATCCCGGCCCGTGTGTCCAAGGAGCCCAGCTTCGCAGCCGCAGCCGTGCGTGGTCTGATGAAAACCAGTGGGACGATCAACTTTGACCAGGCTACAAAGACAAAGACTGTCGAGAAGATCGTGGCTGAGGCCAATCTCGAAGCGCTCCAGGAGATTGTTCCCATGCTGGAGAAGCTTCTCGGCCGCCCCGGCACAACCGACGAGAAGGGATCTTCATCCAACCGCCAATTCGTCGCCCACCTTCTCCTTTCAATTGTCCGCTCCAAGGCTTCCACCGGTGACAAGGACTCCGAGGAGGACTATCAGTCAGTACTCGAACAGATTCTCTCCACCTTCGTGCGCTTCGCCTACTTCAAGGGCGACGGTGCCCGCGATTTTGTCCCCGAACCAGCCTTTACGCAGGCCACACAGGAGCTTCTCCGGAACCGGATCAACTCGTCCCTGAACAGTCTCCTCGCATCGCAGAAGTATGCTACCACCATTCCCTACGCTGTCGTGCGCCAGATCCGCGACGCAGCCAAGTCCGAAGAGTTCGGCAAGTTCATCATCAGCATCGATGATAAGCTGCAGGACTCCGTGAAGACCGCCTTCAAGGCGCTGAAGAAGCTTTCGAGCATGGAGAAGAAGGGCGAGACTTCGAGTATCGCCGCTTTCAAGCTCCTCTACTCCATGACCCTGCTGCAAGTGTACAGCGGTGACGCCGATGCCGTGTCCATGCTGGACGAGTTGGAGTTCTGCTACACCAAGTTTTTGGGCAACAAGAGCTCGAAGGAGAAGGATACTTCCGACGCCTCGGATGCACTAGTTGAAATCTTGTTGTCCTTTGCTTCGAAGCAGTCGCAGCTGTTCCGTCGTATGAGTGAGCAGGTGTTTGGTGCCTTTGCGGACCAGGTTACTGAGAATGGTTTGGAGTCGTTGATTTCGGTATGTACTTGCAATACTTTAGACTGTATGTTTCATTCTGACTGTGTTTTAGATCTTGGAAGCCAAGGAGAGCTTGGCTGGCCAGCAAGAGATGTTCGACCAGGATGACGAGGATGGTCTCGAGGAGGACGACGAGGATGACAAGGACGAAGATGAGGAGATGATCGATGTCGATGAAGAGGACAGCGACGTCGAGGTCGTCGAGGCAGGCGACGGCTCTGGAGACTCCGGCTCCGATGAAAACGAAGAGGAGGAAGAGGAAGACCCCGCCGAGGTCGCCGCCTTCGAGGCCAAACTGGCCGCCGCTCTGGGCACCCACGGCGCAGACCAAGACCCCAACGCCGACTCCGACTCTGATGCCGACATGAACGACGACGAAATGGAACAGGTCGACGCTCAGCTAGCCAACGTCTTCCGAGCCCGCAAGCAAGCCGCCTCCCAAGTGAAAGACAAGAAAGATGCGCGCGAGAACATGGTCAATTTCAAGAACCGAGTTCTGGACCTGATCGAGATCTTCGTGAAGAAATGCCACTCCCGTCTTCTCGCCCTGGACCTTCTCCTTCCCCTCCTCCGCCTCGCGCGTCGCTCCTCCGTGAAGCAGATTGCCAACAAGGCCAACAGCGTACTCCGCGAGTACACCAAGTTGTGCAAGGGCAATGCCGTGCCCAAGATCGAGGGCGAAGCTGAACCCGTCTGGGAGCTCCTGCGCGCTATCCACAAGGAAGCCAGCCACAGCGGACCTTCTGCGCATGCCACGGCCGCCAGCCAGGCATCACTGCTCGTCGTTAAGGTGCTTGTGGCAGACGACAAGGCAGCCATCGCAGACGTGGTGGACGTGTACGCCGCAACTCGAAAAGAGCAGCTGCGCAGCACAAAGTGCCACGTCCAGCCGTCATTCTTCACCGAATGGAACAACTGGTGCGTATCAGCAAGCAAGCAGTTGAAGAACTAGAGAAGACCATGTATATAGTCCCGTTACAACACCCTCGACAACAAAGACACATATTCCTAGCATCACATGGCCAAGTGAATGGCAGGCAACTTCCATTAAATAAAGACAAGCGAGATCATCCATCGTCCCAAATAGGAAACTTCCACCCCCGGATTTAATATAAATACCCCGTCTTCCACCCTCCCTCTTCTCTTCTTCCTTTCGTTTCTCGAAGTCGGGCTGTCATCGGCGTAAATCCCCTAAGGACAATTCTCCCTGCTCGCCTCCCTCCACACCACCTCACTCCTGCCCAAGCTTTTCCCATCACCCTGAAGGTACCTTTGACGACTCGCCCTGATGTTGAGCGGGTCTGAGAGGGACTTGATGGGATGGGGTGGACTTGTGGACTTTTATTTGAAGGATGCCCGGTTGTAGCGTAGTGTAGTTGTATTAGTTACAATGCTCTCACTTTCGCTGTAGCGTAGCGTAGTATAGCGGATACTTGTCGGCCATGCGTATCACCGTCGACCTCCACGCAAGACGCGAGACGGAGCCTGTTTGTGGACGTGGCTCGTCCTCAGCTCCAGCCTCAAGACCAAGCTGGGCAAGTGCAATGACCTGGGACACGAGCAGAGGCATTTGCTGCTCCATGTGCTGAGACTAGGGGACTTATCCCTCGAGAAAATCGAGCTGGCAAGCTTGTACACACCAGGTACGTAGAATATCCGCTCTGTTGACAGGTCTCTACTGAGACACCAGCTCCAGCTCCAGCGGCCACGGGGCCCTGGGTCTCACGTCTCATGCAGAATCTTTATTCCCCTAAATGGTACGAGCGCCTATATTATACGACCACTGCATCACTCCATCGGGCTACGCCACTCTCTCAAAACCCAGTAATATACCGATGCTCACTCGTCTCCTCCAAAACTTCCAACCTCATCCCAACCTCAACAACGCCCTCACTCCTCGGCGCACTCAACATCCCAAAACAAGGCTTCCACTTAATCCCCTCATCAACCCTACGATACGAAATCAACGTATCCCACGGCTGCTTCTTATGCTTAGCCGCCGTAACCGGATCCACATTCGGCACCTGGCACCTAGCACATCTCGCCACAATATCCAGATCCAGCGGCGCTTGATTCCCGCCGATTCGCACAGTCTTCCACGAATCCTCGCTCCAGGGCGTTTCACCCCGGACCACGATATTAGGTCGGAACCGCTCGACGGTTATCGGGTCTACGCCTTTCTGAAGAAGGCGAGAGTTCAGTTCTGACAGCGATGCTTCCGAGGCAATGAGAATGGGAAAGACATCCGGGAATCCGGTCGTCTGGACACGGCCTAGCAGTTCGGGCGCGCCATTCCCTTTCAGAACACGCGGCGTAGGACCCTTGTAAACCAGCGCGACGGGCCTGCCTAAGAACGCACAGAAGGGAGCATTGACACTATCGCCGTAGAGATACCCATCCGTATCATTATCCCAGATCTTCACCGGCGCAACGGTCGTATTATTCGCCAACCAATCCGAGTTTGGATGACACGGTACGCGAACAGTTCGCACCTTCTCACCGTCCGGGATAGTAACGACCAAATCCAGGCCGTCGTCACTCAGCGCCGTGCCGATGCGCGTCATATCTGGGATTTGGCGGATGGTCAGGAACTCGTTCGTCGCGGCGTCCACAAGCATCCAGCGGCGGTCGAGGTCGAGACCGTGTTCCTTCAGGATGGCTTTCTGGACCTCGAAGCCGCGGCACGATTTAATTGGGTACATGCGTAGTGAGATGATTTCGCTGGTTTGGCGTGGGCGCCATAGGCGTAGGCGCGGGAGGATTGTGGATTTGGATGTACAGGTCCATCCTTTTACTTGGGAAATTAGGAGAACTGGGAGGAGGAGAAGGAGTCCTAGGACTACCAGTGAGACGGTGTTTATCTCGAGCATGGTTGGGGTGGGTTGAATGAATATTTGGAACTGATATATTATCGAAAAGGCGGAGGTCTAGATCCGGGGATTGATAAGCGCGTTTTTTGCCGGGATTGGTAAGTGTTTTTTGCCGAGGTTGGCCGCCTCGGGTAGTTGGAGATTTGGGGTTGGATGTCATACCGGATATAATTGGAGAGTCTTATATTGGAAGGTTGCGGTGCTCCATATTTACGAGTCGCTGTTTTTGCGCTACTCTGATGAGACATGTTAATACTGTGCTATCGAGGCAGGTTATATCAATATGAACTTGGGATTCAGAGATATCAACAGGGTGGTTCTGAGATAAACACCAGGCGCGCATGGATATGCGAAGAAAATGAAAGAAAATGCTGCAAACTGCACTGTCGGATGCATTATAAACCGTGAGACTCAACCGGAAGGAAAGCTCAACCGCAACTATAGACCGGTCATGCATTATTCTCATCGATCCAGCAGGTCACCAAAGCATTGATCAAAGCCAGGGCAATGTTTCGTCCCCGGTCAATATCAGCATCCTCCGAGGCCGCAGGAACATGAAGGAAGCTCACGTTTCGGTCCCGGCCTTCCAACAAAGCCAGCGACAAGCTGGTATAAAAGATAAAATCACAGAGATAATGACCCGGGTCCGTGGAGACACGCAGATCGGTCTCAGGAGGGGCCAGCGATCTCCACGTCTTCAGGAAATGGTCGTTCGGCGGGTACGCGCCCTCCTTCCCATTCTCAGGCCCCGGAGTCAAGGTAGGCGGCAAGTCCATCTCCTTCCATCGCTTCTCGCCATCGTCGAATCCAGAGCAGCCGTCGATATCGGTGATATTATAGTCATCGCGATGTGCCAGCGACTCGACCGAGTAGTAGGGCCTCGGCGACGCGATACCGATATGAAGCACGATATCGGGTCTACCGCCATGCGCAGCAGCGTAGTCCTTCAAGATAGTCGGGAGGGCTTCGCGAACGGTCGCGTAAGCGACTGGGATCGGAGTAGGATGCACATGAAGGGAGATGCGGCGGTTATCACCCTTGGGAGAAGGAAAGGAGAAAGAAGACGGGAGGGAAGAGGCGATCAAATAGGAGGCATTAACAAGATTTGACTTGAAGGGCTGGTTACACGGTCAGTTGGGTTCGGGTTCGGATGCGAGAGCGATCCGGTCTATCACTTACACCGAACCCTGTTATCAGCACTGAGATCTCGCTGGGTGCGGGCTGGGGCTGAACTGGGCTGTCCGCCGGGGTGGAGTGTACCGCTGGCGCCGTGGGGCCGTAGTCACCCATGTCGATAGGTATTTAAAGAAGATATGGGAGCGAAGGAAGTACAGAGGAGGTGAGTAAAGGTCGCCTCCGCACCGAGGTGACTGAATGCGGGGTCTTGGCGCTGCATGATCCATGGCCTCGTTGTTCCTTTTGGGTCGTGATTGGTGATTTGAGACTGTGAGTAGCTTCTTGCATTTGCATTTGACCGACGTTGGGTCGGATAATTATCTATGTAAATTGACTCTACGTATGGCTGAGTTGTTCTACACTAGACCCTAGAATGTCGGGGTATCTATAGAGTGCTAGAACACTCCGGATGCGTTCGAGGACAATGCCGTGGCATCGTTTCACCTCGAGTCGTTCAGTGACACCAAAACGTGACCCTCGGGCGATTCTGGTTCCGGCTGCAGAGAAACACAGAAACAGGAAGGCAGTGGATCCCAGAAGTCGGTTGGAGACGCAACCCTCGAGATGCCTAATCGGGTAATTCTCCTAGGATCCCTCGTTTTCGGATTCGACTAGTGTAGAACTGGAACCTAGTCCACGCAAATATCGAATTAGTCTCGGAGTGCCCATATCCCATATCCGAGTTCTCACAGGCATTTTTCTCAAGCCCTACTGGAGCCCGGAGAGTCTAGCTTCCGATCGTCGTGCGTAGTGGTGCGCCAGGTCTCCGCATCGGCTGGGCTACACCCGAGTCATCTACAAAAGGACTTGTCTGACTGGCTCAAGGTTGATACTTCCGGAAACGCCTTCTACGCTTTTGGTTTTGCTATACTCGGGGGCTTTTTTTAGTATGGCCGTTTTCACCGAGCTGCTCGACACTTCCTATCTGGCAAAGGGCTTTTGCGTCGCCCTGGTGCTCGTCTTCATCTCCAGCTTCTGGGGAGATCTGTCCGATGAAATCCCCTATGGCCGCGTGCCGCTCGTGGGCAGGAGTTGGTGGGACGTCAGCAACCAAGAGGCCAAATCGCGTTTCACCAGTTCTGCCCGGGCGTTGATTGCCGAGGGCTTCGCAAAAGTATGAGAAAAATGGTCGATGAGACACGGATACTGACGAATGTGGCAGGGTGTCAATGTATTCCAGGTGATGGGGGCCACCAGACCGTTGATTGTTCTTCACCCCAAGTACATCGACGAGATCAAAAGCCATCCGCATCTCGACTTTGAGGGTGCCACACAAAAGGTTGTTCGCATACTCCGAATACTCGGGACTGGACTGACTCCTATCAGAACTTCTTCGATGATCGCATTCCCGGCTTCGAACCGTTTCACTCGGCGGGTGCTGGCAAAGTAACGCTGGACACGGTTCGGATCAAGTTGACCCAGGCGCTCGGTAGGGCATTTTCTGCTTCAGGTGGAAATGAAAAATTCTAATGTGTACCAGGCTCTTTGACAATCCCACTCTCCATGGAGACGGCCGCGACGGTCAAGGATACCTTCCCTCCTTCGAACGGTTTGTCAAGAAAGTCATGGCCAGAGCTTCCAATGCTGACTCGTTCTAGAATGGAAGACGTACAACTTCTCCCACGAGGTCCCGTATATGGTAGCCCGGATCTCAACACTGGTCTTCATGGGTGAGAAGATCTGCCGCGACGAGGACTGGATCAATGTCTCGGTCAATTACACTATCGACGCCTTCGTGGCTGCCCGCGGACTGCGCCAGTGGCCGGCCATCCTGCGTCCGCTAGCGCATTGGTTCCTGCCGGCGGCGCAGAAGCTGCGCAAGCATCTTGCCGTCGCGCGTTCCATCGTCAACGGAGAGATCGAGAAGCGCGAAATGATCCGCGCCGGCAAGCTGCCGCCCGACGACCCGGCCCGTACTCATGCCGATGCCCTCGACTGGTTCGAGGAGCTGTCGGCGGCGTACAACCAGCCCATGGACCGGGCCCGGGGCCAGGTTGGATTGTCCATGGCGGCCATCCATACCACGTCAAACTTGCTAACCAATATCATGTATGATTTGGCGGCGTATCCCGAGTATATCCAGCCATTGCGCGATGAGATCCGCGCCGTTGCTGCGGAGGATGGAATCTTCAAGAAGACCAGCCTGCTCAAGTTGAAATTGATGGACAGCGTGATGAAGGAGTCGCAGCGAGTCCACCCGGTGAGCATGAGTAAGTACACCAGGAATAGTACCAACATTCTCCACTCACATCACCAGCCTCCATGAATCGACTCGCCCTCCAAGAAATCCACCTATCCGACTGCACCATTATCCCCAAAGGCGCAACCATCGCCGTCTCGGCACACATCAACGAAGACGAAACCATCTACCCAAACGCACGCACGTATGACGGCTACCGCTTCTACAAGAAGCGCCAAGAACCCGGCAACGAACACCGCTTCCAGCTAGTTACAACGACGCGTGAGAGCTTCGGATTCGGTCACGGCGTGCACGCTTGCCCGGGCCGCTTCTTCGCGGCGAACGAGTCCAAGATCATACTCCTTCACCTACTGCTCAAGTACGACTGGAAGTTCAAGGAGGACCGCGGGCGGCCCAAGAACTTCGAGAACGGTACCGAGTCCATAACCGACCCGACGGTTGAGCTGTTGTTCCGTTCCCGTGTGCCGGAGGTGGACTTGGCCGTGCTTGGAGAGTGAGGCGTCATGGGGCGGTGATGGGCGGTGCGTAACCGTGCGTTTTGGGTCCCGGCCCACTTGGGCTTTTCCCCTTGTTTTTCTGTGTACTGCGGTACACTGTATCTTCGCGGCATTTTCGCCTCGGATCTGGGGGATGTTGCTAAAAATTGTATTGTTGGATTGGTTAACTTATGAATGGAATGAAATTCACCCCGTTCACGTACTTATGTACATTCCGAGAAACTCCGTCGGGGTTTAGTTCGGTTAGATCGAAAAGCGGATACGGCAGAACGGGTCTCGTGTTTCAGATTTGCCCATACTCGAGCTTCGAGGTTATCGAAATCCAGACCAGGCGAGGTCGCACATAGCAGAGAGCACAAGGTAAACTACAGAGCCCACGTGAGGGTAGCTCGTGCGGCCCGTGTAAATACAGTGTAATGATATACGCGTGATGCACGCGACGCGACGCGTCGGTGGAGTCACGCCTTTCCCAAAGAAGTAGAATTGCTTTCGAATCGCGGCGTTCGCGAATGACGATGAGGCGGGGTCCTGCTTCACCGCACAATGATCAAAATTGGGGATTCTCATTTACCTTCTGGAGAGAAGCCTGCAGACGAAGAACGGAGCTGCGAAGCTATGTAGATCTGTAGCTTGGAGCTGTAGTTTTATAGTTCTATATTCCATGTCAATAGAGAAAATCCTGAACTCGCCACCTCACGGACCGTATGCAAAGGCCATCATCGCAGCAGCAGCAGCATCTCGGGAGGATCAGCCCTTGCAGCGGTTCAGCGGTTGACTTGAAACTCGACTTGGGGCTTTGGGCCTAACCGAGCCCACGATCGACTGTACAGTGCGAGCTCTGATGGGCCCCATCGTGATCAGGGCTCCATTAGTCTCCATACTAATGGACACTGGGTCCGCCTCTGGGTTCCCAGCCTCCCGTTACCCATTTACCCTAGTCCTCGGGTGCTTGTTCCCCATCTGTTCTATATGCCCTCTGCAGCGTGCATCAAGTAAGGTCCAGCCTGCAGCCACGCCCACTGGGAAGGACTCGAGGAAGATCTAAACAATAACAATCGTGAGCATTCCAAGTAGACGTGTAGTGAGATCCGCAGGTTTTTAGTTCGCGAGTAGCGCAAATCGCGGTGTCCACTTCGCCTGGTCACAGAGTGTACAACTAAAAAAAGTCCTGCAGCACAAGTACCAGGTACACCGCTGGCGCCCGCACCACCCCCCTAAGCCCCAGGTACCGGTGACCCCAACGCCTCACTCGGCGCCCAACCTCCCTCTTCTCTCTCTCTCACTTCACCTCTCTTCCACACCTTCCCTTCTCACCCCCCTAACCCTCCCACCCCTGCGAGAGTTGCTCGCAGTCGTGTTTTCTTTTCTTTTGTGTTTCTCAACGGTGATGACGACTTTCTCCATACCCTCTTAGCCGGGGTGGAGCCGATGTGATCTGGTGATATCCCGATTATCTCTCAGTTCGCGCATTCCGCGCATCTGATCACACGCAACCGCCGTTTCCTTCTCCGTCCGTTTTGCTCTCGTTCTATTTTCCTTTCTCAACTCACGATTCACGACCAATTCCACGACCACCGCGCTTCGATTCTCGAAGCTGCAGCCAGATCGACTCGACCACGTTCCCCCGGGTCAACCACCCGCCGATATCTCTCACAACGTCGAATTGACCAGCCTTTCAAATTTGTGAGCGCAAGACCGCGAGTCCGTGACGATGGCTCAACGTCAGCTCTCGCGTACCCTCCCCAAGAACTTCACCTTCCCGTCTCTCAGCGCCGACGAGCCCAAGACTCCCGAACGTCCTTCCGCCTCGATCGACGTTCCCCCGCCGCCGCGCCACTCTTTCTCCAGCTGCCGCCTGCCCCGGGTTCGCGTTCGTTCCGGCACCGATGTCTGCGCGCGGATGGACCTAGATCTCTTCCGGTTCCAAGGTAACCAGGACGTCGCTCTGCCCTCCATCGAAGTGAACCAGCAGAGCATCGCACCAGAGACAACCTTCTCCGATAAGCCCACAAACGATGATCGCTTCCTTGCACCTCCGCGCCAGCGCATGGCCTTCAAGACACCCCCGGCGCAGATTACCGGTGCGGAATATGACGCCTGCGACATCGAAAATCAGTGGCCATCGTGGGACCAGACACCGTCCGCCTACAACATTCCGCGCCCCGGTTCAGTATGTTCCAACCATTCCGACTCGTCTATCGAGTCAATCGAGACTTTTGCATCGCGACCGTCGGTAGGAGGAAGCTGTACGAGTGCTGAGAGCGACTTCGACTCCTATTTCCCTCTAGAGTTTCCCAAAGAGCCTGAGATGAGCTCTCCCACCCTGCCAAAGAAGCATAGGGTGATGCGCTCGCAAACCAAGGACAAGTCGTGGAGTCGCGAAATGGACAACCACTTGTGGAATACGTATCAGATATACTTGCAGGACCCGACCATGACTCCTTTCAAGATGACCCCGGGCAGCATCCCGCCCCTGGGAGTTACGTCTCGGGTCTCGCGCCGTGCCAAGAAGACCTGGGAGAAGAACCATCGGATCACCGAGACTCACCCCATGCGCTCCGCTGACCGCAGCGGCAGCTCTACTCCTAAGGCAGTTGACGGTGCCAACCCCTCTGTATGGCCCAAATCTGATGCCAAGACGCGCCGGCGACTGAAGCTGCTGTGTCGCCGCAAGTTCTGCATCATGCCTCATTACCAGCGCATGATGCAGTCTCGCAGCCCAGAGCCTGTCGCAGACATGCTCGCCGCGAACACGCAGTCGCATGCCGCCGACAACAGCACTGCAGCTTATGGCACTCGTGATCTCGGTGTCTCTCTTGTTACCAGCTATGACCCAACTCCACTGACGCAGCTCGCTGAGGCTCCCTTACCCGAAGAGCCCAAGACTGAATGGTTCAACAACCCGGTGCAAGGCACCTCTAACAACCACATGCCCCCGCCCTCGAACCAACATCTCAATGTTGAGCCTGCTCACACCATCCCGCGCTTGGGATCGCCGTTCGTGTACAGTACCTGGGGACCTGGTGGCTCGAACCGACAAGTCCAAGACCTTCCTCCTCCGGCCCGGACAATGCATGTTCCCGGTCGTCGTGCGCGGCGTAACACTCACTTGGTGGAGAGGACTCCTAGAGATTCCGATGATGTATTCTCTAGCGACGTGTATGGGGACAAGGATCCCTCCGACGCAGAAGTACAGAATCGTTTGGAACATTACCTTCGCGACAACAAGTTCCAGAGCATTGGCCACGGCCGAGTCCGCATTCGCAACCGTGGTGCCACCACGAGTGGTGCCGTGGGCCCAAGGGACGTCAACCAGCTCTTCTCGCCTCCTTCCTCCCTCAACTCGTCCCAGGCCGAAGAGACCACTCCTGTTGCCAAGCCGCCCAACCCATTGTTGAGTCTGCATGGCGAGAACATCAAACGACTGGGCTCGCCCTTCAAGCTGGATGGCGGATTTAAGCGTCGCGATGCTCCCCGCCGTTTTGTCCGACATGCACCTTCGCTGTCGGATCCGTTCTCAAGCGGTGGACTACCGTCCTACCCAGGACCTGTGGTCAACCGCTCTCCCATTCAAGAGCAGGAGAAAGTCCCTGGCCCAACGCTGCAGGACCCATTTGAGGAGGGACTTTCCGATGCCGAGCGTATCCGCCGGCAAATCCTAAACATGCCATTCGTGCGCCAATAGAGGCGCATTTCCGCTGTCAATTCGTTTTTGCGAGATTTCCCCTTTGCATAATGACCTCAACGACCGAGATGGGTGCTTTGTTTTCGTGCCAGCCCTTCTTCGCAGCCTTTTATTTATGACAGCAACGGCCTTTGACGACTGTAATGATACGCTTGATGGTCCGAGTACCAGATCCAGCCTGGTGCTTGGGCAGACCTGAAAATTTGCTTTTTTCCTCACCACCCTCCGAAGAGAAAATTGTGATGGGCTTTTCCCTCCCGATTTGTGTCGGCCTGCGCACTGCGTTGATCAATTTTTAATTGCGACTTGAGTTGACACCCAATTTCAAGTTGACGCGGCATCTGATTGCTTGCGTCAGTGCTTCGTCCATGATCTTCGATGGACAGCCGACTCCCATTGGGACTTACTCTCGTTATCCGCCACCATCTACAGCATCTTGATGTCAATGCGGTTCTGGAACCAGATATTCTGGCATGACGGAACACATTGATGACCAAGTGCGAGTTCACTCCCTTTGAATACTCGACAGAATTGTTTTCCTTTCCATATCCGACCTACGGGGCACCAGCAATAGCATCGAGGTCAAACCAAAAATTCACAAAGACAAAAAGAAAAAAAAAACTTCGAAAACGACACTGAAAACCTCAAATTCCACTATTTCCGCCTTCTGAGCGATCCATTCTCTACAATTTCTTACTGCGTCCTTCTCCACCATTCCACTCGTCACCGTCTCCCCTTGACACCTGGAATCAAAACCTCGCCACTATTTTCTCTTCGGCCCACCCGGAACACCGAGATCCAACACCCCGTTAAGGGAAAATCTCGATTCCATTCCCATTGAAATGTCACGCCCCTAAAAAAGAATGTGCAAGACGAATACATACGCAAAACCCCCACATAGACGAACCGCCACGAAATGACCGCACATGACGTTGGCACATGACATCCACATTCCTGAACGCAAGCGAGGTGTTTGGGTCCGATTCTTCGTCGTTTTTTGATCCCTTTTCTTCTGTTTCTAATCTGCATTTCCCTCCATCTATTCACCCATCTTTTGATTTATTGAGATGCCATTTTTGATTCTCATGAAATTGTGAACTGTGGCTGGGTTTGACTTTTAAGATCTGATTCTGATTCTGATTCTGAACCTGATTCTGAACCTGATTCTACTTTACTTTCTGCGCACAGAGCTGTCTATTGTTTACTCTTTTGCTGGGTCTTTTGCCCGAGTAAGGATTTAGTCGCGCTTGAGCTTGGGTGATTGACTCGTTGAGATTGCCCCTTTTATTCATCTTATTCTTTTCATTCTTTAAGACTGCGTAGTTTGTAGATTGGCGCATGAGTACTTGGACTGAGCATGGAGTTTGACTGTATGTGGAAGGGAGTGTACTTGAGTAGCTGCGGGTTAGGTTTGTATAACTGGGGTAGTATGTACTGCTAGCGATGCTCCAGGACACGAAAAGATTAGACTATGTATGCCGTCGATAAGATGAATATGAACAAAAACAGGAAAAGCAGGGAAGGGGGTATAAGATCTCGTAAACATACAAAAGGTAAAAGAAACAAAAGCAATACAACAGATCAAGCACGCTCCATCTTCTTTTTCCGCTCAGAGAGCAGTGCCTCAATCTTCCTCAACTGCAACGCAAGCCCCTTCTTCTCTGCATTCACAACAAGCCAATCCTCCATAGCCTCACGCACTTTCTGCATAGAATGCAACACTGGAAGAGCAGGACCATTGAAGTTCTCAGCACCAGCAGCATCACGCTCCAGGGAAACCCACTTCTCAGCACCGGGATTCAGAAGCAAATCAAAGACATCAGCCCAGAGCTCGCGGTCCCAGTACCGTTTCAAGCTCTCGCGGATCCGGTATGTAGTCGACGTGCCGGAGCTGGTGCGGACGGCGGAGGACTCGATGTATTTCCCGAAAAGGAGGACGTGGATGACACCAGCGATGCCGTACAAATCAATCTGGTGTGTCCAAGGACGCATCTCGCGGATTTCGTTACATTCATGCGTACCTGTTTCCCAGTCTGCGATGAATTGGACATTGGGGGCGAATGCATTCATGTCGATGCCGCGGCCGAAGTCAATTAATGCGAGGCCCTTGTTTCGCCAGCCGAGGACGCCGTTGGGCGAGTAGTGGATGCTATCGCGGGAATCGGCGGTTGGTTCGTCGGTACCGAGGTCGAGGAGGGAGAGGGCTTTAGTAGGCGGGTCTTCTTCGTCGAGGCGGACGAGGCAGTTGTCTGCTTTGATGTCGCCGTGGAGAATGCCGTTGGCGTGGAGGGCTTCGATAGTGCGGAAGAGCTCGACGGAGAAGAACATAGCGAGGGATTCTTCGAGGCCGCCTTCGCTGTTGTGGGTTGAGGAGATGGGGTCATTGCGTAGGATGTTAACTAGGTCGAGGAGGGTGCCTTGGCCACGGTAATCTTCGACTAGGAAGCTCTCGCGCTGGTGTACGTGGAGCTCGTGTGCGCGGACGATGCTGTCTGTGGCGCGCGAGTGGCCGGGGGAATGACGCAGGCGTTCGTGGGCAGTGCGGATCATATAGAATTCCCAAGCACTGGAAGGTCCGTTTTCGACCTTGACGGCTTCGAATGGGTACCGGGCTGTGTCGTACGGGCTTGAACTTTTGACCTGGGAACCTCTGCCATTTGGAGTTGCGTTTTCGTCATCAGAATCGGAGTTAAAAGATTCGAGACTGTCGACACTTTCGGCGAGATAGACTGGGGCATAGGCACCTGCGCCGAGTTCACGACGGATGATGTAGCTTCGCTCAGCACCGGGGAATTCGAGGATTGGAATGTCGTGTTCTTCGTCATTGGCGCTCTTGGACCGCCTGCAGTGAGCCTTCACGAACTTCTGAATCATAGAAGCGTAGTTGCTGCCTTGAATATGGCCGTGATAGCCGGCATAGGTCGCGAGCGGTGGATTCAAGGAATTCAAGATTGTATTGCGAATACCCTTGTCTGTTGGGTTGCATTGTGTTTCCTTAATAATCACCTCCCGTCGGCGCTGTTTCGGGGCAAGAGTCTTGAAAGCAGTGGGACTGAATGGGACATCTGCCGAGGACACAGTATGGTCTCCGTGATATGGTGTGGCACCTCCCAATGGGCTCGACAATAGAAGATCGCCCATTTGTGGTACACCTGCAGGAGTTCGAGGCTTGGACGGAGTCTTCGCATTGGAGAGAGCGTTCCGAGCAGCAGTCATGGAGATAGAGGACTCTGTACGCTCCACAATGGGGGTCATGAATGGCAGGCGATTCTGCGCCATGATCGCAGGATCTCTGTAGGTCCCACAAGGCGGAGCATAGTCCTCTGGCATCTGTGGCACGAATCCTTTTCTTTCGGGTGTTCCATGCTGGGAGTCGTCAGGTACCCCGTCGCTAACAACGGAATGAGATGTCGCATCTGCAGATTCGGCGCCGGGAACATCTCGACTAACGCTGAACTCGGTCCAATCGTCTCCGACAATACTTCCAGCGTGAGTAGTATCGCCGTCACCGTACACTGTATCGTCAAGAGACTTGTGGAATGTCTGTGTCTCATCGTCGCCGAAGTCGCTCGAAGTTGCCGAGATGTGGCCAGTGGTATCCGCAGTACTAGCACAATCATCATCGTCATAGTCGCTGCCGTACAAGCTGTCGGCTGCATCTTCCTCCTCGGCTTTCAAAGGTTGATTGAAGATGCTGTAGATTTCGTCCGTAGCAGCGCGCGTATGCATAGTCATTGTCGGCTCCCTGGTGCTCTTCCGACGAACCTTTGAGCTCGTGGGAGAGTCAAACTTCATTTTAACTAAGAGATAGTTAGCATCAATCTTCGAGAATGTGAATGAATAGCAAATAGTTACCAGTCTGGGTCTGGGAATCTCCGTGAACCTTGAACTTCCTTGCTTTTCCAGATTTGCCTTCATAAGATCCATTCTGTGCTTGTGGCTGAGACTGCTCATCAATAGCCAACTTTTCGTCGAATTGCTCTGGCAGGTTCTCATCAGGACTGGGTGCTTTGGGTTGTGCCTGGAACTCGCTGCCGGAATTCCCAGAAATCTGCTGCAAAGGCTCCTTCTGAGTCCGCCAGTTCTTGCTCATCCAACCTCGCTTGGCGGCTCTCAGTTCTTCGAAGCTGACCTCATGCGCAGGGTTCCTGTAGTCGGGGTATACTGATTCCAGGTCGACAAACACGCGTTCTCGTCGGCCAGTTCGTGGGTTTACCGCTTCCCTTACATGGTGTTCCGGAATGTGCTTGGGGGCACATGGTTCTTCTTGAGGAGGATTTGGATTTGACTGTATACACAGAATCGAAGCACATAGGTTCGCCAATTAGTCCTGTGATCGTAAATATAAGGAAGGTCTAAGGGGAATGAGCAATGTAAATTGCAACTTACCTCGTCCCTGAAAATCGCCATCTTTTCTTTCGGCGCTGATTTCTTCCCTGCCTTCAATGTTTCTCCAACCCACGGCTTTGCCTCCACTTCGTTTTCCTTCCTGCGGTCTCGCATGGATCCAATGCTTTCCCAACCCTTCGTTGCTCCGCTCGCAGCCGGCTGTTCGGTTGCAGCCGTGCCGGCATCGGAGAAAATAGCCATCTTTGTCTTTCCGGACTTAGTCTTTGTAGCACCGCCCGCCTGGGGTGATGGCCGGGAGGCTTGCGGGTCTCCAGAGGCATCCGTGGGGGCGAACGGGTCCATCTTCGCGGCCAGCGCGGGTCGGACAGTTGGCAGAGCAGGTGACGATGGCCCGGCGTCCTGTGGCCGCTCCTCGTACCGGTGTTGGAATTCACTGTATTTTCGCAGAAGTCGCTCAACCGGCCGCGCCTCGCGATCCACACCGAGCCTAAATACCTCATCGGCCTGTGTCCAGCGTCCTGCACCCTCTAGCCACGCGGCAAACTCTTCGTAAAACAAGGCCAGCCCCTCACCGATGTGGTGTCGTGCAAGGAATGCAAATGTCTCGCGAGGCGCATCGGAAAAGAGTCTAATGTAGTGAAGCCAAAGTTTGAGGTATCGTGGGTCATTCTTGTAATGTGAAGACGACAGAAAAGATTTTGTCGCACGTTCGAGTAGCGGGAGGAGGCCAGACTCAGCCGTGGCTTGAGCAGAGGGGTAGGCGTTCAAGGTCCATTTAACGTAGCGATCATAGACATCGAGCGGGTCGTCAGATTCTCCTATCGATTGTAATTCATTTTCGTATTCTTGGCGGATGGCACCGTTCAGCGTTCGTGTATCGTTCGGCGAGGGCGACGCGAGACTGTCACTGTTGCTACCACCAGAGAAGATGCGGGCGAGTTCTCTGGCCGAGCGACCGCCGGGGAGCGATTGGACGTTTTCCTTCTGAGCTTCAATGATATTGAAGTCGATAAGGTCCTCGGAGGCAGCCATTTTGCCTAAGTCCTAAGTCGTCGGTCGTGCAGTCGAAGTTGTCGAGGGGCTCGCACTTTCTTGTTTGGTTATCGATAAACATCACATGACTGTTGCCCCGGCGATCTCCACGTGACATAAAAAGTAGACGCACGGCACTTTACGATATCTGATACCGTCTATTTGCATGCTTTGAAATGTCATCTGTCTGACCACTCGAGAAAAGGTAATTCTATTAACCTTGATTTACAAATTTATTGTTGTTGCAGAACAATGACGCTCTGCAGCATCTCTGAATTTCTTGATTTAACGACACCCAATCAAATTCGGGATCCATCAGTTCCGCGACCACAAGTATTCCAAAGGCCCGCAAAGTCCCTTCTGGCCCCGACCTCGGGAAATAATTAAGCCCTTGAATACGATGTCTGGCCCTTTGACGGACGAAACATCCACTCCATCGCCAAAGCAGACAGCTACAGGGTCCAAGGGCAGCCACAAGCGGGTTCTCAGCAATGGGACACCAGGCAGCTCCCCAGCTCGAAGATCCAAACGCCAAAGATCAAACATCAATCTGAAAGAGGCCTCATCTTCTGAAGCATCAGATATAGAGGCCGATCAAGACTCCGCGCCAAGGAAGGAGACACTCGCGACGTCTGCGCCCAAGAGTGCTCGGGCCAAGAAAACACACGCTTCCGGCAAGAAGGAGGCTGTTGATGACACAGACATTGCGTCCAACATCGAGACCGACAAAGAAAAGCTTTTGGTCAAGTCCGAAGAGGGCATCCTGGTGGAGACTGAAACCGAGGCTGTTACTACGCAAAAGAAACCTGCTAAGCGGCGCAAAAAGACTAAAGAGGAGAAAGAAGCGGAAGCTATGCCGTTGGCACCACGAACCAAGGGGTTGAAGATGTTTGTCGGTGCTCATGTGAGTGCTGCCAAAGGTGTGTTCAACTCAATACATAACAGCGAGCACATCGGGTAAGTGTCACCGTCTTCGAAGGTTGGATTGGAGCTAATTGGAAATCCAGAGGAAATGCAATTGCGCTGTTTCTCAAGTCGCAGAGAAAATGGGATAACCCAGCTCTGCAAGATGACGTCCGAGATCAATTCCGCAAGCTGTGTGCTGAGAAGAACTACGACGCATCCAAGTGAGCTCTTTCTTCTACCTACAAAGCAAACAATTATCTGACCAATTCCCAGATATATCATCCCGCATGGCTCCTACCTTGTCAATCTAGCACAACATGACAAGGCTAAGGCCACACAAGCATACAACTCCTTCGTCGAAGACCTCCGCCGCTGCGAAGCCCTCGGCATCACCCTCTACAACTTCCAGTAAGCCCACAACCCCGATCAACACCATATCAACCTCCACATACTAACCCGACCCAGCCCAGGAAGCACGAACCAAACCCCTCTCCCAGAAGCACTCTCCCGCCTCGCCGAAACACTCACCAAAGCCATAACCGAAACCACAACCGTAATCCCCGTCCTAGAAACGATGTGCGGCCACGGCAACACAATAGGCGGCTCACTCTCCGAATTCAAAGACCTGCTAGCCCTGATCCCTAAAGAGCACCACTCCCGCATCGGCATCTGCCTCGACACCTGCCACAGCTTCGCCGCCGGCTACGACCTCGTCTCGCCTGACGGCTTCAAAGCGTTCATGACCGAGTTCGACGAGCTCGTCGGTATCAAGTTCCTCCGCGCTCTGCACCTGAACGACTCCAAGGCTCCGCGAGGTAGTAAACGGGATTTGCACGCGAATATCGGCACGGGATTCCTCGGTCTGCGGGCGTTTCATAATGTCATGAATGAGCCGCGGTTTGAGGGGTTGCCTATGGTTCTGGAAACGCCCATTGATCGAGTTGAAGCTGATGAGGGGAGCGATGGGGAGGGGAAGAAGAAGAAGGGACCGAAGCGTCCGGCCGGTGCTGCGCCGCCTAGTGTTCCGGATCCGGGTGTCTGGGCTCGAGAGATTAAGTTGCTTGAGTCGCTTATCGGGATGGACCCTGAGAGTGAGGAGTTCAAGGCTCTTGAGGCGAAGCTTTCGGAGGAGGGGAGGGAGATGCGTGAGAAGCAGATGGAGCAGTATCAGAGGAAGTTGGAGACGGAGAAGAAGAAGGAGGCTAAGGCCAAAGGAAAGCAGAAGAGTATTGTTGATATGATGAAGGCCGAGAAGGAGTGATTTCGATGCCCCGGGTCACTGGCGATTTTCGAATACATCAGATAGCAAGTCTATAACTACGAGTTCGAGTATGAAGAGAATCATGATATTGAAATGAAAGGGCCAACAGGCAGTAAAGCCCGAAGACCGAAGAAAAAAAAATGAATTGGTGGTATCAGTCGAGCCGCCTTGCAATGAAATTCAAGTGCCTCCATGCATAATAAACACATCTACTACCAACCCCAATACACTCGTTGCTGCATTAAACCAAAGGCAGCGTTACATCTGATACCGGCGATGTGCCAAGCCCGAAACTCATGGGCTAGTGGCAGACTATCAATCCAAAGGTCGAGACGGATCGCCGGACAGATAACCACTGTCAGATGGCCTATAGATAGATCATAGAAGAGGGGAATCAAAAGGAAGTGCAGAAGCCTAGTGAGGTCCTGGTGTTTGATGGCGTACTGGCGAAATAGAAGAGGCGGAGTGGACATCGGGAGAATTCTCTTTTTGAGACGCCTGGTGTGGAAATCCCCCTGCCTCCGCCATTGATGTGACAGTCGGCGGGGCCGATTTGATGGGAGACGGCGGCCCGTCATCCTCGGGGATCGTGGAGGTGGAAATGGTGAGACCGTGCATAGCACCGCTGGCCCGGACACGGAACGACCGCCGTTGATCACCCGCCGGAGAAGCATGCAAGTCATCGTTGAAACGTCCGGCCGGCGCAGGGCTGACCAGATCCGTCTCTTGGTTGGCGACTCGGTTGTATTCACCGTATTCACCACCGCTGGGTTCGCCATCCTCACTGGAAGAGTCCGGGGTACCCTCGCGACTCGAGTAGTCCTCGGTCTCTCTGCGCATCCGAGAGATCTTCATGTAATTGTAAGCACCAATGCTGCTGATGGTGACTACTAGACCGGTGATGTTAACAGGCGTGAGCTTGTCGTGGAAGACAACGCCTGCCGCGCTAATCGTCACAACTTCCTTGAAAATACCGCAGATACTCAAGGTAACGACGGAGGAACGTTTCAAAAGTGCAAATTCAGAGGAAATCATGCAGAATGCAAGAACGCCAGGGAAAATCAGCAAGCAGGAACCGAATCCTGTCCCGTGCTTTTCGGCAAGCTTGAGGAAGCCTTGGTAGATTTCGTTAGGGCCCTCAATGGTGAGGGCAATGACAATCAAAGAAAAGAACATCACCGGAGTGAGGAGAAAGAGGGTTGAGAACGGGTTTGACGTTGCGGGATGCCGGAGCAAGAGAATCTGCGTCAGGCCCCATCGGAAACCCGAGAAGAAAGCAGAAGCAATGACCAGGGCGAATCCGAGTGCATTGAAAGCGGTCTCCCCAGCGACCATCATCACCACACCGATCGTCATTGTGGCAATGATAATGATCAATTTGAAGGAAGGGGTTTCGAGGTGGAAAAGGAAAGCAAAGAGAAGAACGAAAGCGAGTGCAGAGGATTTGCACATGGTCAGGAAGGTGAGAGAAATGAACTTGAGGGACATGTTGCCGAGACCGATATCGAGAGATGTGGCAGCACCGCAAGGTACGAGGCGTGTGAGGTAGAAGAGTTTGGTGATGACGGGTTCGTTGGATTCGGGGCCCTCCACGGGCGAGTTCGAGGGAGAAGTCGGTGGGTGACGAGGGCGCAATGACGGAAAGATCCATAGTAAAAGAGCGGCGAGGGAGAACTGGACAAGCATGTGCAGGCTAGTGGTGAAGAGAGGGAAAGGGAAGACAACGTCGCTTTCGGAGAACATCCATTTGTTGTACTATAGAAGAAACGACAGGTTAATTTTGTCGTATTATCAAAAGAGGGGATTGAGGTCACTCACGATGGAAATGGACAGAGAGAAAAAGTACCACATAAGAATCAACCCGGCGTTGACGGACAGTCTCTTAACGACGTTGCGGTCGGCCAGGCCTAGCTGGAAGATCGATCGAGTCGACTTGACATCTGCGATGCGGGCATCCAGTTTCCTGCGTTGCCGGCGGCGGCGGCGGCGCTGGCGTTTCTGATTTGCCGTCAGGCCGGTTTCCTCGTCGTACTGGTCATCGTCCGAGCTCATTTCGATATCCCGACTATTATCAACGGCTGATGACGATAGATCAGACGCGTCCGTGTCCTCGGCCGTCAAGGGTTCCTGTTCGTCCCACTTCGGCCCATCGCCTGGCCGCAGAGTCTCATCCCTCCGCTCCGAGGGGGCCGGCTGTGAGTATCGCGCCGCGCCCGTGAGCACCGAGCTCCGCCGGCGATGGTGGTTGCCGGCCGATAACCCCATGTTTGATAAATGGGGCTAGACGCGGTTCGGAAAGGAGGGAAGGGGGGAGACGAGAGGTGTTTGCCCCATGAGGGTGCGACCGGGAGCTGCTACACGACGCAACCCTTTGAATGGTGAAAGGGAAGCTCGAGGTAGATCGAGGTCAGAGAACGAGCGGAAGGAAGGAAAAAGGGTAAGGAGTAGCGGTCACGGGGAAAGACGAGAAACACGAGACGTTTCTCAGCAAGGCGGTGTTTCCTCTTTCTCTCCCTTCTTGTTGCTGACTGGCCCGCCACAACTCCACTTCCGAGGACTGCGATCCACTGTCCTGTCGATCCGGGGTCCAAGGGGAAACTGTGCACGAGTGTCTGGATTCTCGATTTCCACTGGTGGATTGCGACTTCCGAATGCTTCGTATGGGATTGGCAATGGGGACGCCTATGAACCCCGATGGCCCGAGGTCTCACGGCTTCTAGTTTGTGTGAACTCGCTTGCCTTGCAGCAAATGGACTAAGCCCGATGCTCTGTTCGCCGTTCGTATTGAATCACAGCATGGCTCTCCCTGACACTTTCCAAACCAGATCCCTCGGAAGTCAACACAATAATGATGTGCCCTCAGTTGAACCGCACATCCTCCTTTCTGCTTGGTCATTGGGGGAGCCATCGGGGAAACCATCTCCCCAAAGCATCGAAATGACCTCAGCCGGAGCCCATCTTCATCATCATGTCGTTCTTCCCTGAGCTTCCGGCGCAAGGGCCATATATGCTGGGCCTCTACGGTGCAAGAGAATGATTTCCGGGTTGCTTCTCTTTGCTTTCTCACACCTCGGCCTGCAATTGTAACTGCCTGTTGATCCCGCTTGCTATTACTTTCGATTCAAGAGCCTTCCACGCGGTAATCGTGCTTTCAACCAGTCCGGCTCATCATTTCTGTCATTATCATGGCGGAAAACGGGTATATTGCCATTGAAGACTATGGGCTGATCGGAGATATGCACACTTGTGCCTTGGTGAGCAAGGGCGGCAGCTTGGATTATATGTGCTGGCCTGTCTTCGACTCCCCCTCAGTCTTCTGTCGTCTACTGGACTCCGAGAAGGGCGGCTTCTTCTCCGTTGAGCCCCAGGAATCCGTGGACGATCCTCACACCAAGCAGCGGTACTTGCCGTATTCGAACCTACTGGAGACTCGATGGACCAACAAGGATGGCGTTGTGACGATGCTGGACTACTTCCCTGTGAGCCCCAAGAAGGGCGGCCATGCTGCACGGGTGCTTTCAGGCTATTGCCCATGCAATGAGCCCGCAGCCAACCGCTTCAAGTCGGGCCTGCAGCACTCAGGTGTGATCAGAAAACTTGAATGTAGCCGTGGCTCCATGGAGCTGAAGGTGGAAATGTTCCCAGCGTTCAACTATGCGCGAGATACCCACACGGCTCGTGCCAAACTGGAGAACGACTTGTGCGCGCACCAACTCCAGACTGTCCACTTCGAGAGCAAGTCGGAAAGGCTGCAGCTTGACATCTTTGCCGAATCGCGGGAACCAGATAAGGTTGGGTATCCAAAGGCGAAATTCAGCCTGGAGGAGCGGCAGGGTCTGAAGGGCCGCGGACTGGTGGCCTACATCACCCTGTCGGAGGGACAGGCGGTGCACCTTGTGCTGCATAGTCCCGAGAAAGTGCTTCCCAGCACGGCAATAATGGCAGCCTACCTGTCAAAAATGGAGGACGAAACCTCCGACTACTGGACGGACTGGACTCGCAAGTGCGCGTTCCGTGGTCACTACCGAGAGACCGTCGAGCGCAGCCTCTTGATTCTGAAGCTGCTCACCTACAAACCCACCGGAGCCATCGTTGCCGCTCCTACCTTTGCACTCCCCGAGGACGTGGGCGGCTCCCGTAACTGGGACTACCGTTTTTCCTGGGTGCGCGATACAGCCTTTACGCTATACGTCTTTCTGAAAATGGGCTACAGTCGGGAGGCGGAAGCGTACGTGAACTTTATCTTTGAACGGATCTTCCCGCACGCCATGGAGGACGCCGACGCGGGAAGCAAGCGGCCCTTCCTGCCGCTGATGTTCACGATCCGCGGCGAGTGCGACATTCCCGAAGTGGAATTGGAACATCTCGATGGATACAGGGGAAGCAAGCCTGTGCGCATCGGCAACGCGGCCGTCTTCCATACCCAATTGGATATCTATGGCGAACTCTTGGACAGTATCTACCTGTACAACAAGCATGGCAATCCCATCACCTATGACCAATGGGCTGCGATCCGGCGCATGGTAAATTATTGCATCGGCGTGCGGCACGAGAAGGATATGTCCATTTGGGAGTCCCGTGGCCAGGTCCAGAATTTCATCTACTCAAAGGTTATGTTGTGGGTGGCTCTGGACCGTGGTATTCGTCTTGCAGAGAAGCGCTCCAGTCTCCCTTGCCCCGACCGCTTCCAATGGATAACGATCCGCGACGAACTCTACGACGAAATCATGGAGAAAGGCTACAATCCGGAACGTGGTCATTTCTGCCAGAGTTATGAGAGCCGAGAAGTGCTGGATGCAGCGATCTTGATTGCCCCGCTGGTCTTCTTCGTCGCGCCTAACGACCCGCGATTCATCAGCACCCTGAAGCAGATTCTAAACTCTCCGGAGAAAGAAGGGCTGTCCAGTGCCAAGATGGTCTTCCGATACGACCATGTGAAAGCTAATGATGGTACCTTGTCCCAACCCGGCTATCTCCCCGGCTCACTACTGATGCCCATGTTTCACAGGTATGACCGGAGGCGAGGGTGCCTTTATCATGGTTACCTTTTGGCTAGTTGAAGCAATGGCTCGGGTGAGTAATCTCTCCAGTATGAAAACCTGCCTCGTCACTAACTCTAGCTTTCTCTGGATATATAGGCTTCGAGATACGACGTCCCGATCCCGAACCTCTGGAAACTCGCGCTCTCTATGTTCGACAACATCTTGTCCTACTCGAACCACCTGGGCATGTTCTCTGAAGAAGTGGCCATCTCGGGTGAGCAGATGGGCAATACTCCCCAGGCATTCAGTCACCTGGCATGTATCAGTGCTGCTATGAACCTGGAAAAGCTGGGCTCGGAGTGATGGATCAGAATGTAGACCGTCGGCTGAGCCCACATCGAAAATCGTTTTTGCAATTCTGCGATCTGAATAAGAATGATTAATACACGAGTGGATGCT
The DNA here is from genome assembly GCA_027569585.1 of Penicillium silybi. Lineage (NCBI taxonomy): Eukaryota > Fungi > Ascomycota > Eurotiomycetes > Eurotiales > Aspergillaceae > Penicillium > Penicillium silybi. Next base: position 1,670,689 of record JAPDFI010000001.1, on the reverse strand, counting down.
TTTTTAGTTTTTTACATTTCTCTGAATTGTTCCTCTTCCAGGGATCTTGGTGCTTTCAGTGAATATACCTTTTAAGTACATGATGGGGTTGGTCAAGTGTTGTTTATTAACAATGCGATCATCCACCAGGTAATGGTGCTACCGAGGCCCAGAATATTACTCGAGTGGTTGGAATAGTGCTTTAAGTGAAATGACTCGGACTGGAGCTACCGTAGTTAGTTGCTGGTACATTTGTCATGTTCATCCCCTCATGCTCCCGATAGTACGAGACTTCAATACTACGTATATGGAGAAAGTGGGGCTGATATTTGCAACAGTAAACAGTTGTTTTTTGTCCAACCATCCACTATGACCTAAATCGTTTCAGACTTAGTATCCAGTCAATTCACTCTACTAGCCGTGGACTACTGTCGATGCCACTTGGAGGGACTTCTTTTTTTCCCTTTCTTTTTGGACCCCGATTATGTAACACCCCCTCCGACGCAGGTGATACACTAGGCGTCGGGGCGATCCGCTCTCACTCCACTTAGCTTGTTGTTTCCCCAGACCTCTTGCTCTCTCCTTGACTCTTCGATAAGATTCCCTACCTTCCCGAATTTTGGCATGAGTGACTTTGCCGAACTGTGCCTCGACTTTGTGCTGTCGCGCTAGACACCTTCCCATCTCATGGCGGACGCCGGCTCGGACTGGGCTGATCGCCCAGGCTCTGATCTCGCGTCATCGTCGGATGAGGAGGGTTTCGTCTCCAGCCAAAGCACTGCCTCTGCAGAACCTGATGGCCTCGCTAAACACCACCTCTCGACTGCTCTCGGCAAGATGCATCTGCAGCAGGCGGCTTCGAGCCGCCGCTCTGATAAGCACAACCCCACTCGGACGTCGACGCCTGGCATCGGAGCTTCGATGGAGATTATATCGGACGCGGAGACGAGCAGGAAACCAATGCAGCTTCTGGAATTGCCGTTGGATGTCCTCAAGGACATTATCAAAGAGGTTAATAGCTTCCTGTCGCGCTCACAGTGCTTCAATCATTGCCATGTTTTAGTATCGAAGCTAACAGTCGTGATATTCGATAGGTGACACACACGAACGACCTCACTTCACTGGCTTTGACGTGCTCTACCCTCCATTCACTCACAATTCCGCACATGTACTCCCGCTTTGACATCGTCTGGCCCGAATCGCTTAATCCGACCACCGAAGATTATACCGGAGTGGATGCCTTGTCATATGGGTTGTCGACTTTGGTTATGGGAGAGGATGTCTTCCATCAACCTTCGCCACCCAGGTACTATAAGCCGACGTGTGCGTGTTCACATTGTGGGTGTGACGACCCTGCGCATCAATCTTCTACCCAGGCAAGGGGGTCTGGATTCGGGTATCAACCGCGACGAGGGAATTATTACGCGCAATACACCCGCACTTTCTCTATCGGAAATGGCCCGCTTAGCTGGGTTCAGGAATACTCGGTGAACAGAGAGGTCGGCAAGATGCTGGGCACGCTGGTGGCCTTGGCAGTGGCGCGGATGGTCAACCTGGAGGCATTTGTCTGGGACATGCCAACGGGAGTAGTTCGTGAAATATGGCTCGCGCTTGCTTCACTTGCAGACCGACCAGGGCATCGTTGCCGCCTAGAACGCATCTGGGTGCGTTGGCACGATAACTCGGAGAATCTCCGCTTGTCGAATGCGACAGCTTCGACATCGCTCGGAAGTCGTCCACTACAGAAATACAAGCACGTCGAACACCCGTCTCTGTCTGTACTGCCCCCGCTCAAGAGTGTGGCGGTTCTTGACATAGATGAACCGGCCTATGTGGAGGAGCTCGGTGTTCTCATCGAACGATCCCGCCGTCGCCTGGTTGAATTGCGTATTGGCATTGCCATGAAGGCACATATGGCTACCTGGGTTACTTGTAAAAATGAGACTGATCTTCTCTGGGAGTCCTTGATGGGCTGGCCGAAGGCTGGTGGGATTCTCAGTGTTCTTTCCAGGCGTGAGTCCAAGACCCATGAGGAGAAGAATGTCACAACCTCCTCGGATGCTGGCTTGGTATCATCGAATTCCGCGGGCCCGGTGTCTCAAACCCATTCCAAGAATGGGGCTTCTGCGCAAACTACAAGCTTACCGCTAGATTCCAACCAGCCCAATTGCGTCTCACACCCTGCAAGTCCTCATTCGACACCTACACGTCCGCATTTGCCAGATCACTTCGCTCAGCCCAGTGACGAGAAGCTAAATCTCGAAGTCCTTGAACTGGAGCGTGTGCCCCTCTCTATTCCAACCCTCCTACCAACTCTAGACTGGACTCGCCTCTCCACTCTTACCTTGATGCGATGCGAGGATCATGAGAGTCTCTGGAGAGCCCTTCGACGGAAATATGCCCCACCACCGATGCCGCAAAAGCGGCCGCAGAACGGAGACCCGCGTCGACCAACCTTCAATACACCTAGTCCACCGGAATATCAACTGAAAATCAAACATCTGCGCACTGACACCGTTTCTCCATATCTCATGCTATTCATCAAGGATACGCTGGCTCCAAATACCTTGGAGAGTGTCTACTTGAATGAAGGAGCAGGCTATGAATCGTCCGTTCACATTGATGCCATCTACAGACACATTCTGCGAAAGCACCGTCTAAGCTTGCGAAAGGTTTCGATTGATGCCTCTGAACGGTTTGGGACATCGGATGGCCGGCATGGAAATGTGGACACTATGAGCAACCGCTGGCACAAGTGGATGTTCAATCACGAGATGATCTCTTTCGTGACAAGCGGACGGATGCCACAGCTGAGAGAGCTGGGAATGGCAATGCATTATCGGGACTGGGTAAGATCAGGATTCTTTTGAGTATTTTGCTTTTCCAGACAAACTAACATGTTTTAGCACTATTTCCTCCAGAGACTCCCGCACATGCCGCAGCTCCGAGCTTTGTATTTGCTTAACATCAGTCACAGCCTGCACCGCGATCTCAAAGAACTTGCATTGCAAGTCCTCGACATAGTCAGCATCCGTCCAGAGCTGAAAATAACCTACATCGGCCTCGAGACAAAGTGCTACCAAATCCTCGAAGCAGCCTCCAACGGCACCGACGAGTTTGACGATACCCAAGCAAACGACCATTCCACAATGAACGGAGATGATTCCGTTTTCGACCCCGCCGCCCTAACAGACGAGGATGACGAGGACGCAGACGCAGGGGAGCCCGACCCCGACCTCCTCTCCAGCGACCTCTCCGAAGATGACTACGACGCCGAACTAGAAGAAAGCATGTTCCGCGTTCGGTTCACGCTACAGGAAATCCTCTTTTACGACGATAAGATATCCATTTTCAAGGCGCGCCATGGCGTAATTTGATCGGCGTTTGCTTCTTGTTTCTCTTTGCTTTCGCTTTAGCACATTTGCAGGCATGGGCAATCTACGGAGTTGTGACTTGAATTTGCTTTATGATACCACGTGGACATTAGTTAGGCTCGGGATCCTGAAAAGTTCAATAGACAAGTGAATTATACCGATTTACTTGGTACGTAATTGACAACCGATCCAAATCATTGACTGAAATGGCCGTAGTTTGCGTATAGAGAACTGGGACACCACGCTGCACGGGAACAGGTAGTTTGGGTTGAAATAATCATTACGTCAAACCTCTGTCCTCTGATAACCCCGAAGATTACGTCGACGACGTAGATCACCGACATCACCCTATAAAAGACGTCCTCTTAGTCTAAGAAAATTAGGCTCCAGAAGCATCCAATTTCTTGACAATGTCTTCCGCTTTGGTGACGGGTGCCACCGGTATATCCTGCTACTTTGTCAATAAAAGCGTGAAACTGACAACATAAACAGGCATTAACGGGAGCGCCATTATTCACCATCTGATCAAAGATGCTTCCTACAACAAAGTCTACTCATTCTCACGTCGCAATCCTGGCTACATGCACCCCAAGGTCCATCATGTTACCATGGACCTGCAGAGCTCTGTGGAGGAAATGGCCCACAATCTCAAAGACGTCTCTGCGGAATATATCTTTTTTTGTGCTTATCTGGTCCCCAAGGATGAGACAGAATTGTTGCGTGTAAACGTGACGCTTCTGCGCAACTTTCTTCAAGCCCTCAAGGCTACTGGAGCCGACAAAAAGATCAGGCGCTTTATCCTCACCTGTGGCTTCAAACAGTACGGCGTCCACCTCGGACAGGGCAAACAGCCTTTCCTGGAAGATGACCCCCTGTTAGAGAGCGCAGGAGGGGGCGGCTGGCCTCCTATTTTCTACTATGAGCAACAGAGAGTTCTTATGGAAGCAGCTGCCCAGGGCGGCTGGGAATGGATCGTCACGCTGCCCGAGGACGTTATCGGGTATGCGCGAGGAAACTTCATGAACGAGGCCACCGCCATTGGACTCTACTGCGCTGTGAGCAAAGCTCTGCCAGGATCCGAGCTGCCGTTTCCAGGCAGCAAGGCCAATTACTTCACGTTCAACTGCTGGACATCGGCAAACCTACACGCCAAGTTCTGCCTCTGGGCCGCGAGGGCCCCCGCCGCAGGCAATAACATCTTCAACGTGTTTAACGGCGACACAGAATCCTTCCAGAACCTGTGGCCTCGTCTGGCAGCCCGATTCGGGTGCAAGATCCCGGATCCGATGTTCCCTAACGGTGGGGTGATGAATAGCAAGGGGTTCAAGAACTACGAGTCGTTGACGATTCAACTGAAGAACCCGCCGCCTCTCCAGGTGAATGCATCATCTATGGGTCTCTCCGAAGATACTTTGGTAAAGGCCGCTCCCGTCCTCTTCCTTCAGGTGGACCCTGAGAAGTGGGCGCGTCGAGCGGATGTGAACGAGGCCTGGGCTAGACTACGAGATAAGTATCATCTTGACCAACACGCCTGGGACAAGGCAACCTGGGATTTCCTAGTTCTGGCCATGGGCCGGGACTGGAGCTGTGTGGGGAGTATGAGCAAGGCTCGGAAGCTGGGATGGTCGGGGTATGCGGATACGTGGGAGGAGCTGGAAGATGTCTTTCGACTACTGGAGGAAAGAGGGGTGCTACCGCCCGTGGATCAGCTTCGTCGGGACTTTTAGTCCATAGCTTTCCGCATTGTTCAAAATGCTCATTTGTAATTGAAATTAATGTCCATTTTCAAGCAAGCCAAAAAGTGTCACATCATGTTAGGAGATGTTATATTGTATTAAAAGCACAGGAGCATGATGTCACTTCAGTACAACCTCCACTATTCTTTGATTGATCGACTCCGGCCACAGGTTCGCCGGATGGTCTAGCAATGTAAACGTCATCTACCGTCATGAAGTTCCCCCGCTGATTTTGTTATTATATATTCGAAACCATCATCCAATTGTGAAATCCCAAAGGCTCATAGTACTGTGAAAATATTTTCCATATTGTCTATTCTACCTGCCACTCGCAATGTCGAGTGCCGAAAAGAGCCCACACGTCTTGCTGACGGGCGCCAATGGGTTTGTGGCGTCTCATATACTGGCGACCCTGATAAATGCAGGCAAATACCGTTCATTTCCTGGATAGAAGCTGGCTGATCAACCAGTAGCGCGGATACGACGTTACTGCGACGGTGCGCTCTCAAGCGAAAGCGGACGATATCATCAAAACACATCCATCGTGGAAAAACAAGGTGGATTTTGTAATCGTTGCTGATTTCACATCGGCAAAACCATTCGACCATCTCTTCGAGAGCCCAAAGACGCCGTTTAACTACGTGATCCACACGGCATCCCCTTTGAAGTTCCAGGTGGCTGATATCCAGAAAGAGATGATCGAGCCCGCAGAGAAGGGGTAAGATTACCATCAATGTGTTCCAACATGGCGGCTTACATTTGTAGAACCACCGAGATCTTAAAGGCTGCACATCAGCACGGCGGTACTGCGTTAAAGCGATTCGTTCTTCTGGGAAGTGCCGTATCCGTGCTTAACTCCTTCGAAGACATGTCCAGGGAAGGCAAGCCGTACACGGAGAAAGATTGGAACCCGGTAAAGATTGCTGACGTCTGCTTCATCCATTCGTTCTTCTTATCTGACCCGGGACAGGTGACGGCTGAGCAAGCCATTGAGAGAAATGATTCCGTTCTGGGATACAACGTGTCCAAGACGAGAGCCGAGGCTGCTGCTTGGGACTTTATGAAGCAGAATACTCCCTCCTTTGACTTGGCCGTGATCAATCCGGATATCATCATCGGTCCAATGGTTCACCCGATATCAGGCCCCAAGTCCATTAATCAGACCAATCATTTTGCCATAGCGAGCTTTATCGATGGTACTCACAAGGAGATTGACGGTGTAACCTTCCCTTTCTACCATTTTGTAAGTTGTCCGAGCTTACATCCCAGCCGACTGGAAAACCGAGAGAATTCGGCTCACGTGCTTACTCATATGTAGGTGGATGTTCGAGACGTGGCCCGGAGTCATGTAGATGCGCTGGAAAACCCCTCAGCGGCAAACCAGCGGATTCTCCTCATCTCAGGTCTCATATCGCCGCAACTGGTGGTGAACATCATCCGCAAGAATTTCTCTGCTCTTGCCAACCGTGTCCCCAAGGGAAATCCCTCCCAGATTTTACCACCTGGAGTTCATCCTACGGGGTGGGATATGACTGAGAGTCTGAGAATCCTCGCCGACGGTACCAAGGAGGGGAAGTGGGAGTACATTGACCTGGAAACCAGTGTCGTTGATACTGTTGAGTCGATGATAAAGAATAATGTCATTTAGTAACTCTGTATTGGCGTTTTTGGCCAATTGAACGACTTCGAAAATCGAAATATGTAAAGAAGTACATGTGACAGCGCACTTGCTGGCCCGAGCGGCGGAAGTGCGTGTAAAAAAGGAACGTTATGGAGTGAACTCATGTGTATGCGGAGCGATGTTGTAGGTGAAAAGGGGCAGAACGTCGTGGCCGCTTTTGAAGAAGATTCCTCTCTTTCTCTCTTTTTTGAGCGACGAGTAACAACGTTGAACGCAATGGATCGCATTCCAAATGAAATCTTGGGGCAGATATGCATCTACGTACGTCGCTACACGCCCAAATTGCTTACCTTCTGTTTTAGCCATGATGCTAATGACCATTAGCTCCAAGGCCCTCAACATGGTCCGCGCAGAGATCTGTCGTCACTCAGCCGGGTCAACCGCGTCTGCTACAAGACGGCGACCCCGATTCTCTATCGAAATCTCACTCTCAAATTCTGGGATATGCAAAGCCTGCAGGCCGCCGTCTCGGAGGTGACAAAGAATCCTCAAGGACGCCATTTCAAGAAATACGCCCGGAGACTATACATTGTATGTCTCAACAAGGGATCAGGGAAGGGGGAGGAAGAAGCCTTCCAGTGGAAGTTAGAGCCTTGGGCAACCAATCTAAGAACCGACAGAGAGCCGGCCACGAGAAATAGCTTTTTGGAGCATTGGTTGACCAGCTGTAATCCGTGTCCGGGCATGAGTGTCCTGATAAATAACCCCGGTAGTCTTCATCAGGACAGAAGCTGGGCATCGGTCGAGTCTCTCATTGCTTGCCTGGATCACCTGGAGCAGCTTGACTTTATCGCGAACAACGAGTTCACAAGTGGCTTGGAGCAAGCTATATCCAATCATCATCCAAATTGTAGGGTTAATATTACCTGGCGACAGGCGGCGGGATACAGTGTGCTCAATACAGAAGCTAGAAAACAGCTCTACCGCTACGAGATTTGGAGCGACTACGAATTCGATATCAATGTTCTCCAACTACCGGGTCTCCATACTCTCGCTGTGAACCTCATCTACAGCCAAAGCCGATCAGCTGGACGCGAAGACCTCGACGAGATGCTGCCTTTTCTCGTCACCGCTCCAGGATTGAAGCATCTTGACTTACAGGGCCAGGCGGACAACCCTGGATTCCCGCTCACTCGGCTAAGGGAAAAATGGCAAGGCTTGATCGATGCTCGCCCACCCACGCAAATATCTCAACTGGAATCAATTACGATCTCTGGTGTGGGACCACGCGAAGATATCCTTTTCAAGTTGGCGGCTGTTGGCGATCTTTCCAACCTTCGAACACTCGCCCTTGCAGACGTCTATGATCCGGTGAATTTGGTGAAAATCGCCGGACTATTCCCCAATCTCGAGCGACTCTTCATCGACCCGAATCCCCGAGGTCGGCCCTGGATGCATCTCAGAACCGATCACGACGATTCAATCGTCGCCATACGAGCATTTCGACCATTGAAATATCTTTGTCTCCACAGTCTTCGCAGCGTTGAAAACTTACATCGAATCGTCGAACAGCATGGCCAGTCATTGAAGGGGCTCATTTTAGAACCGTCTGGTCTGGCTCATTCGCAATACCCCAGACTCGACGTCTCTGACATCGTCCAGCTGGCGACTTACTGTCCGAACTTGGAAGAGCTACGCCTTCAAATTAAAAGGTCAATGGGCAGTCAAGCAGAGTGTGAGTTGTACAAAACTCTCGGGGCATTTCTGAACCTTCACAGCCTTGTGCTGGATCTTCATTTCGACGCCCGACTAGAGCCAGCACGGCGCCACCTTGACACGGAAGACCTGACTGTCCTCCGAAAAACATTCATAAATGCGGCCACAGATGAGAAACTTGCTCTTGGGATTTGGAACATGATAAAAACCAACAAGGCTTCCCGCCTGCAATACCTTCGTGTAGTGCCATTTGGAAATGGAACGTTCTCCAGGGAAGAGAGTTATCTACTCGATTGCTTTGCGCGGTCATTCCTGGTCACACGATACAACTTCCAAAATCCTGGGTCTTCAAGTGTGGAGGAGATTGGGAAGAGGGCGCGGGAGATACGACGAGAGAAACGAGAGTCGGTGGTTTATTCTGACGAAGACGAGGAGTTACGTCTCCCTGAGAAACTTACACTGCTTCTCCATGATATCTGGCCACAGGTGCCTGAGGGAAGCGACTGGTGGTCTTGCTGGACTAGTTTTCCTTTGGAGGCAGACACTACGTAAACAGAGAACTCAACATAAAGAAATCAGCCTTGACATTTTGAATTTATCAATTTGTAGTAATGTACGAGCTATGTTGCTGTTCATTTTCATGTCCCAAGTCCATTTCTGGGTGTTCCCGGGTATGTCTACGACAATGGTACACAGGAAAATAAGTTGGAGGTTGAGATATGTCATTTAATTTGTGGTAGACATGTCACATCGACTTGAACATGCAAGGCAGTGACAACATGAACATATCAAGTAGTATCAACATAAACATAAACATCACCATAATCACATGAGGTAATATCAACAGGGTCTTCTTTTTTTTGGCTGTTCCACCAGTCCCAGGTCTTCCATTCAACGCCAATTTATGGCTCATCTCCATTTTTTCGGTTTTTTTTCTTTTTTTTTTTTTTTTTTTTTTTTTTTTTTTGGTGTTGAGTTGCCGGTGACGGGTTCAGAGGACCGTGTTTCAAAATGCAAGGGAATTGATTGGAGGATTCAGGATTGAGGAGTGGCTTTTCAGCAAACTCAATTGTTGTGGAGGCAGATTGTGCTGCGTCATCTGCAAGAAGAATAACTTGCACAGTCTAAAAGGTTAGCGAGGAAGCATAGGGAATGATCATTTCAAACGTACCTTGAAAGCCGTCAAGGCAAATTGGAAAGGTTGGATCAGTGTGACCAGTGGCATGAAATGAAGCGTGGGGTGTTGGTGCTCAAAGTCCAGTCCGAATTTGTCCTGACACTCAGCTTGCGACTTCGCAGTCTGTAGCTGATTGATGCCTGTTCAGAGAGGACTTGAGCAACAAGATGTTGGTTTGGCCGGTGCTTCACCGCATGCGTGTCGTCAACCTGTGGCTTGTTCCTCCATACCACAATGAAAGAGTCGTCGGAAGTGACCCAGTCCTCACTGAATTTGTCCTGACACGCAGCTGTTACCAGCTACGTGATGCCTGTTCAGAGAGGACATGGGCTGTCGAGAAGAGTTGAAACAGTGGGGAAATTGCCGAGTGACGAGTTCAAGGACTGGATTCTGAGATGCAGGAAGCATCAGGAGGGGGGAGTGGCTTTTCATCAGGCTTTGAGTGATGTGGAAGCAGATTGTGGGGGGTCCATCTGGAAGGAAGACTTGCACAGTCTGAAAGGTCAATGAGGAGTCACAGGAAATGGACAGTGCAGGGATACCTTGAACTCGTCGAGGCAAGTTTGGATGATTTGTTGATCAGCGGGATCAGTTTGATGACAAGAGTGTCAAAGTGGAAGATGGAAATGGATTATGGATGAATGCATGATGAAAGTTCAAAGTGGACTTGGATCTTGGAGATGGATGACTGAATAGAGGAGATGGATGACTGAAGAGAGGAGATGGATGACTGAAGAGAGGAGATGTATGATTGAAGAGAGGAGATGGATGATTGAGGAGACGAGATGGATGATTGAGGAGACGAGATGGATGATTGAGGAGACGAGATGGATGATTGAAGAGAGGATATGGTTGATTGAAGAGAGGATATGGTTGATTGAAGAGAGGAGATGGTTGATTGAAGAGAGGATATGGATGATTGAAGAGAGGAGATGGATGATTGAATAGAGGAGATGGATGATTGAACAGAGGCCATGGATGACTGAAAAGAGGAGATGGATGAGAGAAGTCAGAACTTGGAAGAGATGGAAGGTGGGGGAAGGAAGAAAGAGGAAGAGAAGCAGGTGAAGATGAGGGTATTTATACCTTTGGGAGGAGGCCTGGGTGCACTAAGTCTACTTCTCTCGGTTAAGCTAACCTATCACGCGAAGGATCATAAAAGATCACGCATCCCAATTTTCATGACCGAAGTAGACACAGTGCTGGCGTCTTTGCAACCGCAATATTTGAGGTCCGCAGCAACCAACCTCCCAGGAACTGCGCGATAGCTAAGTCAGGTGCATTCCATAATACCCAGCATGCCACAGTCCTTTCGCCCAAGATCTTTCAGCTGCTAGCACACTGAGTTGAGAGACAAGCAGTGGTGAGCAAGAGTGAGCAGATGGATTCGCTCCCTGCCAACCATCCATTGTCGAGATCTCTTCGCAATATGGCACCAAGGCTCCCTCACTCGAAGCTTAAGATGAATCAAGATATAATATCGAGCAAATGATTAACTATCTCGCAATATCAAAAGCCGCTGAATGTAAAAGCATTGAGATTTAATATCCACAACAATCTAGAAGTTGTAGAGATCATACAAGCCTGATACAGAAGCTATTCTAATTCCTTTATTATAGTTAGGTATAAATTACCTCCCCTTCTCCTTAAGTCTTTCTCCGGGGGAGCAGTGGATAAACTCTCATTAACGAGACTCATTAGGAATGGGTATGTGTCGTCAACTACCAGACGTATGCGGATGGCCACGATTCTAAGCGCAAGAAAGTATTGTACCATTTTAGTCAGCTTCCACCTAGCGAGGGAATTGATTATTACTTATGTGATGTATGTAAATTGTAATGAAATGATGTGATCCACCTGGCGACTTTAATTGTCAGTAGCAACCAGGGGCTACCTGACAGTCTCTACGACTGAATATATGCTAGTCTGCCATTGAGAGTTCTTGGAAGTCTCTCCTTACGCCGCTAGGGATAGACCCACATTTACAAGACATCTTCGATACCTTCAAGTCAATCCAATTTGCGACGACAATGTCTGGCTATATTTCTTCTCATACTCGCAGCAAAGATGTGAAAGTCCAGACTCTGCACTCGATATCTTCCTTCGCAATCGCTATTCTTTGTAAAACCTATGCAATGAAGGGCACCAATCCGATGATCCACGTAAACGCCCAAGCAACCCAAGAATCGTATCCGGGGGATAACGAACTGGCCATTCCAGCCAAATCTCCACCGTCTCCACCGGAATGTGGACGTCCACTCGAGTTGTCCAACCAGGTCTGTGTTGTCCTCGTTGGTGGCAGCGACGAGGGTTCAGGTGCAGTAGTCGATGAAGAATCGCTATCCCATGAATCCCATGAATCCCATGAACTTGTAGGCTCCGGCGTGTATAGCGGTGGTTCGGAAGTAAAGGTCGGTCCCAGGTAGGAAGAAATTGTTGGAAAGGTCAATGGCGGCGGTTGAGAAAAGGAATAATAGCCGGTTTGGACGCAACCTAATTGACCAGCCGTCGTGGAACATGCAAATCCAATCTGGCAGCAGCCGCCGCCTGGGCATGTTTGGCCGTAGCACGGTTCGTCACAATATCCTTGGCCCTTAGAGGAGAAACACGCCGCACCGGATGGACAGCATCCATTTCCATCTGGGCAGTGTGTGTGGTCTGCACGTGGACATGAACCCTCTTGCCGCTTTGCAAGGTCGCCGGTGACGAGGGGCGCTGCCGGGAGAAGGTACTCGACAGCGTTGGCTGCGCCGCAGAGTAGGAGGGTAATGAGAGTCAACTGCGTGTACATGCTTGAACGTGGTTCCGGGCCGAGGGCTTCAATGAGAATGTGATAAAAGGGGACTCGGGCTCGAGACGCAGCAATTTAAGTGTCAATGTGCGGAGTTGGGTGGAAACTTCCAGTTCTGTTGAATAAAAGGGGCACACCCCGTATCGTAGACACGGTCAAACAGAGATATTCGGTGCAGGACTATCAGGTGCTCCAACAAGTTCGTACTTATAGCATGGATGTAACTCGGCTTTAAACCCTTCTCCTACGGTAGATCTTCGTATTCGACCCCGCAGCTTCGTTGTTTGATGCCTAATCCCGCCAACTACATGCAAGCTGCATCTGCGCCTCCAGGGTCCAAAGGGGGCTCAAGCCGTCTTGGCAACACCACGGCTGAACCCATCTTGGAGCTGGCGACGCTTGGCGCTAAGGGTCTGTAGTCCCCTGCAGCTTCCTGGCGGCTGGCTTCAGGCATTGCTGCTTCCAGTGTCGAGTAGAAACACAACATGCTGCTTAGGGATCCTCGCGGTTCATTAACCCAGTAGGATCAGTCGTAATAGTCGTGTCCAAGTAGGGCCTGCGTAACTTCGCTTCACGATCGAGAGATGTCCACATTTTTGAAGAGATAGTAAGACGACCTTGGTCTCTGCCGCTACCGATGTGAGTAGAACGCAACTGGCAATAACGAACAAGTTGGTTAATCATACATGAAGGAAACCTGACAGAAGGCTCGTTCGGGATGTCATTGTTCTCCAACAGATTCCAGGAAGTCTGTCATTTATGGACGAGGTCTGATCATGATACACGCTAACTGAATGGTACAGGCAGGCTTTCCATCTTAGGTTTCCGCCCATGTAGCTTAGATTTCCATCGAAATGGCGAATCAAAATGATTACATTGTGACCGCGGTGACATGAGATCGACAGTCGGGCGTCAAATACGAGAATTGCGGGTCTCCTTCCGGTGCCACAGAGCCCATGACGAACCTGGTTCAGTGCGGGCTGGGCCGCTTTTTGCCCTATGGTGCATATTCGACGAATACGAGTTTTAGTGGGCCCTCCTGTCGCTTGTTGTGTTTCTGTCCCCTCGCCCGCGAAGTCCAATACGGCTTCCACCGCCAGCTTTGGCTCTCTCCGCTTCTCCAGGTGCTTCCAGCATGACAGACACGCTCCGAACGCATCACCCGCCTTGGTTTAGCGCAACGGACGGCCATGGCTCGGCTCATTTCTACCGATATATAGCAGCTGATGGATGATGCATGTAAAAAACTACTCAAATCAGTTCTCATCTTCAACCTTGCCTTGCCTGTTCCCGGTGGCAAGTTACTAGGTAAATGGACTTATCCACGCATTTCAAGTTCCTCGGCCGGATCATATTGAGATTTCCCTTTTCTGTATTATTGTTTTTCTTATCTTATTTGCACAAAATTAGGTGAAGCGTGGGAGAATGAGTCACGTCATATAACACACAAACCATGAATAATCAAGCGATCAATATCGTACCCCCACAGAAAGTGTACTGAGCTGGATTGGAATAGTTTCATGACGCTGAGAATTGTGGGCAACCGCATACATCTGGTAATAGACTACCCATGCCCATGGTTAACGAAAATTTGTCCAATCGATCCCCAATATCATAGGTACTTGGGTCCGGGTCTTCTGAATCTTGAAGAACACGCGGTTGGCCCATTTTAATATCGAGAGCCTGGTTGTCTGCGAAAAGGCGCCATGCGCCTTTGTCGTGCTCCCCGCCAAATTCTACCCTTGAATTGGTCTGTCGCATTTTGACCCTCCCATTTCTATATGACTGAAGCGTCGTCATCAACTGGTCGAGTAGTGCAACAGCTGAGCTGATACCACCGCGAGATCCCTGCACCAGGGTTGTTGCATACGTCGATGGAATCACTCCAACAAAGTACGCTGGGGGTTCTTCGGCTAACAGCATGCTGTGAAGCTGAACAAGGTTTTCTCTTGATTCGAGAATACCGTCCACCAGGACAGGCAGCATAGCTGAGTTGGCGTCTGTGTCCGATTTCACGATGTCTTTTGTCATTGCCAGGTAGCCGGGGCATTTGGCGACTTCGTTGAATGCACAGTCCATCGTCTGACCCAGAGGGCTACTTTTTCCCTGCTGGTCTTCCGCCCTGGCAATCTCTTCAGTCATTGACGTGCATGTCCACTCCAGACCTCCCAGAAAACAAGGTTCCGCATTAATAAAGGCATCTGCGACCATGTAAGGCCGCCAGGCCAGCAGAAGAGTTCGGCCCATGCCATATTTATGTGCTGAAGGGCCGCGGGCGCACATCAGTTGGCGAATGCCACGTGCATGAACGATCCATGAACGATCACTGCTACCATCTAGAACCTCATAACCGCCCAGCAGGATCGCAGCCGCAAGTGTCTCGTCCGTTAGTGCCGCCCGCGTCTGTATATGAGAGGCCAAATGTTTTATCCCCCGACTATACATATGACGAGCGCACATTATAGCTTCTTTATTAGCTTGTGCAGCCCCCATGCGCAAAGTTGTCATGGCGCGGACTGCCCAGATCAGAGCCTGGGGAAACGTGGACCATCTGCTCCGTATAAAGTCCATCCAATTCACCTCGACACGAGAATTGAAAGAGGCGAGGTAACTTGGAAAATGGTAGTCCAACCATCCTTCAAATAATTCCTTGGTTTGGGTGTTGATCGCCTCGTAGGCCAAATTTGGAGCAAAGGCTTCATCCATTTTCGGCTGACCGTGTTTTTGTGTAATATATTGCGTCTGGTCCTTGAATTTGCGACCACGATCGTAGCCAGGACATTTCGAGCCTCGATTGATACACCGCAGGCATTTTGGACGAGTTTCGTCGCACTATGCACCCCCCTTAGTTCTTGATCCCATGCTTTTCTTTCTGATCTTCATTCCAGGCGATGCGGTTGGGTGGTCTGGAATGACAGGGTACCTCGTGACATTTATCAACACTAACCTTGACCCTGCGGCTAATACACTGCAGGCATCCCTTACTGCGGGGAACCCCAACCATTATTGTTCTATGCGAGGTCAGTCAAATCCAGCCCGTTTTATTATTTGATTGTCTTTCCGAGCTGACGCGCCAGATAACGGAAGAAGACCGAAGGTTGACAGACCGATAGTCACATGAGACAGGAGAGTACCCAGGAGGGACACAAGAGGTTGGGGGAAGGTTAAGGGAAGCCCCCTGCACTTATCCACTCAGCGTCGTTCTGCTACACCGCTCAGGCACAAAGGACAAAAAACCATCAGGAGTCATAGTCTAGCGGATACCCGCCGTTACACCTGCTTTGTATAGTAAATCGGGTCTCAGCGGGACAGAGGAGCTCTAGTGTTACAATACTAGCGCCTCACTAGAACCCGACCCTTCAAAAGCGGTCGTCTCGACACATCATCATCAACCAAGACACTCTTTTTGATCCTCTCGCCATTGCTAGCCTGTACGTCCTTCCACGCATCCCGACACTAACCCCAAAACGTGAGTAGTCCGTATCCTAACAGAACAATACCAACAAGACAGGTGCTCCAAGGCTAGTCGGTATGGGTTCGGATACACTCCGATGACCTTAAAGGATCCGTTCTTTGCGCTCCGAACTTGTGGCGAACCTTTGACGAAGTTGAGAGGCAGATAGAAAGGCAAACGATCATTAGTTCCTTCTAGTATTACTTTGGATCAACTTCCTCTCGCTCATGCGATACTGGGTTGCCATCTACTTGATGATCGTCGCGGAGGGACACACTATCTTCCGGCGGAAGATCAGGCGTTAATTGGGATGACTGGGCCGATCTGACGAAGTCGCTGGCTGGCATTGCGACATTATTGGCTTTCTTGATTGGTTGGGCCGGTGCTATCGTCTCTATGGGCCAAGCGTGGTATGTTGGTCTGATTGCCGGGATGGTCGGTACGTATTGCTCAGATTTGGGTATTGGGTTGCTGTCTCGTGGAATATGTTGGTTTATCCACCGTTGCGGTGCTTGAAACTTAGGAGGCTTGGTCGGTGATGACCATTCGGCGTCCCTTATAGTTTTGGATTCATTGGAACTATCGGTTCTCTTTCCATATTAAAGGTACATGGATCGCTGGTATCAAAATGCAAAGGGTATATGCAAGGAAAAGACCATTAGCAGGCATGCCGGTATCACGGATTCAGTCAACTTGGTCAAGGAATCTGACTCTATCATGGGCAGCAAGTTCGAAGAGTCAGGCATAAGGCAACTTCCTTGAGCCTGACGTCTGCTTTCCACCTGAATCTGCCTCGAATATTGGCTTACCAGCCTCCATCTCCGGCGTAAATGCTTTGGAGTCTGCCTCTGCAGCGAAGTGCCCGGAATGATACTGTGAAATTGGTCGATAATCATTACTAGGGGAGTAATGGTGATCATGTTGCGAAAGCAGCGGCGGTGGGGACAGGTGAGAGTCCTGAGTCCAGTAGCCCACGTCCTGATCAGGGCTCTGTTCATCTCCCTCATTTTGAGGAGGCACGAATCTGAAGCAGAACAATAAGATTCCCATCCAGGAGATTATGGAGCATATGATTTCTATGATTTTGAAGATGACGGATCCGAGGTTGAGAATGCCGGAAGAGACACTTCTTTGTGCCGGTGAAAGCTGGTAGACAATGGTGTATAGCGCGGCCAGGAAGAGTTGTGCACACCAGAATACAGCCCCGAGAAGGAGAAATAAAGCTGGAAGCTATGGAAAACATGCGGAGTCAGTCATTGCCCAAACCGTGGAGCATGCCCTGCTTACCATCCACTTTCCTCGGTTTCTGACGGTCTTGATGGCCAGGAAAATAGTCCACCCCATATTCTCCCAAGCAGCAACCCATGCCACGATAAAGAATGCGCTATTCACGTACGTCTGGGCATCTTCAATGTCATACACCGGGTATTCCCCCTTGTCGTTTTTGGCAAACATAGCGGGTATCAAGGACCAGCTTACCAATGCCAACCCAGATATAATACCAAGGCAGACCCAGTGAAAGACCCGGATCTTCTTGAAAGGCTTCTCCACATTGCTGAGCCGTTTGAGAACCAGGTGGATCAGAGAGTAAAAGATGTAAAAGTTCGGAGGTATCGAAACGAACTCGAAGAAGTACGTGAAGCTCAATTGAACATAGTATCGAGTAGCAGCCGCCGTGCCGGGTTGGGGCCCTAGACTTCCCCTAGTAGACCGGACAATCGTCTGGCTATTATTGACGGTTTCGAGAATTGCCTTTCTGTGAATAAACATGTTCGTTAGTCTCGTCGGACTAGGGTTGATAAGAATCATGCATCTTAAGCAACCCACAACAAATATAGGAGAAGATCGCCAATGATTGTCCATATTGGCAAATGTTTCGAGCTATCCCCCTTTTTAATGAGAACCACAACGGCCAAAGCAAGAAATACCAGGAATGCCAGTGCTTGAATGCCTTCAAAAGTAATGGATTCCTCAAGGAGAGTCGCTTCGCTGATGTTCACACTAACACCACCACCAGAAGTCATATTGGGCGAGTTTTGCGGAGGAAAAACAAAACCTCAAACTTGCGGGGAGCTGCATGTCCTCTCGAGTGGAAATATTCGGATATTAGGGACGCTAGTGCGACCGGATCAACACGAGGCTGAAGCAAGCCGACGTAAGCCCATCCAAACTAATTGTTTAGTTCCACAAATGATGTGTTGTGGTTGGCCAAGACATAGAGATCGCCAAGGCGGACAAGGCTGCGCACTGCGGTTTCCAGTCAAAGTGTTGGATAGGGGCGCTATTGTGGATCTAATCCGTCATTTTGTCAGGCTGAGCTAGAGCCGCCATCCAAATTTAAGTAGTTCGGATGGAAGATCATGATGGCGGGAGAACTCGTCCCACTGTGCCAGGGGTCTCACTTTTTCGTCACGGACGCGAAGTGCAGTAAAAATAGACCTATCTCATTGATTGAACAACTCCATTTTCTCACATTTACTGAGAGAAAGGAACGAATTGACTTGTCTCGCGTTCCTACATGACTCGAACTGAAGTGATCCGGTTATTATCGCACGCCCTTCCTCAAGGCTACCACAACGGCGTCGCGAATGAAAACTGAGCTGCGAAATCATCACATATGTTTTGAGTAGCCCCGGAAATTACCCCAGGGCCAATAACATCAACGTGCCCCAGAGGTTAAGCTAAATTGTCACTCTGTCAGCCTTACTGGATCCACGGGCGGCGTTCCCCACATAATTTCACAGACTGTATGGCAATACGCAAGCAGCAGCCACAAATATCCGATCATGATTCATAAAGCCCCATGCTATCAAAGTACAGAGAGATGAAACCCCGCTATGCTCACAAATTCCCATATCCAAAACATAATCATATCATACATTGTATTCCAGGTGTTCATTCAAGAGCTCCACCTCAATGGCGCGTCTGCGTGCCCGCTCATGCTCATTCGAGTTATCCTTGAAGACGTGGTCCATCTGCTCGAGGGTGCGGCCCTTGGTTTCGGGAACAAAGAAATAGGTCCAGACACCGGATAGAATACAGAAGACGGCGAAGAAGACATACGCCCCGTACCCGGTGTCTTCAATGAGGGGTGGAGTGATGAGACCGATGATGAAATTGTTGAGCCAGTTGGAGCAGGTGGAGAGGGCGACACCCTTGGCGCGGAGTGAGGAGGGGAAAATTTCTTCATGTTTATTAGCTTTTTGATCCTGGATACTTGATAGAATTGAACGTACCGGATGGAAGTGCCCATGGAACAGGACCCCAGGAAGCACCAAAAGCAACCATATAGAATAGCAAGAAGGCTGCACTGACCCAGCCCATGGTCTGGTGGGCAGCCCAGTTAGCGCTGTACTTGGCGACAAGGACAGCGATAATGATGTGTGAGATGGCCATGCCAGCGGATCCGCCCAACAGAAGTTTGCGACGACCTAGGGTGTCCATGGTCCACACACTGGTTGTGACACCGACCAATTGCAGGCAGTTGAGAACACCAGACATGATCAGCTGCATGTTGTTGTCAAAGCCCATGGTGCCAAACAGAGTGGGTGAGTAGTAGATCAGAGCATTGATTCCCACAAATTGTTGGAAGAAAGTGATCATGATACCGATGTGGGTTCTGCGCCAGCAGCCTTTTCTGAAGCAATCGGCCCAAGAAGCCATCTCCAAGAGGAATGCGTTCTTGGCTCCGCCGCCCTGCAGATTCGGGTGCTTCTCCGCATTCATCTGCTGGTGGAAGCGCACTTCGGCTTGAATGTCCATGTACTCCTGACGCACACGTCTATCGGTGGTGGGGAGGTTACGCAGCTTGCCTAGACTCTGCAGGGCTTCCTCGTTGCGGCCTTTGGAGGCAAGCCAACGCGGCGAGAAGGGGAGAGCAATGACACCGGCTGCGAGAACGAAGCCGGGAATCATCTGCAAGAGGAAGGGGAGTCGCCAGGACCATTCGCCGGCCATGTATCGGGTGCCGAATGTGATCCAGTATGCGATCACAATTCCAAGCACGATGCACCACTCTTCAAGGACGAGCAGAGTACCACGGCATTCCGGAGGGCCTAACAGAAAGAAAGATATAAGTAAGTGGTCTCAACAAGGGGGACGGTTACCACCTACTAATCTCCGAGATATACAACGGCGCAACCATGGACAACATGCCAATTCCAAGGCCGCCAACAAAGCGAGCAAAGGTCAACATGCCATACTCCACAGCAGCAGTCTGAAGAATCGATCCAATAGTGAAGATAGCAACAGCCACCAGAATGGAATACCGACGCGAGATCTTATCCGCGATCCAACCCTGGTTGAGCGCACCGATCAATGCACCAAGCTCAATCATCGCGGTCAACAGACCCTTCCAGAACCCAGACCCAGCGCCTCCGACCTGCGGAAACTCATACAGAAACTGGTCCATGACCAGGATAACAGAAACGACACCTTGATCATAACCGAAGATCAAGCCACCCAGCGTAGAGCAGGCCGCACACATGAGAACGAACGGGTTGGACGCCAGGCCCTTCAGACCCGGCGGGCCGTAGGGCTCACGGTCCGCGGTGATATCCTCAGCATGATGAGAGAAGCCTTCCACGGAGCGGCCATCAGGCGAAAGCTCCTTGGCGATATCCGACTTGTCAGCCATTTCCTAAGGCAAAGAAAAAGTGAAATGATTCGTAGTGTAACCCGAAGGCAACTCACGGAGGAGCTTGACCGGCAATATTTATACAGCAGGACCGGCTTCCCCACCCTTTCTCTCGTCGATACTCCGTATCACGGCATATTCTCTCAAAAGGTCAAAAGGTTGGCCATGATTGGGCGAGGAACAAAGCCCGACTCGGGGTAGCGGGTCCTCCCCAGACACGGCATGACGGCAATGCGCGGTTTACGGGCCCCGATGGGTGGGTAACCGCAGGGAAACGAGCAGCTAAGGTTGCGTGGGGAAAAGACGGGGGTTTGCGTGGTAATCGCGTGCAGCAGGACGGCTATTGGTACATTTGACCTTCGTCCAACGGTCCGACGTGGGTCTTGATGCTGGGGTTCATGAGAATATCGAATATCGGTGAGAACAAGGTCGTATTCACTAGTAGATCATCATGTCTGTTGCTTTCAAATATAGTAGACATCCTAGAAAGTATACAGGTATCTCCGACTTTCCTATTTCCTGTCTCGGCTGAAGGAACCAGTATCACCGTGAGATGCGCAAGAATGGACCCTCGGCTTCACTCCGACGCGCCCCAGTCCTTATTGGGAGTAAGTGCCGTTCTTCGCAAAGCTTTCCAGAGATATTTGAATATCCGGTCATTCGGGCCGGTTGTCGTCGGAGTTGACTCCGCCGATGATGGGCATCCCGCGACTAGACGGGTGATATGCCCATCTGACGGCCTCCCTTTTGTAAACTTTGTACATTAGAGACCAATCCCCACGGGGAAGCTGGGCTTTAACTGTTTCCACTCGGAAATCTCCACGACCCATTTCCAGGCGACTCCGCTTCCGGTGGAGCAGCTTAGGCCTCACGGAACCCGTTGACCGAACGCGCCCCCGACTTCTCGCTCAGTCCCCGTCTCCAGCGGATTCCTGTTTCCGAGCGACGTCACTCCCCCTCCCTCTGCCCATCTCATCTCAACAACCATGGCTTCCTTTGTGGAAGAGCTATGGTCCAGCGTCTTCACGCCTGGCCCCACCCCAACTCTGTTGATCGCGACCAACGTCAGCTTCGCCGCCCTCCAGCTCGTCCTCTTCGCCCTCTTCCTCGCCACGTACAGCCTGCACTTCGTCGCGCTATCCGTCATATCAGCAGGCCTGTGGTACTCGATCAACTGGTTCGCGGCGGAAGTGCGCGCGGCCCAACTAGCCCAGGAAGCAGAGAAGAAGGACCCCGCGTCCGACAGGAACAAGGATTCCGTGGAGGGCGACAGCGACACAGAGACCGAAACCTTCGGCAAGCCTTCTGCCGTCGCTACCGGCAGCGCACCCTCACGACTACAGCCCACCGAACGCGATCCCAAGAAGCGGCCCAGCTCGGGAGGCGATAGCTCTGGGTACGGAAGCACCGACAGCGAGTGGGAAAAGGTTGAGGATAGCCAGGCGTGATCTACATGAAACGGATGCCGTGGGCTACACGCTCTCGGTTTAGCCCCCTTGGCTCTACGTTCGTCTGTCTTCCGTGTTACCTCCGGCTCTCGTTGCACATCCCGATATTTTCTCGGGATCTTTGTTGTTCCTCTACCGAGTTTGGTCAATGCTCCACAAGTTCAATACCCTCTTTGTTGCACTATCTATTAGACTAGATAGAGCCCATATGAATCTTTATACAGTACGCATGATGTTGAACGAGATCTTTCAAGATAGTCTCCTGATTCTGGGAGTAAGCGACGTAGACTGAAGCTCGGATTCGGGGCTCGGCACTCGCGGCCTGAGGCGCTCGATACCTCAAGTGGGAATTTAATGAGCAACTAAACTGCCATACATGATATTCCCAAAGGATGAGAACTATGACATCCTTCCCTATATATGCCTTATGTGGTTCTAATAAATAATGTGCCAGAAATACAAACTCTTGGCCGGTATTTAAAACTATGCGGCTTGCGAACTCGCCATAGCAAAAAGGGATAAAACAAGATGACAGAAAAGCCGAGAGACAATACATGAATTGAAGATAGCAGCTCTAATTCGGTGAGCAGCCAACAGAGCGTATGCTATCTTCGATGGTAGGAATAGAATAGAAGTGGAAAAATGACATCGACGTACTTCTGGTGCACGTGACCACGCGCCGACTTTCAGGTCAACCCCAAACAACGGTTCAATCAGCAGCTCACGGCCCACGAGCTCGATCGGTCGAGCATCACAGTCTCGGTGTCACAATGCTCAGTCTACCCTGATCACAATGATGTCCACCCTCCCCCTCAATGCGGGACGCAGACGCGTGTTTGGCTCCGTCTTCTCCCCCGCGTCGCTCGAAGCTCGGCCACCGTTCGCATCCAGTTTCAATCACGACCATACCCCATTCGCCTCGTTTCAATCAAGTGACTCCTCTTCGACCATAAAGACCGGATCTCAGGCGACTGCGTTCTCCCCTGTCCCGCAAGAACCACCCGCGGACCGAGAAGCTTGGGATCGGGCGTGGTCTGCAGCAACCGCCTTTCTGTCTGTCCCCAACCACGGATTTGCACCAATCTATGAGTCCAGAGAAACCGATGGAAGTGAAGCTTTGAAGGACTGGAATCGGCTCAGTCCTCCGTCCAAGGAAACTGGCGAGGCGCTCGCGTATTTGACTGCTGCGGCTCAGAACACGAGGGACTCGCCCGGTGCGACGAGACCGAAGGATCTGTTTAGCTGGTATGGAGATGAGATACGGAGACACTTTTTGACGAACCTTCGCGGTGGGCTCTTCGAGGTATGGACTCAAGTGCCGTTTGCTTGCAGATTCGGTACTGATCTGGTTACAGCTTTTGCGAAATCCCGAGAGAGACGGTCTTTTGCGAACAATTGTCGACTGCTTACAACTCGCGCGTCGAATCTACCTAGCGCCTATCATACACTACCTACTACCGTTACTACCGACATCCGAGCAGGGGCGAGTGTTGACACAGTTACAACGACGCTTTCACACGGTTGTCTCGTATTCTCTTCCTTGGTCAGAGATCTCTACCCTTCTGGCCGAAGATCTCGCACAAGAATCTCTGGTTATCTTGGGAATCGATACTCTGCTTGAAGAGTCAAACTCGGACGAAAGCAGCCAGGATGGCATGGACGTGGACCGCCAGTACTCCGTCTCGTACGAGGAATGGAAACAGGAGAACACAGAAGCTCGAGCGCGCATGATGACGGAGGGCGAGCAGGACAATGTCACAATGGCCCGAGATCGTCTTCTGGCTTTTCTCAATGGCTTACAGCTCGTCGGGCTTGGTGGTGACAAGGCCCAGAAGGTGTTCGCCGGCGTCATGAACCTCATGATGACCGAGTATGTTCGTGCGGCGTATACTGGAAAGTGGGAAAGGCCAACTTCGGTTACCCAACACCTACGGCACTGGATTGAAAACGTCTTTGCGCGACTCGCCGTGCAGGTTCTGGCTATCGTTCACACGCCGCCGCCGGGAAATCAAACATCCGGTGCTCTGGATGTGAGCTTCGGGGACGTCGAGAAATGGCAAGAAATAGGTATTGCTCGTCTGGGAGCTCTGCGGACCAGTGAGCTCTTTGATGTCATTGTCGAGTGGCCTACGAGCAGTGGTGCTGTTGAAGATTTGCGGCACTTTACAACGCATCCGGCGGCACGAGCCTATGTCACGCAGTCATTCATTGCCATCTTGAATCAACGGCTGTTGCACCCTGGTGCCTCAACTGTTGAGATATTGCAGTTGTACATCTCGATCATTAGGGCCTTCCACCTCTTGGACCCGAAGGGTGTTCTTTTGGATCGGATTGCTCGACCGATTCGACGATATCTGAGAGACCGCGATGACACTGTGAAAGTGATCGTCAGCGGTTTGCTTGCTGAACCACCGTCTGTGGATAAGCAGGCCCTGCTCTCTAGTGGCGACACCTTGGTGGAGCTGTCAACAGAGTTGGCCAAGGCACACCAAATTTCTCTGCAGAGCAATACGAGCGAGCTGGACTGGGATGATATGAACTGGGTACCCGACCCGGTTGACGCCGCGCCCGACTATCGAAAATCGAAGAGCTCCGACGTCATCGACAGTCTTATCAGCCTGTTCGAGTCCAAAGAAACCTTCGTTAAGGAACTACAGGCTCTCCTTGGCGACCGTCTATTGCAAAAGCGCGAAGGCTTCGATCAGGAGATTTCTGTTCTGGAGCTCCTTAAGGTACGGTTCGGCGATTCAGCCTTACAAGCATGCGAAGTCATGCTCAAGGACATCTCCGACTCCCGACGTGTCGATTCCAGCGTACGCAAAGACCAGAGCCTATCTAAGCCGCCATCACGCATGCACTCCAAGCGCCCAGCACAAGTCCACATCCCCGAGCTACACGCAAAAATCCTCTCTCGCTTCTTTTGGCCAGAGATTCAAGACCAAGAATTCAAAGTCCCCGACGAGATTGCATACCTGCAACACCGATATTCCACTGGCTTTGAAGGTCTCAAACAATCACGCAAACTTACTTGGCACAACGGCCTCGGCCAAGTAACCGTCGAACTGGAGCTGGGCGACCGCTCCTTCGTAGATGAAGTCTCAACCTGGCAAGCCACCGTCATCTACGCCTTCCAATCCGACAATGAGGACGTAACAAAAACAATCTCCGACCTCGCCTCAGAACTCGACATGGCCGCCGCCCTCGTCCGCAGCGCCTGTCTCTTCTGGGTGAGCAAGCGCATCCTCAGCGAACTGCACCGCGACACCTTCCGCGTACTCGAATACCTCCCCACAGAAGACCAACAAGGCGCAGTCGGTGAAGCCTCCGGCGCAGAAGGACCCGGCAGTCCATCGGCAGACACAGCCAATGCCGCCGCCGCCGCCGAAGCAGCAGCCGCAGCGGCCGCGAAGGAAACCGCCGAGGCGGCAGCTATGGAGAAGATGAATCTGTATTGGCAGTTCATTGTGGGCATGCTCACTAACCAGGGCGCGATGCCTCTGCAGCGCATTGTTATGATGCTGAAGATTGTTGTTCCTGGTGGGTTTCCGTTTAGCAATGAGGAGCTGCGTGAGTTCCTGGCTGGGATGGTGTCGAAGGGAAAGTTGGAGATTGTGAGTGGGGGCAATTATAAGCTTGTGCATTAGGCGCATGTGGGTTTGCATGGGTTTGGCGTTGTGGTTGTGCTCTGTACTTGTATACCCTGGATGAATGATGAGTTTTATTTGATGATGTATCTTCGTAATTTTCATCTTGACGGTCTTCCGCTTCTCTTTTGCTTTCCTCCCGAGGTCTTAGCTCCAGGTTCAATATGAAGAATCTATCACCTAGGTAGTTTCTTGACAAGAAGAAGCAACATCAGTTTACGCGTCGCCTTAAACGGCTTTGACTATCGTTATTCCAGTTGAAGTCAACTCGAACTTATTCGGGACTGTATGTTCCGGAGGTATCGATCTGTTCCTTCATCATCAGCTCCGAAAGCCAGCTGCACCATCTCGCGGATATAGTCAGTATCCTGTTCTGGTTCATGACCAAGCCTGCTGAAGCAAGCATAGATTCTTGACGCCGGACTCTCCAACTCCTCAGCAAATGTACCTTCGTGAAGTCCTTCCCCTCTTAGTACTATCTCAGCTTCTCGGAACTTCTGGCAGTAAGTCCTCGAGAGGAGTGTTGCTTCAATATGTTCCTATGTGCAATATGTGTCGGGTCATCAAGGGCATTCTTGATCTTTCTGTCCGGCCAAAGGAGTGGAAAGGGCATTGGGTAGTGGTTAACATGCCATGGGGCTGTTTGGGCGAACCCAGTCAATGAGGGCTAGAAAGTTAAAGTCGTCGTCAACAATTATGTTTTGCGTGCCGAGATCCATATGACTGAAGCGGAAGAGGTCTTGAGATTCCCCAAAAGGCCTGTCGCCTGTACAATATCGAGGAAAACTAAGGCATCAAGTCTAACCGAGTCTCGATTGTGCTCGTCATATTGAAGCTCTGTCCTCCGTAACGCAGCTTTCCCAACAGCAGTGAAATACTCGGTGGCTGTAGAAAATGGTCCCTGCGGAACGAGCCCTTCTGCTGCCGCTGTGGACAGCTTGCCAATGACAGGCTCTCCGGATTCGGTTGTGGTGGTTATAGAACCAATCCAGGGATATGCTAAAGTCGCTAGCTGCGCTTGAGCCATTGTCCACTGAGCCATAATATGGTCCTGACTTGCAACCTAGATCTGGTCAGGGCGAGTATAGCGAAACAAAGCGAAAGATACCCAGGTGAGAACATAAAAGAAAGGAGTGGAAAATAAAGCAGAAAGCAGGGTCCTTACTTACCGGTAAACTGCAAAGATCAAATGCAACATCCTGCAATGTATTACCATAGAAGCCTTCTAATAGCATATACATGGCACCTGCAGCGGCTGCACGTCGAGACCCGGGACCTTCGTAGGCGTAGACTTTAGGAACCACCACAGATGGTAGATTCTTCTGGCCCACGAAATGCATTGTCGAAACCTCGCACGAAATTGCATACAATTCGTCTTCTTCGCTCACCGTTGGCAGCGTGTTGGGATGCCGGGGCAATCGAACGCGAGCAATCACTAGACTGCCGTCCTCGGCTACCATTTCAAAACAAACCCAGGATTGCCCTGCCGAGAAATTCTCGCCCATAGAAAGATTTTGGCCTTTTATAAGCTCAGCATGGGACAAAAGGGCGTCCTTATTGAGTCCTGCGAGCGCTGTCTCCAAGCGCTCTTTCATGCCGTTGTAATCCCAGCCTTCAAAAGAGGTCCATCGCATGCTTGGACGCATTCTTGGCTTTGAGGGCTGTTCCATGATTTCATAGCCTTATGAGTTATCTTGTATAGAATGTTTGGGGCCTACTGGGTGTTGAATGTGTCACTCGGTGCCAGGAAATGTCATTTATGACCAGTTTTATACGTGACCAACCCTCGCTTAAACAACCCCGCCCCCAGCCCCAGCCCCTAGGATAAACCAAGTCATATGATAAACCCGCGCCGTTTCTGACCGCCAACTTATTCCCATAACGGGATACTATATAGTTTGGCACTGTTCTTACATTATCTCTACTTTTTGGCTTCAGCGCGGCACCATGTTCATTTGCAGTCCATCGGTCCAATCGTAGGAACATCTAGAGAATATCAGGCCAAACATCTGCATTTCTTGTCTCCCAAAAAGCCCTGCCCCCCAAAGTTTCTATGACCAAGTGCGTCCTCAAGCACTTTCACAACTTCGACTTTGTTGAGCATCTTGGCTTACTCCAATGCAGTGCGACCATTTGCGTCTTTTATGCCCAGGTCTATGCCTTCACGAACCAAAAAGCCAACAATCTCAACATTTCTAAGCTCCGCCGCCTTGTGTAAAACAGTACCGAGCCCCATAAAGAAGCAAAGCCTCCAAGAATGATAATGATTCTGATACATCGTAGTATTGAGCGAAGCACCTTCTCTAAGAAGGAGCTGCAAAACTTCGATGATTTCCGATTTCCGTTCGAGCGCGCTAAAAAGAAGCTGACCTTGATGGAAATTGCCTCCGCGGCCCAGTAAGAGCTTAATATTTGAGATAGGGGCATACTTAACAGCGTAAGAAAGTGGAGTTAAATCGATCTCATATCTCTAATTCGGATCTGCCCCACGATCCAGTAGCCAGATCACTATATCCCGGTCTAGGGTTACAAAACTAGGCAGGATTTAGCTATATTAGACTATAATTTATAGGCCTCCGGTCTCATATTCACCTGAGTAACGGCGGCTGAGCTTCACTTATTAGATTGTTGATATCCCATCCTCTCTCGAAAAAGATTTCAAGAACCTTCTTCGCCTTCGACTTTGCTGCTTCCAAGGCGTAATCAGGGGCTAGGGGCAGTCTATAGGGAAGAAGATCCATGGTAAATTGCGTATTATCCTGCCTGATCGCATCGATCATGATTGTATCCAAGTCACGTATGTTAAAGCGAACGTCCGAGTGAAGCGAGTCTAGAATATCTCAGAACTTTTCGATGTGCTTCTCAGCGTACACAGAACGTAGATTCTCGATGACCTCAATAGGCGATCGAATTGGAATTTGAGATAATTGCGCCAAAGTAGAAGGAGATCCAATCGACGAAGACTGGACTTCCATGGTGGATGGAAATGATAGAAGGGTAAGGTAGAACCGGTGTAGCTCACTGGGTGTTGTTGCAAAGAAAAGTCAAGACCAGGGATGGGCGGGGACTGGGTGGTCTTTAAATCTGTATCTTTGGTGTCCTAGGGTGCGGATCATCACTGCCTATAGATATCTGGGTACCCCAGTACCTATAGGTTTATCTAGGGCCCGTGAGGGCCTATGAGTATATCACATAATACAGAATCCATATAATACTATACTCATATAAACCTATATAATATTCTATATATTACTGTAATTTTATTTTTCTGAAGGGGGTTAGGTCTAGGGGTCAAAATATGATTAGCGCTTTAGTTACCACTACTTACAGCCACCTAGCTTATGGGAGAGGATCATCTATCTCTCACTTTTCTTTTACTTTGCTTTTATTTTCCTTTTATTTGATTTTTTACTTACCTCTCACTTTACTTTTACTTCTAGAATAGACTAGAGAGATACCCTAATTAGAATAATCAAGCTAGAGCTTATTCTGTTATTATTCTCTAAACTAGAAAGTAGACTTAGAATAGTATATTTACCTAGCCACTATTCTCATTAGTACTCTGTACTAATCCTATCCCTGTGCGATGAAATAGGAGATTCCATCAACAGACTGTCTTTCGACAAAGCGAACAGTCAAACAGCTCCAGTTCAGAAGTGGAGCTCCTAGCACTCACTACTCACCTTGGAGTTCAACAATCCTACAGTCCAAGAGCTACGCCTCAAGCGTGAATGTCTCACCTGTGACGGGAAGAAATGTGTTGTCACTAGTTATCTCGACCAAGCTTTCAGAGATCCAAATGACTCTACGATCCAGTTGGCCATTACCGAATGCGCTCACATCATTCCCTTCTCTCTAGGGACCTGGGAAGATGATCATGATAAGCAATCCAAGCACATCATCTGGGTCAACTTGAACTGTTGTTTTCCCTCAATGTAAAACTGAACAATTTCACCCAAGACTAAATAAATGAAACCCAAAATGTGATGACTATATCTTTTAGCCTCCATAGGTTCTTTGGGAATTCCCATTTCACTTTCGAAGCGACTGAAAGACAGCACACATACAGCCTCAAGAATTACGAGCCGCAGCTCATAAGCAATCTTCCTAGCATGGTCACATTTGAATGTCACGACTCTCAGCATGCTCTTCCAAGTCCTGAGCTCTTGAATGTGCACGCTATCATCGCCCGAATCTTACATGCGTCTGGATTGGCGGAGTACATCCACGAAGTGGTTCGAGATTGTGGAAAGACTGCGGTCCTCGCAAAGGATGGCAGCACTGACATTACAGCTCTCTTGGCCGCAACGTCCCTCAGCGTTCTTGATTCGCGTGCCCAAACCCCTCGGAATATCCAGCAAGCTCGACCTGAAAGCTCAGATGACAAAGCAAGAACCCCGGACACTTCGGTTGATCGGTCAAGTGGAAAGACAAAGGAGAACAGAGAGCGTTAGAATACCAGGATGTCGGGACACATTGCAGGTCTTGCCCTCAATGCCAGTTGATTGGGCCGAGAATGCCAAAAGAAGCACCTCATTCGATCGCTGTCATGGAGCCGATGACCATGTTCGCTATTGATTTCATTGGCCCAATCCTCCGTCTGAGGAGGGGCATCGATTCATCATCGTTGGGTGTGATTACATGACTCGGTTCGCATTCGTGTCGGCAACGATTCGGGAAACTTTTATCTTGCTTCCCTTTTTTTTGCTTCCGTTTTTGCTTGCCAATAAAATGGTATTATCATTCTTATTCCACACACATAACTGGGAATTATAACATTGAGCTCTGCTACTATACAATTTCCCGGGCTACTCTCATAGACGAACAATGAACTTAAGAAATTGATCATATGTAGTAATAAAATAGGTATCACCAAAAAGGCACCATCAACATAACTCATAAACCCCATTACTCCGCATCAAGCGGCGCAACAGGAGGCTGATCATCAACCTGGATCCCACCCCTCTTCTTCTCATTACTATCCCAGAACGGCAACTTCCAACCACCCTCATGCTCGGGGGTTGCCAACCAGAGGCGCATCAAATGGCGTCTCGGCGTAGGAGGCGCATGATCCGTATAAGCCGTCCGCGCATGCAAAACATGCGAATTAGCCAAGAACTGAATATCACCCACTTCCAGCACCATATGCAGACTGAGCCTGTTGCAAGTCTCCTCAAGGACCTTGAGAGCCTCGTTCTGGGCATCGGACAGGGGCGGAATGATTCCGGCGTCGGAGAAGCGGTTCAAGGACCGCACGTAGTATGGGTCCCACTTTGTGTAGACGCGGCCGTTTTCGCCGCGCTCCAGGTAGACGACGCTTGTGCGAATGAATTCTTCTTGGCCTTTGCTTGTTTCGCCTTTGCGGTCGAAGTACCAGATTGGTTCGGTTAGGGTTTTTAGGACGTCGGGGCGTTCGAGGGCGAGGGTGTTGTAGACGTTGTGGGAGGAGACGATGTCTGATTCGCCGCCTTCGAGGGCTCGGTGGATGCAGAGGAGGCCGACGATGTCTGAGTCGTCGGCATGGAAGAATTGGCTGGGGGTTTGTTAGTTGGAGTGCTTGGTGTGGGAAGAGTGGTGGGATTTACCGAGCGTTTGTGCGGTAGATGCGCACTTTGTCAATCTGGGTGGAATCTTCACCGAGATCTTTGACATGGCCGAGGACGTGGCCGCGGCTGTTCTGGCTGACGAAGTAGCCCAAGTAGGTGCCCAGACCCATGTATGCCACCGCGGACTTGTGGTTGCCCCATCGCTCGACCGGGAAGCCCTTGAAAAGAATGAAGCCCTTGCCGTCGATGATGTCTAGGCGCAGTGCTTCGAGGTAGTCCGCCAGCTTGGGGAGGGGGAAGTTGCTCTATGATATGTTAGTCGGCTACCCCGGAAGATTCGGGGTATATGTTTGCTGTAACCCACCTTGGAAATGCCGGTCAGAGGGGTCTTGGATGCGAGGAAGGCATCAGCAGCGGTATCCAATTCCTCCACCTGCTCAGGAGTGAAGGTGTGTGTCCACTTCTCGGGATGGTCACGGTAGTCCTCGGCCTTCCATACCGTAGGGCCGGCGATCTGACGGGGGAACTTGTCGAAGGGACGGATCTGCTCGTAGAGAGGTGGGTGCTGGCCGGTAGTCTTCAAGCCATCGGGGAAGATGTCTAGCGGGGCAGACAAGTTGTGAGGCGCCGTTGGCAGAGAGTCTGTGAGAGCGGGAGCCATGATGTGTAGACCTTTTGTGAGCACGCTTGAAACGAAAGACAATGAAGCTAGACAGGGATGATTGCGCCTATTTATATTCCAAGGTTTGTGTCTACCGGCCGAGATGGGAGCTACGTATAGAGTGTGGTTATACTTGTCATTCGCAGTGAGGAATCCCGTGGGCGGAATGACGTGCGAGCTCCGCGATCTGCACTCTGATAGGATGGCGACGTCGTATAGGTCTCACGGAACAGGGTCGCAGGTACGTTTTAGCATAGAGAGCAATAGCGTTGTGACTTGTGCGTCGGCTTTGATTGGGGCTTTGATGGTGGATGGCGCAATTTGCGGGGGTCGATGTTGTGATGACCGCGGCCGATCGCGAATCGGGTCGGCTATATCGCCAGTTCCGACAGTGACAGTGTGCTTGGATTCTGTCATTTCAACCATCTGCAGATCAACGCCTGGGATTTCGCTGTGCCATCGAGATGGATATATGGGAGATAATGGTGATATTGCGCCGGTGTACTGTTGGTGAGGTTGGATTAGAGATTCGTGGTGGGAACCACAATGACACCTGAGATTGGAATATGCTTCATGGTGATCATCTTCAGGGTTACTCGGCCGACAGCTGCACCCCAGGTTGATCCTATTTATCTAACTATGGTTCATTGTGGCCGATCCTTCTCGCGCGAGTCGCCATTGTGGACTATACATGTGATGGGTTCGATTGAGATCAGGTTTCATATTTCTCCAGAGTCCAGACCCAGCGAAATGCACGATACAGGTGGGATCCCCTTGAGTCGAGCTCTTTCGCTACGACTTGTCTTTTAATCCTTTAGGTGCAGGACAGCGCTGCGGACGACGAGCCTGACAACGCCAACTTTACAACGCTAGAGCACAGCCTTGACAGTGTGCGGCAAATGGTGCTCGATACAGATAAACTAACACCATCGTCGCCGAAGGTCCATCGAAATGGAGTCACCATACGAGTACCCGAGTACACGCCGATATACTACCCTTCGCACCTTGGGGTAGACGCAGAGGTATTAGTAACAGCGCTTGACAGCCATTCAACGTCTTCATAGACAAGGATTCAGTTTCCCTTTTGGGCCGCGCTCTCCACTAGATTACTCACGGAAATCACTTATCGGGCATGCGGATCCGCACCACGCCCTATCAGGCGATGGATTTTTGACAGGCGCTCAACAACTCCCCTCTTTTTGAATATCACTTTGCGATAGTATCTTTGACCTGCCTTGAGACATTCATTCTATCAGCACTCGTTATCTCAGGTCTACATACGTTCAGCATATGGCCAACCGCCTCCATATCGCCGTGCTAGACGCGGACATTCCCTGCTTATCTGTATACGTACAGCGCGGTCTCTACAGTTCGCAGTTCCGTGTTCTTCTCCAGAATG
Organism: Penicillium silybi; assembly: GCA_027569585.1. Lineage (NCBI taxonomy): Eukaryota > Fungi > Ascomycota > Eurotiomycetes > Eurotiales > Aspergillaceae > Penicillium > Penicillium silybi. The sequence goes on along the minus strand of JAPDFI010000001.1, from coordinate 1,637,507 downwards.
CCGCAGAGCGTCTGAACAAGAGCGCAAATGTCCAGCTGCAGAATGGCCCGCTAGCCGTGCATGTCACGGCCTACGATGCCGTGGGAGGCACACTGCCACCTCTTGAATACCTTCGCGCTAGTCCACGTTCCTCCGCAGAATCCAACGCCGGAGGACCGTTTGGAGCGATCGACGGGATCTTGATCACCGGATCTGCGCACTCGGCATACGATCCGTACATGTGGATCGCACGGCTTCAGTCTTTTATTCAGACGGTGCATATCAACTATCCTCTGGTGAAGATATTCGGCTCTTGCTTCGGCCACCAGGTCATCGCGCAAGCTCTACTTTCGGGGTCTGCACAGTCAGCTCCTGCGGCGTCGACTTTCCATGTCGAGCATTCAATGCAGGGCTTTGAAATGGGTATCCAGCCGATCACTCTAGCCCCATCATTCACGGCACACTTTCCTCCCCTGGTATCACCTTCCCCCTTCCGCATCCAGTTGATCCACGGTGATCAGGTAGTCCCGACTCCCGAGGCTACAGCTGCAGCCGCAAATGCAGGCAAGACGCAAGTCTCGCTACCAGCGCCGTGGATGAACATCGGCAGCAGCGCCGCATGCCCCATCCAGGGTCTTTACAATCCAGGCCGGGTCCTCTCTTACCAGGGCCACTTTGAATTCGACACATTTGTGAACCGCGAACTGTGCAAGGAATTCGGCCGGCGCGCAAACTGGTCCACGGCAGACGTTGCCTTGTACTTGGAGCACATCGAGCGTTCTTTCGTCCCAGGACAAGATGACGATGACGACTCCAAAGCTGCAGCGGAGGCAGTGCTGCTGTTCTTTGCCGGCGAAGACCAGCCGTCTAAGTTGAACCTTATTGCACCCAACGGGATGATTACGCCTCCGCTTGATTCCCCAGCCGCTTGAGCGGGGCGGATGTATAGCTGAAAGAAGCATGTAAGACCGTGTGGCGATGCTTGTTTCAAGCGCATCCTTCCAAATCAGCCTCGCCAATCGAGTCCATGTGGTCCATATGGAAGCAAATCCGCAAGGGCGAGTCCGCCTCCCTGAACCATCATTCTTTCCAAATTCGAAACCCCCTCGGTAGTGGCGATTAATTGAGTTGCCTGACGATGAATTACGATCGATTGCGTTGGTGCGTGGCGAAGCCGGCATGCCATGCAGGGCGAAGATTGTACATAGCGCATACTAATACCTAGACGATAGAAAGCTCCCCAGTATAAAAGATACAATAACTGAACCAACCCTTAAGGGGCAGGATCTCACCTGCCCGAAATCGTCAAGCTAGAAAAATCCCACCCCGGCTCCATCTCCACCGAGAGATCCCCGCCTGTTTCGGGCCTCCACCCATAACGGGGGAACATTCCCACCTTCTAGAACAGGATCTAAACCTACCGCGTACCTGGGTAGGGGGATTCCGTAGAAAAAAAAAATAGTACCAGTACACAGGTACACACGGCACTCAGCCGGAACAGAAATTTTTTTTACCCAAGCTTGATTCTCCTCCTGCACGGGCATCCACATCCGGGATGGCGCCCTTGCCGCAACGGCCGCAGGCCAATGGAGGCGCAGGTAATTCGGAACTTTGTGGTCCACAGCTACGAGGTGAGATCCAATCAGGCTGCTTTGGGATGCTCTTCATCGGCATGTGCGTGGAGTCGGTTATACAGTGTACCGCGTGGTATTACGAGTTACGCCCGCTTTAAAGTTGGAGTGGAGCTCGCTTGGATTGAAGGAGATACTCGGGACGAAACACCGAGTTTATGGTTTGCGTTCCGATTTGAATTCTTAGTTTTTACGAGGTACTTATGGAGGAAGATACCTACAGTCTCTATGTTACCCATGTGTACTATAGATCGTGGTCGGGTGCTGGGAAGTACAAATACGCACGGGGGCCTCGGTATTTGTCGGCACGCCACCCGAGCTGGGAATTTTGGAATTTGGAACTTGGAACTTGACTCCCCCTCTTTTTGGTCAAATGGTCAAATGTTCCTAATTTATAGTCTTAGCATCTGATTGTAGACCTAGAATTATACTCATAGGGGACAAGAAATATCTATTAGGTAGAGATCGAGATTGTGGGATACTTATTGCGGATGGGTAACGTTACAGTAACGTGGCGTTAAGAAATTCGCCACCTGGAGCTCCCCTCCTTCGCCCTGGAGCTTCTGGAATTTCGAGCTTCGAGAGCTGGGGTGAGCTTCGGAGGGGCCGCCGATAGCGCTATCGCCCATCTATCGCATTATCGTCCATAGCCTCTACCCCTTAGCCTACGGGTCTCCGAGTGAATGTCTCTCTATCTAAATGTCTTAGCTAAAGAAAAAAAAAGTCATCCAGCTGATCAAACTCCCGTTCCACCGGGCTTTCCGAAGTCTCGTCAGATATGACCGTACGCAGCCCCGAGCTCAGGGTGGATAAGATGGTCAGCTCCATGCATGCTCGGGAACCAGCTCAGCTCACCCTAGATCCATGCAAAGATATCCGAGAAAAGAAAAAGACTAGGAAAAAATGAGCCCGAAAAAGAAAAGAAAAAGGAAAAAAAAACCTGGTCAGCGCGGGGAGGCGTCCTGTAATTACGGTAATACCCCCGTCTACCTCTCCCACCACGAAGCAACGGGCGGCGGATCGAGTCCCCTCTCGAAGTACTCGATGACTGTATGAGCCGCTCCTCTCTCTTCCTAAGGTTCCTTTTTTCTTCCCTTCTTACTCTCCTCTCCCCCACTCGAAGCATGCCAATCCCGGCTTTCTTCAGCCCTTTTCTTACTGCTCTTTCCTTTTCCTTATCGTATTCTCCTTTCATCCCTATCTCCCACCCCTCTCCTCCACGAGGGACATATGCACCATGCCTCCTCGAAGCTCGTTGACCAGCTCCTTCTCGGTCACCGACGCCAACAATGAAGTGGTCTGTCCTTTGAAAAATAATGATGGCTCCAATTGTCGCAAGCGATGTCTAGGAGTGAGTCGCCTCTTTCCCCCCTCTCAAAGATGGCCCCCCACCACCCGGCCAGCATCGCAAGCTCGATGGCAAATTACCTATGCCCTAGAAAAGCGATATCCGTAAGCTATGTTCTAATGCAGCGGTCCACAGGAAAAGCGCTATCGCTCCATGCAGGAGCATATCCGACGAGCGCACCCGAATCACTACATCCCGAAGCTCCCGGCTACCGAAGAGAGCTTCCTACTGATGGTCAACACCCCGCCCGAACAACGTGCCCATCTCTCGCCTCCCGAACCCGCTCAGCCGCGGCGCCCTCGCGGTCAGTCTGCTTGCATTTTTGCCCCTCTGGGGCGTCCCTCCGGCATTGCTGACGGCCACCCACAGATGTGGCGGATAGAGATATTTACGTAGCTGACGCCAGCTCCCCGGCGACCCCGCGAGCTCTCGACGAACCCGGCCCCGCCGCAGCTACAGCCGCCGTCGCCCTGGCACAATTGCACCACCATCGTCTCGCCTCTGACTGGGATACTGATATGGTATGTTGCGCCGTTGCGACCCGCTGGACCCTACTTACCCCGGCTTCCCCAGGACACTCACTCCGACACCGATCTACATCAGGCCCGCATGCGCTCCTCTATTGAACTGCCTTCGCTGCGCGACCACTTCAAGCAAGAATCCCTGCCGCCGTTCTCTTCGCCTCGCCCGCGGGAACTCCTTCCATCTATTCTCAACCATTCGCCTCCCGGTCGCTCATCAACTCTTCCCCCCATCCAGCGAAGGGATCACAAGCTTTCCAGGCCGCGCAAATCTTCCATCACGCAATCGGCCCGAAAACCGAAGCACGATCGCCCAAAATCGAAGGAGTTTGGTCGGCGCCCGAGTCTCGGCGACCGAAAAGCTCTCTCTGCTGAACCGCAGACTGCGGCATGGGCGCAAGGCAAGCGTTGGGAGGATTTGATTGAAGCAGCGACCTCGGCAACAGAAGCCGACGATGAACCCTATTCCGAAGTGAGTTTCACCCTTCGAAACAGTCGATATGTGTTTCCCGAATATGCGACTAACATGGATCCCAGCCTGGCCGATCTCCAACGATCGCCCCGCTACTCGCTAATGTGACGTCTGCTCCATCTGGACCCAAGAATCGGTCCTCCCTCCCACCAGCTTTTCAATCGGGTCAAGGACTCCCACCTCTCAATCGACAGTTCCCACCGCATTCATATGCCGCATCGCCACTGCACAAATCACTCACACCCCCACCATATGAAGGACCCCGTGGTCGCGACAGCGACCTGGAACCATTCCCATCAATCGAATCGTCGCTAGACTCCATGTCCTCAGCATCAGGAAAAAACTTTCCCTCAGCATCATCAGGAATCGCCCGATCTATAAATTCCGACTCAAGTCCAGTCCTGAATCTCATCCCACCCGTCTCCCAGCGCCAGCACCACCGTTTCTCGAACCCGACTCCCGCTTCATTCCGCAACAAAGAGATCCAAATCTACTGCGCCAACTGTAGGCGTGCCTGGGCGTTGAACGAGTGCTACGCCTGTACGGAATGCATCTGTGGTGTCTGTCGTGAATGCGTCGGCATGTTCATCACAAGTCCACCAGCCCAATTCCGAAGTCCTGGCAACGGCGCTCTGAACAATATTCCGCCCGGACCAACGAGTTACCCCGCAGCTCGAGGGTGTCCGCGATGTAGGACGGTGGGAGGAAAGTGGAAAGCTTTCCAGCTGGACTTTAAATGATCCATGAGCTTGCTCGTGGTCTTACGGATGTTATGACTTACGCTTGGTTTACACGTTCCCTTTTTTCCTGTTTATTTCGATGATCACGGCCAGCCTCGACGTCAGGACAGACGTCGCATTCATTCTATAATATCTCGGTGCAGGCCCCCGATCAAAACGAACAAAGCTGGTCTTTTTCTATCCCGGTTTTCCCTCATTGTTTATTTCCCAATTTCGGTTCCGGTGGGCATTGGGTGGGTTCATGTGTTTATGTGCATGTTTCTTGGACATGATTTATGCACGTTTTGTGACTTTTCATCTTCCTTATACTGCCTTCATGTTGAAATGATTCTGTCAATTTCCATAGAAAGAGTCCGGTATACAACCCACACTCGAAATTTATACTGCAAATTACAAAACTCACTCCTCCCAAACAACACTACTCAACCCCTCCGCCGACCCAACCTTCCCAGGCTCCCCAACCTGCAAAACAGCAACCTTCTCCCCTAGGTCCCCCGTCTCACGATCCCTCCGCACAATCACAACAGTCGCGCTCGCCTGGTTCCCAATAGCAACCAGATCCCCAGCCCTATTAATCGCGAACGTCCTCGGCACCTTGCCAAACGAATCAGACCTGTTCCGCAAACTAACAGACCCATTCTTAGGCGACCGGTCCAAGGTAACCAACGAATCAGAAGGCTCGAACCCCTGATCACTGCGAATAGAAACATATAACGCATCCCCAACCATCCGAACCTCAGCCGGCGTCGCGCCCTCAGGCATCTTGTTCCCGGTATACGGGACAAGCGTCTGCGTCTTCTGGAGATCGAGACATCCGGAGCGCGCATATGCAACATTGAAACTCATCATCGTGCCACTGATCTCGTTGGCGAGGTACATCATCGTCTTGCCGACAGCCGCAACCTGGCTCTGGTGCGTGATCTGCCCCGACTGCGACTGGCCGGATTGAGTGGCGTGGTCCGTACCGTCGGTCCAGAACACGCCGTGGCGTGGGCCGCTGCCGAATGTTACGTTCACGGCGGGACATTCATGCAGGTGGCCGTCGGAAGCGGAGATGGAGTAGATGCGCAGGAGGTCGGCACCTAGGTCTGGGGAGACGAGGAAGGAGCCTGTCGGGTCGAGGAAGACTTCGTGGGGGTGGGGTGAGTCTTGTTGGGCTACGGCGCCTTTGTGGTCCATGTGGAAATGGAAGGCTTGTTTGTGGGGCGCGTTGGCTTTGAGTGGGAGGTCGTAGGTTGAGACTGCGGAGCCCTCGCTGGTTTGTGTTAGTTTCGTACATTATATCGCGAATACAAAGTCACCAAATTGGGTATGCTCAAGGGAGCACTTACTAGTGCGCAATAGCGAGATACTTTCCTCCATCTCCATTCTCGTAGATCACGGAATGAACACCGCCGCCAATCGTCTTGGTAGTCGCGATCTCGTGCAATTTGCCATTCGGCGCGGCGTGGTAGGCCGTCAAGGTGCCGTGGGTTGAGGGATCGGCGGTGCCATCTTCGTCGTTGCAGTATAGCACACGCGTCTCCGAGTCAAAAGTCAACCAGCTGGGCATGTTACCGCAGGTCTTGAGCGTATCCGTCAGCGATAGCTCATCGCCATCCAGAGTCAGCGTGTAGACATTCCCGTTGTAGTGCGTTGCCCAGAGACGGGCTTGGTGTGCGGGCTTGGGCGCGGCAGATGCGAGGCCGAGCACCGCAAGGACAGTTGCGTGTGAGAGGCGCATTTTGGATGAGATATACGCCTTTGAATAACCCTAGTAGGGACAGGTTATGTAGGTTGGATCCGGGGGAATCAGTTCATGGGGTACCCTTGTATATGAGTGTCTAGGACGCGACGGGACGGGATGATCAACAAACGGAGGTCGGAGACATGGTCAGATTCTCCCCTGCAGTTTACGGTGACATGTGCCCAGTCCGCATTTGCGTGGGATAACTGGAATGGATCGACGGGGTTGCTGCATGTCTGGTGGAGATGGTGGAGTCGAGGGGGTTGGGAGTCAAGGGGCAAACACCCACTACGTTTCATTTAGGGTTGTATTGGGCTCGGTATACTACCTTGGTCACTCATGAGGCTGGGACCAATGCTTTAATTTACGTCTTTATCTCCTTTAAGACACTACTTCCCGAGATTAGAGGGGTAAGTAGTACGATCGTCCTGCCGACATCGGGCTGTTCTGGATAAACTGGAGTCGGCATTAGCTTGATGGAAAAATTCCCCGCTCTTCTACGGTTATTCTTCGGCCGTCATAGCTGATGGTCTTCTAAGCCACGTATGGTTATGTGATGGGAGTGGTTACATTGATGGGCACTCAACTAGGTGTATGCTGGTTGCCTTTTAACATTCTATTATTAGCAGTGAATTCTTTCCGACACAAGAGGCTGATACTTATAAGACCGCGTTCCAGGTCCGGGGTCTACACGGCAATGGGCCGACACGAGTATATGGCATGTACTCGGTAATCCCACGTCGGATCGGGCGATCTCCGCGTGGGGGTTTCAACTTTCAAGACACTACACTACGTGCACCACGGTCCCAACAATAAACCCATTCTATATATTCAAATCTGTAAATTCTATGTACTTGTATACGTAATGGTTAAACCAGAGTCAACCCCGAGTAACACCCATCATTGCGCACCAACTCAACCTTCATCCCGTCATTCAGGGAAACTGAATACAAGCTGCCTCCCAAATCCGCCACATAAACGATGTTATTCACCTTATCCAACTTCAACCCAATCGGCTCATGGAAGTGCCGCGCCAGACTAACCTTTTGGAGATCAATTGACTCGCCTCCGACATACGCACGGTACAGTGCACATCCCATCGGATGCTCACCGCGATCCGTCCAATACAGTATTTGCGTGGAAGCATCAATCTTAATGTCGATGGGCTCGGGCAGATTGCCAAACAACAGTCGACTATCAGAGTGATTCTCCGCCGTTCCACCAGGTGGAATTTCCAGCCCAGCAACAAAGATCCGACCACGACCGCCCTTGCTGGGTCCCTTCTGAGTCCAATACATCAGGCCGCGGTCGTCGTCGACGACAATGCCGACACACCACAATATCATCTGATCAAGCAGGGACATCCCGGGCTCCACGCGTCGTTGAAAAAGGCATACATGATTACTGCCGTCGTAGTCGCAGCGGTGCACGCCCATGCCCTCGCGATCGCAGAAATACAGCTGCTGTCGCGACTCGATTGCAGAGATCTGCTTCGGTGTGTGAACTTCGCCCGGCTGGATCAGACACCGGATCCCGCTGCCATCCTTTTCCGCAGTCCAGACCGAGCCATCGCGTGCAGCCGTGCTGCGACCCATGTTGGTCCAGAAGAGGCGCTGCCTCGCGAGCGAAATGTCAATGCCATCTGGAAGGTTCTGACCCATGACGACGGGGGTCAACTTCTGCGTCGCCAGGTCCAAGCGCAAGATCTTGCCGTTTGAGTGAACCTGCGTGATGTCCGGCGAGTTGCTGCCCAGGCCCACGTCCAGAATATAGATATCCTTGGCTGCGGAGTGTGGGTGTGCAGGTGTGGTTTTTGCACTTTGAGACTTCGCAAAAGGCGGATACAGGCCACCCTTGGCGCTCTTCTCGCCGAGTCGGCCTTGGTCAATGTACTCCTTGCGCAGCCAGTCAACTGTCTAGGTGCTTGGAAGTCCACGCTCTTTGACATAGTTGTCTTCGATGAAGGCCACGGTGTCCAGTCCCGGTTGATCCATTAACTGGCAGGGTAAAGGTCCGTTCTTGAACATGTGTTCCCACAGAAGGTTGATTTCGCTCGGGTCACTCACGCCGTCGGAGAGGATGTGCATGATCTCGCGCTCGATCGCCGCCCAGAGCCGGTTGAAAACAAATCTGTCGCAAGTCAGACCGGGCTACTGAAACGACGGAAACAATACATACCCTGTACATTCCCTTCGTGCAATCACCGGCAACAATCCACACTCCCCCATAATATCCTCCATATAGAGCAAAACTTCTCGATCCGTCTCACCGCAGGTCATCAACTCGACAGTCCGAATCGCCGGCGGCATACTAAAAATGCACACTCAGCGTCCTCTTCCTGCGCTCACTTTAAACCCCACTGATCATTAAGCTCGACTTGAACGACGAGCTATTCGACCCCAGGATACAATCCGGCGCCTTACAATCAAGCTCCGCCAAAACCTCCTTCTTAAGCTCCAGTCTTTCTGGAACAGCCTCAATAACCAACCACGCATTTGAAACAGCCGCATCGATATCTGTGAAGGTCTTGTACTTTCCGAAAGGCGCCTGCGTGTAGGCTTCCTGGTCAACTTTGGTGATCTTCGTGTTCGTTTCGGATGCTCCTTCTGCGCCGGCGGTTTCGCGCTCTTTACTGGTACGGGGCATTAGACTGAATTGTTGTTTGTGGACGTCGATGAATTCAAGTACGCCTTGTAGTGCTTCCGGCGATGTGTCCCGTATGTGTACATTGTAGCCTGCTGCTACGAAGACGCAGCCGATTCGCCGGCCCAGCACGCCACCGCCGATAATGGCGACGGGACGGTCGGTGTGGGGCTTGACTGGCATTGCAGTGGGACATTGAAGGTGGTAAAGATGGTTTGTATAAAGTGGGATGTTTAAGTCGAGATAGTATGTATGCCGATATGACGTAGAGGGAAGGCTTAGGGAGGCGAGGACCTCAGACGAGCAGAGTAGATTACATTTATATAGTATTTTCGAATAAAGCGAGTAGATATGAGCACTTTGTCTCTAGAAATCCACAAATCCCCTGTGTCCCGTCCAGCACTCGGTGAGCTTTGACAGCTCATCCGCACCCGAAACGTATCCGGGAACATCTTCGCAAACCCATACAACACATCCCGCAACAAGATATCATCCTCAGTATTATCGCATAAAGCAAATTCACCCACGCAGAATCATCCTTATCGTCACAAATAGTCCGGATAAGCTGATATATCAGCGCGTCGCCTGTACCATCCGCAATCATGCCAATATGCTTCGCATAATCTGCTGTATTGCATCGCGGCTTTTGGCACGCGGATCTCGATCGTGTGGCCGATCTTTATCTGCTCCGGATGCTTGGTCATTTGTTCATACATAATACATTAAACCTTTTCATAAGACGTATTCGGCCTAGTGTCAGAAGGTCATCTTCTGCGAACCCTTTTTCCCGGTCCGAGCTCCATCGGTCGAGGGGCCCCTTCATCTCTTCTATTTCACTGAACGGCCTTTGCAAAGATGAAAACCCCCAGTGGAAGACAGAAGACGTTTATCTAAACTGGTCAATCATCGCGAATATCATCGAGCACTGCTGATAGTCCCCTATGGTTTTGGTAATCTCAGAGTAGCTCCATCTCCAGATTTCGGAGGCCATAGCGACAGGCAAGAAACCCTCAGTGAGAGTTTATTACTAATTAAAACACAAAGCCCGAAACCTAGTGACCGGCAGCATTTAGTGCTTTAAGGGTTTTCTTTAGCCTAGACATTCGCCAAAAGGACTAGGGACTAGTGGCAATTGGCGGCGTTAGGGCGCGGTGAAAACCGCCCGCAATAACCATCAGTCACTTGCGGCCAGCAATTGGGAAAGAAAAAAAAATAAAAGAGCACTCGTCCACTGGGATGGAGAGGCAAAAGATATGTGTATAAACTAAGGATTGTAGATCAATGCAAATCCCGATTGTGGGGTGTTGACTACTTAGGTACCCGATTTATGGGGCGCGAACTCAGGGAACCACGTCTGGAACCTAACCAGTAACAACGAAGCTAGTCTGTTCGCAACTCCACGCGAGGCTGAGAATATTCCTGAAAATATCCCTGAAAATACCACCCCGTAATTTGGTGGCGCTCGTTAAAGGGACTATAGTCATCTTGACTCATTAGGGCTGTCTACTACCCGAGCACCCCTCGAGGCTCTTTCTCTTTTATTCCTCCCCGTCCGCAAATCCAATCTCGGACAATACAATCCGTGATCACGTCTAGAACTTCCATTCTCAAAACGACGCAATGGCCAAGACCCTCTCCACTGCCGCATCCCTGCTGATGCTAGCAACAACCGTTCTCGGCGCATGCGAAACTATCAGCTACACTACCTGCGCCGATAGCATCGTACACTGGTACGACCCCAACAACGGCGAAGTCTGCGATCCCCTCGACTGCGGCGGCGGCCGAGCTCCCGTCAAATATGACGTCCCCTGCTGCGCTGCCTATAGGGGCACGGAACCTTGCGTATCCACGACCTCCACCCTGTCCTGCTGGAAGCCTTCGTCCGCCCTGGCCTCCGCAACAATTGCGTCCAGCTCTGCTGAAACTACGCAAGTTACTGTGACTGAGACCGTTGCTGCGTCTACTGCGGCGAAAACTTCTGAGCATGATTCTGGTAGCTCGACTGCGCCTTTGACTACCACTGCTCCCAGTACTACCAACGCTGCTACTAAGTCGAAGAACGAGGACCTGAGCGACACAACTAGCAACGGCACTGATGCATCCGGTGGCTCGGTCGTCTCCAGTAGCTCTGTCCAGCCGGTCTCGACTAATATTGCGGGCGGCTTTGTTGGTTCATTCAAGGCGGTTGCTGGGGCTGCCATTGGTGCTGTCATTCTGGTTTAGATGAAGCTCGAAGACGATGGCATATTATGCCTGCCATCCAGTATATGCAAAATATAATGCAATAAATTCCATGATATTTATTTCACTGCGTAGAATGCAACAAGTATGTTGAGATCCGTCAATCGTGAAGTTCCTGATACCAGGTTAGAGCAAATACAGGCCAATCCAGGGACAATTGCTTGGCCATGAAATATAACTTTAAGAAGCAAAATAATTTCTTGAATGGCCACTGCCCTGTTGGCAAATAAGCGAAAAAAGGCCCTAAGAACCAAACCATCATCCAACAAACGAAACTGAACATCGACACCAATCCAGCCCCTTAACCTGGTCATGAAGAGCTTCCAAGCGCAACGATAACTTACTCATTCTGTTTCCATTGCCACATGTAGGTCCCAGGTGAAAAGCAGAAGATAACACGCCGGGTGTCTGAGATAATTCAGATGGCTTGGAGAGTTGTCATGATCATGTAGTCTGGTTGTAGGTGTAGGTGGTGTATAGTATGACAGCTCGTCTTCCTATGCCAGCACAGAAAACAAGACGATCGAGCCCTGAATTTTCATTTGCGGTTAAGCAGCCCGACGCGATTAATACGGATCAGCGGGAGGTGGTTTAGGTTTGCGGGGATTATTGACTGGCGCGATAATAACTACTTGGACTTCCATGAGGTCGGAATAAGGTGAATCTGGGGTGCATAGATAGTCGAGTGCAAGCCATCCCATTATGGTAAAGTATGGCAGGATGGATGATGTCATTCTGATATTGGAGCCTGAGGTTGAAGATCGTTAGGAGAGTCAATATGCTGGTGATCAGCCTAGGCACATAACTACACAGACCCAGTTTCCAGGAACAAGAAGCTCAAAATGATCAAGGCTATGTATAGCCAACTTGGTTAAAAATAAACTTGGCTCAAAACCCCCGCGTAACGCCATGGCTCGTAATCACATCCCGGGGGTAACACCCTCGCTGAACACAGCAGTACAAATGAAAATGTAAAAGAAAAGGCCAAACACGCAAATGAATGACCACGAGACCCTGAAACCTCCAGCGCCAGAAACAGAAACACAATAAAAAGATGTCCACAAGAATGGGGTATCAGTGAACATGGGAATTCCGTCCCTAGCCATCCCATTTCCTATCTCACCATTCCAGTGAATGGAACAGAAAAGGGAAGGCTTTGGCACCGCAAACAAGTAACAGTAACAAAAAGCAGCCCAGTTTTGAATGTTGGAAATTTGAAGTTTTTGAAATTCCGAATTCAGGAGTCCCAGTCGCGATCGTAGAGATAGTCGTACAACGTAAGACGTCGAATGAGTCGTAAAGAGATAATAATACAACGGAAATAGGGCCAGTCGGGGTCAGACGCGGCTGAACTGTGTCCACACGGCGCTCAGCCAGCCGGCTGGGATGCCGATTTCGGAGGGTGCGTTTAGCACTGGGGACCATTCGGATCCGTCTAGGAAGGCGAGAACATCGTCGCCGCCGAGACTGGTGGAGAGGAGGCTTGTGTCGGGGCCTTCGGTTGAGGTGAGGGGTGGGGAGGGGGCCAGGCCGACTGAACCTGGGGGTGGGAGGACGGGAACCGATTGAGCGGTTGCGTTGATTGGGGGGAGAGATTGAGAGTATGGGGGTGGTGGGACTGAGGGGCGAGATGGGAGCCAGGAGTTGATGGGTTGGAGGCGGTTGCTTGTTGCAGTGAGGTATTGGGATGGGGATTGGGTGGTTGCTGCGATGGAGGGGAGGCTTGGTGGGGATGAGGTGTACATTGAGCCGTCTGGATGGTGCTGTTGCAGGGAGGGCAGCGAGTAGGGTGATTGGGATGGCATGGGTCGGCTGTTGGGTAGAGGTAGACTTGGGCGACGGTCTCCCTCGTGGCCTGGAAGTGGCAGGCCGGGACTGTTGACAGGTACCCATGACTCGCGACGACCACCGGCACCATCCAGGTGTTGGTCGCCAGCATCTCCCAACTCGCTCTTCACAGCGTTGCTACCAGCGTCGCTGGGGATGCGCTCGTGCATCAGCTCGCCAGTCACGGCAATAGCAGTACCATCGTCCTCCCCAGCGTCGAGCTGGTCCTCAATAGATCCGAAATCGAGGAAGAGTTTCTCAAGAAGCTTGAACTCCTCCAGACCACCTCCACCCTCGCGGATTGCGCGAACGCCGTTGGCGCCATGGTCAGATGCATCGGACATGCTGTCGAGACGGTTTCGCGAGTAGCGACGGTAATCGCGCTTGACTTTGGAAAAGTAGCTGTGCAGACGGTTCAGGGTGCGGAACCAGCCCACAGCCATCTTCAAACGCGGACGCATCTCTCGCAGGATATCCAAAGCCTTCCGAGCCTGCACCGCACCGGGCTGGTGGCTGTCATGACTCGCAGGCGGAGGCTTGGAGCCCATCAGACCATCGGGGTCCATGTGCGAGAAATGCGTACTATAGACGCCGATAAAAGCAGCATTGTAAATGGCAAATCCGACAAGAGGGTTCTCAACGAGGGCTCCGCGGCCTTGACAGGTGGCCACGAGGTCGATCATTTGTCGAGCCGCCTTGAAGAGCTCGCGGGCACTGTCACGCCAAAAAGCCTCAGGCGGACCGCTGACCTTGTCCAGGGGGAACAATGGCTCATCCAACGGACCCACAGGCTCATTGCAACGAAGTGGCAAGAAGGGTATATAAGCACGATGTAAGACAATCACAGACAAGAAATAGACCACATGCATAACGGTATACGAGGCCAGTGTGGTCTTGTACATGATATGGGTGTCAGTATTGCGCAGTGAATATTGCAGATTGCGCGATAGACTGTCCTGGAACTCATTCAATTGCATTCGTAAAGAGGCGAAGCGCGAGTCAGGATGCCACGGTGGATATTGCTCGGTTCGTCGACCGCCAGCACAGGACCATTTGGCAATGCTGCCCCAGACGCGAATAATCCGAATCACTCGGCTGAGCACAGACTCTTCTGCGCCGACCTCCCACCGATCGACATCGTCTTCACTAGAGTCCTTACGGCGTGAGACGGGTGACCACGGCTTGCCATCCGGCGTTCCATTGGCAGCGGGCAGCTTCTCATCACCGAAACCTCCCAGACTCTGACGAATGCTGGGGATTTGAACGCCCTGAGAGCCGAAACTTTGCGGGCGACGCGCCGTGGGCTCGTTCAGTCGGGCCGTCCGTACACGCTCGCCAAAGGCAAAGGCATTGTCACTCGGAAGTTGGATCCCGAGCTCCTTCACCCGAATCATGCGCGGTCGGTATTTCCCGCTACTCAAACACCGGTCAAGAAGGAAACAGGCCCAGAAAGTTCGGCGCTTGGTCTCTTGCGAGATAATGTCGTCGGAGGTCTGCTCCTTGGTTTCAGCCCGTCGAGGCAAGCCGAAGTGGTCCTCGGCCTTGAACCCGGGCGACGGGCGAGACATCTCGCGAGGCGGGAACTCGTTCTCCAACTCGAATGGCAGTCCCATAGCCTGTGCAAGTCGAATCGCCATACCGACATAGACCCAGGCGCTTTTTCCGCGGCACATGCCCCACTCGTGCAGAGCGAGCATCAGCAGCGCCTGCACGCGCGCGAGATCCGGCACGGCGAGACTCGCGCCGTCGAGGCCGGCCAGTCGGCTGCGCAAAGCTGTCGCATAATATTCGGACGCGGCAAGAGGATTGGAGGTATGGCCGGGCGAGGCCGGAGAGTGATAGACGACCAGTGGATGGTGGAAACGAGCCGTTAGGGCCAGCACGCCCAGCGGGATCAGTGAAGCCGAGGGATCCGACTTGGGGGCAGAGCGCGCAGGATCTTGCCCGTCAATGGAGACGGGAGCGGGTGGAGAGAGTTGCCGGATCTGACCGAGAAAGGTAGCAGGATGGAGGAAGGGTAGTAGAGTAGCGAAATGAGACTGGAAGAGATCGAAGACGGCTTCCCAAACCTTAGCCGTGAGGATAGAGGAGTCTAGCGCATCGAAACCGGCCTTGGAACCGGCACCCGCGCCCGCGATCCCGGGGCCTTTGCGCGAGCGCACTCGTTTGGGACCGTCCCAGTCGCCATTCCGGTCGTCGCCGTCCACCAGAGCCTCCAGATTCCGTTTGGCGCCGCTTACACCGATGGCGGGAGTTGGGTAGACGCATTCGCGGCCGGAGGATTCGCAGGCGCGGCAGGTGGTGTCGATGCCGGCATTGACGCACTTAATCTTGCTGCGCCGGCATCTAGCGCAGGCGATGCTGGAGCGCATATTGATAGAAGCAGACGCAACTTCTGCGTTGAATGCGAAAACTCAGGTTCGCTCAATGTGTTTGCGATGTTTTCCCATCGACGGCGAAACCGGGGAAAGAGTGAGCGTTGGTCTTTTCAGGCGGCAATCTTCAGAACCCGATCAGCTGTGGAGTTCCAAAGGTCAGTTAGTAACTATATCACAAGAATACAGGGGGGTGGATATTATCATGTCCTATAGACAGGAATTGCAAAAGTACTTACTAGGGGGTGTGCAGCACTGAGAATCCGGGGAAGCAAGAAGGGGGGGGAAAGAAAACAAGAGTAAGATTGTACCTGGGGGGGAAAGGCGGGAATAGGCGGAGTGTGGGGGAAAAGTCAAAAAGTCAAAAGGGTCGGGGCACCGGACCGGGAATGCGAATCGAGTCGGGAGGGAACGGAGTCGAGAACACCGAAATAAAAGTCAGAAAAAAAAAGATGGAGCCGAGAGCCGCTGGGGTGAAATTGCGGAGGTTCCAACTATGCAAGGAGTGGATCCTCCCCCTTCCGGCTGCCGAGCTGCTACTTTACTTTGTATAGCATCACAGCATGGAGTATAGCAGTACGGCATTCCTAGGTTATCCCTCCTAGTACTGGACTATACCGGGGCTGCCGTCAACTGAGGTCACACATCTACTTCCTGACCGGCCGGAACTCCAATGATGATCCGGTCACTTTCCGCCACCGTTTGTCTCTCGCTAGGATCTCCCCGTCTCCCATACTTTGCCCGATCGGCAATTGTGCTATCCGGACGCAAATCAGACACCGTGGCCGGGAAGTCCAGAATGGGTCAAGCGAGAAGCTCGGAGAGTACAGCGATTTGCAGTGGAGCAATCCCTTGGGGAAGACCCAAGACCCAAGACCCAAGACCCAAGACCCGATTTCAGGGCTTGTCCACATGGCTGTGGACTGTGAGGGGAACCCGAGCTCAAAAAGTCTGTGATCAGTCCGTGATCAGTCCGTGATCCCTCGGGTATCCCATTCCCCTTCGTAATGCCTTTCCACACTCGGCACCCAATCGATGGGGGTCCCTGCACCCCGGGGCTCTCCGCGGGGAGACTGCACGATCCGCGATTGATCCTCTCTCCTACACTCCGGAAGTTACATCAGGCCTGGCCTCGCGAGTCTGCCTCCGTACCGTGTTACGCCCGTGCCCCAGACCTGGGACCCTTTGCCACTCGGGAATCTAACGGAATATCACTGACGGGACCAAACAACCCGAGGCCGACTGCAGAGCTGCAGAACCCCAGAATTGCTCTATAGGTACGCACACAACACCAACGCATCGACACAGCTGCCGTGCCAACCCGTCACGCCGGAAGTGACAACTCAACTGAAAGTCATACACCGATCATCATCATCCCCCACGGCAAACGTCTCGGCCCCGTCCGACTCCCTTGATTGGCCCCAACCCTCCGAGGAGCCAGCGAACCGACCCCGGCCAACCCCGCATTTGCTCATTTCACATTAGGTAAAGTCGGCTATGGCCCGAATTTCTTCGTTCTTTCCTTCCTCGGGGTGACATATTACCTTGAGGTGGCAGGCCAGTGAGATCGTTGGCTTTGATCCATCAGTCCATCGATCTATCCATGGATTTTCCTGTCACCCCCATCCCGAACCCAGAAACCCCGTCGAATCAGCACCCACCGAATATCCCCAGACTCGTCATGTGGTCCCGGGACGGGATATTTCCTTTTGCCTCGTGTCAAGCCCGGTGGAGCCTCTTTGACTTTTTCCGGTGGTTATTCGGTGCGCCAGAGACGAATAACCGGTGCGGAGAGGCTCAGATGGGAAATTCGAGCGCCCTCGTGTTCCCCGTTCCCCCCACGTACAGTTGAGTAGCACTTGACACTCGACCATTTGTACGGAGTAACCGTGGCGAAAAAAGGAACGCTGCATTTCCACCCACCCACTCTAATTTGTCTGACAGTTATTCGAACTTCCAATTACCCACCCCGGAGGACCGTGTCCCTTCGCTCCCTCCGCTTTCCTTTTTTGTTTTTTCTTGGCTTGGGGACTTTCTTTCCCATGGCCAAATGATGGGGCAACCCAAGCCCGGAAGCAAGGAAAAGGACCCCGAATTCCCCAATTCCCCAATCCCAACCCCAGTCTGGTCCACCCGTAGAACCCAATCCCTCACCAGGAACCCCCATCCGAACAAGATCACCCCTTTTCCCGAGTGCGGGTTTCCTTGCCGCGCTCCGGACTACCGAATCGGTCCAGAATAGGCTTTTCGGCCTCGATGAGCTCATACTGCACCCTCACCCTGGCTCCAAACAAGGAAGCCAAAAATACGAAAGCCAAGCAAGATCAGTTCCCGGTCCTGCTGACCAGCCCGTCCATGGAAAATACAAGATCGGCATCTCCTTGCAGTGACCCCGTCCCCGTCCCTGTCCCGTCTGGACGCGAAGCCGTGTCCGACCGAAGCCGTGAATCCCACGAATAACAGAATAACATCCCGCTCGTACTTTCCAAGTCGGTAGTCAAAACGGGCATAGACAGTGCTCCCCCACGGTAAAATCGGTAAAACTCTTAAAAGGTACACGAGGAAATGTCGGCCCGAGGATAGCATGGACATGGAACAATTTAACTCTGGAGAATTCCCCACATCGGTTCGGGTAAAATAGAAACCTGGAAGGGCTCGGTGGGATCCCGATTCCGAGTCGGTCAATTGCCGTGCATTGGTCGTTTAGCCCGACCACAGTCCCAAGAGGCCTTCGTAACGTTCTTATTTATCCACCAGAGAGACGTGCATGCAAATTGTACAGCGCATGTACACCGCTGAATGCATCTAATGCGCCATGTGCCACGCTCGAAGCCCAGGTCTAGTCTCGGCTATAGCTGGTGCTTACGTTCAATCCCTCTAGAATGTCATGCCGGGCGGGACTAGGTCACCGGGCCATGACTAGGGCAACGGGAAAATTTTACAACTTTATTCCACGCTCACCGGGCGTTTAGCCGTTTAGCTCGTTTGGTCCGCGTGGGGTAACTCATCTCCGGGGTATTAGTGACTTGTGGCGGTTTGACCTGTCTTTGGGGGGTTTTAGTCCGATAATGGTCCGAAGATTGTCCTAAAAGTATTTTCGCCTGGGGATTTAGCTTTGGCTTTCTTGGCGGTGCAGGTGATGGAATGCCCAGGGAGGTTGGGTCAATGAGCGAGTAAATGTCCTGTGCATCTTATGTGCTCGATAAGCTTGGGAGGGCCTGCACTCGGCCATACAGATATCCTAGAGGTGACTTTCATGATCTGATTGAGACTGATACCTTGGTCGATATCCGAGTAGAATATAGATGTTTTCCTGATCGTAGCGCCTTGACGCCGGCTGTTCATGGTGGATTGATCAAACCGTTTCTCACTTCTTGTCCACTTGGACCGTAGACTAAAAATGGGACGGATGCATTGTTCTATCGTTCTAAGCATATATTTAGGTGTGGGCCTCAGGGCCTTCTAGTATCAAGTGATGTGAAGCTGCAGTGTCCTTTCTGGTCGGCAAGTCCGCCGAATTGATCCATCCTCCAGTCTGGCGGGGCTATCGTCTCACCCCATTTCACCAGGCCTATGGCGGCATTCAAGTCATCCTTTGTGGATGACAGGCAGCACTGATCGCAGTACTACGCATGCCCGCCAAATGCATCGCGGACTTGAACCGGCCCAGTGATAGCCCAGACAAAATGGCCAACATGAGACTCCCAACAAGAGACAGAAAGATAGGAAAAGATGAGTAACCGGCATTGCCGGTGATGTTAAAGATGACGGGCTTGTGGATTGTATGGAATCATCGAGACATAGAAGAGACTCTGTGATATAAGCCGGTGGAGGGAGAGCCATGGAGATCACCAAGATGGGAATGCCGAATGCATATGGTAGACTCAACCAGTATGTTGAACGCTGTTTGCTACTGTTGCCTTTGACTGACCAAGTAAGTCGAAGTGTATTTCGAATGGATTCCATAGGAACTGCATTCGGCCGCCACCATCATGCTTGTCAGCACTCTGTTGTAGCAGTAGGAACTCATGGTGACAATCAACTGCGGCATGTTCGCCACTACCACAGATCCTAGAGTTGAAAGGTGCGAAGCATGGTACAGAAGAAGGTAACTGTAGCTACCAATGCCCAAATTCCACCAATATTGAAGGTCGCTTAGATCAAGCGCAGGACCAACGGCTGCCACAGTGAAGTACGAGCTAGTTACCACACCTATGCTCTACAAGCCAGGCTGACCCGACCAAGTCTATGAGTCCATGGACATCTCCGAAGAGACACTAAGACGTTACTATTTTTCAAAAGCCAAGCAACCAAAGATATAGTACACGTGGAGGAAATAGAAAAGAAAAAAGTCCCTGTACGAGGGATATCGCAGATCTAAATCAACTCGCAGAGTCAATCAAAAGAACCTGTAACAAGTTAGCATTGGATCACATCGGAGCCTGGGAATCACATACCATGCAGCGATAGCGATAATCAGATACATCATCATAAGCAAGATACCCTCAAGCCAGTGAGACTTGCCATCCGCAATAAGATAGTTGACCAGGAGAACAGAGACGAAGAGAACGATAACCTGGAACGCGTCGAAGTTGAGGGTCTGTCTTAATCAGCATTTTTTCCCCAATTAGGTGGAGTTTGAGGTTGTCGTACCATGTCATCAACGCCAATAATCCAGCCTAGAACAATGATCAAAGGCAAGACCAGCAGCGCGATCTGCATACTGGAGCCTACTGCCACACCAATCGCAAGATCCATTTTATCCTTGCAGGCGACCGTCACGGCGGTAGCGTGCTCAGCAGCGTTTCCGACGATAGGAAGGAGGATCAGACCGACGAAGGTTTTCCCGACGCCTCCGGTTTCAGTTAATGCGTCGATGGAGTCAACCTATTCCAATTAGTACTCGACGGAATTTTCAAGGGCTTGAGCTTACCATGAACTCAGCGCAGACGGCCACAAGCGCAGTGGCAATACCAAGTGTGATCAGCGCAACCAGGATGGTCAGCTGCGGCTGCTCGGGCTCGTCATCTGGGTCCTGGAGCTGGACCTGCTGGGCGTTCTCGCCGCCCATCGAGGCCGCGCTCATCTTGGCGATCTGGGCAATTCCGCGGTTGGCGTCGCCCTCGCTGACTCGTTGGCGTCGCTTCTCCACTTTCGGACTGGGTCGATTGTACATGTCGACGTGGGATTTCAGTTGGAAGAAGAGGTAGCAGCCGTAGGTGATTAGAAGGAGGACACTGGTTCCTCGGGAGAGGGGAGCGGTTTTGTCCGCGTGGGCTGATTGAGATGATCAGTATAGCTGAAAAGTGAGACGACAGGGAAAGGTAACTCACAGGCACCAGACCACTGGTTGAACGCAGTAGGAATGATCAAACTGCTCACAGCCAGCGCAAGAAGACTAGCCGCAGTCTGCGCAACGACAACGTTGAAATGCTGCTCCATACGGTTGATACCGCCAAAGAAGAAACACATGCCCATAACAAGCAGCAAGTTCGAAAGCATACTGCCAATCAAGGAAGTCTGCACGATAAGAACCTCCTTCTTAACCAGCGCAATGATAGCAACGATCAACTCGACAGCGTTACCAAACGAGGCATTCAACAATCCACCAATGGTCTCGCCCGTGCGCAAGGCAATTTCCTCCGTCGCGTAACTCAGCATCGCAGCGAGCGGGATAATCGCAATGAAATTAACCACGAAGATGGCAACCGGATTCGCCTCGACGACGTGCAGCGCAATACCAGCCGGCGCAGCAAGAATCAATACATTGATCCACGAGTTCAAGACCGTCGCACGCAGCTGCGATGCCACAGTAAACTTAGGCCCCTCGATCGACTTGTCGTCCTCAGGCTCATGCTCCGATGAACTGCGCCCGAACTTCCAGGGCTGTCGTTGGCGCGGTTTGGCGGATTCGTCAACGCCGCGAGATACGTTGATAGGCTCCTGGCTTAGCGTAGACGGGTCCGGACCGTTGGTGTACTGATCGCTGCCAGCAGACTCGGGCGGAAACGTGTTTGAGCGTTCAGGGCCGCCGACATCTTGGGTGAACTCGCGGCGGCCGGTGTCTTGGGATAAGTCGCCCAGGCTGCGGGAGGCGGTGTTGTTTTGAAGTTCCACCTCGACGGAGCGGGTGCGCTGGGGACGTCTGCGGAACTTCTTGAATGGGTTATGAGAGGCCGGCTCGCTGTCTTCGTCATACCAGGCCAGATTGTGGGCCCGACGGCGGTAGATATCTAGCATGTTGTGAGTATGGGCATGTTGTTGATCATTGCTTGCGAGGCAGCCTTATATAGGAGAGGACTCACGCATTACAGCAGGATATTAGTTGGGAGATGTTATTGAGAAATTTCGAGTGAGTATTGATCTGGATGCCAATGAGTACTTGAGGCGCCAGATATGGGGCTATAGGGCGGGGGTCAAAGGCAGGCAGCAGGTTGGGCCTCTGCACCACTGCTGCCTCCTGACAGTGGCGTAGGCGCGTATGGAGGGACACGTACGTGGAGTTGAAGTCAGTTTCAATCAGCCTGCGCCATACGAATGGCAATGGTGGAGAGGGAATGTTGAGGGGCGAGGGTCGGGATTGGAAGCGACGTGGCACAGCCTCAGGTGCAGCCACAGGATGCTTTTAGGGGCGGGCACTAGGATGATTCAAAGGAATTCGGTTCTCAAAGACGTGTTTTCTGTGTCTGCACAGGACACGGGGGTGGAGGTGGACGTCGGGAGAGCGCGTCAAGCAAGGGGAGGCGGAAAGATCAACAAAGCGAACGGACAGTTCTCGAACGAACAAGTTTTTGAGGGGGAAAAGAAAGGAGAGACTTTGGAAGATAGAACCAATTGGGGATTGGATTGTCCAGAGTTTGCCTATTGCATATTATGGATTTTTCGACACAGCCACACTGGCAGGGGTCGATCGCGAATTGCTGTGGAGATTGAAGCTTGGCATTCACGGAAGTGATGTGATTGCGACGCGATCGGTTTGGCATAGAGTGTCGGTGAAATTGTCCATGCTGTGTCCGTATAGGATTCCGAACTCGTTAGTCTGACTGATTAGTTTGCAAATCGAGGTGTTGGTTTCCCTGTCGGCAAAGTGGTGCGCTGGCAAGTTGGGCGGGAACGTGAAACGAAACCAACCACGGAAGCCGAGGAACCCAAAGAGGCCTTGGCGAAGCTTTGGCTTGCTTAGATTACTTGGCTCTGTGGTACTGTAAACAAGGACTTGCTGACTTTCTTCACGAGCCTGCTGAAATAGAGGCCTGTGAGGTCACCGCGCATAGATGATCCAGGATTCCCATCCAGCCTCTGTTGACCTCGAAATGACATCGTGGCACTGGGGATGTGGGTGCTGATTGGATGGTGTAGAGTTGAGGGATCCGCTCTCTTGGCACGAAGCGATCAAATCGTTTCACAATTTCACAACTCGATCTGTCTCCTTTTTTGGGCTTTCATCGCGACCAGTCACGTGTGATGGAATGCCGTAGATGGCTGAGTCGATTAGACCTGTGAACAGGGCCACGACGAGGCTGGAGTCGGGAATCCAGCGATGCGTCGGTGGCTTGTGGGAGACTGGGAGATGCTCGCTCAAGTCCGCACAGACAACTTCCTGATGAGGGTAGGAATGCGCGTCGCTTTGCAGCCTCAGCGCTCACATCAGAGTCGGTGAGGGTCTCATGCGATCACATCCTGTTCGAATAATCCGTTTCGTAGGCCGTATCGGCTCCTCTGGCTGGTCAATTGGGTCAGTGCTTAGCGCCCGTCATCCAGGCGCAGTCTCACGAGGTTGGGGCTCAGAGTTCATAGTGCGAAAGCTGGTGAGAAAAGCGACGGTGGGAGGCCTGCTATAGTGTCGCCTTATAAGGCTGAGAAACACGCCGGACATTCGGCCCCTGAGCCGCGCGCTTCGGTTTACCCAGGTTTTGGTTTGTTATTGTTGCTGCCTAATGCTTCGATATTTCGTTTGTTTGCATTCAATCCCCCTTCCACCAGTAAGGCGCATGTACCATTGTTCAACGATGCTATGTATATCCGGCGCTTGAGCTCCCGCCTAGTCTACTTCGTCTGATTTTAACAAAAGGATGAGGTGAGGGGTTTCCTCGATTGTCAGCCATGAAGCAGACCACCAATTCTAGGCAGCGGCTGGGGCAAATCCACTTTTGGGAGTGGGAATACGAGAAAGCCACTTTTGAGGTTGGGGCTTGAACATAGACATGGTGCTTTGAGCCTCAAGCTCGTGTAACCTCAGCCACCACCAACTCGTAAAAGCTTTAGCGTGGACAGCTTACTGCTCTGCTGACATTGGTTTGAGTCTGGATGAACAGGTCCATGCAGATGCTGTAGAATAGTATGCTTCCAACGTTCCAATTGGATTGAAATCTCAGAGGCCATAATGCAAAAGTCCTTCAGAGCCTCCAGGCAGCACCGTTCAGACACCAATCCCACGCTCAACGGTACACTCATCGATGCTTCCAAGCCCAGAGAAGACGTTTTCACACATGCCCCTTTGTGCTTTTTCCAAACTTACGGAACTGTGCGGTGCCATTGTCATTGATATTCCCTGCTTTAAAACCAGACTTTGAGTCACCAAAAGATATCGCAGCCATGAGACGAGCAGGAGAGATAGTTTTGGATAGGCTAGTGCACGTGGTTGGGGTCGCAGAGTGTCCAGTGCCTCACTACATCATCCCATTGACTCAATCTCGTCATACCATACTGCATAGTCCGGTTTTCCAACTAGACTATAACGCCGGTTATCTCGCTGGCCCGGCTGCGTCAGCTGTCATCCGCACGCTGCGTTCGATTCGACACCGTGCCTGCTCTACTCGCACTTCGACACTCACTTCCTCGTGAAATGTCTTTTCGCTTTCACCTCACCTTACGCTCCGATTTACCTCATCCTCTCATCAGAAAGTGAGAAGTAACGCATCTGTCATCCATCCCTCGTCTTACCACTGGACTGTAGCCCCATTGCCTCTCCGCCTACAAGCAAAGAGAACAAGCAGCGGTCGAATTTCTCAACGTGACAATGTCGTGAGCATAGACAAGCAGCATGTCGACCGCTAATCGGATAATGGCGTCGCTTGGTAGACCTCTGGAGATAGCGCGATCGATCTTTTCCAGACGTTGGCTAGCTTCGGTAAGTAACGTGCCATCTTCCTTGTTTGATTCCAGGATCACATACTAAGCTCCGATGGCATCGCAATAGCGGTCACGGCTTTAAGCTCGGGGTCCTCAATAGTGAGCTCCAGACTGAGAACACAAAGAAGCAACAACGCTGGAGCAACCGCCCAATATGCCGCACCGGAAATGGAAGATACGGACCCTAATAGTAGCCTGTGTGGGCTGCCGACCATCTGATCTATTCTTTGTCTTTGTCACCCATTCCCTGATCTCTTCCTCAGTCACTTGTGATTTGACAATGTCAATGGGCGACTCAGCACTGAAGCGCTGCTCTTTGTGGTTGACTTTATGCTGGTTCTTCGCTCGTTCGTTCCATTGCTCTTGGGTGTGATCTCCAACATAGCGTTGAGTAGTAGATTGTTGGCGTCTAAACCGATGTGGTGAGACGCGCCTGTTTTGAATCATCAGCATGCGAACGCGTCCAAAAGCGAGACGAGGGACGTGACTTACCGGCAGGAGAACCAGCAGCAGAAGGAGGTCTCGGCGGTGCGGCCTGGGACGGGGTCGCCGGCGCCTTGCCACGAGGAGAAGCCCTGGACGGAGTCGCCAGGTCCTTTCCACTGGTATCAATTCTCCCGAACGGATACCCATCAGCGATGAAACATCCCTCAGTGGTCGTTTCAACCACACAATGAGACATGTCCTTGGACGGGCCCTGGAAGCTCAAAGGATCCATATTCAGTATGCGGGTTTCAGAAGCGCGAACGTGACTTACAACCTCGACCCAGACGTTGCTGTAATCGACGATTCCAACGCTCTGAAAGCCGTCGGCGAGCTGAAAGTTATGGGCTGCCGCGCATCAGATGGAGGATGATATGACAGACGGCGCTCGACGACTGTTATTCGCGCAGCCACTGAGATATATGCATGACCTCAATCTCCAATTCGGGTTTATAAGCAACTATGGTCGGACGATATTTCTGAGGCAGAGGGAGGTTCAACCCGGCCGGCCGGTGGACGGTAGATTACTCTTCAGTAATCCTTTTCCAGCTTTGGATCTGAGTAATGTCCGGAGGGCCTGAAGGGCCAGACATGGTGCAGGCAATCTGTCAGAACGAAAGATAAATAGGATGATATACTTCTGGAAGAAGTCGGGCTCGCCTTGGGAGAGGTTGGAGGAACCAGAAAGCTGGTTGATGCCACGAGCTTAGTTATAAGGACAGAGCCTCAACCACCTGGGCAGTGGATCTGAATACATAGTCGCAGGACGATAATTACGAACATATGGAAGAGCATAAGCAAGAGAGTGCCAGACGTATAGATAAAATGTGTATACATATCTGTGCCTGAGGATGGAGGCTACCACAGCATCTTAAATATTATGTCCATCATAGTCAGTGGAACAAAAGAAGAAACCAGCTTGCTCTGCTCTGACCTCTCTCTCACTTCTAGCTCAATTCAAAGACATTAGTGAGCCTCCATCGTACGGCTTTTGTTGCCAGGACTGTTTCCGCCGTTGCGGAGACACTGGGAATTCTGGCGCTAGATCTGTTGCTCTCGGGGCCAGTAAGTCGGCCTGCTATAGCAAGGATCTGATGTACGCGTAGCTCGCGATTAGACCTAAGTTATAGTTTATGCCTAGGGGCCCAAATTTCTCCGAGTTCATACAGTTGATGCGGAAAGCCGGCATATCGACATGCACATTATCTCCAATGCCGCGCTTCAGTCTTTCCAGACGGGACGACGGAATCTTTTTACGACTTTTTCCCCCTGAATTTCCATAGTTTATGAGCCCGGGTATAGCCCCTGGCCACAAAAGAAACCAAAATTTGAGCATCGCTGCCTGGGACGTCGTGTCTGGATGTCAACGATATATTTATTTTGTCTTGGTGACGGAACCCATTAATTTCAAACATTCAACGAGAATTAAAAAACTAGAAACTAGACCCCTGGGATTGGAAAGCAATATAAAGAGTCGGGAAATATAATCTCGAGGCTGGCATGTCTCCAAACAAACAATGTAGAGATTGAGGATATACATACAGTACCAAGCTTTAAATACCAAGCCAAGGAAACGAACAAATCAAGCATGCTGGGCTAAAGCTTGGCCCATCCACCCAAGCTTTAGCCAATCCTTGGCTTCGACTCAGCTTTACTCGACGACATGTATCTCATATCCAGGGAAAGTCGGTTCACTTGAATGTGGGAATTGCACAGCAATGGGCCACGGATCAATCAGTCAGCCTGGTACAGAGGAGGGGTCTACCGAATGCCAACTGATCCTCCGTACTACTGCCTCAGCAGTAAACCCATCAAAAGCCGGGCGCGACACGCAGTAGACACCTTTTCAATAACTGAAAACAACCTTGTCTTCCAACCCCTAGCGACCGGACCCCTATAGATGCATCAATAACCCGTCCGTGCATTCAATACGTCACATCCGCAGCCCCCCAAAAAGAGACGAATTCTCGAATCCCCATCACCGAAGCTATTGAACACTAAAAAGCTTGGTCGCGAAAACGGAGCACACGATTTTGTGGCTGTCCAACCGCTCCGAACCAGAGGGGGGTGTGCTCCATCGATATGCGCGCCCGCCCCATCCGGCCCGCGTTGATAGTCAGGGGGTAGCCCGCCAAGTTGGATCGTCCAGGTACAAAGCAATGAGAAATTTCGTGAATTACGCAAGATACGCAAGATCGCGCATCAACAACATCACCCAATTCTGTATGGACTGTAATTTAAGGACGATCCGGTGTCCCTTTCGGGGTCCACGGGCGCGAGACGTGAGACAGGAACTGCATCCCCGGCCCCACCGGATAATAATTAATGAAATAATGTAATCGCCGCAGGGTGAGTTTCTATTTTGAATTTTTCTTTTGTTTCATTTCGATGGCTCTCACTGGCCGAGGAATCTGGGGACTTCCTTGGTACAGGGACGCGGACGGAATTACGGGGTTTCAGGGAGTCGGAAATGAAAAGTGTCTGCCTGTAACACGAGCCTCGAATTGACGTAGATTGGAATGCGACACGCCACATGTCGAGCCGAGCGCTGTATGTGGGTTGAAAAAGCCGGTGGCTAGTCAGTAGTCAGTAGTCCAAAGGTCGCGTCCTTAGAGATGGCTCGAGCACGGACGCGCCACGAATCTCACTGGGACTACGGAGTACCTAGGGTAGATATCACCAGCGTGGTGACTGCAGGGACTGCAGGGACTCTTGAGCTCGACTCGGGTGGACTAAAATAGAAAACCATGAAACAATGCGTCCCGAATTCCAATCGACATCATCGGAATCACAGATCATCCTTGGCGGGCGAGACAAGCTTTTTGTCTGATGCACTGCAAAGGGATAGTGACGGGACGATCTGGATTGTACTGTGTACCGTGTCAGGTCTACATTCCTGTCTGCCACAGTTTTGTTTTTGTCTTTTTGGTTTTTGGTGTGTTTTTGGAAGACGATTGAGTGTGGGCTCGCGACATCGGCCAGTCAGGGTCCAGGAATTCGGTATCTTCTGCTTCTGCTGGGACCCTAGGACCCTGCGACCCTGGTGGGGCAAGTGGACCGTGGACGGTTTACTAGCGAATACAAAAAGTGGAGGAAGTTGTCTCAGGGGGGCCGACTATGGGGAATAGTCATTGGCGTATGGATCGAAACAGTGGAGCTTCAGTGCCTTCATAGACCAATCGATATGAAGTCCAGTCTCACAACATCCCATGCGCCGAGATCTGCTCGTTGTCTCAATGGCCTCTCAGAGGATGCTCCAGTGATGTGCGCACCCACCGGCACAGCCCGCTTGATGATGCGTCGCCTGGTCGCGCCATCAAGAGAAAGGGACAGGGAGGGTACATTGTACATGGTACATGGTACATGGCTCCCCAGCGTCATCGCGCGCACCACCGATGTACCCGGAAAACCCCTGGCCCTTTGTAATCCACTTTCCTCCCTCGGACACCAATCACTATTATTCTCCTTCTCTCCCAGGCTCTCTCTCTCTCTCTCTCTGCTCTCTTCTTTCTTTCATCGCTTTCGGTCGTTTATACCAGTCATTCATTCCTTTCCCTTCGTTTCTTCACGCTCGCTTGAGCCTTATCGCTCACAATGAAATACTCCATTCTCGCTGGCCTGTCCCTCTTGGGATCGGCCATGGCTACTGTGCCCTCCATTGAAATCAAGGGCAAGAAGTTCTTCTACTCCAACAACGGCACCGAGTTCTACATTCGCGGTGTCGCCTACCAGGCTGACTACAACGCCCGCAATGGTGGCTCCAGCGGTAGCGCAGACTACGTTGACCCTCTGGCCGATGTCGAGAGCTGCAAGCGCGACATCCCCTACCTGGTCGGCCTCCGATCCAACGTCGTCCGCACCTACGCCGTCGACCCCGCCTCCAACCACGACGAGTGCATGAACGCTCTGGCCGACGCCGGTATCTACGTCATAACCGATCTGTCCTCGCCCGACGAGTCCATCATCCAGAGCGACCCTCAGTGGAACGCCGACCTGTTCACCCGCTACTCCCAGGTCGTCGATGCCTTCGCCAAGTACCCCAATGTCATCGGTTTCTTCGCTGGCAATGAGGTTGCCAACGAGGTCAGCAACACCGACTCCATGGCCTACGTCAAGGCCGCCGTTCGTGACTTGAAGGCCTACATCAAGGAGAAGAACTACCGCACTTCTCTCGCCATTGGTTACGCTACCGACGACGATGCCACTGTCCGTGACAACATCGCCAAGTATCTGGTCTGCGACAACGCTGAGGAATCCATTGACATGTTCGGTTACAACATCTACGAGTGGTGCGGTGACTCCAGCTACCAGACCTCCGGTTACCAGGCCCGTACCGAGGAGTTCAAGGACTACCCGGTCCCTGCTTTCTTCTCCGAGTACGGCTGCAACAACCCCCGTCCCCGTAAGTTCACCGACGTTCCCGTCCTGTTCGGCCCCCAGATGGAGGACGTCTGGAGTGGTGGTATCGTCTACATGTACTTCGACACCGGCAACAACTACGGTCTGGTTTCCACCGACGGCAACTCCGTCTCCACCCTGCCCGACTACAGCAACCTGTCCAACCAGATGAAGTCTGCCACCCCTACCGGTGTCAACAGCGCCAGCTACTCCGTCTCGACCACTGTCGGCCAGGCCTGCCCCACCGTCGGCGGCAACTGGCTCGCCGCCAGCTCCCTCCCTCCCGCGCCTAACGCGGACCTGTGCGAGTGCATGTACAACTCCCTGGACTGCGTCCCCGTCGACGACATCTCCGACAAGCAGTACACCGAGACCTTCTCCTACCTCGGCGGCAAGGACGGCGTCATTGATGGTGTCACCGGTAACGCTACCACCGGTGTCTACGGTGCCTACTCCATGTGCAACAAGATGCAGCGTCTGGCCTTCGCCATGAACCGCTACTACGAGGTCTCCGGCAAGTCCGAGAAGGCCTGCGGCTTCGGCGGCGCCGGCCAGCTGGTCTCCGGCAAATCTGCCTCCGGTGCCTGCGCTTCTCAGATGAAGCAGGCCGGTGCCGCCGGCACTGGCACCGTTGCCGGCACTCTCGCTGCCTCCAACGGCGCTGCGTCCGGCGCTTCCTCTGCCTCCACCTCCACCTCCAAGGGTGCCGCTGCCGGTATTGTCGGCCCCAAGGCCGTGCACGTCGGCTCGTGGCACGCCGGTGCTTACCTGGTTGCGGCTGTGGCCTCCGGTGCCTTTATGATTATGCTGTAAGCCAGGTATAGAAAATTGGCCCTTTGTGAATCTTCTGTATTTTGGTGTCTTATTTACTGGCATGCTGGTGGCTCATTTGATCTATCATCTGCCCTTTCTTGTATCCGTCCTCTTTGGTAACCCTGTTCATATATAATTTTGGTCCTGAATAGCAAGCAGGTGTTCTTTTGTTACATTTCCCCTTTTCTTTCTACCTTGACATACCCAAAGTGTGTGGGACCCTGGTCCACCTTGATTTAGTTTCTCCGGATAACTGCAGACGAGATTCACTATTGCACTGTCACTCAGAATCATTCGGAAGATACCTAGAGACTTATGAGAAAGACCTCTCAAAGACATTATAGAAAGACCTTGCGATTGTGGGATGACAAGCCGGGTGACTAGATTTACGGCAACGGAGGGCGTACCAACCCATCGTCTCATTATGCAACGTGAAAATAGTCTGTTTTGAGACTTGGATCCTGGATCTCAAGTTCGGGGCCGCACATTCTGATTGGCCAAATACTTCAACTATTTTTGGTTAGGGATTTCTGACCAATATGAGGCAAAGAAAAGGGAGGGGAAACTGATCACGGGAAACAGAGCAGCACCTTGAAGGGTTCTCATAAAATCCATGCCAACTCCAGGTTAAGACATATTTTTTGAAATTTTTTCCTTTGCAATATATACTATACCACGGGCTCTGATGACATTTTACTCTCACCACACCATTTTGGAGCTACTCTGCGCAAATACATGATGCCCAAAGGTTTGTGAAGGCACTTCGGCTCTCTTTTTGCTTGTCAAAATTTAAACTTTGAACCAGTTACTGAACGGAAGTCTCATTTGGTCGGAAAACGGTGTTCGCAGGCTCCCACAGCCCTGCCGAAAGATGAAGCAAGTAGTGATGGGATATGTGAGACGTCGACACACCGAGGCGGACTATGTGGATTACAGGAATACAGAGAGAATTTGAAGAAACAGGAGCAAAGTCTCAAACAGGAACTTCAAGAACTAAAGAATGGGCAAAAATGATGATGCCCTAAAAACGCTTTTATGAGATGGGCCGACGGAAATCATGTATATAACAAGTTTGTATTCATCTCACCGAGGAAATTCTAGAGAGTGATCTCATTCCATCATCTCAAGGTCCCTTTCTCTTAAAGTTTAATAGATATGCAGGAACAGCGAGCATCGCGAAGGGCCCTGACCTATGACATCGAACTCAGAGAGGACAATATTCCTCTGCTTGGATATTCTTATTATCTGACCGTGATCAGAGACATGACCCCCAAACAGACTATCGCGATCATCGGCAGTGGCTGGGGAGGATATAATCTGGCGCACACGCTGGATACCAGCAAATACGATGTGATTGTGATTTCGCCCGAGGCTACTTCAGTAATCACCCCGCTTCTGGCCAGTGCAGCCTGCGGTCTGTTCTATCCGCAATTGGCTCAGGAGCCTATCCGACGCAAGCACCTGGACGTGCAATACGTCAAGGCCTACGTCCAGGACATTCAGTTCAAGGAGAAGACCATGATATGCCAGCCTGCATTTGATTCGCTCAAAGACGAGCAATTCAAGATTTCCTACGACAAGGTGGTGATCGCTCCCGGCTGCTCGACTAACACCTTCAATACCCCTGGAGTGGATGAACACGCCTTCATGGTGAAGAATGTCAAAGACGCGAACGCCATCCGCGACAAGATCAATGAAAACCTCGAGATTGCCTCGCTGCCATGCACCACAGAGAGCCAGCAGAGGCAGCTCCTGCATATTGCTATCGTCGGCGGCGGACCGACCGGGATCGAAATCGCCGCCGAATTAACCGATCTGTTCAAGGGCGATCTGATGGAACTGTACCCGCATCTGCGGGGGAAGGCGTCCGTGACGGTCCACGACGTGGCACCAAATATCCTGGCTCCCTTTGACCGCAAGCTCTCCGAATACGCCCAGGAGTCCCTGCAGAAGCACAAGGTCGAGATCAAAGTCAACTCGCATATCACCAACGTCACGAGTGATACCATTGAGACCCGAGAAGACGGTAAAGCTGCCTACGGTATCTTGATCTGGGCCACGGGGAACAAAGAGCGGCCCTTAGTCGACCAGCTCAACGTTATGAAATCCAACCATGGCCTCAAGCGCATCCTCACCGACGACCGTCTCCAGGTCCTCGGCACTAACGGCACTATCATCCCCGATGCATATGCTATCGGCGATGCGGCTGACATCGACGGCGCCAGTCTGCCCACCACCGCTGAGGTCGCCGTCCAGAAAGCAACCTATCTGGCTCGTTCGTTCAATGCCGCCGCTTCTGGTAGAACGATAGAGCCCTTCAAGTACCAGCAGCGTCCCCTGATTACATACACCGGTGCCGGTGACGGCGTGGTCATGGGAAAGCATGGCCACGAATATACAGGGTATGGAGCCTGGTTGAGCTGGCGGTCGGGTAATTTCTTCTGGACTCGTTCCTGGAAGCGGAAGCTTATGATGATTTTGGCTTGGATCATGGACTGGGTTGACGGACGAGAGATGGCCCGTTTTTAAGCGCGGTCATCTATGATACCACTCATTTACATATAAAGTACTTCATGTTTTTATATATATTTTCTTTAGCGTAGGGATGCGGGGCAGGAAGAGGGCAACCTTGGGGTGTTGTAAAATAATTTCTTTTTCCTTTTTTACAAACCTCTATGCATTAATATACGGAGAATCCATGAAGATGGAAATTACCGAACTTCTAGAAACGAAATAAGTTGAGTTGCTCTGGCTTGTTGGTCGGATCTGATCAGCTCTTTGCCGGAATCATAAAGCACCGAACGGAGATTTAGCGTGTGAGTGTGCTGATCAGTTTAGTAGGAGTTTAATAGGGTAATCTTCGGTTCCGGCCGTTTGTGGCTGACGCGGGAAGATAAAACAAGCCGAAACTATAGGGCCTGACTGATTAAGTTTGTTCCCTTGGATTCATCAGAATCGACCGCTACTATTACTTTTTCGAAATTGTTCGTTTGCGTAGATGGAATTTGATTAAACCGGTAAGCTATGTTTGAAACAGCGTTAATTGCGTCATAGAACGGAAGCTAACCTAACGTCCGCCGAACTAAACCCGCCCAGGTCGACCAGCAATTCGCCTACAGATAGATTGTTAAGATCATCCCTAAGTTACATGATCTTCCCGCTGGGCAAAAGACCACTATGTCAACACTCAGGATGACATGCCTAGACCGAATACGTATAGTAGCGCGCTAGTTGGAGATTTGTTCTCTCACCAGTATAGTGGCCTTAACATAGATTCAGTAAACACAGAGATTCCAGAATCAGTTCCAACACAGCCTTGGACACTATTATAAATAGAGCGGTGTGACATAAACTGGATCTCATCTGCAGGCTTCCGGCATCCTTGAAATTAGCGAGAATTTGATTGGTCTTCGTAGAATACGAGCCGTTGTCAATCGTCGTAGATGTAGAGAGCACTGTGGTCTCAAAACTTCCGGCCCGTAGTTTCCGATGAAGGGACCCTGCTGACGAACGACATTTTGCGGGCTTGATTAGATTTCGCAGCCATAATCTACATGTTCAGGCGCAGCTTGGCGTAGGGTCTCCGGAACTCATCCTTCAATAGCGTTAGCCCTAGTACAGCCATCACTGCAGTGTATATCCATGCGAGAACGTAGTACGGGTCAAAACACAGCTATGAAGGGAGTCCCAGTATTCTATCCGTCCATAGGTAGTGTATGATTTGCGCCATCAGCCGGCCTCGTGGTGGCGCCACCCTTGCATCAAGACGTCATGATGAGCTAAGGGGGATTGTCTCATATAGTAAAAAAATCCACCAATGAGCAATAATGAAGTCCTTACCTACCGTATAGACAGTCAGAATACTGGCCTACTTATTGTAATTTAGCCCTCGCGCTGTGTTGTTCATGATGCCCATGATCACATTACAACTTTCAGGCTGGCACTGATCATCAACTTTCACACTTTCAAAATGGACCGTCGGCCTCGAGTAACTCAAGAAGCATCATCAACCAACGAAATCCCGACAATGGACTCAACTGGTTCACTTACACGCTCTGCGTCATACCCTGCGCCTGCTCCTGAGGCTTCTCAGAAGCCTACCACAACGAAAGGCGTGAACGGACCACATGAGAACTACCAACAACAACTGAAAGTGGCTTCTACCGAGCTTCTCAACGACGAAAGAGTGGGATCTGGATCAAAAGCTGGAAGATGTCTCCAGAATGTACTTATGGAGACTGAGCATCGTCTAAGGGAGCAGCGAAGGAACTCTCTTCACAAAAAGGGTTTCAAGTGAGCGGTTCTGTTTTCTCTGCTCTCATGTATTACCAAAATGGTCTTTAATCGAGACTTTTGCGAAACCTTTGAGACGGGCCTTCTGAGGAGAATGCGTATTGCTACATCTAGGAACGCTGGATGTAACACCTTCCGCTGCGTGGTGGGGGAGACCCTTGTCGGCCGGGGGAAGGTGAAAAGGATGGCAGACTTGGTATACGTGGATTTATTTTGGCGTGGGTTCGTTCTTTGGGGAAAATTTGCGATGATATTTGGAGCATTGACGGTTCATTCCTTTCTCTTCGATTCTTTCCTGAACTCTATTTTCAAGAGCCTTGTATATTTTAGGTTAACTAGTCAGCTCTTAACAATTTCTCTTGGTACATACATTGATCTATGCACATATGCTAGGCAAATACAAGGCCAGAGACTTACCCGAATGAGTACTCACTGGCCCATATCAGCTTGGTCATCACTGGGATTCGTCAGGGCAATATCAATGTCCTCAGGAGCACGGTTATATCTCATGAACAGAATACCCCAGATATTTTAGACCTTCCAGATACCACGAAGGCAATGGGCGCTGATTTCAGGCGCTCGAATGTGGCCAGAGTGCTTGCATCTGTGAATGCATGGAATTTCCAGGGAGCTAATTCATTCATTATATGCGCAACCTTGAGAAGCATGAATGAATTTTAGCAAACTTTTGAAAAGTAACGTACAGTAGTAATCAATCTTCATTCAAGTAGCTTCAGCACTAGGCACTGAGTTTCTTTAATCGGGCCTAAGATAGCCGAGATACGTCATTCTCAAATAGATCTTAGCTTTCTCTGAGTTCATGCTTACTTTAACTTGTTTTTAGAGTCACTGCAACCCGACCAATTGCCATAAGCTCAGAGTTGGTCTGCCCATGCACTAGGCAAAACTTTTGACCATTTGTTCATGAAAGTCTAGGGAAATAGACCTATCTCGTTCTTTGAGAAATAGAATGCGTCTCCCTGTCCTATTCTAAGGTCGGCTAATCTCTCCCAAGGCTGTTCAGCGTTAAACCAAAAACCAGAAAAACGAGGATGCGTGCGGCCTGTTGATCAAGACAGAAAGTAGATCCTTGGCACTGATTAGGGCTACGGTTAATATACATCTGGGATCCAGAGCTTGAATGACGACCAAGAGATATCAAATATGCAATTGGAGAGACAGGTATAGACTGCAGGAACACAAAGATTGTTAATCAAATGGTCCAATTGCAAATGTACAGTGCGAGGTTCAACTTGCAGTTGAGCTTAGCGCAACATCAAGGCACTATCAAAACAAGTGAACTTTCAGCACCCCAAAAAGCCGCACGACTCATCGCCGACTCATCCTCCTGTCCGCACGATTGGCCGATGTGAACCCGCGTAACGATGTTCGCCATGACTGACGCGACTGCGTCCTTGATGCGCCCTGCTCCCCTCGAATCGTCTATTGCGCCTTTCTCCCCCCTCAACCTGTACTCCAAGCACTCTGAGCAATCCGAAGATATGCCGAGGGGACGCTCCAAGGCCAAGCCCAAGCGCAAGCGCGCCCCCCGCCCCCCGCCTGTCGACATGGTTCTCATGGATGAGATCGAGAGAGCCTTCCTGAAAGCCAAGGAGGCTGGCCGCGCTGCGTTGGTCACCTACTTGCCAGCTGGGTTCCCGATTCCGGAA
The DNA here is from genome assembly GCA_027569585.1 of Penicillium silybi. Classification (NCBI taxonomy): domain Eukaryota; kingdom Fungi; phylum Ascomycota; class Eurotiomycetes; order Eurotiales; family Aspergillaceae; genus Penicillium; species Penicillium silybi. The sequence goes on along the minus strand of JAPDFI010000001.1, from coordinate 1,601,215 downwards.
CTGACCCATATGATCATGCTCGAGATGCAGACTGCCGGTGCCGGTGGGTACCTCATTGTTGATGAGAGTTGCTCGAAGAACACTCACTGACCTTGACCTGACAGACATGATTGAACTCGGAGAGCCCTTCAGCGATCCTTCCCTCGACCATGAGCTCATTCGCGCTGCCCACGTGCAAGCCATGAAGTTTCATCTCCCGGGGGACTTTGAAGGCATAGCATCTTGCGTCCAGGAAGCCCGCAAACTGGGCTTGAAGATTCCCGTGTTCGTTCGGGTTCATGGGATTACGGTGCGCCAATATGGCGCCGAGAACATTGTGAAAGTGTGCATCGGCAAGTCTGTCCGTATCAACGGCATCGTGTTCCCCGATGCAACCTGGGAACAGGTGGAGCAGATGAGCAAGGCCTGCAAGAAGAATGGGTATGTGGCCCCGGCCCGGATGCACCTTGATAACCACATCGGCTAACACTTCATGCAGAGTCGCATACGCACCCCACGTCGGACCCGAGAAGACCAACGAAGCTGTGCAGAAGCTGTGCCGTCTCTCCAACGGCCTAGTCTACATCGCTGCTGGCTCCTGGGTCGCCGGCCGCAAGCAACAGATTGATAAGGAGATCTCCAGGATCCTCAACCAAGTCGAGAGCAACACGAAGTACAAGGGTGCGCGCCTGTTGGAGCTCGGCAGGGGTGACTTCAACAACTGTCTCAAGATGGATAACCTGGCTGAAGGCCTCGTTCTCGGCCACTCCATTCTCAACGCTACTGTCGATGCCCTCGACGGATACATGAACGCCTTGCGAGCTGACGAGAAGGCCCCATTTTGCTTGACTCAGCTCCGGCACTACATCGAGACTGTGATGACCGAGCAGAGCAGAGCTTATGCGCGACGACGCATCTTCCAGATGGCTGGATTGTGAGATTTCCCGTCCCTTTGTGTTATCAATGAATTGAGTGCATGGATACCTGCTAATAGTTGGTTTCTTTTCAAGCATACAGTGATATGAAGACCCTTTACAAATTCCGCAAGGCGAACTGGCGCGGAGGAAGTGGGACTACCCACTAGGAGAGGCATGAACAGATGTCCCAGGAGAGAATGATGAACAAACGTAGTTGGAGAGGAAGATGAACAAATGTGCCGAGATTTATAAGGCCAAGGAATGTCCCAGATCTATTCAAGAAGCTTCTCACCTTCCTCACTGGAAGCCAGGCTAGCAAACTGAATCGCCCGAATAGCATGTCCCTTCCACATAAGAAGCATGACGAAGAAGAAAGAGAACACCGCAAAGAAGGCCATCATACCGTACACCCAACCAACGTCCACAGCTGCAACCCACGGATTGATATAGAAGCTGATAGTCAACCCATAGACAATACGATAAGCACCGATCACAATACCCGCTTCAGCTGGATACTTCGTGAAGCATTCAACAACATAGTTAACGGTAACAGGCACACTGGCCAGAGACCCAATGGTTACCAGGAAGACCGCCAGCGCCAGGACCATATAGTGCAAATGGTACTGCAATGCAGCGCCAAAAATCCCAAGACCGATCGGGTTGATGACTAGACTGGGAAGCCAGAGGACGTGAAGCCGGTACTCCGGCTTCCATGCCCCGTTGTTATGGCGCCGCGCCAGAGCAAGTGGGATACGGTCGTTGAGGTAATGTCCAAAGAAATGCACGACTATAATACCGATCCAGTGGCAGAAGGTAAACGCCGCGTTTTGCTCTAGCGTGAAGCCATAGCCGCCTTCTGCGACGGGTTTCTGGAGCCAGACTGGAGTCAAGGCGTTGACACCGACGTAGAAACCGAATGAGATTAGAGTGAAGATGCCCATAATGATCGTCACTGGACAAATGCCAATGAGGAAGGGGGTAGCAGCTATTCTCGCCTAGAAGTATCGTTAGAGACGTGTTGAGAAAGTCGAAGAAAAACCTACAGTTTCTTTCCAAGTCGTCGGCAACACAACACTTTGCCCAAAAAAGAAAGTCGCAAGCCGGTTCGCAACCAAGCCGCGCGGAATTTCAAGATTATTCTCCAAACAACTTCGATCGAACCCAGTTTCTTCCAGAAACAGGAAACAGCAAATAAGCGTGAATCCAAGGAGACCGACGGTCCACCAGAACTCCACAGGGAAAAAGGCCCTAGCAGAGATAAAGCCCGAGAAAGTCGGTCCCGCAATAGTACCGAATAAGAAGGCCATATGGACAGCGCTCAATGCCCGTCCACGCTGATGCAGGAAGAAAAGATCAGTGACGATGCGCGGGCCCAGGACTGTAGGGACAGCGCCGAAGAAGCCAGCGAAGAGCCGCGAGATAATGTACGGGATATAGTCGTCTGAGTGGGTCATGACGGCGCCCCAGACCTGGCAGACTAGTGTGCATAAAATGCACCAGAAGATGACGGAACTTCGGCCCAGGATGTGTGAGATTGGGGCGAAAAAGAATGGTCCTGCTGCCATACCAGCTAAGGCAGCGGAGTTCTGGGTGGCGTTAGGGGACTTCAGGCATGAGGGTGATAGTTGCATACCGCGTAGGACTCTTGCAACTTGGTCTTGTGGTACAGCTTCTCCTGATCCGCGAGGTTGAGCTGTCCCGACAGAGGCGCAATCGCGCCGGAGAAGGAAGCAAGGCATAGTATGGCGAGGATGACATACTTTCGCCTCAAAGTCCAGTTCTAGGCTCTATTTAGTAGATACTTCGTAAAGATGAGCCTTGAAGACCAGGGCATACCAGGGGATCTCGAGGGTGGGTACTGGGCTGGGGAATCAAGACGAGGTGATCGTGGCCATGCTGAGGAGCAGACGTCTCAACGTCCGCGGGCTCTTTGAGGTCCATGATTAACACAGTGCAGCTACCGGTAAAGTCTGGACGCGTGTATGTTATCCCTTTCTTTTGCGTAGGGCTGGCATGCAAAGAGCGGGGCTTGGCACTAGCTTTATTTTGCGGCCGCGCGCCGGGGCTAGACGCGTCAGCTTCAGCTACACTGTTCGTAAATGCACCCTTGAGGTCTGTTCGTGAGCTGAATACGAGCAACGCAGATCTTGGCTACGGATTTGGCTGAAGCTTGGTGTAGGTTGTGTTTACGGTTCGACTAGGAGCCTTTGACGGGAAGATGGAAGGTGTGCAAGCCCCATTCTTGTCCCTTATTCCCTTGTAGGCGTCTCAGGGTTTTGCGGTCTATGCCGTCAGCGAATCGGGAGCATATTGAAGCCCGTTACTGTATGTGTAAACGCCGTGTGGGTGTTTGTCAAACATCACTACTCAGGTGGCCGCTGCCGAGTCTCCCGAGACTCGGCAACAAGGCCGATCGCGCTGTCACCGCGGGAAAAAAAAGACCCACACCCGGTGACAAGTTCGAAAGCCCGAGCTGCAGGACATTTTGCATGAAAGGAAGATCTGCTCCAAGTCAGGAAGTTCCTGATAAGGATCCTTCGCTAACATGATAATGAAAATGGCAATAGATCAGAGGATAAAGTTCCACCAAATAGTCTAAGTATGGGATCCTCCGCCTCGGCTCCAAGGCTGACAGGTCTGCGCTAGATTGGTTCAGGAACCGAGACCCTTCTCCAATCAGAGGTAAAAATGACATAGAAAGTTAGTAGCTACAGAATCTATTATCCACGTACTTGTCGATAACCTGCAAGTATCACCAAACAACCTCCAATTCGAGGTCAAAGTGGGTCTCTGATAACAATCGGCAACAGCATCAACACGCCGAGAGCCCGAAATACAAAAATGCCCGATCAGCATGAAATTTGTGATCGTTCCAAACTGCATTCTCAACATAGAGAAAAGCCATGATACACCCGATAATACCTTAATTCTTACTTCTAATTCTCACCTCATTATCAAAAATGGCATCACCAGACCTCGAGGGTCAAAAACCGACACCACAACTGGATTCTCCCCACGACTCTGACACAGACTCAAATACACCGACGAAACCCTCACTACAAAATGGCTACAACATCCCAACATGGCGCAAATGTCTCATCTTATTCATCGTCAGTTGGATGACCCTGGCAGTAACTTTCTCGAGTACCTCACTACTGCCTGCGACACCAGAGATCGCAAAGGAGTTCTCGACTTCTACAGAGATTCTCAATGTGATCAACGCAGGCGTGCTGATTGCAATGGGCTTTTCGTCATTCATCTGGGGTCCCATCACGAATGTGTTCGGACGCAGAGCAGCGTATAATGCGGCCATCGTTGTCCTCTGTGGTTGTTCTGCCGGCACGGCGGCCTCGATCGATCTGCACATGTTCATTGCCATGCGCTTGCTCAGTGGGTTTACGGGGACATTTTTCATGGTTGCCGGACAGACTATCATTGCGGATATCTATGAGCCGGTTTGTCTTTTTCGTATTTCACTCGCGTTCACGAGACTGATATCCGGTTTAGGTCGTGCGGGGGACTGCAGTTGGATTCATGATGGTTGGTTCCGTCAGTGGACCGGCTATTGGTATGTTTCGATTTGTTTCAATGTACACGAGGAACTGACCGTATCAGGTCCTTGTATTGGTGGAATCATCGTGACCTTTTCCCAATGGCGCATCATCTACTGGCTCCAATTCGGCATGACTGCACTCGGTCTCGTGCTCTCTCTTCTATTTGTACCAACAATCAACAACGAGAGAGAGATGGAAACGGCAACCAGTGCTCGAACCGTCCGCTCAGTCCTGAGCATGTTCAATCCTCTCCGCATTTTCCGACCATTCATCTACCCGAACGTGTTCCTCTGTGTACGTCCAACCCCGAGAGACTTGGAGCCCAGCTAACCGAAATAGCACTTCACCTGCGGTCTCCTCGCCACATTCCAATACGCAATCCTCACATCCGCCCGCTCAATCTTCAACCCCCGCTTCAACCTCACCACACCCCTGGTCAGCGGTCTGTTCTACCTTTCCCCGGGAATGGGCTTCCTCATCGGAAGCGTGCTCGGTGGCAAGCTTTCGGATCGCGCGGTGAAGAGGTGGATTGTCAAGCGCAACGGCGTGCGTCTCCCTCAAGATCGCCTGAATAGTGGCCTGATCACTCTGGTCTTTGTACTCCCTGCCGCGACCCTGATCTATGCATGGACCCTGGAAGAGGGCGTCGGTGGTATGTCTTTGCCGATTATCAGCGCTTTCTTTGCTGGCGTGGGGTTGCTGGGCACATTTAATGGGTTGAATACGTATTCAGCCGGTGAGTTCCGAGGGACGCTTCGCCAATTCCGTGTATGCTGATAATTGATTGCAGAGGTGATGCCGCATATTCGTTCCGAGGTGATTAGTGGCAAGTACGTCGTGCAGTATATTTTTGCTGCGGCCGCAACAGCAGCTGTCCAGCCTCTGATCAACTCTATCGGTGTTGGTTGGACATTTACGATTTGTGAGTTCTTGGACGCTAGAAAGTAGTGTAAGGCAGTATCTAACATACGACTTTAGGTGTTTTCTTCGCCCTTATCGGTGGTGTCTTCGTCTTCTTGATCGTGAGATGGGGACTTGACATGCAGCGATGGGTGGAACGAAAGTTTGGCCTTGATGCCAAACCCTCATGATGACGACTATCCTACATTTGTGTTTGCATTTTGGCTTTTGAATGCGGTATATTTATTGCATAATAGATATAGAGGACATGGACATGACCGATGAAATAGAAGATGGATAATTAATTGACCGTTGGAATGACCTCGGACAGGATACAGACAGCAGATGTAGTCTTGCGGCCGTGCAGGAAATGCGGTTGGTCGAAACGCCGAGAGAAATGCAACGTTCGGAGGAAATCGCCGAGCTCTCGGCAAAACGTTTGCGATCGCCGAACGGGTGTCACCTTCGGTCACTTTCTGCACTGACCGATCCTGACAACCATAATGGCCCTGACAAAATGACCCGAGGCATAGAGCTGAAACGTCGTTCTATCTTCTCCGACGAAGGCGACCGACAGCATAAAAGGAAGTTTGTCGCGTGCGTAGCTCCTCTTTCTCCACATCTCACCATCACCACTTACTGACCGTCTACAGCTGCCAACGATGCCATGCACATAAAATCAAATGCTCCGGAGACCAGCCATGTAGCAAGTGTCGCTCCGTGGGCTGCGCAGATGAGTGTGCCTATGCCCCAAGAGACCGTCAGGTCAAGGTCAGCGAAAAGTATGAACAAGCCCGTGCTAGGGACGTCAATCAAACACTAGCTCTAACGGGATGCTTCCAGTTATCTCGATCAGCTCCTTGCGGAGAATCGGCGCTTGAAGGAACAGTCGGTCACCTCGGCCAATGCGGCCGAAGCCAATGAGCCTTCGAATACAGAACGGTATATCACCACATCCACATGATGAGGTCAAGGTCTAACAAGACGTACAGAGGTCCATCTAGAGTAGATGCACCGGATGCAACTAGCATTCAAAACCCGATCATCGGTGACCGTGCCTGGTTCCACCGCTACGACCCATCCTCGCCGCCAATCTACATAGGCGAAGCAGCTTGTTCGGCCTTTGCAACGCGTTTCCGTCGCTTCCTCACGGGAAATAATTCCACTGCTCACATTGCCCGAACGCAATGGGAACGCGAAGAAACCATCGCCGCGGCAGCCAACGAGGCCGATGCCCAGTGGCCGAGCCTGCATCACGCCAGGCTGCTGGTGCGCATTGCCATCCACCAAATCGGATACCTGTACCATCTCATGATGCGCAAATCAACCCTCGACAAACTCGAAGAAATCTATCAAAATGAAGCCTTCGACTGCACAGCCAGCAAGTGCAAATTCTTCGCCCTGTTCGCCTTCGGACAAGCATATTCCATCCGCTCTGAACCGACCTCCGGATCCCGCGTGCCCGGAACCGCATACTTCGCTCGAGCAATGAGCCTAGTCCAAGTCCTCCCCGAGCGAACAAGCATCACGCACCTAGAAACACTCCTCCTACTAGTAAGGTCCCCGTCACCAAATCAAGTTCACCACAAACTAACAATCAAGTCTCTCTTCTCCTACTACCTCAACCGCCGCCACTCGGCCTACGTCCTAATCGGCAACGCAATGCGCATGGGCCTAACAATAGGCCTAAACCACAACATCCCCGAATCCCAACTAATCGACCCAGTCGAACGCCAACACCGCATCGAAATCTGGTGGACAATCTACATCTTCGACCGAATGTGGGGCTCAAAGATGGGACTCCCCATGCAAATCCTCGACGAAGACATCCACGTCGACATGCCAAGCACCGTCACCCCAACCTGGCGCCACGAAGAAGAACTCTCTGACACAGCATACATGACCGCCAACATCAAACTCGCCCGCATAGTCGGCGAAACGATAACGAAACTCTACAGCCGGCGCAAATACCAAGAAAAATTCCTGCAACGCGTGCAAAAGTTACTGAAAGCCTTGAAAGACTGGGTCGAGACGCTTCCGGAAAGTCTCCGGCTCAACATGGAAGATCTGGAGTCTAGCAAGAAACCGGTTGTCTCGTTACATATGGCGTTTAATCAATGCGTTATCCTGACGACCAGACCGACGCTGCTGCATCTGCTCATCACGCTGCGCAAGGAGAAGAATATCTCCGTCGGCTCGGTCTCAAAGCCCGTGCTTACGTTGAGTGAGGCGTGTATACATGCAGCGAGGCATTCGCATAGTATGATCCTTACGCGCTGGATAAACGGGACGATGCCGACATTCGGATACTTCCATGCACATTACCTGTTCTCGTCGGCGCTGATCTTGGCAATGTCGAGTTTTGTGCCGATTGGGAATCCTAGTGATATGGGTGGGTTTGATTCCGCGCTCGACCTGCTACGGTCGATGACGGAGAATGGGAACCTTGCTGCGGCCGAGTTTTATCATAATCTGGAGCAGGTCAAGGGTTGTCTGGATGGGTATCGGGGAACGAGTCGGCCGCGTGGAGGCGGTTCCGACGTGACTGTTCCGACTGCTACCGCTGCACCTGCGCCGCCGGGTCTAGCGCCCACGTTACCAGTGCCTGGTATCTTGCCAGTTATGCCGGAGAACGAGTTGCTGGCTGGCTCGGGGCTGGAGTATGCAGTGCAGAGGGAGACGATGGCGGGGTACACAACGGAGATGGCGTTTTTGGAACCGACGATGCAGGATTTCTTGGCGCAGTCGGATATTGATCTGGGGTTGTTGCATCCTGTTGATACGTTTTTGAATGAGGCGGAGAACCTTTATACGTGTCATGAGTTGTAGGTGCTTTGGGGGGGTTAAATTGGGTTTACAATTGAGGTTTGGAAATTCCTTTTATGGTCCATGACATTATTATAAGATACTACTGGGCGCATGGTTCGTGAGAAGATCGTATCGGGCGTAAGCTGGGTAGGAGGAGTAAGTTAAGTTATGAAGTGATTGACTGGCAGATGGAATATTGATATGGGCGTAAGCTGGGTTTACTGTGAGTGTCTCTTGGAGGGAATGACGATCACATAATTGAAGTTGGCTGAAGGATTAGAGCGTGCGTTGCGAAATCGAGGAATTCGAGTTAACGGAGGCATAAAGGTCGGGCGATCTCAGAAGAGATATACCAAATGATCACCCGCGAACGAACACCGGAGATGCGTGCTCTTCCAATGCTCAGGCTGTAGAAAACGCCAAATTGTACTATTTAAGACGCTGGAATCGAGGTTGCACATAATTGAAATAGAAATCATCACCGGTGTCAAGCGGGTGTTACGGGTAGAAAGAATGATGATACGATATAATACGTAACATCCGGACCAGCGAGGCTAGAAACGGAAGGACCAGAGGATACGCGAGGAAAAAACCTGGTCCAATTACGGTCAGATCTCAATATCCAAGGAAAATCTCACTCCATGCCGAGAGATGATATCCCTACAGACAAGCCAGGCTCGCTGCGAGGACTCATCCTTGGTAGACATCTCGCGCAGCCAACCGACAGCCTTCTTGACTTTGGCGGCAAGAAGAGTAGCCTCGGCAGTTCCAGGTAGTGTACGAGTGAAGAGTTCAATCAGGAGAACAGTTGTAGACTGCATGACATAGTGCAAGACACACCACCAGGGAGAAATGCCGTAAAGCCAGGATGCATCGGCCTCATCGGGGAGGAGGTCAAGCATCTGCGAAGCCACTTGCACGCACATTGCTGCCATTTTATCACATGTTGATCCCAGTGATCCAGTGGTGGGTGTGTTTGCAAGGCGACGGAGACAGGGCTGGGAGATCACGAGCTTGGTAGTGTAGAATCGGAAGGCGAGACTAGCGCGTTGGCGTATAAAGGGGAGAGAGGCGTCCAATTGTGTAAAACCGAATTCCACCGGGAGGCGGCCGAGCCAGTTGTCGGCGTGGTTGTTGAAAGTATTAATCGCCGTCTCGATCTCCCCCCAGGATCGACGCGCAGCCCCAGGAGAGTACAGGGTTTCGATGGCCTGCCGCATCAAGAACGCCAGGTCCACGGCGTACAAGAAGTATAATGAGACGTTGGGAGTCACTCTGTCTGGTCCGCGGCTGGCGGAAGAAGCGCGGTCGGTCGAGGCATTAGCGAGACTAGACACAGCGTCGCGAGAGGAAAGCAGAGAGTTCATTAGGTAGTTTCGGGTGCCCTGGTCGGTGATGAGTTGCACAACTTCTTCGTCCCAGAAATCCTCCTCTCGATAGGGAATTGGAAGGGGTGTGGTGCAGAAAACCTGGTCGGAGCTAGGCGGACGTCCAGTCATCACACACAGCACCGTATCCAACATGAACAACGCCCACCACACGCGGTACCGAGTTTCCTTGGATAAGTGTGCAATACTATCGGTGTCGCTCCTCAAATTGAGACCCATTGCCACCGCGGATCGAATCGCGATCCCAAGAATTCGCCATGACCTAGGCAAGAGAAAAGCCGTTAGTTGGGCACTGTGATTCTGAACCAGGGTGCGTACCGGTTGACTTGGCCAGTGGAAAGGAGGTAAAAGGCAGCCAGCCCTTCAACCTGCACCTGCTGCAAATTGGGATGATCCAGCAGAACCACGTTGCCAATGCTCAGCCGCCACGCCCGTGCAAAAAACACCAAGTCCTCATCGGGATTCACCAGCGGTTGACTTTCTGCAAGCAAGGAGTATTTCGCCGCGATGGCAAAGATCAGATTCAGCACTGCCAGCCATCTCTTCCCAGGACGCACATTCGCGCTGGAATAGAAAGACCGGTACTGGGCCAGAAAAATCTCTTTGCCAATGACCGGGAAGGCAGGATGCACTGCCTGGAAGTAGTTTTCGACGAGCTTGTCAGCAAGGTCTTGCTGAGCCCGTTCCATGGGATCCACGTTTTGAAGGATTGAGATCTCTCGATCGTCCTGAAAATAGTTCAAGGATGAAATGGATGGCCGATCGGTGTTGTCGCTGGCGGGAGTTGCGCGGCCTTGATCGAGGTCTCGCTTGAGTCTGTAAAGCCATGCCATCTCCGAATGCTCTCCCACAAAACCCACCGCCTGAACCTTTTCATCGCGGTTGAAATCCTCCTCGGTGTGATCAAGCATCGTCAAGGGATAGCCCGAAGCTCCAGGCTCTGAAAGCCCAGAACTGAAGATCTGAACATGACGTTAGATATGAGGAAAAATAGAGAAAGGATGCTATTTTTGGAAGGCATATTGGGGGCGGGCTCACTCGGACTAATTGGCCTCCTACTCTGGGTAGGGTCTGATCAACCCGTTGGGCCGATGAAAAATCCAGCCTCGGGTAGAGCTCTCGCAGTAGATTTTCATAAGTGTTGACTTGTGAGGTAAGATCATCCAGCTGTCTGAGCCCCCAATTAGAAATATGGTCGGAAATTATTCTACGTGTCAACGCACTTAAGCAATTTCTCGCGTTTCCGATCACCATAGGAGCACGGCATGGCCGCATCCTGGCATCGTTGACAGGCGGGGCGATGGCCGCTGCATTTAGCCTTTTGTTCTCGACAGTTCTCGCATGCCCGACTGACTCGGCCACTGTTGGTGGTCCAGGTACTGGGGTAGGCGGTTCGGGGGATGGGGACTTTCGCATTCACATATCGGTCGCCGGGGTTTGGAAGGTCATCACGACCAGTGAATCGGTCGGCATTGGCGGGGAAGCTAGGCGGAGGTGGATGCGCGTATCCAGGGAGAGCCCAGTCGTAGTGGAAGGGCGCCGATTCGTTCTCCGGGATATCTGAGGCGCCTTCGGGAATCAACGGGCGACCAGGGAAGTTTTCACTCATCGTGCGAGGGAATGGCACTTGTGGCACTCTTCGTGGGGAAAGATACATGGGGTGCGCTTTTCGAGCCTAGTGGATTTGACGAAAAGCCCTAGCGAGGGGCAGAAACCGTGCATATCTTGGTTTTTTTTTTTTGATCGCGATCGATGCCAGCTGCTCGTATCCTGGGCATGCATACAGCCAAATAACGGGATTTTCTGTATAGCGAAACGAGATTGCCAGCCTAAATGGGGCTGGGACCCACGGGGATGGAGAGCTGTGGTATGCTGGATGTGAGAGCCGCGCTGTTTTGCCACCGAAGCTTTCCGGCGCCATCTCCCAACTCCGAAAATGGCACAAATTTCGTATTTTTGAAGAAAGTATCGTTGAGTATCGGCTTTCTTTGAAAAGAAAAAAATAAGAGAATTCCGGAATGGGTATGGGCTGTGTCTGATAAGCATGCAAAATTCGTACACATCGTATAGACCAGTAAGGCCTTGCAAAGGACCTGACCACCCATCCTGTCGGTTTTCCATTGCTATTGATGGAGATATCTAACGTCAGACAGGTGATCATGGTTCTGGAGCGATGAGTGGATCGCTTTGCTAGTCCATTATTTCATCACTCGCTGCGAACAGCTAACCCGACTCTTGCAGGCCTTCGCCATGTCAAAGATATCGTAGATTTCAGTGATCCGATATGAACTGACTCTGGGCTTGACAGGCCTTGGGCAAGCAGGGGTTTGATCCTCGGCAGTCTTGTTCCAATGAAGGAGGACTTGTAGAAATTTCAAGTCGGTAAGAATGGCCGATTCGCCGCTGAATCGAGATTTCTCGCGTTCGATGATGGCATGTGCAGAAGTATTCTGCAGTCCTCCCCTTTTGGACGGTTGGGGTAGCTGGGAGACATGACTGGTCACAACTTTGTCCGTGGACTTTGATGCTCGTCAATGTAGGATACGACGACGTTCAACTTTCGTCCATTCCGGCCGGGTGATATCTACCGAGACCGTTGATGCTCCTCGGCTATCCGAGCGTTCCTCTCATCCACAACCACGCGAAATCTGAAGGATTCGTCCGAATCACGATTAGCACACGTCAGTCTCGAATGAAGAAGCCGATCAAGACGCCAAATCCAGAATGCGACCAAAAGTTAGAGTGGCCAGCCTACCCAACAGGCAGATTGGATGGGTAAACAGTGTCTCTGAGACTACAAGCTGGTAATCTGGTTGGGAGAGAACAGTGACACGACGGTCATTCAGCAAGGCACCGTGACAGTCGACAGTGCTCGTCAGTAACTTCTGGCGATGGTGCTTAATAACACAGACAGTTTATGACTGCGAAAAGCGACGAAATCTAGGGACCCCGGAGACAACATAAGGCCCAAGGGTGAAAATGATCCGTCGACGCGTGTGTCGAATCCATCGATAAGTCATCTGAATCCTTGAGTTGTCAGCAACCATTGAATAACCATTGAAACCGATCAGATCAATCTCAAGATCATCCACAGCCCCTGACCTCACGATGCGCCCGAGTCGTCATCACGCCCAGCACAGCGACGGCGACTGCCACGACAACAGCTCGACCGATCAGCCTGCAAGACGAGCACAACCAATCCTAAACGCATGATTTTCACACCCACCAAGCTGCTCACGCATTTCGGACGAGGATGGTCTTTCGGACAAGACCAGATGCTTCCTCTTGGTGACGCTTCTTCCGAAGGGCGGCGGATTGCAACATCAATCATCCTCAAAGGCTTCCACGATCGCCGAGCTAGCATCCGAGCCCAACAGCCAGCCTATCGACGCAGATGATCTCGGACACAGTCGGATGCCCTCGAGCACGAAGAAAGATTACAAGAATTGGGTTTGGCAAGGCCAGTGTTCGCGGGCAGCACTCAAGTCATCCCTGGAGGTACCAAAGGAACTGGGCAAAATAAGACTTTGGCTGCTGCCATGCTCTTTTTGTCCAACCATGGACCTCGAGCGACAGGAGGCGATGTGAGATGTCTCCAATGATGGTGTTTGCCCATCCATGGTGGGGTCTGCAAGGCTCGGTCATTGCTGTGTATTCCTATGGACCTCATGTCCAGATGAATCATTCGGGTTTCCTGAAGCGACAATTTTGCCATGACTTCAACATCATGGGACGCTGTACAAGCTGGGCAAGCTTGGACAGCTCCTGACATGGATGGAAAAATATCAGAAGGAAGGATGGTTGGTAGGTGAATGCTCCATGGAACTGCAATGCAATACCCAGTCATTTTCTCAGACACTTCCACAAGCGCTGCGTTAGAGTTTATGGCTGGCACAATTTGCCACTTGAGCTTCTTTGCGGTGCTCAGAGCGCGATGAAGGTCGACAAGGAGTTTCGTTGAGCTGGTTGAAGCCACCATCTGGTCTCATCATATGGAAGAGGTTCTTGGTCGGTCAACACTAATATTAGGTTGGGACGGTAAGCAGACGGCACACACTCATACCGAATTTTGCTGGTAGGCTCAGGATACTTGCAATACTATTGCCAGCTTTTGTTGGCTCTGCAGGCCACCCATAGGCTGAGGAAGAATGCTTCGAACCAAAACATGTCAGATGTCAGACTTTCAGCTCACCTTCCTTGATGACCAGGGCGGTAACAGAGCGACCGTCCTGGGTGTCAAAAGTTCAACGGTCAGCCCTGTGGCGAGGAAGAAGGCTGGCTCGTGCGACCGGGGGATCCATGGCTGGAGCTGACATAAAGACTTCAATCACGCACCAGATACGCCTGGTTTAGTCCACTCCCTTCGAAAATCGTTGTCAATGCTCGGCAGACACCGACAAGTGGCCAGAAGGGAGGAGGTGTTTGAGAACGGGAAGGACGTGAGTAGTTCCGCCCCGGAAAAGAAATCCGCTGAGCTTTCGGAGTCTCATGGGCCGTCCGCATACCACAAATCTTAGGCTGAAACCCTATGAAATCCGTGGGATCCCTGGCGTCTCCGCTTTGACACCTGGGGGAGCCCATGGATCGCTCCTGTCCTTTGGTGAGAGGGGGTAAGAGGGTCAAGGCCGAATTGCCCTGGAGCACGTTGTTTGGGGGGCGCGCAGAGACCCAGAGATGCGGGCTTCGCAGGAGTTTGCTACTTCCACATCTCGCCATAAGTTGGGCCTCCTTGAAAGTCATTTTGGGGACAGGAAAATGGCACAGGAATGTGTGGCCTCGCTTGCCTCGACCAGCTAGCGGCACGCATCGCCCACAACTCATCAGGTTGTGAAACCCACGCCCATCAGCAAGGGCCTCCGCAAGTTTAGAGACTCACATTGTCCCTTCGACGTGCCATCCCGTCTCATTTGTTCCTTGATGTTGCACTTTTCGCACTCCCTGCGATGAAGGCCCCCGACTCTGGCCCCAGCCCCCGGTCAATTGTACCTACAGAAGGCCCCGTCTGGACTCTGCCGCTAAACGGTGGATCGGTTGCGCTAATCTCATCTAGCTCGATTCACAATGGTCGTCTGTCTCCGTGGTCTCGTGCAGGTCGTCCTACGGCTACAGCCGCTTTAATCAAATGTATCTAGTCTTGCTCCGAGGGACTTTCGCCCTATGATCGCCCGACACCATCCGAGAAAGATCATTTCTTAAAAGAGGCATTGAAGGTATCTCCATACTCTTTTTTCTAGGCTTACCAACTCAGGAGGAGCCGCCTCGGGAAAACCAGATCTGTTCATATTCCTAACATGACCACCCATATAACATCGCACAACTGTAAACCCTCCGTAGCAACTGAAAGTAAAACAAGTAAAACTAACTGGTAAACGGTCAACACCTGTCCCATTGTGGTTGAAGTACATTGCCACCTGAGGCAGGAACCTTATCGAGACCTTATCAGTTCAATTCACGTGACACCCCATATCTTATCGGTCGCCGCATCCTCTTGCGAAAGCTCCAGGGAAGCTGTCAATTTCTCTATGCACGGGAGCTGAAAAGCATGTCTCTGCGCGGGCCCATGCGGCAGTCCCACCTGAGACAGGTGAGCGCTGCAAGCTTGGAGACCCTGTCGACCATTCGCTCTCTGGACGCATCACACCGCGAACTCGGCCTCACCCCGAATGAGCGCACCGTCCGGCTGTCGTCCAGCTTGGCCCGGCATCAATGCACCCTATGGGTCCATGATGAGATGTTTGCGCGTGAGGAGATCCTCCTGAACCCGTCAGCCTTCGGAGAAGCTGGGGTCCAGGTCGGTGATGTGGTGGAGATTCTGCCTGTCCGGGCGGCCGGGGATGCGGTCCACTCCTCACTGAAGCCAGATGCGGCCGTGAAGACTGGTCGCGAATCACACGGCGATATCAGCTCGCCATCGCAATCGGATAGCACCTCAAAGTTCAAAACACCGCTGCAAAACCGTTGTTTGTTCGTGGTCAAGCCCCTCCCGCAGGATGTCAAGACGCGCCATCCGAGATTGGAGATCTCTGTGACCAACAGCGTGGCCAATATCTTTGGCTTCAAAAACAGGACGCAGGTTCTGCTGTCGATTGTCGATCGGGAGCAATGCGCCGCATCGCATGTGGATATTGCCTTCCGTGATCAGTACATGGTTCGATCCGATATGTGGAGACTGGTCATGTCGGACCTTGTCGACAAAATCATCTATAAGGGACAGAAGATCACATTCATGGGGAGCGTCAAGGCGACCATCAAAAATATCTTCATCCGAGGGAAGAAGGTTCTGTCCGGGTACTTTTCACCTCACACGATCCCCGTGTTCCGGAGCGAGTCGGCCAAATATGTCCTCTTCATTCAAATGTCAAGAGAGATGTGGGATTTTGACTCCGAAGGGTCGGGAGATATTCTATTCAGCCGGGTGATCAACGGCTTCTTGCCAGAGCTTTTCAAACGTTGGGCCAATTCTGATGCGAAACATTTGGTTACCATTGTGCTTTTCACCCGAGTCGAGTACGACTCATCTATCCATTCAAGCTTGGCCAAGATTAATGCTGGGACGCAGAATACCTCAGGCCCGAACAATGTTCCAACTCGGGATTTCTACCGCGTTGTAGTGAATGACATGGCTAGCGGCCACTGGACCACGATTCTGGATGAGCTGAAGAAGAATTTCCGGACTTTCCTCCGAGATGTCTCTATTCTGAAAACAGATGATCTGAATGCTGCGGCCGGGAGCGGAGTCAAGATCCCTTCCAAGCCCCATACTGCAACTATCGCCGGACGACCCAGCACTGCTCTGCGTGGTAATATTCTAGAGGCCATTCACCTTGCTTCTGCTCATCTGGCGTATGATCACATCGATCGAGACATGGTCCACACGGGCACATCCATCATCGTCATTACGCCTGGAAGTGGCGTATTTGAAGTTTCCTATGAGTCCCTAGCCTCGACGACAGAGGCTCTGGCAAACCGTGGGATTGCCATTGACCTGGTGTGCCTGAGCCCCATGCCTCTTCATTCAGTACCTTTGTTTAAATACCGAGAACCCGTCGAACGGCAATCGGGTAGCATGACAAGCACGTGTAATACCCCCAGGGGTAACATGTCACCGGAGGTGCACCATTCGATATCGAGTCTTGTCAGCAGATCGTCCTATCTGTCTCCGAGTTCCTATCTCTCTGCTACGAGGATGCGAGAGCGAGGGAATGCTCGATCGAGGGAGTGGAGCTACGGCATTCCTCACTGGCTTGATATCTCCTACTGGAATCCCGAAACGTACCGAGAAGCCCGACGAATCTTAAAGAACGACCCCAACGCACCAATACCTTTTACCGTCACTCGGCCATCTAAAGCCTTTACCCCACGCGTCCGTATGTACGAGATTCAAATGATGGGAGTCATGGAGAGTGAGCAATCAAATATATCCATTCCTTATCTCCTGGAAGGGCGCGACATGTCACGGCTTCGTGGATCCTGGCCTGGAACTGGCCCGATCGCCCGCGCGCCGCCCAGGACCAGATTCGCCCCCTCGGCCCTAAAAGCACAGTACAGTGATAGTCTTCGGCCGGAGCCGTTCCTCGAAAATGTCACCGACCAGAACGAAATTCAGACGTCTGGGCAACCCAAATCACGCAAATCTGTGATGGCATGGATGGACCAATACGATGACAACATTTTCTCCGTAAGACCGAAGCACCGTCGACCCCAAAAGCCCAAATCCAAACGTCTGAGTGAGCCCGAGGTCCAGGCCGCCGGGGCACATGAACGAATATCTGCTCGATCAGTTTCGCGCTTGCGAGAGCAAGAAATGGGCGGGAATGAACACAATCAGTTTTTGCGTCCACGCAGACTTGATGGGTCTATGTCCACCCCTAAAAGCCCCGTCTCCCCAAACAGTCCGTCGCCTAACAAGCCCGCATTGAAGTCTGCAGCGGCTCCAAAGAGCTCGAGGATCTCAAGGACAATCAGCTTTGCCCTGCGTGGCTTGAGTGCTACCCCTCCTCGAGCTCAAGCAAGCACAGGAGTCCATGTCGAGCATGCCAGCGCAATGCCAATGTCAAATCAACGGGCACCTGGCGGGACGTTTTCCGACACGAGGAGCATTACCTCTCTGAGCCTCTCTGAAACCACGTCCACGCCGACTATCGCTGATCCATCATCAAGACCACCTACCCCACCCAACATCCCCATCGATTCAAAGGTGACTCCTTCGAAACCAATCTCTATCAAAGGTCCCGTCAAGAAGCCTGAGACTGTGGCACAGCCAGCGCGTGGTGGTGGGGCCCAAGGCTCGCTCCCTACATCCACGGCCGAGGCTCCATTCAATGAAGAAGGCCGTGAAGACGGACCAGGCCGGCCCAATGACCACAAAATTGAGATCACGCTCAACCATGGCTCCCGCGACGCATCTGTGAGAAACTCGCCAAGCAAAGCGCTATCTCCTTGGGTTCGATCTGTCAACCCTTGTAACACCCCGAAGGATGTGTTGCGCAACACCAGTTGGTTCGGTCGTTGGCAACATGCCTACCCGCGCCCTCCGCATGTCGCTGTGGTTAAGTGGAAAAGCTTGAAGTCGCCTGCAGTTCTCCCTTTGACGACAGAGGAGTTCCCCACAGCCAGTGAGCTTTCTTCTGATTATCTGCAAACGCCATACCGTGTCTTTCCAAATGACGATGCGGATGGGTACGAGGCACCAAAGACGCGCGGGGTCCTTCTCCGTGAGTTGATCTCACTTCGATTGTCCCATGGTTTCCAAATCGTGGTCGGCAAGACTGTTGCTGAGGTCTCAGCCCAACCCGCTCTTGAGTCATTGAATGTCTTTGACACCCGAGGACTCGAGCGTGATGGTGTCACCGTCTTTCTCTCCAAAGGAAACGCCATTCACCGTCTTATCTGCATACACGGAGGAGAAATCGAGGTGACTCGTTTCACACATCAAACAGCCGCCGCACTTGCCTCTTCCAAGAAGGTCGATTTGACTCTCTATCAGCCGGCTATGCGGACAATTCTCAGTCCAGAGTACGAAATGAAAGACATCAAGCTGGATCCCACCGCCGAGGAATACAACTGGAACTACGCCGACAATTACGTGGCTGGCCACAGGGACTACCTACATAATCCGGCACAGCAGCTACATTTCTGGCGTGTTCGATATGTGTTAATCCCAATGCAACTTCATCCTAATTCACGCCGGCATCTGCAGCCCTTCAACGAGGACAATGAAGAGGAAATCCATTTGCTTGGGATCAGCCAGCTAACCCATATCTGGCAACGTCACAAGTATGTGTCGCCTGAGGAGAAGCGTTTCGACACATCGACAAAGAAGCGAGATCAGAACCCGCTCAATATCATGTATCAGACGCGTAATCCATCTGAGGTTGTCGCGGCCGAACTTGATCGAGTGCTTCTCACCGACCCGAGGCTTGACAATCCACCCGCTCAGCTGCTACCCGAGTCTGAGCTCCTTGAGAGGTCCAGCGTGAATCTATCATCGCTTGCGCAGCGGATCCAGGGAGAGAAGGGTGTGCGAATGATGGACCGCCGCTGGCATTGGAGACTCCACTACAACTGTTTCATTGGCTTCGAGTTCACGACGTGGCTGCTGCAGAACTTCCGGGACATCGACACTCGTGAAGAGGCAGTTCAATTCGGCAACGAGTTGATGAAGCATGATCTGTTCCAGCACGTTGAGAAAAGACACAATTTCCGTGACGGCAACTACTTCTATCAGATCTGCACAGATTACCGTACCACGCGTCCGGAATCTCGAGGCAGCTGGTTCCCACAGCTTCGAGCGGACAAGTCAACGCCTTCAACTCCTGCTCCAGGAAACGTGAAAGATTCTCCTTCGAGCTTCCGCACTCGCTCTGATAGCACCGATGAGCGTATTCCACCAACGCCGACCACCCCGTCCAAGACAAAGAACAAGGTTGCCATCATGCTATCCAAATCGCTAAAGTACGATGTGGATAACCGCAAGCGCTCGAACCGGCCTGAAGTCATAGACCTGCACTATGACCGGCTTCACAATCCCGAGAACTGTTTCCACATCGAACTCAGCTGGATGAACACAACACCCAAATTGATCGAAGATGCGGTCCTTTCATGGGCCTCAACAGCGGAGAAATTTGGCCTCAAGCTGGTTCAAGTCCCAATAGCCGAAGCTTCCGCCATCGACAAAACCCAACCATTCCGCAAGCCCTACAGAATCAAACTAAAAGTCCCACCACCCAAAGGACCAGTCCACACAGTCTTCAACAACGCCTCGTTCGCCCAGCCCGGGCCCCCGGATACACTCTACTACCAAAAGAGCCTCCTCCGCAAATTCGACTTCGTGCTTGACTTCGAAGCAGCCACAGCCTTCCCAGTCGACGTCGAAGTGTCCTTCTCCTGGGGCAAGCCAGACTACAAATACCCCCAGTTCATCCATCGAACAGGAAGTATCCTCGCCCAGATAACAGACGAGGGCGATTTCCTCCTCCTAGCAAACCGACTCGTCAGCACGCGAAGCGCCGCAAGCCGCGACTCAGGACGCTTCGATCTCAGCCGCGAGTACCGCGGGCGTGCAGCAACACACGACACGCTGGATAGAATCTCACCCCGTCTGTCACCACTCTCCCGACCCCTCCACGACATCAGCAGTCCCCTTCCACCGGGCCCATCAAACTTTGATTCCGCAAACCTCTACCGCGCCCCAGAACACATCCTCGCCGGTCTAATCGACTTTTGCAACGACGCCGCACAGCTGGAACAATTCTACAGCGAGAACCACGCTCGTCCAGTCTCGAACAAGGTTGAGCCAGCCACTCATCTGGATGTGTCTATCCCATCGCTTGAGCTACCTGCTAGTGTTGTGAGTCACCATATATCACCGCCGCCAGGACTGTCGTCTAGGGTTACGCTGGAGTCGAGGGAGTCGAGGGAAGGGTTGAAGTCGCCGGAGATTGTGAGGACGAGGGCGAGGGGTAACAGTCTTATTGGGAGTCCGAGGAGTCCGAGGAGTGGGCCCCTAAGACCTCTGATTTGAGTCTTGGGGTTCCCCTGTACATAGCTGTTTGTACTTGTACTGTGATGTTGATTTATGAGAACTGTCCCTGAGATCTAATGGCACGACTTGTAAATATGTACCTTACTCTAAGATAGCACCGCACCTGCGCATGGAAGCAATCCATCAACCTTGGAAACCAAAACAATTCAAAAGAAGACCAGGGCCACTGAGATGGTCAACTAGGAAACACCTGGGCAGCAGCGAGTCTGAGAGAGGATGAATGCTGCATACTAGAGACATTAGAGTGGAGAAGATTGCGATTATATACACGAAGGTGGTCAAGGTCAACTGACCAGAGAGAGGGCCTGATGCCATCGAAAAACTACTTTATCGGAATCCAGACCTCCACAACCTCCTCCCCCAAGTAAACAGAAGGTAACCCCTTCCGAAGATATGACCCAGAACCAGCGGCAATCCAAATCTAAACCATGTCAAAGGCTGCCAGAGTCTAGCCTGCGGCCGTGCAATCACCTCACCACGTCCACTCGTAGATTCATCCCCGGATTTCCCCGTGAACGCCTCAACAGCCTCCAGCACGATGCTCACAGTCGCCTCCGGCTGACTCAAAAACGGCGAATGACTCGTCTGCAGCTCCCTGTGCTCCACAAGACCACCCATCTCCCTCGCCATACCGATCCCCATCCGCTGCATCACCACCGGCAACCCCCGATCCTCGGTGGTACCGATATACCAAACAGGCACATCCAGCCATCCAGCATACGAATACTCACCACCCTCAAACAAGGCCTTAAGGCTCTGAGTAGTAAGCTGCGAAACCCAGAATTCGGCCTCATCCTCGGGCAAATCGTGATAAAACAGTTCACGCGGCGGGGTGACAATCTCCGCATATCCGGTATCTTTATTAACACGCCAAGAAGGAGGCGGTCGGCCAAAGAAGGGATCCATAAAAGATAGCCCGGTCAGGGTACAGCCAGAGGCTATGAGGATAATGCCGATCACGCACCCCGGGGTTTGGTTCTTGGCGTCTGGCGTGAATCCCTTGACGGCGCTATTGCCAACCATGCCGCCGTAGGAGTGCGCGATGACTACCACATCGCGCCCGGCAGCTGTCTCGTCGGATATGACTGAGCGGGCTGCGTCGAGATCATCTTTGAAGGTTGCGGCTGGGTTCCCGGACGTTGAAGGGAGGGTTATTTGGGATACATTTGAACCTTGGTTGTAGGAGTTTGATGACTGGGCCGTAGCATGTTGATCTGTGCCAGGAACCAGGTATGAAGACTAGGGTTGGATTGGACATCTTGGGGATTTGGGGATTGATGGATGTTGATTTCTTCCGATCGTTTGAGTTTGGACCTTTGAGCTCCGAGTGATGGCTGAATTGGGTTTAGCTCGACCTGTGGGATATGACTGATATCAACCTTTCATGTGTATAGCTTCATGTAAGATATGGTCAAATTCTGGGGACAAGTTACGGTACTTCCGAATACCAGTAGGTTTAAATGTCGGTTAATTGAGATGTGTCATCTTGTTGAAGCGTATGGCGGGGACGCGGAGTGTGCTCCGTGTCCGATTAGGGATCCGGATAAATTGAGGGGAATCCTACTTGAGCCGGCTTCCATTGTCCAGCTTCGTTTCCTTTCTAATCCATTTCGTCTTTGTGTCTTCCACTTGATTATATTCTCAATACGATCATCCTACTGTCAAATTGGGGCAAGATGAGGTTCACGGAAGGAATGTGGTGTCTGAAGGTCTGAAGCTTTGTCGAATGAGTAAATGCTAGATAATGCTAAAAGTTCGACAGGAGGGCGTACGCATCGAGTGGATGAGCAATGTCGAGCGTCTGCGGATCGAGCAGGAGACGGTGGATCTGCTGTTGAACAAGGTGCAACGGCATCGGGGTGACACTTTGAACTCGCGTACGTTTCAAGTTTCACTTACTTCTGGACCCGGTAAATAACGGATCAGTAATAGCCACCATTTCTGCAAAAGTGACCTCGCCATTGGAGGGGATCATTGGAGTTAAGCTCGTGCATTGGTAACCCTCCCATTCCGATCTATACAGCCAACGATACTAACTCATCCCAGGGCTGGCCAAGTCGACCGCGGCCCACACTACGAGCTAAACACTCGAAGCGGCCATGTGTCTATCATTATCGACAAAGAAACCAACAAACTCACCTACACAAGCGGCCCGCTCAACCTCGCCATACACACAGGCCCCAACGAACTAGGCTTCGCATTCGAAGCCCAAAACAAGAGAATAACAGGCCACTCCTGGCGCTCGATCGGCTACGTCGCCGACCAACGCAGCACGCAATACAACCACAACGACGGAATATACGCCACCCGCCAAGGCTACATGCTCACCGAACTCGATCTAGGCGTGAACGAAAAGATATACGGGCTCGGCGAACGCTTCGGCCCACTCGTCAAAAACGGCCAGACCGTCGACATCTGGAACGAAGATGGCGGAACGAGTTCCGAGCTCGCCTACAAGAACATCCCATTCTACATGTCCTCCAAGGGATACGGGGTCTTCGTGAACCATCCGGGAAAAGTGAGCCTAGAGGTTCAATCCGAGCGAACCACGCGGGTGAACATCTCCGTTCCCGGCGAGGAAATTGAGTATTTCGTGATTTACGGGCCGACGCCTAAGGATGTGCTGAGGCGATATACGGCGTTGACGGGACGGCCGGGGTTGGTGCCGGCTTGGAGTTATAACTTGTGGTTGACGACTAGTTTCACGACGGATTATGATGAGGGGACTGTTAGTAGGTTTCTGGATGGGTTTGAGGAGAGGAGGATTCCGTTGGGCGTTTTCCATTTTGATTGTTTCTGGATGAAGAGTTATCAGTGGTGTGATTTTGAGTTTGATGGGGATATGTTTCCTGATGCGGCTGGGTATCTTGCTAGGCTTAAGGAGAGAGGGTTGAGGATTAGTGTGTGGATCAATCCGTATGTCGGGCAGGCGTCGCCGCTTTTCGAGGAGGGGAGGACGAAGGGGTTCTTTATCCAGGTATGTTTGAGTTTCGCTGGATGAGCTGATGAGCTGATGGCTGATAGCGCCCTGATGGTTCCGTCTGGCAATGGGATTTGTGGCAGGCTGGAATGGCCGTCATCGACTTCACCAATCCAGCAGCGTGCGACTGGTACAGCAGCCACCTGAAACGACTGATGGAGATGGGTGTCGACAGCTTCAAGACGGACTTCGGGGAACGAATCCCGGTTAAGGGAATCAAATACCACGACGATTCTTCTCCGGAGCGAATGCACAACTATTACGCCCTGCTGTACAACCGCGTTGTATACAACACACTCAGTGCACACGTCGGCCCAACACAAGGTCTCCTCTTCGCACGCAGCACGGCACCGGGAGGACAAAAATACCCAGTACACTGGGGCGGCGACTGCGAGAGCACATTCGAGGCGATGGCCGAGTCTCTGCGCGGCGGACTGAGTCTTAGTCTCAGCGGGTACATCTTCTGGGCCTCAGACATCGGCGGGTTCGAGGGAACACCGCCACCGGCGCTGTACAAGCGGTGGGTGCAGTTCGGGCTCTTGTCGACGCATTCACGACTGCACGGATCGTCGTCTTTCCGGGTGCCGTGGATCTACGGTGAAGATTGCTCGATCGTGTTGCGAGACTGTGTTCGGCGCAAGATTCTGCTGACGCCGTATATCCTGCAGGAGGCGTTGAGGGGGCATAGAGACGGGACGCCGTTGATGAGGGCCATGTTTTTGGAGTTCCCAGAAGACTTGAATGCGTATGCTGTTGATACGCAGTACATGTTTGGGCCTAATCTGCTGGTTGCGCCTGTGTTTGATGAGCATGAGGTGACTTTCTATGTGCCCGGGTCTGAAGATGACGCTGGGAAGTGGGTTTCGTGGTTTGATCATAATAAGACTTATGAGGGTGGAAGATGGTATACGGAAACCCATGGCTTTGATACGCTACCGCTGTTGATTCGGCCTGGTTCGGTGACGGTGGTGAATCCTGAGTTGGAGGTGCCGGAGGGCGATGCGCTCTCGGGCATTCAGTTGCTGGTCAATGGCACTTTGCGTGGAGAGACCACGGTGGAAGTTGTGAATCCAGGCCAGACGGACAAGGTTCTCAAGACGCTTCGGGTTTCTCACACGAATGGGAAAGTGCAGTGCGAGGATCATTCGGTCGAGATCGTCTATGTAGGGTGATCTATCGCTTTGAAGAAATATGCAAAGGCCATCTGTCAAGTCTATCCAAATGATATAAGCGCTATCAACGATGTAGGCTCAAGCAAAGATTGGGTATCATAATCAAACAAGGCACTGCACGAATGAAGTTGAACAAAAGATTCCAACGTGTTAGGGTTTCAACCCCTGTTCCCCGAATAACCGAATGGCCAGATATTAAAAAGATCGTATGGACAATAAAAAGATGCAATCTGGATCATGCGGTATGCAATATGCAGCCAAATCACCAAGCTTCTTCGACATCAAGAAGCCATTTCCGAATGCCTTCACGCAAAGTGTTGTCAGCACCCGCCATGGCTCTTCTGCGCTCTCGGTCAGCGATCCCAAGCTCGCTGTCCACATCTTCGCGGCAGTGTTCGGCAGTGACAAGACGAACAACTTCTTCCAAAGCGCCGAGCACCATTTTGCGGCACTCGGCGCGGGGAACCTCGACTGCAGGAGGTTCTTCACCACGAGGCGTTGTTTGGCCTTTATCCTCGCCTCGACGAGCACGAGAGGGAGACGGAGCTCGTGAATGCGCAAGAGATGAATAGCCACTCTGACCGAGGACTCGCTCAACCGCATCGACAAGAATACTATCGAGGTCCATGACTGGTTCTTCGATAAATCGCTCTTCCACAATATTGGGATCTTGTCCCTCGGGACCATCAGCCTTGCCTGAGCCAAAGAAATTGGAAAATTGAGAGGCGGAGCGGATATGACCAGAGTTAGGAGCACTGGCTGGTGATGGGGGAGTGTGGCTCGTCCCATAACCACTGTGACCCACGATAATCTTGCGTCTCAACCGGAGACGCTTGACAGATGAACTCCGAGTATCTGCGATCAAAGTTGTCGCAACATCCACCCATTTCTCAGAGCCATCCACATCAGGCGTGGCGGGAATGTAGGGGGAAGGCTCGGCTTGCATCGCGCGTTTGATATCCGCTTCAAGGGCAGCGTAGGGTCGAACTGCTTGGACGGAGAAATCTTCATGGAAAAGCTTCAGCCAACCAGCTACATGGGTGCTGGGGCCATCGCTATCTTTCATCGCACCGTGGAAGCCAGAGCCACTGCTGTGCGTGGATGCAATGGCATCCACACTGGTCACTGACGTTCGGGTCTTCTTGGGTGAAGCAATGGTCGAGTCTCCCGAGGAAGAAAGTGACAGGAAGCCAGGAAGCGGGATATCAACATCCACCACGCCTTCCTCCTCGCGGACGGACAGTCTCAGAGGTGATTCACGGACTTGGCTTGGAAGCGAGGATGGTTCTGGTGAATCACCCTCGGAAACGTGAGGCGCCACCGATCCTGTTGGAATTGAAATATTACCACTGGGGGCGGTCTCCGGGTGATGCTCTGCTTCATCCTCGGTGACTTCTTTGACCATCTGACTCAAAGTGGGTGCGCCACGTGTGGGTGGGCCGGCAATCGTAGACACCGACCGCTTGCGAGCTGCAGCAGACGCTGAATACATATCACTACTATCAGTAGATGACTCCCCTCTAGAGCTCCAAAGTCCGGAGAAAAGGCCACCCCATCGGCCTCCTGCAGATGGAACACTGCCATTTGAGCTCATCACCGAGCTATCACTTCTTTGTAGGTTTTTCAACAATTTCTCTGATGCCAGGCTCTCATTGGCATCGATCGCACTACGTTCAGAGCCTCCCTGGTCAGAGCTAGTCTGCTGTGATGTAAAGTGCGGGACCGGGACTGTGCTACTCTGGGTCGTCATCGAAGTGGTAGCACCACTCGTGTTCTGAGCCCGGAGTTCTCTAGTTTGAACGGCCGGTCCCAGTGTTCTAATTGAACGAGCATCCGACCCTCTGCGAGCCGAGATTGGCTGGGACGTAATGGCTGTGTCAGTTCCCTGGGATGACCGCTGCGCGGTATCCTGGGACGAAAGACTCATTGAGCGACGGTGATGTTCATAATCTCCAGTGTTCATCCTCTGGGCACGGGATCGCCGTTCAATTGCTCTCCGAAGAGATTCCTGTCGGAGAACAGGGACGGCTGGTGGGCTTTGCGAGATAGCCCGCATGGAAGCCGATGTACCAGGCCTTAGAGGCGAGGGGAGAGGCTCCAGGCGCTGTTTGGATGGGAGGAATGCGGAGAGCAGGAAGACCAACCGACGAGCGGTCATCTTATCCGGGCAGACAATAACAGTTCGGTGAGTCAGGATAGGGTCAGAATCCTGCTGAGCCTTTTGCTGCTGATTATGTCGGCGGCGGTACCATTCTGGGCCCAGAGCATTCAACCACTCAGTATGGTTGCCCAGAAATGCCGTTAGCAACACGAGGAAAAAGAAATTCTGCTCCTTGTCTCCGAGGCCGCGAACAATCGACCGGCCCTCCTCACGCCAAACGCCCCAGCGACTCTGACCCGTTACGACATACGGTGTCTGGAGAGCCAAGCTGATTCGGCGTGTGCTGCGAAGAGCTTCTTCCTTGAGTTTAGAGTTCACAGACAGAATGTTGGCAGGCAGATGCACGATGGTCTGATTAGTTCGCTGCATGTTGGGAGGCTTGGCGGGCTTCGGGTGGGGCCCGGATAAGGAGTCCACCTTTCTCAGGAGGAATAGAATCTCATTCCGAGCGAGTCGCTCCAAATGAGATAGAGTTCGGGTAATAACATCCCAGTGGTCGACCAATAAATCGAGACGCTCGTCCAAGCTTGCAGGAGGAGAAGCTGATGATAGGCTGTCATCGAACAATGCTGCAGGCCATCGGTAGTCGGAATCCAATGAGCTGGACAGCCCGGTTCGAGGAGCATCTGGGCCCAGTGTACTAAATCGTGACACGGGTCGTGGCGCATTGCGTGCCAGCAAAGGAATCTGAATAGTAATCGCAACGGCGTACATAGGCGTTTTCTTTTCTTTAATCTTCTTCCGCTGCTTGGCAACATCCGGGAAGGGAAACCCCATTTCGGGCAAAGACTCCTGGTAGAGAGAAGTAGCGTAGTCATGTCGCTCAGCCGACGCTTCGGCACCTTCTGGAAGGTTGACGCTAAACATGCGAGTGACAAGGACCGTTACTTTGGACGGTGGCTTGCCATCTGGTTCTCGGCCAGCCCCCATAAGGCCCGGGCTCCCTGTGGTGTAGGCACGGGCAAGTGGACTGCGGGCAGCAGGAGACATACTGACCACTGTTGAAGGATCATCATCGGCAGATATTATGTGCATCTTGGTGGACGAGCCACGGTAGCTGAAAGCGCTACTGCCGAAGATGCAGTTGAGAAGACCAGTATCATTGGAATCGGTCGCATGCCGAGAGTGGCCTGATTCGTGCCATGTTCCAGATGGTGCAAGTGTGGAGCTGCGGCCTCGAGCCCGGGAGAAGGCACCGGGGCTTGCGGGTGTTGACCTGCGTGCGTCTGCAGCGGCAGAAAGGGGACTTGATTCGGCCACCGAGGACTGGTTCAGGAAGTTCCGGCGAGTGCCACGCGAGAGACTGGATACAGCACGAGCATGCCTGGGGCCTGATTGCTCCTGCGAGTCAATTCCGAGGCCAGTCGGAGGAGAATCTGAAGAAGCACGGGTGTCGAGCAGGACACATGCGTCACGATCTCCCAGGGCGTTCTGAGCCACAATGACTCGGAAATCTTTCATAGAATCTAGTTCCATTCCCCCGCGATCATCGTAAGCTCCTGCGGTCGATGCATTTGGGGAGTGAAAGGTTGTCTGGAGTGGATAGGCATGGGCATTGGATCGGCGGAGGAGGCTGGCATCGGGGAAGAGAAGGCCGGAGGTGTGTTCCTCCTCGGTCACGGATTCGAGGGGGGTGCCATGGTTTCGAGAGGAGTATGCCGCCGGGTTCAAGCTTGAGGCGGCGGTGCTCAAGAGTCTGCCCAACATGATGACGGACCTCGGGGGAATTCCCGTCGTTGGAAAGGTGCTCAGGAGTAGCAAAAGTTATGGAGATGCAAAAGGAGTCAGGTGAAAAGACGAAATGCCGAAGTGGGTAGCAGACAGCTAGACAGAACTAGACTGCATCTACCCATTGCTTAATTCCACCGGACAGGAACCATCGTTCGGCTTGGAGGGGGGCGAATGTGAGCGTGATCGAGGGGCTAGGAAGTGGGATGTGCAGCACCAGGTGGGGAATGAGGACGACGATTGGAATTTGGTCAGCAGAGACCCCACAGGAGAATTGGAAAGACAAAAAAGAAAGAAGTTGAAGAAGAAGAGTGGGGAGTGGGATGTAGAAAGGGTGGAGAGGAAAGGGCGGTGAAGATGAACAACGGAGTCAACAGCACGAGGGCACATGATCCAGCCTCAAATGTGACTCTGCATTTTTTTTTTTTCGAACTTGACTCTTGACTTTACGTCTCTACAGCTTATGACTGGTTGAATATGAATCTATATGCATCGTTGTATCATGGTTGTACTTGTACACTGAACTAATCACATCAGGCTTTCGACTGCCGCTTGACCTTATCCACCAACCGCTTAAGATCTTCGCTTCCTGCCTCTTTAGATGCCTTCTTTTGCTTCTTCTTGTGATCCCGGCTCTCGGGTGTGACCTCGGTCTCACCATCATCCCGGGTTCGCCGGCGCTTACGACCCTCATCGAGCAGGGCCTTCATGCCGGAAGTCGCCTTGAACCGGGGGTTGGTTGGATCGATGGCAAACTCGTGGCTGTCGTACAGACGCGAGAAACGGGGATCGCTGACGTCTACGTTGAAGTCATCCGTAGCCACCGGCTCCTTGTTCTTTCCTTTGCCCTTGCCCTTGCCCTTTCGTTTGGCCTGTTTCTCTGCCTTCTCAACCTCGTTCATGTCGAAGTGCTTGATGTCTGCCTTCTTGTCATCCATCATCAGGAGCTCGAGTTCAGCGCGCTGAGCAGCGGAAGCAGCTTCTTCAGCAGCACGCTCTTCGCGCTTCTTGCGCTTCTCCTCCTTGCGACGGGCGGCAGAGGTGGCCTTGCCGTCAGGGTCATCGAAGAATGGATCGTTGAAGCCCATGTCTCCCTCTGCGGCTTGTGGTGCCTCAGCCGCAGGGGGCACATTATCCTGGCTCTCAGCACCCTTGGCCTCGGCAGATTGATCCTCGTTCTTGGCCTTGAGCTTCTCCTTTCGTCTCTTCTTGCGCTCACGCTCCTTCCGCACGTACTTGTCAATCGTGCTCTCTTCGACCTCCGGCTCGTTTTCAAAGATGCTGTCTTTGCCGTGACCGCCGGCAAGACCCGATGTGAATGTAACCTCCATCTCGCCAACGGGACCAGCCGACTTGGAAGAGCGAGTAGGTTCCGCGCTTAGACCAAGCAACACACGCATGCGCTGCCTCTCGGCCTCTCGCTTCGAAAGCTTGCTGGTTGTCCCATCACCGGCGGTGTTGTCCACCACTTCCACACCGCCATCCTCCTCATCCTCGCTGTCGGAGCTGTCGCTTCCAAGGTAGGCTTTCAAGTCATTCTCATCGATATCTTGTCGCGAACCTCGGAAGGCCCGAGCCTGAGCTTCCTTGCGGGACTTGTCATCCGCATCCCACGTCAATTTGACTTTACTGTGCTGTAGAGCATCCGTAACGAATTCGTTGGGCTTGTAACCATCGGGGATTCGGGTGCAATCGTCTCGGGGCTTGTCATCATCGAAATCGGTCTCGTTGGGCACGAAGCGAAGGTCGAAGAAGTTGGCGCTGGACAAATACTCCGCGCCATCCACAAGATCGTAGACGTGCTTGGCAGCATCCTTGGAAGAGAATGTGAGAATAGCGTAGTAGTAGCGCAGCCGTTCAAGCTGGTACTTTCGCAACTTTGTGGAGTTAAACTCCTCTCCGGAGTCGCTCTTCAGCATAGACTTCTTGATTTCCTCCTCTTCCTCGTCAGAGTCAAGCTCAGCTTCCTCGTCCTCGCTTGCATCCTCTTTCGACGATGCAAAGATCTCCTTCGGAGGACCCTCAATTTCCTCCCGCTCCATGCGCTCCTTTCCAAACTCACTAGGATAGACCGCAACCTTCATGACACGGCCTCCGGCAGGAAGGAAACTGGAGAAGACAGCCATCAGATCTGTAGCACGAATGTTATCCCAGTCGAGGTTCACGACGGCTATACGCTCCGTGACCTCACCCAGCGGGACGTCGGATTGCTGCTTGTCTGGGAATTCGAGCTCCTCTTCTTCGTCCTCGGCTTCCTCCTCTTCCTCCTCTTCACTGGAGCTTTCCTCCTCGGACGAAGACTCTGAGAAGCCACCATCACGTGCGGGGTCGAACGAACGACCCTCAACCCGCTTGAGCTCCTTTTCAATTTCGTCATCATCGGCAATGCTGACTTTGTCCTCGTCTTCGGCCTCCTCATCGTCGTCCTCGTCCTCGTCAATGCGGTAGAACTTCTTAAGCTGCTTCTTGGTGTCATCACGCGCCAATTTGCGTCCGTATCTGTCGACAGCGGCATTGCGGGAGAAGTCCTTGTCGTCGAGCATGTGCGCAAAGCGCTTGTCGAGTTTGACATGGGTCTGGCGCTTGCTGGGGAGGCGATACCGAGGGTCGCTCTGGATATTGGCGAATCTGGGATCGGCTGTTTTCAGAGTCAGTAATCAACTCCCTTTTCTCGACCTGGCTTTTGGATCGAGGGAGGCTCAGTACATACTGATCACCGGACCAGCTTCGCCTTTGGCTCCGCCGGCCTTCTTCGACTTCTTCTTGTCCTGGCCTGCCATAGTGGTCTCCAGATTCTGACTTGCAGATTCGAGAGGGCACAAAAAAGCAGAAATTTGAAAATGAGACGTCAAGAAACAATTGTGAACTGGACAGGACGAAGTGCTTGCGCTCGACCGCGGACAAATTTCTTTTTTCTGCCGGAGTTTTCAGGCGGTGACACGGCACGTGCTCTTTTCCCAAAAAGGAAAACATCCAAATTGGCTAATTCAAGATATCTAGACGCTTCAAAATTTTGGAGAATAGAGAGCCTTAAAATATATATGTTCATGATTGGCGTCTATTCGCAAGTAGAAATGCAAGTCGACAGTGCGTTATGTATGTGATAGTATATCAAGCTACGATTGGGGCACCCTAGCACCCGAAGTATCGCTTCTCCATCCACCGCGGCTCTCCGTCCGCTTCAATGCGTCCGACAACGACATTGATCTTGGAGAAAACTGCCGTAAGTCGCTTGAGACCCGTTTCTCCAGCAGCACAGGTCACGAAGACAATTCTCTCTTCTTGCACGCCGTGGTCAATCAAGACCCGCACAGCCATCAGTGCAGCACCTCCGCTGGACATCTGGACGTCGAGGAGCATGACCATAGAGTGCTCCTCGATTTGTTGCGGTAGCTTCAAATAATGCAGTTCCGGTTCGCTGCTGTTCTCATCCGTCTGGATGAGGACACGGCCAGTGATGCAATCAGGAATGGTTCGCTTAAGCGCAGTCTCCAGACATGAGCCTCCACGCAGGATAGCAACTGCGGACACCGTCCCTTCTGGTCTCAGACCCATGTACTTGTTTCCTTGCGGCGTCTCTACATTTGTTGAGAGATACGGCATCATGTCCAAGGCCCTAAGAAAGGTAAGCAGAGAGACAAAGTCAGGAGGAAACAACACCGTACTTTTCGATCAGGATCGAGGCGAGCCGATCAAAATAGAACACGAAATCCACCTCTTCAGTCTCGGGGTTCTGCAGGATGGTGTTCATTCCCTGGAACTGCGGCGTCGCAGGTAGTACGTGCACGTTCTGGGGCAGCTCTACTTTGGCTGCGACCAACCCAAGTTTGCGAAGCGCTTCTGTGTGCTCTTCAGACTTCTCCTGGAGCTTGCGTTGGATGTGCTTGACCACCATATCTGAGCTCGTTAGTATGTAAAGAGCAGGAGTCATCGAGGGGATGTACCGATGGCGGTTGTATTCTCAATGCCGCGAGGAATGATGATGTCTAATACAGGCATTAGGTTACCAAGTGCAAACGCCAAAGAGCATGGACCAACCTGAGATGCCTCTTTGAGGGGCCACATATTTGGTGCACGACGGCTTCACAAAGCTGAACCACTGTTTGATGATACCATCAATGTCTCGGCCTCGTTCACGAACATCCCGAAGGACTAAACCATAAAAGTCAGTGAAAAAACAGGCTATAGATAAAAAAGGATCGCCCACTTCTGCGGCCCAAGCAGACATCCATATCAGCCTCAACAAAGATCTGAAGAACGTATTAACGATGTTCCATAGACCCGAGGAAGTGGCTTTACCTTGACATCGAGCAGCTCATTAATCCTAGGATCGTGAAGCGCAAGAATACCCTCCAAGATCAATACACGGGGCGAATAGAGCGTAGTCGTCTGGGGCTGACGCTGGTGCTCAGCGAATGAGTAGACTGGGATCTGGGCTTTCTTCCTTGTAACAGAGTCTGGTCAGATAAAATACAAGGGGAGCCCAGAAGATGGAGAGTTACCCTTGCTTCAGATCCTTGAGGGTATCCACCAGAAGATCAAAGTCAATAGACTCCGGGCAGTCGAAATCATATTCATTTGCATGCGCCAGGCGATGCTCCTCGGGAGTCAAAGTCTTGTAGAAGGAGTCCTGCCCGACTACATGTTAGAACCAGTCTCACGGAGCAAGGATTCTTAATATTGTACCATGACGAGAATCACGACCCAGGGCAGGTTCAACGACTTGACGATCTCCACGGCCACCGAGGTCTTTCCGGACCCGGAACTGCCAGCGATACCGATGATGCTCAGGTCCTGCCATGGTGGAGAGTACTTGACCTCCGTGGAGAGTGCGTAAAAAGGAGAGATCGACTCCATGACCACGGTGATTCGTCTCACACCATCGAGGACCAGAGAAAAGAAGGCAGGGAAGGCAAAGGTACTTCGTTTATCGTGTTATCGCAGCTCATGCGATGGATCGGGTTAGCGCGTGGTCGTTCGCTTGCGGCTGACATAATCGCTTAAGTCATTAAGGATTTTCTCTTCCGCTCGTCTCTTCTTTCTTCTTCTCTCACTTCAGGGCTTTTCTCTCCTCCACGTCCCTGCCTTCTCTCATGGCTGTTGACTTCCGAGTCGCCCTTCAGTTTTACGGCTAGTGGCTCCTATTATGGCCGCTAATCTTGTATGAATCCTCGGCGTGTTCTCACCCGTGGTTGCTGGCTTTTAACACCGCACAGATGTCTCGCACTCCCTCGACGACCACGCCGACATGGCACCAGTTCGAGCGGAAGGTCGACGAGGTCAAGCCATCCAAGACGTGAGTCGCCTTCCCATTTCCCCCTACTCCTCTCCCCCCGATGCCCACACCGGTCTTCGCTTGCCGTCTGTGACATGATGCACCTTGAAATCAAGTTGGGAATCTCTCTGAAAACACTTGAGGAGAACACAATATGACTTGTCTATCTGATCCACTGCCACCTCATCTCATTGATGTGCTTTGACTTGTTATTTGTGACCATACGCTAATATCAAGCTTCAGTGATATCAATTACTTGGTCATGGACTACCTCATCACCAATGGCTACCCTGCTGCTGCGAATAAGTTTGCGGTTGAGGCCAACATCCACCTTCGGACGGATCTGGAAGCCATTCAGGAGCGGGTTGACATTCGAACTGCCATTCACTCTGGGAATATTCAGTTGGCGATCGAGAAGATCAACGAATTGAACCCTCAGGTAAGAAACAAGTTTCCTCCACATCGCACACCTCACACCCCTCTTGCTTTATATGATTATATTCGTTTCATGCACCACTCCTACATACCCTTCGGGGAGTTGCGGAAAAACAAACATCTTCAGTCCTCAGTATGAACAGCAACCACAAACTCAATTTGCAGCATCTCACAAATCTTGTTTGAATGATCGCTAACGCAATTTGATAGATCCTGGATGAAGACCCATCCCTGCACTTCGCACTCCTGCGCCTGCAGTTAGTAGAACTAATCCGCAATTGCACATCCACTCCGGACGGAGACATCAGTCCAGCCCTCGAGTTCGCGACGTCGCAGCTAGCCCCGCGCGCCCCAACCAACCCACAGTTCCTGGAAGATTTGGAGCGGACACTGGCACTGCTCATTTTCCCGAATGACAACCTGTCTCCGTCTCTGGCCGCCCTTTTGGACCCAGGCCTCCGTAAAGATATCGCGACGCAAGTCAACGAGGCAATTCTGCAGAACCAGGGCGCCCGTAAAGAGGCACGTTTGCGAAACCTTGTCAAGCTGCGCGCCTTCGCCGAGAACAAGGCCCGCGATGCTAAGAGGGACATCCCAGACAAACTGGATATCGGCCTGGTCGGCGATTCTCACAGCGGCAGCCAATCTAATAATACTAATGACTCCAACCATGGCTCCAGCCACAATGGCGCCGGCGACACTTTCATGGCCAACAATGGTGACGTTGACAACATGATCTCGTGATTGTCTTCATTGTGAGCCTTTTGCATGCTTTGTCGGTTCTCTTGGATGTTTTCCTCGCGATTTGGACAACAGCCCCCCTTTTTCCCTTTCTTTTGTTTGATTAGCGAGGCGCTTTGGGAGCTCGAAGTCGATCTGGTCTTAAGGGTGTTCTGGCGAAGATTTCCTGGAGGGATTTCCGGTTCTAGTCTTCGATACGATACATAAATTTCGCGGGCATGTGTGTCTGCTTTTACATTTAAAATTTCCATGCAGTAATTGGTAGACTGGGAGCTACGAACATTTGACTACAGCTGACTTGACGGCTCGGTACATGACTAGGTAGGTATCCTGCGGACGTGGAGCGGGCCAATCTTCGTACATGTATATTCTCAGTAGTTGTCCATCCCTGCAGTTCCTCACATCTCAATTTCACCCGCAATTTTATTTATATCGCGGGATCGAGCTTGCTTCGGTACCAGGGAATACACAAAATCATGATCAAGGTCACCCATTGTACGAAACCCACTCGACTGTATATATACATAATGCAGCTTCAAACAATGGACAACGCTGTCAGGGAGTCCATCTAACAGATCGATGAAACGATGTGGCTTGGATTTTCCGAGTTCGGCGACAGACCACCATTGGTGGCGACGGCAAGTTCAGAAGTTACTTGGAGAACATAGATTTGAGGACTATTCAGAGGGATAGGGATCTTGGTGGTTTTGATATGTCGATATCGCTTGTGCCACATGGATGCTTAAATCTTACTGAAACCTTGTTGGGCGATTTTACAAGTGAATTTGTGCATGCTTGCTCAGGAGCCAAGGAAATGAAAACAAGTGTACATGCCTGACCTATCCATGCAAAGACCGAAAAAGCTAGAAAAACAAGCACGGTTTATGAGCATCTCTTAGACCAGCAAAGAATTAGATAGAGGGATCTGTGTCCACGACATGCTCAATGTACCTTAACGGATATTCTCAAGTCAAGAATCTTACGGAGGTTAGTGAAAGTGGGTGGGGTGTACATTCTTAGAAGCTCATCAGATCTGCGGGAATAAGTTAGTGAAAGCAACATAGTAGTTTCGAGAAGAAATGTAACTTACCTCTTCCAAAGAGGGCACGCTTAGCCCAGTCCATGGCCAGCATACACCGCGTGCGGAAGCTAACACTCTCAGCGAAGTAGATACTGCGCCAGAGATACATAGCAATAACACCACCGCTGAAGCTCATACCGCCAAAGTCGAAGATAGCGGCATTGCTGATATACGCCAAGCTACCGAGATGCTTATACTGGAAGGCCTTGTAGACCGCCTCGTCGAGATCACCGTAATCGATCTCGTTGGCCTTGAGACCGGGCAAAGCAGCCGCGATCTTGGTCAGCTTGCGGCCCAGGTACACACCTTGCTGGTTAGCGCGCTGGGCGGTAGCAGGTAGGGAGGTGAGCTTGGTGTCGATCTGGTGCAGGAGCTCGGAAAGTTCGCCGTAGTCGAGTGTGCCGGAGTGGTCCTTGTCGTATTGCATGAAGAGGCGGTCCAGGCGGCGGAGATGGTTTGCGGCTTGAGGGAAGCGCTTCTTGACTCGGTTGGCGACTTCGCGCCATTCGGAGAAGGTTAGATGCACCTTTTCGGGGTCCTTGCCCTTCTCCCAGGCGATCGTGCGGAGGAACTTGATGATGTTGCCGGCAACGTTGTTTTGCACTGTGGAGCAGTCGCCGATGGCGTAGACATCTCCCAGGGGTGCGCCAATTATGCGCAGGTGGGTGTCGGTTTCAATTGCGTGCTTGTTCTGTTGTCCGTCCAGTTTGGAGCAGAGAGTATCACAGATCTCAGCGCGGGCTGAATGGGTCAGCTGAGACTATCTCTTGGAAGGGGATGCTGACGTGACGTACCAACTCCAGTGGACCAGAGACAGAATGCCATAGGAACCTCCTTAACAATCTCTTTGCCGTCTTCCACCTGGCTAAACACGACGCGGTCCTTCTTGACCTCCTTTACACGGGAATTGGTCAAGACCTCGACACCGTCACGAGTGAAGCGGCTCTGCATAACATTAGAACAAGCTCTGGATGAGCTTCAAAAAGCCAAAAAAAACATACCTCGGCGTATTGGGAAAGTGCCTCGTCGTAGGTGTTCAGGATGTGACTTCGGCTCTGAATAATGTGGACAGAGATCTCGTTCCGAACAATCTTCGGGAAAGAATACAGCAGATCCTCATTGAGCAGGTCAAACAATTCAGCAGCAAACTCGACACCCGTCGGGCCACCACCGCAGACAACGAATGAGAGCAAGCGTCGGCGCTCCTCATCAGTGGTGGTGGGAAGGCAGGCGAGTTCCATGTTGTCCAAAACCTTGTTCTTGATTTGTCGGGCGTCGTCGATCGTTTTCAGGAAGTTGCAGTTCTCCAGGCCCTTGACGCCGTGCGGGTTCGTGATACAGCCTAAAAGGTAATTATGTTAGTTCATCGCCTATATATCGGCACATGGATAGAGCTCCCAACATCAAGACTTACCGACACCCACAACAAGCTTATCATAAGGAAGATAGAAGTTCTTTCTGACGCCGTTACTATCCACCTGGGAAACCTCGACAAGCTTCTCCGAAAACTCGACATCCACAGCTGAAGCCTTCAAGAAATGACCTTCAACACGCTCAATAATCCGACGGATAGGCTCAACCAAAGACTTCAAACCCAGCGTGCCCACCGTAGCAGAAGGCAGCATAGGCGTAAACAAGAAGTAGTTGGTGGGCGAAACGACAGTAACGTGATAATCACCAGGGTTGAGATTCTTCAGCAACGCAACACTACCCCAGCCCGTGCCCAGAATGACCAGACGCGGCTTATCCTTTTGTTCGAGCATCTTATCCGAATCATAATCGCTAACCAGAACATCAGCAATGGGCAGATTCTTAGGCCCACCAATACGCGGATTCAAAGCCAATTCGGAAACAGGGATATCTTCGGAGGTGCGGCCTTCACTGTAGGTGCTAGCATCGTAGATAAAGAAAGCGACGATCACGACGCCAGTGCCGATGACGAAAAAGCCACAGGAAGCGAATATCCTGTACAGGATAGTCAGGATTCTAGATCGACGTGCAGTCGCGGCTTTGACAGCAGTGGTCACATCGGACTTGAACCGGATCCCGACCGATGCATGGAGAGCTGGGCCGAAGGGACGCCGTTGCAGGGGTCGGTTGGCGATGTGCAAGGCGCGAGGAAGAGGGGACCTAGCTGTCAGGAAGGTCTTCGATTCCAATCTCCCCGACAGAGACGCAATTGACCTCAGCGCGGGGGCGCCCGGACGACTCCGGAGCAGCGCTGCGCTCATGGTGAGTAGATGGGCGCAGGAGAGGAGCTCGAGAGCAGATCAGCAGTGCCAAGAAAGACGATGCAGGTCATAGCCCGCCGCTATGCCGGCGAAAGAGAATGTGGCCTGGAAAAGAACTGACAATGAGAGAATAGCTTCCCAAACTATCTTGGAGAAAGATGCGACAGGAAAACAAATGCGCTGTACGGTACGACGTCATCTAGATCACGTGTTCCCCGGCGTGGTACCGGGAAGTCGGCACGTCAAGGCAACTTTGGCGGCTCGCCGCCAAAGCCATCCTTAGGGCTTTTAGCTCCGGTGTAGGAATAGGAAAGTCACTAACTTAGAATGTGTTTCTATTGCGTATATACTCGTAAGATAATGGAAATAAAGTGCCCGAGCCTAGCCCTAAGCAAATGAACCCTCCCACTTATCTTGCGCCGTCGCATGCATAATGAAGCTCAAGTAAATAATGTATCCACCCCACCTGGTTTTGTAGAATAAAAAGTCGGTCCTCATAAATATCCAGAGAATGTAAACGAACGCCGTCCCTTTCCGGGTATGCAGAATTGGGAAAAAAAAAGGCAAAAAAAGCAATGGGGATGTCAGTTCAAATCATCCTCCGGCGATCGGCGGTCAATCCCAGCCGTCCGGCTCGGCACTAAGCTTCTTGCCAACGGAGCCTTTCCGGCTTTTGGGCCGTTTGTTGAGCCCAGCGCTAGAAACGGAGCTTTTGCGTTTCATAGGTCGGGCCCCACCAAGCCCAGCCATATCATCAAGATCACCTGGCGCGTCGAGATCACCATCAGCATCGTCGTCGCGGTCCACCTTGAACTCCTCGTCGATTGCCAGCAGAGTGGAGAACTCGCGACACTTGCTCAGCATAGCTTCCTCGCTGTTCAAAGAAGCCATGTTTTTAATAATAGCTTCCCAGAACTTGTCACCAGTCACACCGTGCACCTTGGTCGCAGTCTTGTTGAGCTCCTTTGCAGCAGCCTTGTCATCTTTGTCCTTGGTATGAGAATGGACCGAATAAAGACGTCGCAGGTAGGTTCGCGCTTCCCAGAGCATCGACAGGGATGCAGCAGCTGTAGCCAATCGTCGAAGAGTGAGCAGGTCGACCTGCTGTGGTGCACTTGGCGGCATAGGCATGTGCATCTGCATCATTTGCATTTGCAGGTCGGGAGAAAGCCCCACCATACCAGCAGGGGTCTCAACCACTGGTGGTCCGATTGGAGTTGGGAAGATATCAGTATCAATGGCATGAGCAATGACAGTACCTGTTGACGACACAATGCGTTCCATAGCAGTAATGGTGGGTACCACTTCGGCAAGCTGATTATAGTCGAAGTAGGCAAGGTTTTGAGAGATGAAGCGCGCTAGCAAAAGGTGTTCTGGAGGATTTCCTTCGACAACGAGTTTCTTCGGATCGAAATTGACCTTGCCGCAGAGATTCGAAAGGAACTTCTTCTGGTAGCGGCTGTTGCTGATCTTGACAATCTCGAACAGTGGCGCCAGCTTCGAGACGTAAGGTCGAGCGGTCGCACCATTCGGGTCACCCACAACATCACGCTGGTAGTAGAAGGCCTCCTGTACCGACCGCATGTACTCTCGCTCGAACATTGATTCGTACTGCTGGTGAAGCTGCTTGTGCGTGTCGAAGGCAACCTTGGCAATTGCTGGCACTGTCGATGTCTCTAATGAAACAAGAACGCCGGCGCATTCCTTGGGATGCACTAATCCTTGCCGATTGATACTTGCAATAAGCTCAATGGCAGTAAGTGAATAGGCATCCTGTCGCGACTGTGCTACTTGAACCATGTCCTTGAGAAAGTGTTGAGCGATCAATGCAGCTGCGCCATCGTTATCACTGGCTTTCAGTGAACCTCCCAACCGGGTGGAATCTTCCTGAGAGTCTGCGTTCGTGGTCTGCATATTCTTCTCGGACTTGCCCTCGTGCATAGCAAAGAAGTCTGAAAATGATCGAAGGACGATGTTTTGCAAAGCTGGAGAATCCTCTTTGAAAACTTGAGCAAAGGTCTTCCGTGCAGGTTCGCGTCCAAACTGGGCTGGCCAGGATTGGCAAATTGATCCCAGACTCTCAAGGGCCATGATCCTGAGCTCAAAGGGCTGACTGGAATATGTGAATGGAAGAATGGAGTCCACCATCAGATCAGCCACTGTCTTCCCTCCCCAGGTTGGGAACTGGGCCTTGAAGTGATTGGCATAACTTTCAAGGTCACAGTGACGGCCGACGCAACCTGCAATGCGAATGTAACTTTTCGCTCGATTCGCAACTTGGGCATTTTTCTCTGCTGACAGATCGACGCTCTTGTACTGCTGCAGGGGCTTGAGTACGGAGACCGTCAACTTGACCAGTCTGTCTGTGTTTTTCAAAACACCGTTGATTGTCCACAAACAGGCCATGACTTCATTGAGCTCCGAACGGGCCAGCTTAGCAACACTCTTGAAAAGGTCGTTCTGCACTTCCTTGAGGAGAGTGTTGTGCGAAGAAGAGATCTCTGGCAGGACGCAGCGGTAGATCACGACGACTGATCGGAAGATAAAGAGATCATCTGCGGTGGCAAGATGGCCAATGTACGGGTGGAGAGCCTCCAGTTGATCCGGGGTGAACAGCTTCGCGTCTGACTTGGCGAACACAGTGATCGTTTGAAGGAGTGCTTGTTGGAATTCTTTCCCAGAGGCGTCCGCGTCTTCAACCAGTCTTTGGAACATGATGGAAACCATGGATTTGCAGACTTTGAAGTTCATCGACGCGGACTTAGACTTGTCGGAGAGCACAGCTTTCAGGCAAGTGCTGAGAGAGTCGAGGGCAGTTTCGCTCCGCTGGACAAGACCGACAATCAAGCCAACCTGCTCCCCAAGAGCCATCTTCAACTTTGGACCATCAGAGGTGGAATCGATAGACTCGTGGAAAGGAACCAGCCAGATTTCTTCAAAAGTCTGACGAGCCGCCGTGGCCACAGTATCCTCGTGATCGCCAGTGCGTTGGAGGAAGCTGTCCAGGATAGCCGACTTCAATTCTTGCCGACGCGTCTTGTGGTAAAGCTCCTTGAGCAGGCCGATGCAGCGTTTCCGAACGCCAGCGGTTTGATCAGCCGCGCACGCGAGGATGCTGCGACAGCCTTCCTCTTCAAGCTTTGGCCTAAGCCCAATGCATTTCGCAATCAAAGATAAGGCGGAATCACGGACCATCGGTGAGGCATCCGTGGTGCAGCGAAGAATGAGGCGCATGACTGCCGCATCTCGGTCGAGGAGATTCGGATCCTTCTCCAGCATGTAGATAACACTCTTCAAGCTTCGACTGCGGACCTTGGCTTGGTCACTTCCGATTGAGTTTAAGAGTACCTTGAGAATAGTGTCGAGAGCCTTGCCAAAGCTTGAGTTCAGGACCGTCAAAACATAGGCAAACCGCCCATGGACGTTTGAGATGGTGTCAAACTCTTTGTGAGTCTCGAGCCAGCGAGAATCAGAGAATGATCTCGAGAGAAGAACCACCAATTCATCAGTCATGTGGTCATGGGCCAATTCCTCCTTGTCGTCGGAGTTGTAGTATAAGTTGCAGACAGTCTTTGCCCAATGGGCCAGGTAGTAACCGTGTGCACTGGCCAACTGTGAATTGTCGGAGTTTCTGTCCTGCGAAAGATATTCGAGCGCCATCCTGTACGGGCCTCTCGGGGCCACCAAGTCCTGCGGATGCAATGCCCTGTGGGAGAAATCCTCGAACTGCTGCTTGAGCTCATCTGTGAGGTCACTTTCAGAGTCCTCCAATGAAGGGAGCATGTGCTGTGCAGTTGCGATTAAATCTGAAATGGCAGATCCCATCCACCCCAGAAGCTCGAGAGCCATGTTCTTTGCTGTAGCCGGGCTTTTGTCAAGATCCGCGATACCAACCATTTGCGATGCCATGATTCGGAGAAGAAGCTCAGCGGCAGGCCAATCGGTGGATCCAAGGACGTTGATTAGGTCTTCGGTAAAAAGGTCAAGGATGTTTCGGTAGGGTTGATCGCCACTCTTGGTTGATGTCATGGCACGTTGGACTATAAACTTCACGATGTATTGCGCACTGCGAACCGCATTGTCGTATAATCCGTTGACCTTGGTCGCCAAGCGTTCTAATGATTCATCCAGCTCTTCTTCATCGTCCGAGTCTGCGTTTGTCTTGTCATCGCCATTGCCCATCAATTCGTCATCGTCACCATCGGCCTGGGCTTGCAGGCGACGCTTTGTTTTGGACGACCTGGGTGTTTCCAAGGCAGTGGTCTGCACGAGTTGAAGCACAAGCGCAGTAAGAAGCTGAATGTTCTTGCCATCTGCGAGTTTAAATTGTCTCGCACTCTGGCGTGTAGAGGGAAGCTTCTCCAAGGAGCCAAGAATTTCATCCAAGATGAACGGACGTTGATCGGGGTACTTGGAGAAGATTTTGGCAAGAACGTCCATTGCTCCACGTCTTGCAGGCTCAAATCTTTGATACCCGATCGCAGAATCCTTGTCATTGTAGGCGTTTTCGACAAAGATCAACTTGGCAGCAAAGAACTCGGCGGCCGTGACTGTCCGCTCTGGAATTTCAATTCGAGACAAGAAGTCCGCAAAAAGAGCGAGCACCTTCTTGCTCTGATGAATCAAACTTCCGATGATTCGCTTTTGGTTCGAGTAGAAAGAAAAATACTCAGAGTCTTTGCCGCCAGACCGTGCTTCGACGGCGGGAATAATGCAGTGGTCAAAAGCCTGGTTCAGAACGGCTGGAATGGCCTCAATGAGATCTTCTGGGCAGAGGCCACGTTCAGTCTGACGACCCGACATCGTCTGGAGAAGAGTTCCAATGGCGAGCAAAGCATTCAGCATATCCTCGAGTTTGCCTCCCCATTCATGCGCTTCAGACTCGCTTGATGGATCATTCAAACTGAGATCTGGAGCCTGAGCAGCCACTATGGGCTTTTCGCAGAGTTTTCGAATTCGGTCGAGATAATCCGAGGGAATATCCTGCAACCTGTCGAACCCAGTCACTTTCCGTATAGCCTTTTGGATCCGGTTATGAGCATCAGTGGATAGCACGGGCCCGTACACATCTGCTGATCTCGCGTTCAGAAATAGAGGGTTCGGCCTGTCAGGAGTCGAAGCAACGGATGTATCTGGTTCGATCTGATCTTCCGCTTCGAATACTTCGTGGAGAAGGTCCTGGAGTTTCAGCAGAGCATCGTCTGCTTCAGCCTTCTGGTCCTTCAGACACACCGCCGTCATCGTGTCGTACCCCTTGATATTGACCTTCGGCTTCTTGGGCTGGTTGTATTTCGGAGGAGTGGGTCCGACTGG
The DNA here is from genome assembly GCA_027569585.1 of Penicillium silybi. Lineage (NCBI taxonomy): Eukaryota > Fungi > Ascomycota > Eurotiomycetes > Eurotiales > Aspergillaceae > Penicillium > Penicillium silybi. The sequence continues at coordinate 1,557,508 of JAPDFI010000001.1, read as the reverse complement.
AATGACCACGGAAACTTTGCCTGACGAAGACGGCTGATAGGAGGCTGAGATTGATCGATTTGCCTGAACTGTTTGCTGGTTCCAGGAAGCTGCGAGCTTCGGTACCGGTGATTCTTTCTCAGATTTGACCTTAGGAGGAGACGTATCAGGATCTGAGAAGGTCAGCTGAACGTCCAAATCACCACCAAATAACGTCAAGTCTCTCACATCTGAATGCTATATCTGTGGAATCGAGCATCATACGCGCGAAAGCGCCAAGCTGATTGCGACTGTTCTGAGGGCCATCGGCATCATTCGGACGTAAAGCTTGGCTGCGGCCGAGAACAGGAGGGAGCTTGAATTTGCTTGAGACAAGAAGAGTCAGTAAAAGCTGAGCTGGCGGAGTCAGATATTTCTCACAATTCAGTCAACTGCTCCCCATCCAGCAATTGTTGAAGGTATTCCCGCGATGTTTCCAGGCGACTTGATTCGTCCTGCCCTGACTGAATCTCCGCGTCCAGTTCACTCAGAGTGTTGCGACCCGCTTGGAGGACATGGTTTATCGAGGTGGTATTGGACGGGCGACCAACATCGGGGCGAGTGACACAGTCTGTTCATAAAAGCAACAGTCAGACACGCTTCCACAGCTTTTCGGGGCCTTTCAGAGAGACAAACCAAGACCAAACACAGGAGCGCTGGACATGGATGAGTACTGTAGCGCCTCATCCACAGACAGTGACCGGGACTGATTCTGAGGAGACACATTGGATCCATAGGCCTGGTACGGCTGTGAAAGGCCGTTGATGACGACCTGAACAGCCGGAGGTCCATTCTGATCCATGATGGCGGTTACCCAGTTGGAAAAGGAAGGCGCTAGTCAAAGGAGAGAAGACCTGCTCGGGGCAGCGTCATGACAACCGGTGTGAGCATCTATGGAGAGCCTCACAGATGCGCTATCCCGTCGGGCAGGAAGCTACAGAACATCAAAGGAAACTCACGATGAATGTATCACTTATTCATCACTTTCGTCGGAGCATCAAACTGCCGTGTTTGACCGCCTGCGCAGGTATCGCGGTGGCCCGTGCGGTCAGAAAAAAAGTCTCCATCCGCGGTCTACTTTGACATTGTTCATCTTGCTGCTTTTCCGCACTAGGTATACTTTGATTGGCAAGCTCTGTGCACTATCTGCACCACTGCCAACATGTCTGTGATCGGTTCCTTGATCTTCTGCACCGACTGTGGCAATCTGCTACGAGAGTCCACCGGAGATGCGAATGCGATTCTACGCTGCATGGTCTGCGGAGCCCGGAACAAGGGTAAGTCGCTCAATTGAGCCCTTGGATGGCAACCCCTGGGCCTTGATAAGCTAACTGGTCTTCAGACACCGTCCCTGAAACCATCATCTCGGAATCGAAGCCCTCCGCATTCCCCTCAGCACTGAGAGCCAAGCGATCTGCGGTCCAGACCCTGTCCGCCGAAGATCGGAAAACAGAAGCCGTTACGGAAAAGCTCTGCGAGAATTGTGGGCGCAAGGAGATGTTCTATACCACTGTTCAGCTGCGCAGTGCAGACGAAGGAAGTACCGTGTTCTATCGGTGTGTCTGCGGTTACAAGTATGGAATCCCGCTTCGCATCCCACCGAGCCATATACTAATCTTTGTTAAAGGGAAACCTCCAACAACTGAGCGAGAACGGAGGACTGTACAAAAGAAAAAACGGGTCTATGTTTTGGCTGTATAACAGAGCGGGATAAGAGTATCAGAATAACGACGTCACGACATTTTTTATTTTTCATTCAGAGACTTCATCATGCTGCAGGAACTGCAGTGGCATTTCCATCAGGCACCAGCGCATACTCCACCTGGCCACTCTTCTCGAACTCTGCCATGTCAAGAGCCACAATCACACTATCCCGCACCACCTGTTCGGGATCGTTCAGGAACTTCTTCAGGGTGTCCTCAACACCATCCTCGTCACCCAGACTGCCAAGGGCCTCGGCAGCCTCGTGTCGCACCATACCCTGCTCCTTCAGGTCGCCGAGGCATTCTGTGAGGCACGGGATCGAGGCAGGGTGGCAGAGCTGTCCGAAGACGAAGGCGACTTCGTGGCGGAACAGAGCAGAGGGGTCTTTGAGGCCCTTGGCCAGGGCGTTCACGGCGCCGACTGCTGTGGGAAGGTCGGGCGGCGAAGCGAGGTCTCGGAGGCCGAACATGGCCCGGTATCTTTGAAAGAGAGGGAGCTTGGTGTCGAGTAGTGTCTTCTCCAGGTCCGGAATGCAGGGCTCGCTAGCTTGCAGCGGCATTGGGGGAGCGGGATCAATAGAGGTGAAGTCACTGGATTGAAAAGAATAGATTAGCATCACTTGCGAACAACCCACACGTCCATCGTAGTGCTGTAGTAAAACATACCTGGGCTTCAACTTCTCCGCCTTCTTCTCCTCGGAGTTCTCCCACAGGATACGATCAACGGCAATATCGCAAGTTTCACGAATAATCTCCAATTCGTTCTCATCGTCCCGCAGCTTCTTCAAGATGTCCAAGCTGTCGTCATAACCAAGGGCACCAAGAGCCTCCGCGGCCTCGTGACGGCACATCGCATCCTCCTCCGCATCCTTCACGACCTGCTGCAGGTACGAGACAGAGTCATGGTTGCGGGTCTGGCCAAGGCAGTACGCAAGCTCGTGCTTGAGCAAAGCCGAGCGCGATGTGAAACCAGCGGCGATCGCCTCAATGGCGGGGAGGGTCTTCTCGTTCGGGGGCTGTAGGCATGCGAGGTGCTTGAGGGAGAAGAGGGCGCGGAAGCGGCGAGCGAGGGGCTCCGATTCGGAGACGAGAACCTTGCGGAGGGTCAGGACGGTCTCGTCGACGCCGGTCTCGGTCGCTGACGGAGACATTTTGTAAAGAGTGAGGGGGTGGTGAACGCAAAATGTTCAAGTGATGTTGGAAGGGTTTGCGCAATCTTTTTGATCTTATCATCGAATTTTAGAGTGGGGTGGTGGGGCTGCGCGTTGGCCGGAGCAAATTCTTTAACCCAACTTTGCGGAAGTCCTGAACCATGTCCATACTATCCTAGCTACTGTACAAACTTCGGCAGATTTACGGCGTTCGCGAGAGCCAGGTCGCGGTAAGGAACGTTTCACAATTTCTTGGAAAGTTAGATTCATTACTGTCCATGCATAGACGACAAGAGCGAATCAGGAGTCCATCCGTCATCTACCAGAAAGGTCGACTGTGCAGCCTGGGTACGGCACAGCATGTTTAGAAGACATTTTTCGACCCCAATCCCAGCTTCTAAGCTCAAATGGCTTAGGACCCCCACCATTCTCCTGACGTAATCGATCTTTTGCATCCCGTCTAAATGGCACTCCATTAAATGGTTGAGTAAAAGTGGACGCAAGTTACCGACGGACGCTTCCCAGAGGGCGCGGGAGCTGGCTAGAGCTTCATCTAACACTATCAAATCGTGGGAGGGGAGTGGGGAGCTCATGGGGCCGCGGGGTGGTGATGATATCGAATCTTGCATCATGAGACAGATAGAGAACAGGCATGTCAATCTGTCATAATCTGATACAGACATTTCCGGGCCATGTGAGGGGCTTTTATTTGCATGGCAAGTTTGAAAGTCATCTCGGAGAAGAGCAACGGCATCGTAGAGGGATGAATATGTCGATAGGCCATATGCATAGAGGCGTGAGGAGAATCCCATAAAAGTACGCATGTCCTGGATGAACGATATCAGCCAAAGACAGCGTATCTTTTGGATATCCATGGTTGGGTCCAGCGAGTAGGCGTTAGCAGACGGCTCGGAGATTTCGGAGATGTTATTGGTTGGCTCAAACCAGGACGGCTTGGACATGAGAGAAACACTGCATAAATCAGCAGTAGATCAGGGCGAGGAACAACTTTCAGGACCCACAGGTAGACCACAAGCTCCAGACGCCAGTTTCCGTGGAGCTCACCGATTCCACCTTTAGCTTCGATCATTTTTTGGAGGCCAGTGCGGTGGATATTCCATTCTTCGGCCGTACCCCAGTATCTCTGTGCATGAGTTAGGTTTCGGCCACATCAGGGATGCCGGTGTGCTAGGCATTAGCGTGAAGTGTATTTACCTCGAATGTCAGAAGTCGGATGACAGCCGCAAATGCATCATAGCTGAGGGCTTTTTCTGGGACGGAAAGCCACTCATGGAGTATTCTCACTGCCTCGGATTTATATTTCAAGGCATCAGATGAGTTGATTGCTCTTTGGGGACTCGTCCCCGCATAAAGGTGAGATAGGTGAGCTGCAGAGTGGGCCATGATAGCGTTGAAAGATGACGCGTTGGACAGGTCTAGTGGGAACCAAACGTCCTTCATCGGATTGAAAGCCGGGATGTCAAGCTCCTCGAACATCATGGTAGCATGGGTTCCAATCCCTGTAATAAGAATAAGTTTGATTTCGGGTCCACAAATAGCAGGCCTTGGACTCACAGTGGTGCAGTAGCTTGTGATGCTGGGGCGTCAACTCCACCGGGAATTGTTGGAAAGGATCAAGTCTCGAGGTTGACAAAGCATGGCTCATTCCGCTCAAAAGCTGGGGGGTAATACCAAGCGGCTTGTCTCCGGTGGCTCGGCAGAGTTCCATTTCGCCGGAAGAAGCTTCCGAGTGCTTAGCCGTCGAGCTCCGAGAGTCATGGCTTCCGAACGAACGGTTTCGGCTGGGAGTGGGTTTTTGGATTCGGTCTGCAGGAGATGCCGTACTGGGTAGTAGGGGTTTTGGCTGGGTTCTTTTGCTCTTCCCACTGTTGTTACGGCTGTGTCGTTGTCTCCAGTGCTCGCGCATCGCATGGCTTCGGGCGTCTGCTTGATTGTTCTCGGACACGAAAGCGAATCGGGGAGCATCATCGGGAGGCATGCTCCTTCCAGAGCGAGACCCACTGGAGCTGTTACCTGACGACATAGTGTAACCCCAACTGGTTGGACCGTCCTGTTGGTGTGTGAGAGTGAAAATCAGAGATAGCGCAAAGAACCTTGTGTTAAGCCAAGCGCGGATATCCCAGTTGAGACTAATGCATAATCGTCACTCCACTGGAGAAAGCCATCATCACTCGATGGCTGCATCTGCATCTGAAAAAAAAAAAGTACAAACCGAAGCCGTCCACGGGTTGCTGCAATCCGCGATGCGTAAGGTGGGCGGGAGGACGCCAAGGTCGATCCACCGCCCGTCAAGATCTTAATCTGGTAATAGTATCGACCCAATCATCAACAAGGATCTCATCTCAACCTATTCAGTGGTCCAGATACTATTGCCCGTAACCTTCTTCCTGATCCCTAGAAACATTCCGAGTGATTCACCCGTGGGGCTTTCCCATCTAAGCTGCCGCCGCTTTTATGAGGGCGCTCAGAATTAGGCTCACTGAGTAGACTTCAGTCCGGACTTAGGGTCACAAGTTTTCTTCCCGTTCCCATACGTTCATAGATCTCATCTTTTGCCTGCTTTATATTACAGGAGGATAATAGCTAGATGACTCAAATTCCGGCATATTCCCGTTGCGCAATTGTTCCACGAAGTGATGACTTCCACGTGGCCCATCATAACATGCCTGTCAAAGGCAAATTGCCACCAGACAAGCTACACCATAATGAAGAGCACTCTGCCCAGCCGACTTCGGGAAAGCGAGCTTTGCCTCTGAGAGCTCTGTTCTTCTCCCGTCTCCTAAGAAGCGGTGCTCTAGTGAAAATGATTCTCAAGGAAAACGGCAAGCGACTGTGTCTTCGGCAGGTCGGTTGATTTTTGCCATAAGGCCAGCGCGGCTGATGCTCCATCCAACCGCTGTTTCAAGGCCAGTTCCGAGATTGACTCGTGCGAGCGGTCGGGATAGCTGTGTGGTGAGTCGTCGATAACATGGACGGACGCACTCGGGCATCTGGTCTCGTATTGCGAGCGCATGCCCGCTGGTTGAGGGAGCATCTGCGATGAGGGGAGAGTGCGAGGAGAAGAGCAGGAGTTGTGGTCTGAGACCATTGGGGGGGCGGTTGAGTGAGGTGGCATTGGGAGACCTCGGAGAGAAAGTGGATGTCAAGGGATAATAACTTGACTGATCGTCGTCTGAGTTACTCGGGATTCATCGTCCCTTACTACGAAGATCACTAGCTATAATCAAGTGATGACCAAACAAAGATGACGCCTAATCTAGCCTATCATAAGCACGAGCTTACTCATGGCATGAGCCTTAGTGGGGAACAATCTACATCGCAGGTAGCTCAGGCTTCCAGCTGCAGCAAGTGTACGATCCTACGAATTGCCTTAATATACGTCTGCTAAGCGGAGTCAAAACTGATGGGATTAAGGGATCCCAGGAGAAGAGAAAGGGAGAGCGCCAAAACGGTGTCAGCAAGGAGGACTACGGAGTAGTACGAGGAAATCGGAGGGGAGAGAGAATTATTGATGATGCTATCCCGAGGGAACAAAACGGAGAAGGGAAACAGGACTGGGGTGGTCGGTGAATCTAGTGGAAATGCCAGCTAAATACAAATGAGTGAATGAGAGCCCTAGGCCCTAACAATTAGCCAAAATGGGTATATAGGTATAGATGAACCTAATATATCCGACAGGGTGGAGGTGCCTCAGGCACCAAGAGGGAAACTGCCGGATGTATGCCTTAGACATCAATCCTAACAAAAGCACTGGCTGATAAAGCCTGACCGCCACAAAACATCATGCATGGGGAAAGATTATCAATATGACAGAGGTGGAAGAATTTTTGACGTCGGATAGGATCAGAAGTGAGGAGTGTTCAATGCCATCAAGCACAACAATCCACTGATCAGACCGGCACAGGGCAAAGTCAGAACCCAACCAAAGAAAATGAAAGCCAATTGGTTCCAGTTGACAGCTCCCAGATCATAGTTCATCAGGGCAACACCCATAGAGGCTCCGGTCAGACATTGCGTCGTCGAGACTGGCAGACCAAAGTGCGAGGCGAGCAGAACGGTGATGGCGGCACCCAGTTCGATGGAGAAACCACGGGTTGGTGACATTTGGGTGATCTTGTTGCCCAGTGCACGCACAATGTTGAAACCATAACACCAGAAGCCAATGCCCAAGAGGAGACCGGCAATAACCAAGAACCAGACAGGCGTGGGAGCGTCGGTAGAGACCTTACCAGCAAGGTAGGTGCTGTATGTTGCTGCCCAGGGACCAACAGCATTGGCAACATCGTTGGAACCGTGAGCAATAGACATCATCATAGCTGAGACAACCTGGCAGTAGGTCCATAGGTGCTCCACACGGACATCGTATCTGTTGGCTCGGGCGTGAATAGCGCGGAGGCGCTTAGAGTCATGTGTAACCACATCACGAGTGACACCTTGAAGGAGACAGTACTTGATGTAGCCCCAGATCTTGATAGGGTTGTACCAGGGGAGGTCCCGGACAGGGTCGAGGAAGCGTTCTTCGGGTTCGAGGTGCTTCGTCTTGGGCTGAATCTCCGGGCTCGATTCAACAGACTCAGGGTCGCGCTTAATGTCGGTGTCTTCGAGGGCCTTAGAGTCATATGGGTGCTGGGGATCTGAGGGTTTCGATACATCCTTCTGCCCGGCAACCACTTGCCCGTATGAGTCCTCGTAGTAGTTGACGACAACGGTTTCGCTCTTGGCTGGGAAGTATAGGGGGCAGTTTTCCTTCAGCAGCAGAGGTCCGAGAGGAAGGTGATAGAACTTAACACGAGTATCACCCTTGCCCAAACGACGATGGAAGTAAGGCAAGAAGAAAACAATACCCACAAACAGGCAGCCAGCAAACACACCAAGGATAATTCCAACACCGCTACCGACGCCGAATGTCTCGAAGGGTTCGCTAGGAGCTTCCATAACGATAAAGAGAGCGAGGATAGCACCAGTAAACGCAAGGTAAACCGGGATCAGGCGCATAGCCCACTTGAATGAGTCTTGGCGTTCAAGGACTGAGTATTTGAGAGTGGCGAAGATAATAGCAGCAAAACCGGCAGCAATAGCAGGAGCAATACCCCAGGACGCAGCAACCTGTGAGACACTACCTTTGGTCCATTCCCAGTGGATATCGGCCTGCGCAGCAAACCCAACGCCAACGAGAGCACCGACGATAGTCTGCGTAGTTGACACCGGGAAACCGAGATAGTTGGCTATCGTCAGCCAGGCAGCACTGCCAAACTCAGCACAGGCCATAGCGAGCATAAGAGTTCCAGGCTTGCCCTCGAAGCGGGTGATGTCAATGATGCCGTCTTTGATCGTATCCGTCACACGTTCACCCAGAGCCACAGCACCAACGAATTCGGTGCAGGTGGCGAGCAAACCGGCCTGCCACATTTCCAGAGTGCGAGCAGCCACAGAAGTGGCATAGGAGTTGGCGACATCGTTGGCTCCGTTACCAAAAGCACTCACCACAAAGGCAATGCTGACGAGTGCAAGGATCCAGTCGTACTTGGCTGTGATTGCGGGGATCATACTGGCGGCCACCACCTGGGAGGTGCGAGTAAAAAAATCAAAGAATAGAAGAAACTGAACGACGTAGATTTGCAAAGAAAAATAAGAGAGGAAAGGCGGGTGGCATTCTTCTGTCAAAAGATCAATTTAAACATGATCAAGTAGCTCGGACTTGTTGCCAAGGCCTGGCTGACGGCAAGTTCATGTACAGAAAGTTCCATGTGGTGGCAGCAAACTGACTATCTTCTCTCGAATGACAGCGCTCACAAGAGCCATCGTGTTCCAATACTCGACCCGTATTGGTTCGTGCCTCGCTCTCTTGCTCTGTGAAAGTGGAGTCAGAAGAGTCCAACGCCAAGCTCTTGGCAACTTGGCTCTTGGCGCCAAGCGAGAAGCCATGATAATGTCCGATCAAATTTGTCGATTTCCAACCAATCACGAGTTTTATGTGAGCACGCCCCCTAACGACTCCCGATAGTTGAAAGTCTAAGCTTTGAGGCGTTATTTGTCTACTGTGTAAGTATATGGTTTGATTAGACAGTGACATTCCCATGGGATTTCCCATATGCGACGGTCCCATCTCGTCCTATGGGAGGAAATAGGAAGGACTCTCCTTCCCATAGGCGCGATGGCGATTTCCCTTCCCCCCTATGAGATCCTATCCTTCCTGTGCATTTCCCATAATACCAAAGCGTATAATTAATGTATTTGATGTAGGAATTTTTGGTAATATTACTGACTAATTTTTTAAAGGGTGATTAAATCAGATAAAACGAAGGAATTTTAGATTTAAGTGAAATATTAAATAATTTAAGCTACTATCTATATATTCAAGATAAAAGAGTGATATATTAAAAGTGAAATTTTGGTAAGGGCAATCTATCAAAAAGTGACAGGCGTAAATAACAGAAATTAATCAGCAGATTATATAGAAAATTCAGGCCAAATCAGAGGTATCTATAGGTCTGAAAAAATTTTCTATAGGTCCCGTAGGAATTCCCATAGGAATTCCCATGGGAAGGGAAGGACTGTCGCTTCCCACGTGGGGATTTCCATAGGAAGGACGTGGGAAGGAGGGTCCTTCCTACGGGAAGGAAATGTCAATGTCTAATCCACTACCTAATCGGGTGGCGAGTTACTCTTAACAACCGGGTCGTAATAAAGGACACACAACCTATTTCTGGCCCCTAGTGCCTCCTGGCAGCTGGTCTAGAGGAGAAAGTTGACCATGTCCTCGGGGAGTGATATAGAGTGCAGAGGGAATTCTAATTTTTGATGGGGTGGCCCGTTGTCTAAGAAATCTGTTGGCAGAAAATATGGTGGCCAGAAAAATCAGGCATAAGAGTGTCGGAGTAATGAGTAAGGTGTCGGAGTAGTGTCCTCCTATGATTATTATTGAGATGTTCAACGCAATATAAACGAGCGACAGCCTCCATTTTTCTTCCAATGGGTAGGAGAATGCACTATGGAGGCGGAGATGCATGCGTTGAAATCAACTAGCGAAGATTAAACAGCGTTTAGTTGTTGCCGGGGCCGTCGCTGTCGCTGTCGCCGCTCTTGCCGTTCTTGTAGGTGCCAGAGTGCTGGGCCTTCTTGCACCATCCATAGTGGTTACCGTTGTCGCCATCGGACTCGACATCGCAGGTGGGGGTGGGGACGACGGGGGTGGACGAAGCCACAGAGGTAGTCGACCAGGCGGGGGTAGTCATGGGAGTGGACGTGACCGCGTAGGAGGTCGAGAAGGTAGAGAGCGAGGTAGGGACAGAGTAAGAGGAGTAGGGGACGGCGAGGACAGAGCCGGCAATAGACAGAGTGGCGAGCAAGTACTTCATCTTGACGGTGGATGTTGAGGACTTGCAATGGTAGCGATAGTCAAGGAAACGACTGTGGTAACTACCCACGTCAGCTAGAGGGAGAGCCAAATATTTATAACTAGCTAACGAAGCTTCAGGAATACGGAGCAGATGTTTTGTTACGATGAATAATGAGACGCAATGCTAGGAAATTTTAATATAGAGCATTGTGAGCCACCGATGCGCCTCGATGTGGGTCCCGTTGGTGCTACACGTGGGGAAAACGCGGAATGTGCCAGGATTCGGGCCATTGTAATCAACCTAAGGTGTTCCACATATATAGACGATAACTTGAAAAACCACTCGGCTGTTGATCCCTTTCCTGTTCCGGTCCCGAATACTCCAAAACCCAGCATATAATATGGGGCCCCCAGCCAATAAAGTGATTAGTGCGAATTTTTACCAAGTTATGAAACAAGATAGGCACGGTGCACCCCTGTCTATCCTGAATCCAAATTTAAGCCATTGCAGACTTTGAGGAGCTTATTAGACGCCGCCTGGACCCGTGGCTTAGGCGGGCTCTTCTGAAAGTCTTAGAGCTCCTGCCGATCTAGGCACACCTGGACACTAAATACGGTTTCGATCGCAAGGATAAGACCAATTAGGTCATAAAGTCTGTCAACTGACGCCTCGTTCCCGGGAGTGGGGGCATATTGTGAACTCTCATCTTACGAGTCGGGTATGTGGGGATTGATAGGCGTCGTCACCGACAAGGCTGCCTACCAACGTGGATCTCTTTTCGGTCTTGAGAGGATTGAAAAACGAAGGCCGCAACTCGGACAATAATGATGGTGCTAAGAGGTTGAAGAGTGAATGGTAGAGGATGGAGATTTTGTATGTTCTAAATGAGCAAAATTGGACTGTATGAACTATGACGTCGCGTAATCTCCCAGCGCTCGGAGATGGATTATCTAGATTGCCGATTGTTTTTGTATTCGTCAGCTTGGCCCCATAACTAAATTGCCAGACAGGGGCTATAGTTATAGGACTTCAGACCTCTTTCGAGATTCCATTGGTTGAGCCCGTATATCCATTATCCTGGGTGGCGACAGTTATAAGCCCGGCTCACCGCTAAAATCGTCAGTTTTGAAGCTATACGCCTACAGGCGGTGGCTATTGGTTAAAGACGATTACCCCTAAAGCGACACACGAGACCAACCCCTTAAATTGGAGTGGATTGATATACTATAGAATCAAGTCCGGTCTCCGCCATGAAAGGCGATAAACTGAAGGTATTATGGATAACCTTGAGTCAAGGTGAAAGGTGAATCAAGGGCGTGCTCAATTCTACTCAGTGAGCAAAAAGCGGCGAGCGCTGAGCACTAAAACGGAAAGGGAAGGTAGGTAGACATGGCTACAGGGTCAATTGGATTTGAGGTACAACCAATCTGGTGATGTCGACCATTGTTCGTCTCAGCTTCGACCCCACTTGTCGATATGATAGATACGACCGGAATGTGCTTAGAGCCATGACGGTGGTGAGCCGCCCGCATATGCGTCTTTTTACAGCTGGTTCTTAAGTCATGGACTCTGACGATTTCCTAAGATAGACCAATAGATGATGGTTCAACTCCAGCTTATCCAGACCGAACAGACCTCTTGCAGTGCCTAAACAGGAATGATGTAATCCATTAGACGCAAGAGGCGGATGGAGGAAGAACCCGGACAGCGGTATTAGTCCAGAGCAGATAAAACCAGAGCTAGCCCCTTGGCATGTTACCTAGATAGTTGAGATTGTAGCTTTCAATTGATTCGGATTGGATTAAAAGTTTTCAATTGTGTGAGAACTGTAGCTTTGGAGCTCATCATGTCCGCTGACAAGTATTACACTCTTGCCGAAGGTCTGCGATCACGAAACATTCACTGCCTCTTTAAATGCTGACTCTGGGGCAGGCTGTCCCTTCGCAAGCAACAGCACTGCTGTGCTGCTGCGAAACAGTCAAGGTGCCGGCCTTGGTCTGCTTCAGGACACCCAACTCATCGAGACACTCGCGCATTTCTCTCGCGAGAGAATCCCGGAGCGGTAAGCGAGAAAGTCGGAAGATGCGAATTATATATGGCTGACAATATAATGATTACAGCGTTGTTCACGCCAAGGCTGTCGGGTACGTCAATCGAAGCATGCCTCCCCGAAACACATCAACTAATCTATAACTCCGCTCATAGAGCATATGGCGAATTCGAAGCGGAAGCCGACTGCTCCGACATCACATCCGCCAGCTTCCTCAACAAGGCTGGGAAAAAGACTCCGGTTCTTCTCAGAGTATCCACAGTTGGTCCGGAGTCTGGCTCTGCCGATACCTCGCGGGATGTCCATGGCTGGGGAATGAAGATGTATACCGATGAAGGCAATCTAGACTGGGTCTTCAACAATACTGTGGGAAGCCCCTGTACAAATAAGGCAAATGTCTGCTAATACCTAGCAAGCCGGTTTTCTTCATTCGGGATCCCATCAAGTTTCCCTCCATGAACCGCTCTCATAAGAGGCACCCGCGGAGTCACCTTCCTGACGCAAATATGGTATGTGGCAGCTCCTAGACCGATTAGTACAAGAAAGCTAACTTAAATTTAGTTCTGGGAGTATGTACATCCATTCAACCTCGGCGCGCATTCTGGACTGACATTCTCTAGCTTCCACGTTGGAAACCCGGAAGGAATACATCAGCTCCTGATCCTCTTCAGCGATCGTGGAACCCCTCGTTCAGTCCGCTTTTTGAACTCCTATAGTGGACATACATACAAGTTCACTAAAGAGGTAAGACAGTACCATATGCGCTTGTAAAGAATCGTCTAATTTCCTGAATCAGGATGGTTCGTTCAAATACATCAAGATCCACATGAAGAGCCAGCAGGGTGTCAAGAACTTTACTCGGGAAGAGGCAACCAACATTGCCGGCGAGGATCCTGATTACATGATTCGCGATATGTATGAGGCTATTGAGAGAAAAGAATACCCCTCGTGGAATGTCTTTGTCCAAGTCATGGATCCCTCCGAGGCCGAAAACTACCGGTGGAATATCTTTGATATGACCAAAGTCTGGCCACACACGGACTATCCACTGAGGAAGATCGGCAAGATGACTCTTACTCGGAACGTGAGTTCTCCATACCTCTTAGTTTTTACTTCGAATTCTCTGATTAGGTGAATCAGCCCAACAACTATTTCGCCGATATTGAACAGGCGGCGTTCTCCCCATCCACAATGGTGCCAGGCTTTTCAGCTTCAGCTGATCCCGGTAAGTCAGCTATCAATCACATCATCAAGTCCTAGCCACTAATGCCTTCCCAATTTAGTCCTTCAAGCCCGTTTATTCGCCTACCCCGACGCAGCACGGTACCGCCTCGGCGTAAACTACCAACAACTCCCAACCAACGCAGCCAAGGTCCAGGTATATTGTCCCTTCGAGCGAGATGGCAAGATGAGACTCGACGGCAATTACGGCGGCGATCCAAACTACGTCAACTCCTCTCTTCAACCGACCAAGTTCTACCCAGAGGTCAAAGGCGTCAAGGCCAAGTCTCTAGCCCTACACACGGAACACGAGAAATGGGTCGGTGAAGTCACGAACTACACCAGCCATATCACGGACGATGATTTCGTGCAGCCTGCTGTTTTGTGGGGTGTCATTGGTCGTGAGCCGGGTCATCAGGAGAGAGTTATTGAGAATCTTGCCGGGAGTATTAGGGAGGTTGGGTCGCCTAATCTGCGTGATAAAGTTTACGGTTTGTCTTCTCTTTTACTTGAGGAAGAGGGAAGCTATACTGACTCAGTTGCAGCTCTGTTTGGTCGGGTCAATCAGGATCTTGGGGCTAGGGTTAGAAAGGCGACTGAGGCTGCTATCAAAATATAATGGGCTTTTTGGGAATTTCTTTTGATATCGTCAGTTTGGTGAGAATGCAATTTATAATTAATCGAATACCAGAACTGGAAGATAGTCGTAGCTGCAAGTGAACGCTTGGATCTATATGTGGGACTTGACAAGATTGGAATCAGATAATGACGCTTTGCGTTATGACTGCCTCGAATCAATGTTCGCCAAGGAATAAATGGCCAAGCTGTGTCATCAAGGAGTTCTCGTCATGAGAGCTCAACTTGACCCCATCATTACGCTATTTCCCAAAAATTAGAACAGTGTATTGTATTTCTTTCGACAAAGTAAATCACATTTAGACCTACGCAGCCTGCATCACTAGCTCCAAATATGGTAATCAACGCGGCGTGCTTGGGCACCAACCGTCCGATTTTGGCAATACTGCTAATCCAATAAGAGTGCTATTTTCTCTTGGATGACCACCGCCACCGAGAGGTACCGCAAAATAAACTTCATCCCTCACGCACGACTCCGGAATTCGATCGATGACGCGCTCATTGTCCCAGCGGCCTGTTGTGAGAAAGTCGCCTTACAGCAGCTCCACCACATTATCTGAACCTTGTTCGATGATGCAGTTGATCCATTACTAAGTCCCAGCTTTTCGTTTATAGTAGGGCTCTATTCCCGCCTTTCTATTTAGTCTATCTGTCAACATACTACCAATTTCTCAAGTACATATCAAGAGATTTCTGTGAACCAAATACATCACACATCATGGCGGATAGTGAGTGCTTACAATCAGAGGTATCTGTTATTTGTTCTTGAGACTGATTTTTGCAGAGGCCAATCCCAGCCACGAGAACGAGCATGAGGGTTTCTTCGAGAGAATATTCCACCACCATGAAGGCAACAAGGCCGGTAACAAGGACAAAAATGTTGACCCCCAAAACAAGTCGGACAGTCAGCGTCCCCAGGGTGAGCAGAAGGAGGGTGAGATGGACAAGCTGAAGGACTACCTGCACAAGGATGAACAACTGGAGGAGGAGGGCCATGAGTATGGTGACTTGATGTAATTATCCTATTGGATGAGATACAGATGAACAATTCAAGATATTGAATATTTTGGTTTCGCTGATGCTTTCTGTCGGAGATACAGTCTTAAGGGATACTTACCTGTTGAATGCACTCCTTTAGCAGATCAAGCACATAACCCCAGAAAGCTCCCACTCGCTCCACGCATTCTAATACCCGAGAATCTGAATGATTGTATGGAATGAACTTGATTTTAATGGAAAGAAAAACCTGCAATTATGTACATGATACACGAGAAAAGCGCACTCACTCATTTGGTCTTGATGTGCTTGAGCTTCTTGGGCTCGTGCACGAAGTTGTTGGCATAAGCCTTGGGCACGAACCGGCGCTCATTCGGCTCCTGGACAAAGTATTCGTAGCCCTGCTTCTGAGCAAAGGCAATGGCATCCTCCTTCGACTTGAACTTGATGTGGGTGCCCTGCATGCTGTCGGCAGACGACTGCCAGCCCATAAGCGGGTTCTCCCAACGGTGGCCCTTGTGCAGGATATCCCAGTCCATCCGCCAGTGGTGTCCGTGCCAGTGGCCAGACTGGGTCGCGGGCTTCGTGGGGCGGTAGATACTACGCGCATCGAACGTTAGCTCATGTGTTGGGATGGTGTTGTTCGGGTTCCGACTTACCGGACAGTGCGGGCCTGGAGGTCAGTCGGAGCGCCGGAGAGAACAGCGGCGGGCAGAGAGTCGCCAGGCTCACTACCGTCCATCACACGCTTGGGCACCGGGGAAAAATTTCTAGGGCAATGGTATTAACGAAGGGTTTGCAGCGGTGGCGAAGGCAGGGAAGCATACGAGGTGCCGTGGTCAATGGTGGCATCGTAATCGGGCTGATGGTGAGTCATTGCCTCAGCAGGGCCCTCCTTGCTGATCAAGGAGCTGCTGGAATAGGTCGAGGTAGGAGCCTCGGACGGGTTCGTCTTGACGGCAGGAGAACCCCGGCTGGAGTTGGAGGCAAAGCGGGCATTGAGGGGAGCAACCAGTCGAGTCGCCCGGAGGCCAGCAGCACCTCCAATTCTGAAGAGCGACATGGTGTGCGGGTAGAAGGAGTGGGGTGGGATGGAAGCAGCGACAGTCAAGAGGAGGTGTTAAATCGTCAATCGCAGAGAGGTCACGGCACATCCGAAATGGGTTTAGCGCACCTTGGCTCATCCGACCACCCGCTTCCCGGCCAAAGGTTCTCTTCCTCCTGCACCATCTGTCTACCCCGGTTCACTTGCGCCAGAATCACTGTGAGTTATCTCTGACGGGCTCCATACATTCTTCTGGTCCGGCTGCATGTATTGCGACAAATTTCTGACCCCTGCCAGCCAGACAAGATGAGCTACATTGTCCGCCGTGGTCTCTCGACCCTGATCCCTCCCAAGGTACGAACATCCGATTGACGCATCAAATGGCTGTCGCAAGTGTTTCCCTATGATACTAATGATTGTTACAGATCGCCTCCCCCAACGTGAGTTACCCGGAACACCTTGTACCGCCCATCGCTCCATACACCCCTCCCGGCCCCGTACCTTCCCGAAGTCTTTTTCGTGCGAACTAGAGACGAGATATCACGTCCTTTCCGCCCCAAACAGTCGCTAATCTACATATAAAGGCCATCGGTGCTGCCCAGGATGCTGCCCGCATGGAGCGCGTTGTGAACTTCTACGCCGGTCTCCCCCGTGGCCCTGCCCCCCAGGTCAAGCCCACCGGTCTCGTCGGCCGCTACCAGGCCCGCTACTTCAGCGGCGAGAAGGCCTCCGCTGTCCGTAAGTATTGGTCTGCCTCGAACTTGGGATGACACGGAAGCTAATTGAACAGCCCTTGTCCACGCTATTGGCGGTATCCTGATCCTCGGCTACAGCATGGAGTACTACTTCCACCTGCGTGAGTATCCTACAAATCATGTCATTTTCGACCAGATTCATTAACTGTTGGATAGGCCACCACAAGAACCACCCTCACTAAATCTTTCCATTTGATTGAATGGGAGGAGGATTGATGTATATACTGCGTCCTCTGACCCAGAGTAAGGCAGTGTGTAGGAATTAGAGAGACTTTTTGAATCTCATTGTTTCATTATCAATATTTTCATTGGTTGTAGCTTCTATAGTACATCCGAAGTGTTCTATAGTTGATGCTGTGGCGTGACGGGTCTCCGCTCTCGCTCAGTCACTCAGGCACCACACCTGCATAACCAAAATAGCGTCATTTCAGGTGATCGGAGGTTCAAATGACGGCAAACTGAATTACTGGAGGCTGCCTTAACTGTCACTATGTAAACACCGTAATCTAGGGACATCCTAAACACGTAGTCGTGGGTGAAGGTCTCAGCTACGACCGGGACCGCGCTAACCGAAAACAGCCAACCCTCAGCTTCAAACCCGAGATCATCTCAACGAAGCCAACCCTCCCATCCATCACCACACCCAGCCTTTCCCCTTTCTCGATCCTCTCCTCCCTACCCCAGGATTTTCTGGGCCTGCGGACTTTCTCACGCGTCTTCCGAGACTCGCTCTCAGCCTCCGCGAACGTTGTCACCATCGCAGCACCTGGGAGTTGGCCGCCCAACTTCCACCTTCCTGGTTGTGGAATCCCGTTCTTCCAGGGTGCACCCAGTCAAGCGAGCAGTTCTACCGTGGCGATCCCTGGAATCTGACAAAAGGTACGCTATTGGCCCTGTCTTCTTGTTGCTATGCCAGCTTGAGCGGCTGCCCACTCGCGCTCCGCATCTCCATCCTCTCAGGGTATTTCGAGGCGCTCTTCTGACAAATATCGCCTTCCAGGCTCGAGTATTGTTATGGCAGAGCAGAGCAGCCGCGATGTGGTAGATCAGACCCTGTCGGGCGGCGAGCGTTCGCCTTCCGACGTTCCTGCGAGCACCAACGACAAGCAATCTGCCGAAGGGGACGCGGGGGAGACCAAACATATCGCAACGATTTCCACAGCGCAAATACCACCCGATCAACACAACGAGACGAGAGATACACTAGGTTCTTCAGCCGACAAGTTGGGTGACAAGGATGCCGGACGCTCTTCGATGGTAGGATTTTCTTCGTCGCCAGCATAATGGACAACGGAATAGCTGAACTAGCTGCAGGATTCTCCAAAGCAAAGCGCCGGTTTAGTCGCTTCGAGGGCCCTCGAACTGAACGGATTAGCTTCTGCTTCAGACGGCGGCGACGATACGGCTTCACAAGGAGGTTCCGAGTCGGACGCTAGTCGGTCAGATGGGCGCCATCACACGCGCACTGGTTCGGCGAAGAAGCCGACGTCATTCAAGCCAGTTTCTTTTGCGAAGTTCTCGGTGCCAAAAGCACCAGGGACGGCCGCACCGCCCAAGGCACCTGAGAGAGGTATTTCTTTGTTTGCCAGCTTCTGTTTTGAGCAAGCTTCTGACATAAAAAATTAGCGCCATCAATTCCCACGACACCCATGGGTACTCCGCAACCTACTGCGCGGCCGCGCTTAGTTCCGAAATCCACGGCTGCTATGCGGGATTCGTTGTCAAAGACGGGTCCAGGCGGCGCGAAGCCCGGTGGATCAGGACCGGATCCGAACCAAGTCTGGAATAAGAACCGCCGTATGTTTTTTTCGCCTTGCTGCAATAGGGCTTCTCGTATCGGAACTGACCTATGGATCTTGATATAGCTGTCCAACCGACACCGCCGAAGCACTTGACGGACGAGGAACTGAAACAGCAGTATGGAATTCACATGACATCTCGGATTCAAGAAGACGGTGGTGGATCTGAAGCGAAATGGGCCGATATTGATGATGATGAGGACGACTGGGCTCCGGAAACGATCGAGTGGACGGACGGCACCAAGGTCACTCTCACCCACAATGAACCGCAGCCGCCGCAAGAGGCTCCTCAACAAGAGCCGAGGGAGGCACCTATGCCAGAGCCGACAGCAGTACGAGATGTCTCAAAAATCGCTGCTCCGAAGCCAACTACGTCCGTTGGGCCAAACCCCACTGTACTGAGGCTTGGAGCCAATGCGGAGCGGCAAGCCAAAGCGGCGAGCATTTCGTCGAGAGGAACGAACGACAGAGTCCCGTCAGGCTCTACGAGTCCGGCACCTCCAAGCAAGTCTCCTTGGGCTACATTACCTCCGGTCGAGAGAGTGTCGCCTGTGAATCCTCCAGCCAATATCCCTCAATCGCGGCCTTCCGTCCACCACCCCCACCGAGACGATGCTCGCTATGCCCCATTGCCTCCGCAAGAGATCGCTGCGGATGATTTCAATCGCACTTGGCGAGAAACCGCACCGAATGCGCCTCGGGAGCTATACAACTCTCGGTCTGGTCGGTACGAGCCGGTAGCGGAACACAGGAGGCCATCATACCGACACGATCAAGGCCCGCGGACCCCTGCTGTGTTGCAACGACCAGGTCATGATGCAAATGGGCCGGCCGAACCTTCTGCGGCATTCCAAACTCAACGGACGAGCCATCAAGACGGGGGCATGGGCTGGAACCGTCACCGTACGTCTTCAAATGTCAGTGGAGGAAGCGGAGGATTCGATCGCCGGATGTCTTTCGGTCGAGCTGATGCGGCTCCGAGGTACGAAGGCCGACGGGGCTCTCAGGTAAATGGCATGATCGACCCGGCATTGATGGGCCACGGTCATGCCCATGAAACATCTCCAGCGCAGCATCACGCCGCACATGGGTGGGGTGCGCAGCGCCCTGCGCATCTCGATCAAGTCCCACCGATTGAACAGCAGCCCGCACCGGCAGCTGCGCCGGAAGTGCCTCAAGAGGATCCTCTCGTTGTGCAGGAGCGTATCATGAAGGAAAAGCGACTCGAGGCTAGGCAACGTCGTCTTCAGCAAGAAGAGAAGGAGAAGGCGGAGAGGGACGAGCGAATTCGCCAGAAGCTCGCAGCCTTGGGTCCGGCACCAGACAAACAGCGCAAGAACAGCATTGAAAGTCGCAAGACCCAGGCCCCAGCCGCGCCGGCCCCGACTACAATCAGCTCCCCTCCAAAGCCACCCGTTCCCGAACCCACTGGAGAGCCGAAGCAGTATGGCATGATGAAAGTCCATCATCCTGATAGCGTGAAGAAGCTTGTCGCCGCAAATGAGAGAGACCGCGCGGCTGAGAAACCACACCCAGAGAAGACGTCGCCTCGCATGCGCCGTGGCCCTTCGCCTCACCGCGAGTCGAAACGCGAACCTGTTGCTCCGGGCAATTTGAACGAGCAAACTGAGGCGAGCCCGCAGGGCTCGAAGACCGATGAGCACGGCGCTCAGTGGCGTGGAAATCTGAACGTCTCAGGCTCCTCGTATGCTCCTTGGTCAACCAACCCCAACCTTGGGGCGACTTCACCCTCAGTGAAGAACCCATGGAAGCCTTTCATCAGCGATAGAACGCTGGGCAACGGTATTTTCGATCAGAGCCTCGGTGGCTTCCCGTCACGCGACATACCTTTGCGGGGCCAGCTGGGTCTTGATCAACCCATAATGCCTCCTCAGGCTCTTTCGGGCCCACCGGAGGCAGCGTCAATCTCTTCGCTGCCTTCGCCCGAAACCCGTAACGCAACTTATGATCCTCTGAGCCCTATCGGCCGTCCTGGTCCGATTGGGCCTCCGAACTCACAACAATCCCAATGGCAACAAGACTCTCGTACCCCAGGTGGATTGGGTGCATGGAACAACTTCCACAAACTCACAGCCCAGCGAGAACATGAGGAGGCTGAGAAATACCGCAATGATTTCAACGCCAATCGTGACACTCGATCAACCGGTCCTCCTGTCACTTTCAACGAGACTTGGTCTCAAGTGCGGTCGGAGAACGATTCTGGTCAACGTCATATCATCGCGGTCTCACAGGGAGTCGTGAACAAGAACGGCTCGCCTTCCAACCCGTTGACCGGTCTTGATGCACCTGTGGATGGCCTGCCAGCATTCTCAGATACCCACGCCCGTCCTCTTGTCAGCGTGCCTGCGCGCAGCTCACGATTCTTCCCACATGTCACTGAGCAAACGAAACGGCCAATTGAGAAGGCAGATTACCAACGAAGCCCGTCTCCTCCGCCTCCGGAGGAGGTCTCGAGCCACCCCGTCTATTTCGGCGGCTCGGGTCGGCCATTGGTTCACCTTCCCAACCCCAAGCCTGTGGTCAAGTTGCCGCCCAAGGCTCTGGCTGCACA
The DNA here is from genome assembly GCA_027569585.1 of Penicillium silybi. Classification (NCBI taxonomy): domain Eukaryota; kingdom Fungi; phylum Ascomycota; class Eurotiomycetes; order Eurotiales; family Aspergillaceae; genus Penicillium; species Penicillium silybi. Next base: position 1,536,201 of record JAPDFI010000001.1, on the reverse strand, counting down.
GGCTGCTGCACAGGCTGCCCCGGCTGCACCCGCAACGTTTGCATCTATGGCAGCAGCAACTCCACGGGCTCCAGTGCCGGCTTCGACCGCGATGTCCTGGCAAGAAAAGATCAATGGACTCTTTGGCAAGAAGACCCCGGTCGAGAAGAAGAGCGCTTTGGCCGTCGCCTCTGCGACAAAAGAGCCTCTGGATGTCCAATTACCTGTGGCAGCGGTTTCTGTATCTTTGCCCAGCATCGAACAAGGTTATCCATCAGGAGACGGCGACCTTGCAGTCCGGCAAGTGGAAGAGCAGGATGACATTTTCGAGGACCGTGAACCAGGATCGCTTCCAGGTGTCCGTGTCCCGAACATGGCACCCCCAGCCGCATGGCGCGCTGCACCAGCACCCTCGCAGTCTCGGCTTCGCGCGAAGAATCTGAAGACGATGCAGATCCACAGTGTTGAGCCATTCTTGGTCGGACTTGGTGATAAGGACCATTCCGGTAACATTCGTGTCTTGATCCGACTGCCCGGTGCGCTCGCCGCGAAGACCATGAGCCTTCCCAAGAAGGCTAACGGTCCGAACGCGACTCCGAACTCGAACTCGAACCCGCGGCAGCGCAGCTCGCCCAATTTCAAGCCTCGCAAGGGAACTAAGCCCCGCGAGGCCTCGGGGAGCAAGGAGAGCGTAAAGAAGCCATCTGCGTCGCAGCAGGGCAGCGCCCCTTCGTCATCGCCGCGGCACAACCAGTCCCGGACTGCATCATGGGGTCCACGCCAGGGCTCTCGTTAAGAGGTCTATTTCCTCTCACCTTTTCGGGGTTTCAACGGCCGAGAAGACGTCGAGCTTTCTCGCTTTAGGTCTTTACAGATCTAATCTCTCGGCCTCCATTCCACACTCAAATCCCTATCTCACCCTCTCGTGGCCATTTCCCTCATCTCCAAGCCACATATGGCTGGCAGACCCGCAGGAGAAACCACTGATCTCACCCTCCATCCACACCATCACCTCCGCAACATGCTTCCTTCATGTTATGTACTTTTTCTTTTCCATTTTTCCGTGCCCGCCAGGCTGCGTGGGCTGCAGGTTCCCGGTTGAAGGCAGGGAACATCAGGGACGCCATGTGCAAAGCGTCGCGGTTATTCTGTTTCAGGGTCTCTTGTTTGGAATTCCTTCTGGAGAGGTTCTTCCGTTCTTGCGAGGATCCAATACCTCATCGGTTTGGCCCATCCTCACGGCCCAGCCTCTGTCAGTCAGCCCCGCTGATTGCGCTCGAGCTGGCCTGACCCTCCTTGCCCTGTTCAATCCGATCCATCTTGTATCATGCAGCCTCCTCAATTCATATCAGTCGATTTTGAATCTCAAATCTTGCTCTTGGATGTAGATTATAGGCTAGTAGCAAACACATCTAGAATAATGTATTGAAGGTGGAGAGTTGATATACAAGAAGAGGTATCAAGTAGAAATCCCAGATCAACCTAAACACCACCACATTTCCGTAATCCCATAACACCATTAAAAAAATACCAATGAAGAGCTCCTTTTGACCCGTGCGCCTCATTATCAAACATCCATCCCAGTAAACAAGCAGAGCAAGCTGCAACTCCTTAAACCCAGGTTGGAGAACACAGAAGCGTTCTCCTTACCAGTTCCAGGTCCGGCTAGAGGCAGTAAAAACAGGTGGCTTCCACTGAAGAGCAGCAGGATCGATCTTGCGGGCACCCTTACTCTTCTCTTTCTGAAGGCGCTTATTATGCTCGCCGACTACGTAGTCAGTGAGCACGATGACCCAATTTCCTTTCTGTGATTACGTTAGCCATGAACCTACCACAAATACCGAAAGACTTACGTGATAACGAAGCATGTTGAAGACAACCAAAGTCTCATGAACATCCTTCTCAGTCATGGACGTGAGAACGGCCAGTTCGTTTTCACTAATTGTCTCGCGGCCCGGTTCCATCAACAGCTCGACGAGCGTCTCTCGCCAGTACTGGCGGTAACCCATGAGACCCAGATCAGAAAGCGGCTTCTCGGGGGACCCGAGCTTGCCTTCGCGCTTGCTGAGCTCGTAGCTGAATGCCATGAGCAGACGACCGAAACCGCGGCGCTGGTACTGCGGTAGCGTCAAGATACAGGCCAGGTTGTAGCCCTCGGCGGAATCTTTTTCCTTGGAGAAGTAGCCGACGAGATGACAGCCGGTTTCGTCGCGGGTGCACATGCAGTAGAACAGGAAGGGGTCGACATCGTAGTAGAGGGTCTTGTGGTCGAGGAAGAGCTTGCTGAGGAGACACAGGTTTCGACACCAGGTGCGCTGGCGACGACCGTCGACTTCGAAGAAAGAGATGTTTTCGTCGCGGTAGATTTCGTTACCTGGAGGGTGGACGAGGGTGCATTTGGCGCGGTGGCGCTCAAACGCGCGCTGGTTGTCGAAGTAGCTAAGGCAGAATTCGTCGATGTAGACCATGTCCACGTCCGAGAATTGGTCTGGGTATGGGGAGAAGTACCACGGCTCGATTTCGAATTTGCCCATTTGCAGGCGAGTCAAGTTTCGGACTCGGTGGATTTCTGTTGGGTTTTGGGTCATACTGCCGCCGGTACGCAGGCGCTCGATCTCCTCTTCGCGGGTGATCACCTCGCCTGAGTTGGTTTTAACTCCATCCCCTTTCAGCGTCGCTTCTGCTGCTGCGTCTTCCATCTCGACATCGTCTGAGTCCGCCTTGGGTGTCCCGACGATTGAGACTGCCTCGGACCCGAAGAGTGATGTGTCACCAGGTGTATCGGCGGCACGGTTCTCTTTTCCGCCGGCCTTGGGTGGGCGTGGGGTCTTGCCAACATTCAAGTTCTTGCCAGCCAGTGCATCAGGAGTTCCCGACACATCGCGGCTGCCGGGTCGAGCGTTCTTGGGGACATTCTTACTAGGTGCCTTGTTGTTGGCACTAGACTTCTTCTTGTCTGGCTTCTCGGGCTGTGGCCATTCGACCTCCTTGGAGAGGTCAATTCGGGAAGCATTGATCCATTCTAGAGACATTGATTAGAGACTGAATCATGCTTAAAAGTATGCAAGACTTACCATCAAGACGCTTGTTGAAGTCGACATAATGCACGCTTCAGGGTATACGTTAGCACAATGAACGACACATAATCAATAGAATCAAACATACTAAAAGGAAGGGCCATCCTTGCGCTGTCGAATCGACAGAATCTCCGCCTTACGCAGTTCTCCATCCTGAAGCTGCAGTCAGTACCGATATCACGTGATAGTTCAGACTCTGCGCGACACTGACCTTCTGCACCATGGCCTTCACACCGATCCTATCGCCCGAGTCAGCATATGCGACCGATCAAAGTGGATTCTGAGACTCCGGTGATAATTATTCCCGATCGTCCCGGGATTAAAACGCACCTGATGGTGTTGAGAGTGGCAAACCCCTTCTCGACGGGGTCAGGAGTCCCCGTCGCCTCGCCCTGAGAATCTCGGACGCCCATCGTGATCGACTATTCGATGACGGGGGCACCCAAGCACACTAATCTGATGGAATTCGATGAACTGGATGCGATGTGCGATGGTGAGAGGATGGTGGTGAAGGCGGAAGGAGGTGATTGCGCCGTGTTATGTAAGCGTCCGGATGCTTCAATTCTGAGATCAGAAACGTTCACGTTGGATGACAGGTAATTATTGATGGTATAGAGGCACTGTTTTATCGCTATAAAACTGTAGATAGCTTCTTTTAACTTAGTTTTCTCTTGGACATGCTATTGGATTGCGTGGGATGTTGATAACTGAACTCGAAGTCCGGAGTCTCATACATAACCCGGGATATACATTCACGCCACCAAAGGTCGATCGATATACGATGCCTACGAACGCCACATCATAATCTGAACGAAGCTGGTGCATTCCAAATTTTGACCCGGTTCTAAGCTCCCATATTGCAAAGGAAACCTCGAAAAAACTACCAAGCCAAGTGAAGAAACAAATATCAACCTCAGCAACTCCAATGCATTCGCATTATCCACGAAATGTAAAGCGCCCTAGTAATGGTACAAAAAGAAGCCTGCAATGGGTCATGACTGAAAGATCAAAAAAAGGAGACCATATACCGGACTCAATGCCATCCATTGACGGTAGCCGTGCCGGCAACCAGCTCATCCAGCTCGTCCTTCCGGCTCTTATACAATTCCTGAGCTTCACGCTCGCGCCGCATAACGAAAGACACATCCTCTCGCAACTTCTCCAGCCGCCGGGAAACAACCGCTTCTTCGGAGATCTGAAGAGTGCGGAAAGAGTCCAGATCGTCCTGGGCCTTGGGCAGGGCCGCACTGGCCTCGAGGATCTTGGAGCGCAGGGTCTTGGCGCGGTTCTGATATCCGCCGTAATGCAAGGCGAGCTTCTTCTCGAGCTTGTTTCCCTTTTCAGCCGTGGCGAGCAGGGATTCTTGTACGTTGTCGAAGGCTCCGATCATGCGCTGCTCTTCTTGGAAGGCGTCTTGTTCTTCTTCGTCGGCGTAGTTGTCCAGGCCTGGAAGAGCCTTGGCGCGGGTCGATGACCAGACATCGTCGAACTTTTCTTGCCACTCTTCTTGTTGCTGCTGTGCTTCTGTTGATGCAATTTCGGCGGCAATGGAAGCACGTGCTGCCTCCATGAATCCATCGTCTACTTGGCCCAGCTTGGGGGCCTTCCCTTCGACCTTTGCGCCGGGCACGGGGTGTTTTCGGGAATCATGGGCGATGAGAATCGCGGCCTCCCTGGCGATGAGACCTTCAACCGGGTCAGTAACTTGGGAGGCACGCGCAATCAATGCATCGAGATCAAGAACGGCAGGCCGAGGAAGACCACGTTGATATGCTTGCGACTGGCGCTTGAACTCAGCCTGGGCGGCCTTCTGGCGGGCTTCTTCCTCTCTGCGATCCCGCTCCGCCGCATCCTCCGCGCTTAACTCGACAGCCGCGGCAGGTTCAGCGGTTTCGGAGGGAAGTTCTTCGAGTTCCCACTCAGACTCTTTTGGCTTAGGAAGCGCAGAGAGCTTGCTCCGGATTGACTGGCGCATGAAGTTTTCATGCATCTTGATATCCCGAGGTGTGTTACCAATGAGCTGGCCACCCTCGCCCTCCCGATTAAGAGCGAAGTGGTCTCGCGGTGTGCGCAGCGGGGTGGCACCGGGCCCAACACCGCCATGCATGGGAGTTGCACCTACGCCGTTAGCCTGTCGGAACGGTGTCGCCATAGGGTTAGGTGTGACGATCTCTTGCCGGCGAGGAGCAATGCCGTCAAAGCCGGTCGACGAACCGCCCTCATGAAGAGGTGTGTTTTCTCCTCCGAGCAGAGAGGATTGTGTTTCGGTCAAAGCTCGGATGTTCTTGATTTCGTTGGCGATGTGATCCTCTTCCGGGGCTGCTCGTGGTGTCCGGATGGGCGTCCCTCCGACAATTGCGCCGTAGTTTCCAATAAGTCCACGAGTGGCTTCTTCATCACCACTCATCCGGCTGGCCTTATCTCCAGCCATGCCCATCTTGATAATATCCTCCATCTCGCCCTCGCTAACTTGGGGCGCGGGCAGATTCAAGCCTCTCCGCTTGCTGCTCTGCTCTGCTTCACGGATCTTCTGCATCTGACCTGCTCGCGCAGCAGCAGCGAAGGCTTCCGAATTGCTGCCTTTATCATTCTTGCGTTTCTTTCGCTCCGCGTCTTCGTCCTGGTCACCCTTTCGCTTGTTGGCTAGCTGCTGCTTGCGAGGATCAAACATTTCCCGCTGGCGTTCATTCAGGGTTTGTTCCTCGGTCGTATCGTAAAATCCAGGGGCTGCTGGTTTCTCGAATGGAATGTCTGCGTTGTAATCCATCTGGCCAGGCTTCCGAGTGACGACCTTGACGTTGATACCGGCATGTTTCAATTCGCGGCGCTTTTGCAGCACCGCCAGTCGACGCGATTCCTCCAACTGACGCTCCCGTGCCTTTCGCTTCGCCTTCTTTCCCTGGGTGTTGGCGAGACGCGCACGGGCTTCACTGAGCATCTCCTTCTCGTCTTCATCGAGATCAATCGTATCGGGGCGTGCTGGTTTCGATTCGGGGTCGGGGTCCAGCTCGCCAGGGCGCAGGCGGCGGACGTCGTCGGCACTGGGTGCGGCCGACTCTCCACCCTCGGGTCCTCCCAATCCAAGCTCATCATTCTCACGAGCCTCAGCCTCATCCAAAAGCTTCTGGTAGCGTTCGAGACATTGTGTCGCAGTGCGTCCGACGATGGGGGCGATCGTGCGCCATTGCGTGGGCATCAGCTTAGCCAGGTGCAACAGCTTCTCATCCTCCTCCCGCGACCACTCGACCTTGCGAATACCGGGGTCCAACCATTCGACCCATCGCGCCTTGCATTGCTTCGGCGTCTTCCGAGCGAGGAGAGAGGACACTCGAGCCCACTGGTTGAGACCATACTTGGATACCTGTCATCGAGTCAGTATTTGCGCAATCCATCAAGAGACGTATTTTTGGACTAGTTCGATAACGTACGGCTGCACGAAGCACCTCATCCTCGATATTGGTCCTGACGACACGTTAGCAGCGATCACTTGGAAGATAAAAAGCGACGGGATGTCTCACCAGACACCTCCTTTGACGACGGGCATGGCGCGCAATCAGACTTCGCACCCCGTCTCTACCGTGAAGTGTAATAAGTGAGCTGCAAGTCCACCACCGGGGAGAAAATAAATGAGAATCCCGGGGTAGAAGTTGACGCGCAATGGGTGGATGTTGAAGCTGGGAGAAAAGCGACTTCGCCAAGTCCGACCTGCCTTCACCGCCCGCCCTGGCCGCCCCCGCGTTAGTAAGCGCGTCCAGATTTTTTGGTTTTCGGTTTCTGCAAAAAAAATAAAAAGTTAAGACTGCCAACCATGTCATCCAAGCTGGAAGCCCCCCAACAATTCAAGCAGCCTTCTCGCAAAGGAAAGAAGGCCTGGCGTAAGAATGTCGATGTCACTGAGGTGAACGAGGGTCTGCGTCTTCTGAAGGAAGAAGAGATCAAAGGGTACGTTCAAGGTCTATATCTACATTCTGAATCGTCGCTGACCCTAGACTAGCGGCGTTGTTTCTGAGAAGCCATCCGAGGAGCTGTTCACATTCGACACTACTGGATCGGAAGATGTGCGGAAAACCGTCGCAAAGAAACACAAACCGCTTAAGGCCGACGAGATTATCGCTCAACGATCTGCGATTCCCGCTATCGACTCTCGCAAGCGTGCCAGCTCCAACGTTACCGACGGTGTCATTGAGCCAAAGACCAAGAAGCACAAGAAGGACTGGGTCAGTAACAAGGAATTGCAGCGCTTGAAGCAAGCGGCTCGGGATGCAGATATCAGCAAGAAGGGCAACAATGAGCTTTACGACCCCTGGGCGGATGAGGGTGACAACTCCGCCGCCTTCGAGGACCCCCGTTTCGACTTTTTGGAGAAGCCGAAGGCCAAGGTCGCTCCCGAGACTTTGAAACATGCGCCGATCTCTCTTGCCGCCAACGGGAAGCCCATCCCTTCAGTATCAGTGCCCCATGGCGGAGTGAGCTACAATCCTCAATTCGAAGAATGGGACCGTCTCATCCAGGAGTATGGTCAGGAGGCTGTCGAGGCTGAGAAGAAGCGCCTCGAGGAGGAATTGAAAGAGCAGGAGAAGCAGCGCCTAATAGAGGCGGCCCAGAATAACGATGGCGAGGTCAAGTCGGATGACGAGAGTGCATGGGAGGGCTTTGAGAGTGAATACGAGAAGCCCGAGTGGCTGAACAAGAAGCGCCCCGAGAGAAAGTCCAAGGCCCAGCGCAACAAGATTAAGCGGCGCAAGGAAGCCGAGAGGCAGGCGAAGTGGGAAGCTCAGAAGGCAAAGAAAGATGCACAGATGGAGCGGGTGCAAGAACTTGCTGAGCGGGCCGATCAACCCGCAAACGACTCCGATGGTGATGATTCGGAAGAAGGAGATGAGACGAAGCTGCGAAGGAAGCCTTTGGGTGGCAAGCTTGCGTAAGTTTGGTCGCTCTGGATTATATGTGCTTTTGCTAATGATATTTACAGCGCCCCCGAGAAGCCTTTGGAACTGGTTCTCCCCGATGAGCTGCAGGATTCTCTCCGTCTATTGAAGCCGGAGGGCAACCTGTTGGACGATCGGTTCCGAACGATGATTGTCCAGGGCAGGCTTGAGGCTCGTAAGCCGGTGAGCCAAGCTAAGAAGGCCAAGAGAAAGGTTACAGAGAAATGGATGTCCAAGGACTTCCAGGTTCCTGGCCTCTATTGATTTTCATTTCTGCTTCTTACTCAAAAATGGCGTGCATGGGTTTCTGGACATGAACATACATCGGCATTCGGACTATTCCGTAATTATCTGGGTCAAATGTGAATTAACCATTAAGATCTCAAATGAGATGACTTAACCGTGTCTGATCGTAATATTAAGACTCACGTCGGTTTTCTCTCGTACGACAGTGCCTCTGATATTGCCACTTTTAGAAGGCGGTGTCGGTCTTCAAGGCTCTCTTTTTTGCCGTCAAAAAAAGTTCACGGGCAACTCTTTCCTGGTCACTCACCTCCGACAATGTCTTAGCTTTTGCAGATATTAAATAAGTCGGAATGGATACGAACGGTCTTTCCAGTAACTGGAAGAAACTACAGGCGACACTCAAAAGAGGAAGCACCTCGACCTCGACCTCGATCTCCTCACTGGCGAAGAAACGCAAAGCCTCGGACCGCGACTCTGGACATGGCACAGTGAAGAAACAAAAGCCTGGAAAGGAACAGACAAAAGCAAGAGATACGAAAACACCTTATAAACGAAAGAGAATGTCCGACGGAGCTGAAGTCTCGGCGAAAACCGCCAATGGAGACTCGGCTTCGCCTGCTTTGCGGAGGAAGTCCAGCGCCGGCGTCTCTGCGCAAACCGAGACCGGATCGCGCAATGGGAAAGTTAATGAGGGTCGTTCTCCGACGTAAGTATTGCTAGTCAGAGCATAGGCTTTCTTTGTTTTACCGGTCGCAATGCTAACATGATACCAGCGCCGAGATAGGAAAATACGTTGCCATGGATTGCGAAATGGTAGGCGTCGGACCGAACCCAGACAACGACTCGGTACTTGCCCGAGTCAGTATCGTCAACTTCAATGGCGACCAGGTCTACGATTCATACGTGCGGCCTAAAGAAATGGTGACAGACTGGAGGACGCACGTCAGCGGTATTGCCCCCAAGCATATGGTTGAGGCACGAACCCTCGAACAAGCCCAGAAAGAAGTTGCTGAAATTATGGACGGCCGCATTCTCGTGGGTCACGCCGTGAGCAATGATCTCGACGCTCTACTTCTCGGCCATCCCAAGCGAGACATTAGAGACACCAGCAAACATCCCGAATACAGGAAGATCGCCGGCGGCGGCTCACCAAGGCTGAAGATGCTTGCTGAGCACTTCCTTGGACTCAAGATCCAGGAAGGCGCGCATTCCAGTGTGGAAGATGCGCGGGCGACGATGGCTCTGTATCGACGTGAGAAGGATTCGTTCGAGCGTGAGCACTTGAAGAAGTGGCCGATCAGAAATGCCCCTGAACCCAAAGAGAAGGGAGATGGCCCGAAGAAAAAGAATAAGAAGAAGAAGAAGAAGTCTGGCAAGAAATGATGGAGGTGGAGTCATTCTTGAGACAAGGCAAAGAACTGTATCTATTGTAGAGAGCTGCTTTGTATACCCCAAATTTTGCATTCAATTTAATAGATTTTATTTTGATATACCGAAGCAGTCTTAAGTCTTGTAAATGTTGAGAAAATGGTAGATTTCACCAGCGATGTAGTTCGTGTAGTTCAAGTCCGCCCGCTTTCACTTAATGCGGCAACGCGACGCGCCGCGACTTCGACACCGCCAGGATTTACCACCAGCTTCACACCAGCACAACCAGCATTACAGCTGCCAATTGAACTTACAACTGATACTACCAACCTCTTCCAACTCCCGTTACTTCCCCCAGGAGCCAATAACTGCCTCGTACCCAAGCTGGAACCTGGAACCTGGAACCTACACCGTCGCAGAGTCCCCTTCCATCCTGCGATCAGACACAATGGGAGACATGTACACCTTCCAGAGCCCAAAGACAGCTGCTCAATCAGAGAATGAATGCACCCCGCGATTCATTCCGAACATCCTTCCCTGCCGAATCCACCACGATGGCCCGATCGACTCTACGGACCGGTTCTGGACACCCTCGACGGACGCGAAAGGTACGCACCCCTCTACCTTCACAGACGACAATCATTTATACCATGGAATAATTACCGATCTCGTCAATATAGATAATACCCACTCAGTACATTTCCGCGGCCGCAAACTTCGAGGCCGTCGCGTTGCTATCCCAAAGGGATACACAGGCATCGTCGCGACACCCACAGACCGCGTATCTCAGCAACCAGTCAAGAATGCATCGGCAGAAGACGACGTGACCGAGCTCGAGGAGCCGGTTAAGATCCTCGAGACGCAGGGTACATTCGACGACGTGATTGTTTGGGGACATGAGATTCTTCCTGCGGCAGATGACCCGTATGTCAAGGGTGTGGAGGAGTGGGTACGGTTTGCTGAGACGGTATGGATATCTGGTTGTCATCAAATTTGATTAAGCGTTGTTTACCTGACCGATTTATAGATGCATGGAACCTCTGCTGCGAATGGAAACTAGGAGTGACCGTGGAATGATTGGATGTGTTGAGAAGCAGATACCCATTGAGATGTGACTTAGGCTGTGATGGCGTTATATTGGATGACTTGTCAAAATTATCATATTCCTATTGTTGGACTAATCTGAAAATGGGAGCAATACTGGATGCCAAAGTGTAGTAGGATTTTTCAAACAGCACAATGCGAGAAGAGAGACCTGTTGATGCGTCATATCCCACACATATTCGGACGAATACTAGACGAACCAAATGTCCTACATGCTAATTGGTTCTATCTCAGTATAATTTACGATCAGCTCTCGTGATCAAGACATTGTTGCCCAGCACATTCCCAACTCTATACACCCCGCGATAAGCTCTGACCGCCCCCGAAACACCGATAACGATGGATTTCCCACGCCGCTCTTCCTTGCATTCTTCCTTAACCTTGACAGTTGGATAGCTGTCTAATATGACGGAAGCACCTTGCAACACAAAGGCAGCCACAGAGGCCCTGATCGCCAAGTTCGAAGTCAGCAAGCTGCTGAAGCAAGGTCAGCCCACGCGCACCAAACCCCGCGATCAAGCAGCTCATCATTCACAGACCAACATGGCCGGCGAATCACTCTGCTGGGAACAATTGACGGCGAACAGGGCATCCTAACCGCCGAGCGCACAGCCTTCTCTACAGAATCGCTCCCAGTCATCAAAGCCTTCCACGCAGCCATCACAAAAGTCAACAACCTCGGCGATAACGACATCTACCGGTGGTACCTCGCGTCATCAAATGGCACACCCAAAGAAGGAGCCGAGATCCAACAAGACCTCAAACTCAACCTGATCTGGCCATGTACAGCGCAACACATCAAGAAATACTCCGACCAGCCGCTCCGCATGGTCACCGAGACGCCTGAGATCTACGCGCAGCACGTGCGACCTTTCATGCAAGCCAAGCGTGAAGAGGGCCGTCTGAACTGGGTATTCAATATCCTGGAGGGCCGGACTGAGCAGGAGGATGTCATTATGCGAGATGACGGGCATGGCCCCGAAGACGCGTTCTTGATGCTGCCGGATCTGAACTGGGACCGGAAAACTATGAGCTCGTTGCATTTGCTAGCTCTGGTGCATAGACGGGATATCTGGAGTTTGAGGGATTTGAAGAAGAAGCATGTGCCCTGGTTGGGGTATCTTCGGCAGCGGGTGCTTGAGGCGACGGTTTCGATGTATCCGGATCTGGAGCAGGATCAGATCAAGCTTTATGTTCATTGTGAGTTTCTTTTCGCTTTTCTGGGAGTGGGTTGCTAATGGGTCCCGTGGCAGATCAACCGACCTATTACCACTTCCATATTCATGTTGTTAATGTCATGTTGGAGGCTGGTGCTACCCAGGCTACGGGTAAGGCGTTTGGATTAGAGAACCTGATCTCTCAGTTGGAGACTATGACTGGTGGCGACGATGCTAGTATTGCGGATGTGAGCTTGACTTACTACCTCGGCGAGGCAAGTGAACTGTGGACAGACATCTTCGCGCCGTTGAAGCACGGGAAAAAGCCAACCAGTCAATGAAAGGGCTCAATGGTGGAACTGCTTGGAGGGAAGACATCACCAAGTTAATCCATGGTATTAATGAATGAACATAAACGAAGACAAAAAGCAAGATCCAATACGAGGAACCAAAGCCAACGACACTCATAAATCTAAGAGGGGAACCCGAACAGAAGATCTGGAGATGCAACGTGATTTTTATCCTAAGCTGATGCCTATCAGAATGGAGGAGACTTCTGGCGTGTCTAGCTTTTTTACACTTCCTTACGCATAATTCAGAGGGTGAATAGCGCCTCGAGAATAATGGGTCACACAGCTCAAGGTTTCCATCGTCATTTATAGTATCTATTGATACATGACCAGTACCCAATATTACAAAACACCACCAAGCACACTGATTATTATACCTTGTAACAGACCGGTAAACCCCCTTCTCGTGTATGGACAGTCCATTCTAGACATAGCTTAGTGCAGGCGGACCGAAGCGGTGCTAGATGCAGACGAACTGCTGCTCAGGGGCGTGGAGGATGAGCCTCCCAAAGGAGTGGAAGAGCTGCCAGCCACAGAGCTAGAGGTAATGTTGGCCTCCAGAGGACCGATCACGAGAGTGCCGCACGGGTTCGAAGGCGCAGAGACGCAACCGCCCAAGTACGTTCCCAAGCTGCCAGTCGCGTTGCTAGCCAAGAGAACCTGCGCGGGGGCGTAGGCTGCGACCAACGAGGTAGAAGTGTTGGTGAACATCGAGGAGTTCAGACGGCTACCAATGTAGGTAGCGTGAGAGCTGTGCTGAGCGGCAAGGCGAGCCAGAAGGAAAGCGACCTCGGGAGACTTGGTGAAGCCAGCTACGCCGATGGAAGCGCCAGAGAGGGTGGATTCAAAGTGGTATGCCCATTGCACGAATGATTGAATGCTGTTGACCGGGGGGAAGGTGTATGAGCAGGAAGGCGCTGTGAAGCCGGGTGCCTGGGAGCCGAGCTCTCGCACGGCCTCCACGGTCAAGTTGTCGGCGTGCTCGATGCCTTGGAGGTTTGCCAGAACCTTCGAAGCGCTGGTGCTGTTCGAAACCTGGTCGGCAACGCTCGAGTTGAGTGCAACCTTTGCGTAGAAGTCGTTAAGGAACTTCGAAATGGCCCAGGTGTACTCAAGAACCTGGGTGTCGCCAGATGTAAGGGGGCAGCTGGTGGAGGCGCTGCTCGCGGCGGAGGAAGAGCTGCTCGTGGCGGAGGAAGAGCTGGAAGAGCTGGTCTGGGCAGAGGTGAGAGTGCCTCCCGCGGCCAGGAGCCAGGTGATTTGAGATCCGAAACGCATGGTGTTGTCAAATGGGCGCTGTTCAAGAGTAAGGTTCTGGTAGGTTACAGATTTTTGGGTCACAGATGGGAAAAATCCAGACGATGCTAGATTTTATAGCGACTGGATTGCAGACCATGTGGTGATGTCTTCATTGCTGTTCGCCTGGCAGTCAATTCATCATACGAAAGATTCTTCATGCCCAAGAGACGCATGCAGCGATAGACCCATTTTTCATACAATCCGTTTCGCCTATCTTCGCGAACCATGCCGACCCTTGGGTTTACTTTGAAGCTTATTTACTCGAGCGGTCTAGAATGCGCCTTTTGTGAAATCAGCGTAGTATTCAATAGTCTCAGCATTGTGCAATCAATATGCATCGGCATATATTAATGAAAAAACTTAGTAAATCAACCTGTTCCAAAGCTTGGAAAAGTCGACGTTCTTAAGTGTAAAGCTGTTTCAGCGTTGTGTTGGGTGTGGCGTTGCTATAGTTGCCGACGTCATCGCCAACAATCTGCGTCACGACTTGCCGTCTGCCTACAAAATCCTGTTCACCACAACACCCAACACCTACAAATGCAGGTCGGAACTAGCCGATAAAATTCAATTTCTGTCTTTAACAAGTTCTAGGAACGTCACATTATCCAGGGAAAATGACGCTTAGACGTCGTTCATTCCACCATTGAGTTCGTGAAGATCGTCAACCCATGGTTTGTACAAGTCTAAGCGATACCGCGATCGGGTCAATCGCCATGGTCTTAGCATATTATCTGCTCCTTTTATTCTATGCTGCTTAACTTTAGATGATGGCTGTGCGACATATTCTGGATTTAGCCGGAGTAAATGCCCTAATGCACCCGATGACAGAGATGAAACATATTTTAAGTTGGATCGATTGTCACGTACGGTAGAATATAACGACCAGGGCAGCCAGACAGTATGCTAGCTTGATTCTTAGTACCTAGGTAGCTTGCAATTAGGATGTAACATGGAGAGAAAGGGAGAAGCAGAGTGGGAGATGTATGAATGTTGGTGCCTGAGGATGCAGGATGCCATGGAATTTCCCATAGTCATTGTGGCTTGAATGACACGAGCGCTGTTGCCTACACGGATCGTTATAAATGGACGCTACAAGATAAAGCAGTCTTTCTTTGTCCGTTAGGTACCGGTACTCAGTGGAAGGAAAGGACAACATGACTGAGGCTCAACATCTAGAGGGCCTCGAGCGTAAATGATTTGATGTTTTGGAGAATCTCAATCAGCCATAGAATAACCGAGGCCACTGACTTCGAGTCTTTCCTAGGTTCAAAGGTACTTTAAAAGGAGAAAAGAAAAATCAAAGACCAGACATCTGTACATGTATACTACTCTCCTGCCAAGCGTCGCCTTGGCGATCGGAGATCGTCGGCAACCGGTGTTCGGCACACCGCTTCACTGTATTCGTACAAGGCTGAGGTGCTAGGTTGCATGACAAGACAATAGATCAACCCAAGTTGATATAGCCTCTGACCCAGTGCGCCACTTTCCTATGCTGGTATCCTTGTATGCAACATGGCGGGGCTCACGGCATCTCCCCAAGCCTATCATATCTGATCGACCGATCGATCACCGTGACCCGATGCCAGGCGAGATTGAGCTCAGCCGCGGTTGTTTATCTTTTCCTTAAGTAGCTCCCAAGTAAGTCGAGGGTAATCTGAGATCCTACCTTATTTTACGTCACATCTTCATGAGCACAATGACCGAAAGTGCGCCTTCTAATGATGTGCCCATGTTGGGCAAGGGCGTTTATAGCTCCCAGTCGCAATTACAGCGCGAGGCGATGCTGAAAGTGCTGCCTATGCTTGGGAAATCTGCTCAGGAACTCAGCAGCCGGCCAACTTCTACAGAGAGACCGCTTACGATCGTCGAGTACGGCGCAGCCCAAGGAAGTAATTCGTGAGTAGTTCTGACCTTATATGCGCACTACTTCAAGCTAACTGCTCTCCAACAGCATCGAACCCATGCAAACAATCTTAAAGAACCTACCAAGCGAAAAGCCCCAACTTCTCTTCAACGACCGCCCCAACAACGACTTCAACACCCTCTCCATAACAATAACAGAATGGACCAACACCCTCAAAGACACTCCTTACATAGGAATGCTCCCAGGAAGCTTCTACAACCCCCTCCTCCCCGCCAGCTCCGTCGATCTAGCCTTCTGCCTCACATGTCTCCAACACCTCAGCGACGTACCAGCCACTCACGACGAGAACCTCCAGAAACTCTCTGACGTAGACGCAACACTACAAAGCCAAGCACTCAGCGACATGGTACTCTTCCTCCAGCACCGAGCTGTAGAGATGAAATCCGGAAGCTCGCTGATCCTCTGTTTCCCGAGTACATCGTCTTCAGGACACAAGAACCTAAGCGGGATCATCGCCTCATGCTACGGAGCAATCCGAGAAATGGTCGAAGGAGGACAAATCTCTCGAAAAGTCGTCGCTGCTTTCCAGGGTCCTGTGTACGATCGCACCATAGAAGATGTGCGAAAGTCCCTTGCTGAAGTCAGCGAACAATGGAGCGCTCGGGAGATCTTTGAGGATTGGGTGTCGCATCCGGCTATTGAAGAGCTGAAGAGGGCGAAAGAGGCTTGCGGAGACGAAGATCTCGAGGCCAGTCTCAAGTATGCAGATACGGTCATCGAGTGGTTTATGGCTGTTCTTGGGGGCTTCTTTTATAAGGCGCTGAGGGTTGGTGATGAGATGTATACGGAGGAACGGGCGGATGCGCTTTATAAGGCCTTTTCCACGAGGGTTAAGAAGTTGTTTGTGTTGAATCATAGGGATGAGTTGGTTTCTATGTCGTTTATTTTTGTTTGGTTGCAGCGGTCTTAGGTTGAGTCCGCGGCCAGGTGGGATGTGTTGTTAGGGATGGGAGATGGTATATGCACTCCACTGGGCACCAGCTTAAGGCCATGCTTGATATTTTGAAAATCCTCAGCTAGCTGATGATGACACCAAATGTCAAATTACTCATTAAAACCGTAACACATATCATAAATTATTACCACACTTTGGCCTCAATCTCTCACGAGTACTGTTTTCCGGTTAGGTGATCATCAATCATCGTCAAACCCATTTCCTTGCTCATATACCTCCTCCTTTTTAGGACCTTGTTTTGTAACAAGCGTCCGGTTCAAGTCATAAGTCTCTGTGAAGAGACTGATGAAGAATATCAATCCCGAAATGCCACAGCAAAACGCCCACACGATCTTCAAACTATCAGCATAAGCCTGCCTGAGATCTCCTTTAACCTTGCTATCATGCATTGCCCGAATCATCTCCACCGCACTAGCCGCATCTCCACTGTATTTATCTGCCAAAGACCGTAGGGCGGGATACTGCAGTAGATTGCTCTTCATTCGATTTTGGAAAACGACACCCCCGATTGCCACACCGATAGACTGTCCAAAGCCTCGGAAGGAAGTAGATGTGGCAACTGCAATTGCCAGGTTCTCAGCCGTCGCAGATGCCTGCACTGCTAGTGCGACGGAGGGAAGAACCATTCCGATGCCAACCCCCGGGACCAGATTCAAAAGCACCCAGGTGACGGTACCGGTGTTTGCATCCAGCAGACACAACAGGCCCATTCCAATGGTCGAAATACACCATCCGATACAGACAGCCCAGTAGTAATGACCCGTTCGACTGATGAGAAGCCCGACAATCACGCCGCTCGGGGCGACAGTGAAAGTCTCCGGGAAAAGCGCAATTCCTGCCATTATGGGCTTGAATCCCTTCACGGCTTCGTAGTATAGTGGAAGGAAATAAAGACAGCACCAGACGAGTAAGCCGACTATTGCATAACCCCCGAATGATATAAGGGCTGTTCGGTTGCGAAAGATCGCCGGTGGTATCATTGGTTGTTGCGCAATTCGAAACTCATAGATCGCGAACACACAGTCCGACTGCTCCGATGATCAACGGCGCCAATGTGTGCCATGAACCCCAAGTATACAAAACCCCTCCCCAGGTCAGTGGGATCAAAAATGAAGCGGAGCTTGGGATAAATAGGGCGATTCCAATGAAGTCGATCTTTCGCACTTGTGCAGAGAATGAATCCCTCCCTGCCCGGAAGCTAGACGACCAAGCCACCAAGAGTACCCCGATTCCTATAAAAGGAAAATTGATATAGAAGATCCAGCGCTAGAGAGACTGTTATTCAAATAATCATCACGTAGAAATCAAGCTACATACCCAAGTGACGTTCTCGGCAAAGCAACCCCCAACAACGGGCCCTATCACCGTTCCCAGACTCCAGATCGCGCTGAGCATTCCGAAGTATTTTGCTCTTTCACTGAGAGGTACAATATCCGCGATGAGTATCCCGGTGAGGGTGATGATACCACCTCCTCCGATTCCTTGTAGAGACCGACCGACGAGCATATGAGTGAAATTGTTGGCGGCTCCAGCCACGATTGCTCCGATGGTAAACCATGCTATCGCGACAAGCACCAATGGCCTCCGACCAAATAAGTCTGATATGGATGAAAACACAGGTTGGAAGACTGCAACGGGGTTAGTCGGGGTTGTTTATCGTGCCCGTCGAGTCTGGACGTACCTGCGGAACAAAGTGTGAATGAGGTTCCCGTCCAGAATGCTTCGATTGCGGTGCCACCCAGCTCGTGGGACATGGTCTATGTCGAAACCGAGTCAGCTCTCTGTATTATCTCTGGATACGCAATTCTTTTTGGGATAAGAAAGTACCGGCAAAGCCACCGAAATAGATGTCCCGTCCACCGCTGCCATCAAGCTCAGACTGGCCATCGCGAGAAGAATCAAACCATCTTGTTTCGAAATGGAGAATCTGGCCTCACTGCCAATATCCTCTTTATTGACAAGACCATTGTTCTTATCACTTTCGTGCCAGTCTTGTGGGGTTGAGGTTTCCATTTTCACGACTTTCATCCGCTCTCACAAAATAGGAAATCGGATCGTGGGCGCGTCGATGACTTTGAGGGGAAGCCTTGATGATTATTTTGATTTTTGAGATTTCCTTAATGCAATTGTTTCGGATTATTGCTTTAGCGCGTATATAGCTCGCGTTTTAAAATTGTGACGGGCTCTGCATAGCCCTTGCTTGAGGAAGACGTGATAGAGGCAAAGCCACTTGCTTTGAACTATGGAATAGACTGCAGCTCCAATGATAACTGCCCAGGTATTGTAATACAGTGTCAATTGCTATGTCAAAGAAGCATTGTTTTGTCAAAACTCGTGGTGGAATCCTTCTCTCACTTTCAAACAATCCATGTCCTCGGCCGCAGAATTCAAAAAAGACACCAATAGTCAAGACCACCAAACCTTAGAAACATCTGTCCACTTTACAATATTTAACGCCATATTACAAGCCTCCATGCCGAATATTGAGCTATCTCGCATAATGTCGGCCTTGCGTGGTGTTGGATCTATTAGCTTCGGGACGGCTAGGGAAAATCGTAGACAGTCCCAATGAAGATTCCACTCCTGACATTTTGTTTATTTATGCTGGGCTCGATTGTAAAAAAACCATATCCTCTGCCTTTCCAAGGTATTCTTTCTTTACTCCACACCAGGGCGACAAAAAGCACAACTCTCCTATATCAAGTTTCCAGGCCATCTGTACGGAGGTCCATTCGTCTATACGTCTCAGATATCTGGAGAATTTTCAGAACCTCCTGGTCTAGCCTCTCGCGTAGCTGGTTTAGAATTGACTGGTCAGCATGGCCACCTCTCGCCCCGTTTCTACCTTGAACAAGGCCCTGGAGGATATGAGGGCCATGAGTAATCGAATCGACTGGGTTCGCCTTTGGTTTACCGGCGGAATGCCCATCCTCGCAATATCAATCGCCATCCTACGGGTTCCATTGCAGTCTAGCACTGCAATCTTCACCGCCGTGTACCTGACATGCTCTGGGTTAAGTATCACCACAGGTAAATCCGACATTACCACCTCCACAACTATAAACTAAACACAAGATTGACGAAAAGCACAGGGTATCATCGCCTATGGGCACACCGAGCCTATTCCGCAAGTACCACATTAAAAATCATCCTAGCGATCCTAGGCGCCAGCGCAGGACAAGCCTCGATCCGAACCTGGTGCCGTGACCATCGCGCGCATCACCGCTATACGGACACCGACAAAGATCCCTATTCAGCTCATAAAGGCCTTTTCTACTCGCATTACGGATGGGTTGTGATCAGACGGAAGCCAGAACAAACAGGTCGTGTGGACTTGCAAGATCTCAAGAACGATCCTATTGTCATGTGGCAGCGTGAGCATTATCTCACCCTGCTCGTTCTGACTGTGTATGTATTTCCCACGCTGTTCTGCGGATTCGTATTTCAGGACTTTTCCGGAGGCTTCATATGGGCCAGTTGTATCCGGTTATTTGTGATTCAGCAGGCAACGTTCTGTGTCAACTCCCTTGCTCACTGGATCGGGGATCAGCCCTTCGCAAGTCGGCATTCGCCGAGGAACTGCTGGCTTGTTGCGCTTATCACTTGGGGGGAGGGATACCATAATTTCCATCATGAGTTCCCGGTCGACTACCGCAATGGAATCAGATGGTACCATTGGGACCCGACGAAGTGGTTGATCTGGCTCTGTGAGAAGGTGAATCTTGCCTCAGACTTGAAGCGGTTCCCGGAGAATGAGATCCAAAAGGGTCAATTCCAGCAGATTCAACGCCGATTGGAACTCAAGCGTCAAGAGATTTCTTGGGGGGTTCCGGTAGATGAATTGCCGACGTTGAGCTTTGAAGGGTACACTGAACATGTCAAGAACGGTCGTTGCTTGCTTGTCATTGATGGTATTGTTCATGATGTTGAGGACTTTGTGGGTCATCATCCTGGTGGAGAGAAATACTTGCTGGAGCAAATTGGTAAAGATGCTACCAAGCTATTCCACGGCGGTGGAATCCATGCTCATTCGAATGCGGCTGAAAATCTACTCTCGACGATGCGTTTTGCGAGGATAGTAGATCATGATCCTCAAAGCTAGATGATGCTGCAAGGCCCATCTAGTACGAAGTCTATTGGAAAGAGTCTGGCTCCTGGGTAGGAATCGCGGAACGGTCGAGCTAGCTAGAGATGATGTTTAATGAAGGATATCTTGTCACGTATCACTCTTGCCGTGGAAAGAATCCATATAACAGTTAGGGCATAAAATACATATCTTTCGGATACACGCTAAGTTCTAGATACCAAGCCAGGGCTATAGGGTAGTAATTCAAAAAAAGACCAAATCCAAGGCCCATAAACACCGTCCGTCTTAACATCCAATTCTGGAGTCGCACCGAGTTCTTCTCATGCTCAAACCCACGAACAAAACAACGCCGAGCGCCTTGCAAATGAAGCATATCAAACCCAAGGAGATGAAAGACCTATCTTCCATTATTCCTCGAATTTCCGCTTGACACCATTCCCATTCGTTGACGACATGCCGCGCGACTTACCCTCAGAGGCCATAGCTTGTCGCTTCTTCCAGGCATTTTTGATAGCGGGAGCAAGCCGGATAAGATCGTCCTCGGTAACGCGGTCCTCGATACTCTCAAGAACCTTTTCAACAGTAGAGATGTGATTGGCATCCATCTTATCATCACGGAGACGGTGATAACGCCAACGTCCTTGTTCATCTTTGGAGCATTCAACAATGCAATCATCAAGAGGGACGCGCAGGGCTTTCAGATCCTCCCATTCTGTCGGGGTGATGTACATCTCACCGAAATGGCGGTACTCGCCGGCATTCAGCATGACGAATAGATGGCAGATGGGGAGGGCATCATAGTCTGGATACGGGGCTGAGATACCGTCTGCTTCGTCGTCGGTGTCAGGCTCCAGGACGGGGAACTCAAGACGCATGCGGAAGTCGATGGTATTCTCGGACGGAGGCTTCCATTTCAGGATGTGTTCGTCTGTGCCGATGCGGTAGGGCGTGCTGCGGCAGGTGAAGATTAGGCCGTCGTTTCCGTGGATTTGTTTTACAGAGGGGATGATTTCACGGAACATCATCTCGATGCCGTAGCTGAATTGTGTGGACTTGTCTTCGACTGCGAAGGGTCGGTGTGCCTTTTCTTCGGGGAATTTGCGGTACATGGCCCTGTATGGCTCGAGAACCTTCACTTTGAAATAGGCGAGTCTTTTGTCGAGTGTGCGATGCATCAGACTCTGTCCGTCCAGCACTAAACAGTCGAAGACTAGGAACTTGAGCTGCTGTGTGCCGTCTGGGTAGGTGTCGTTGACCAGCTCGCCGTCTACCAGAGTATCGACGTGGAACGATTGAAACGTGTCGTCATCGGGTAGAGGGAAATGCAGACCCGGTACGAAGCGATATTCATTCTTCCGGTCGATCAGGTAGTGAATCTCGGGGGTGTCGGAGTCCGGGTCCCCGCGCGCAAAGTACATCAGGCACCGAATGCCGTCCGTCTTTTCACAGACATAGTAGTCCTCCTTTTGCAGCTCAGTCAAATGTTTCCTCGAGAAGCTGACGGGTTGCGCGCCGGGAAAATTGAGATTGTTGCGGCCGAGGAGGGCGGCTACTTCGCGACGGAACTGGTCTGCGAGATCATACTCGGCTTTGATGCCTATCGCGTCGAGGTCGGGGACGGAGTGACTCATGGTGGGAGTCCGTAGGAGAAAGGACGGACAAGGACGTATAGAGCGTATAGAGCTCGCGAACGGTATCTAGCAATCTGGAAGTTGCCTCGACGGGCTCTGGGAGAATCAGGGTGGAGCAGGACTGGACTTGAAGAGGTCGTGTGAATTGCCGGCGAAGGCGGAGGGCGCACGCCCACGCAATGACTTATGAGCTGGTTTCAGCTTCAGGAGTGAGTTCAAGTTAAGAGAAGCTCGACTGAGCAGTCAGATCAGGCTTGCGACATGGTTGGGGTCTGAAGAGACAATGAGCGCGGAGCTGGGATAAATGCCTTGCTGCCTGACAGCCTGATGTTCATGTCACGTGACATAAGTTGACGAGGCAGTCAGGAATACCTTATGGTAGCAGCCCAGAAGTTGAGTAATTATACCGAGTCAAACCTTAGAGTATGGAACTACTACTACAAGTAAAGAATCCAAGGACAAAAATCCATTGCGAACTAATGACTGAGTGAAACGTCACCAACAACCGGGGTATCATATCATCACCGAAAGAAAACAGAACCAGCCTGTTCCTAGCTCTTCCAAGTCAAAATACCAGGACGAGCCAAAAAATGGGTATGCATGGAACCCTGCGCTCTCAAACGCCAGCATCTGCACCGAGACCGAGAAAGTGAAGTACCAGAGATCCCAAGAGAATCGTAAAATCGTCACCAGCTGCAAGCAACTCAAGAGGCCATCGCCACGGGAGTCTTGCGCGCGCCCTGGACTGGAGTTTTCCCGGACCCGTCGACTTCCCCTTCTGCGCTGGGGAGCATTGGAGATGAGGATGCGTCCACGTTGGGATCGAAAGGCTGGAAGAGACTCCCTCCGAACATGGGCTGGCTGTCTTCGGTTGAGAAAAGTCCGCCGCCGCCTCGTCCGCCGATTGCGTGTAGCATCTGTTCCTTGATACGGACGTAGCGGTACTTGGTCTTGGAGCTGATCAGGGTGTGTTCGGCCAAAGGCCTTGGTGTGGATCGAGCGATAGCAGCCATGACTGAGTCGCGCTCTTCGTCGGAATCGACTGGGCCGTTGTTCTCAATATCCTCCTGCAGCGGAGCATTGGCATCGATAGCAGCCTCTGGAATCCAATGTTAGCAGTCAGTCCGCAGTGAATGTCCTCGAGGGAAATCGTACTCTGCTGACGAGCCTGGTTCTTCTTCTGGTACTGCTGGAGCAGCATATCGTAGGGAAGAGACCGGCCAGGCACCGCACGCTTAGCACCCATGGAATGGCTCTTGCAAGTCAAAGAGCGAGCACATTGAGCGCCATTGGGCAGTGTAACGCCGCACTGCTTCTCAACATCCACAGGACCCTTCGCCTTGGTCGTCTTAGCCTTAGGCTCATCCTTCTTCTTCTTTTTCTTAGGCTCCTTGTCGTCCTCGTCGGCCTTGCGCTTCTTGCCCTTCCTGTTGTCCTCCGTAGCCTTGACGGCGCTCTTTTTCGCACTCTTCTGGCCCGTCATCACGTCGTCGCCAACATCCGCCCTGTCACGAGCATCGTCGTCGTCGCCGCCAGCTTTCGCTCGGTTGGCTGCGTCGCGGGCCTCTTTCTTCTTGCGCGCTTTCTCTTGCTTCGCCTTCAAACAGCCGCGGATGTGCTCCGGCGCGGTGGATTTCAGGACGGGCCGCTTGCAATGCTTGCAGATAACAGTCTCCAGCAGATCCTCCTGGTGGGGTTTACCGGTTGGAAATGAGGCCGCGATCTTGTCATCCAGCTTCGGCAGAGGTGAGGAAGCGGGCGATGTATCGATGGGACCGTCCTTGGAATCTGCAATAGGTGTAATGTAAGCTCTGACCTAGTAGAGCAATGCAATTGGAAGCAACATACCATCCGCCTTCTTCTTCGTCGAGACCTTGGGCGTCTTCTTAACCTTCATCTTCCCCGGTTTGGTATCTTTATCAGTAAACTTGTAGCCCGATGCATCGACCAAACTACCGGATGCTGCAACGCGACCGAAAAATTAGCTCTTTGTCCGGTGAAGACCACTTGTCCGTCGGTACTCCATCCCAGCGCGGTTCCTGTCCTGCTCGAGGGGATCGGGTGGCGCTTACCTCGACCGGAGTTGCCGTTTGTCGCCATGATGAGCGCAAAGGTGGAGAGGCCCTGAGACAGTGGTATACTCGCTGGCACTATCAGAGTGGATTTTGTCGTGCCAGGGTGGATCAGATCGGGTCGTGTTCACTGGACTCCGGAGTCGACGTCGGGCTGGGGCTCCGCATTTGGATGGAGTCACGTGCGTTTCTCTCAATGAGCAGGCGCACAACAAAGAAGTACAACTTAAAATAGAACTAAGGGTTTTATGGCTGATTTAGGCAGGCATTCCGTCTGCTGTCTGTAGATCAAAGAGGTTTCCGATTCTATTGTCGAGTAGGCACAATAGAGTAGCAGAACACTAGTAGACATCGAGATTGAATAAGGTAACACGCTCACAACGTTGCAATATGGTACATGCTCTTCACTTTCCAAGCTTTGCGAAGCAAAGCGAGCTATTTGTCCCTCCAAAACCAAAACTATTCGTCAACGCAACATTGATCCGCCGCTGTTGCGCATGATGTGGCGCATAATTGCAGTCGAAGCCATCCGCCAAGCGATTCAGATTAATAGTAGGTGGCATAACACCCTGTAAGCCAGTTAGAATATCACATTTCCTGAACTCATTGAGACACTCACATCCTGGATAGCAAGAATACTAAACACCGCCTCGACCGCGCCCGCACCGCCGAGAAGGTGTCCAACAGCACCCTTTGTACTGCTCACGTTGACATCTGCCGCCTTCTGCTTGCCATCCGGACCTAAGAGGAGGGACTTGATAGCGGCATTTTCAGCAGAATCGCCAACAATAGTTGACGTTGCATGTGCGTTGACGTAGTCGACGGCCGATGGGGGTAACTGGGCTTGTTTCAGCGACTTTTTCATCGCCATGTAGGCGCCCTCGCCGTTTTCTTTGGGGGCTGTCATGTGGTGTGCATCGGCAGAACAGGCGTATCCCTTGAGCTCGGCGTAGATATTTGCGCCTCTAGTGCGAGCGTGTTCCAATTCCTGTCTCATGCATCAGTACATTAAGAAGATAATGTTGTAGCTGTGTACGTACCTCGAGAATGACGACGGCTGCACCTTCACCGACAACGAAGCCGCGACGGTCAGCATCGAATGGCCGAGATGCTTTTTCTGGGCAATCGTTGAAGTCGGTGGCTAGACTACGGGCGCGAGAAAAGCCGCCGATGGCTAGTGGGTGGATACAAGATTCGGCGCCGCCGGCAACCATCACATCGGCATCGCCACATGCAATGAAGCGGGCTGCATCGCCGATGGAGTGGGCACCGGTCGTGCAAGCAGTCGTTGCAGCGTGGTTTGGTCCCTACATGGGTGAGCCAAGGATTACTGTCAACGAGAGATAAAACGTACCATGAATCCATACTTCATAGATATGTGTCCAGCGCCCAGATTGATGAGCAACTTGGGTACAAACAAGGGATTCACTTTTTTATAGCCCTATTCCAAGGTATTAGCAGACAAAAAGCCATATCTGTAGAGGCATCACGTACGCCTTTTTCATACGCGACAACAGTGTCGTAGATCTCATCAAAATTCCCGATTCCCGAACCGAGACAGACACCCTATACATGTCAGTGGCCTTTCAACGGCAAGGTTAACAAGGATCATACCGTAGCTTCTCTCTGCTCAAAAAGCTCAGGCTTCCAACCCGCATCCTCAAGGGCCTCTTCCGTTGCAGCCATAGCATACTGCGCAAACAGAGCCATCTTGCGCTCCTCCTACAACCCTGTCAGCAACCACCTCTCACACGGCACTCCCCAAAGGAAAAGGACTTACACCACGACTCAACCACTCCTCCGCCATCCACCCACCGTCCTCCCTACCTCCCCTCGGCACAACAGCCGCAATCTGACACGGCTGCTCCTTGAACCTCGCATCCCGATGATTCACATTAACAATGCCGCAATGACCATCCAACAAGCGGCTCCAGGTCCGCCGAATGCCTGCGCATCACACCAGAAATAGTTAGCCGGTTATTTGCCGAGTAGATCGCGACGGCTTTGTCATGGCCCTTCCGTTTGGAGCCCAAGCTCCATGTTTGCTCGGTGCTCACGGTGCTTCCCCGGTGCGTCATTGGCTGTCACGACCTTCCCCATCCGGTGGTAGGCAGGTGGAGACGCCGCGGCAAGTTTTTTCTCTGCGCGCTCGAGCTTCCATGCAGAAGTCCGGGGTGACGGACTTGTGGAGGGTAGCGGATTGAGTGCGATATTTGCATTGGAGGTGTTGAGGTACAACCGTGATCATGGGGCATAGAAGGTGAATAACAAGGGGGAAACGACTCACCAACGCCAAGCGGAGTCACCGCGCCTAACCCCGTCACGACGACACGACGCATGGCATTTCAATTGAGATAGTAGATAGTGTCAGTAGATGGAGATAGAGAGAGAGAGAATGCAAAGGAAAGGTCCAAGAAAGGAAGGTCTGCACGACTGGACCACGGAATGGCTCGGGCGGAGGTTTGGCGGGGCCGAATCTGTTCGTCTTTCCCTTTACATTCGATTAGATAGTGCTGATTTAGGAAGTTCGGCGGAGAAGAAAATGGTATATATTATTATTCCCTACGTACTCATTCCTTCTCTTTGTCAGGTTCCTAGGTTACTACACACTCAGTCATGCCCGCCTGGAAGTGTCTCGTGAGCCTGCTGGCGCTGGCCAGCAGCGCCACATCCTGCGCTCACCATGGCGACACCGAAGTCGTCCCCGAGCACGAGCGCGAAGAGCTACTGAAGAAGTGGGATCAGGAGGTAAGCTCGATTCAATTACGATCGCAGCACGACACACTCCCTCTAACAAATGACAGTGGTCCTTCACTGGCATCGCCAGCTTCGCCCACCTCAAGCCCGTCAAATGTCTCATCGAGCCCGAAGAGAACTACGACATCGCCGTAATCGGCGCCCCCTTCGACACGGCCGTCAGCTACAGACCAGGCGCCCGCTTCGGGCCCCGCGCCATCCGCGCCGCATCTGCCCGCCAAATGGCAGGCACAAGCTACAACACCCGCGCAGGAATCAACCCCTACAAGTCCTGGGCCAAGATCACCGACTGCGGCGACATCCCCATCACGCCCTTCGACAATGGTCTGGCTGAGCGGCAGATGTACGAGGCCTTCTTGGAACTGGGCTCGCGCAAGACGGTGAACAAGGCTCCTAAGGGTGAAGAGACCATCGGCTCTGGACATCCTAAGCTCGTCACCCTCGGTGGTGACCATAGCATTGCGCTGCCTGCGCTGCGTGCACTGCATAAGATCTACCAGAAGCCGATTACGGTCCTGCACTTCGATGCGCATCTTGATACGTGGAACCCCGTGCGCTACTCTGCGTATTGGCAGAGCGAGCAGACGCAGTTCAACCATGGAAGTTTCTTCCACAAGGCTAGTCGGGAGGGATTGATCTGCAATGCTACCTCTGCCCATGCCGGTCTGCGGACTCGTCTCACTGGAGTTGATGCGGGGGATTATACGAACCCGGGACCCGAGCAGGGCTTTATCCGGATCCATGCCGATGATATCGATGATCTGGGTCCCATGGGTGTGGTTGAGACGATTATCGCGCGTACTGGACTCGATCCCGAGCAGCCGGTTTATCTTTCCGTTGATATTGATGTGTTGGATCCGTCTACTGCGCCGGGTACGGGTACTCCGGAGCCGGGTGGCTGGACCACGCGTGAGTTTATCCGGATTCTGCGCGGTCTTGAGAAGTTGAATCTGGTTGGGGCGGATATTGTCGAGGTGTCGCCGGCTTATGATAATAAGGGGGAGACGACTGCTCTTGCGGCGGCGCAGGTTGCGTTTGAGATTATTACTAGCATGGTTAAGGCCGGTGTTGATGAGGATCTTGGTGGGTGGTATGGTCATCTCAATGAGGTGCCCGGTACTGTTGTTGGTGAGGCTGAGAAGGTTGCTAAGGATGAGCTATAAGCTCGAGGCCGAGGCTCGGGGATGGTAGTATATACGAGACACACGATTGTAGAAGCATGAATGAAATGCCATATGACATGAAATTGCCTTCAAAGGGTCCCAACACCGGAGCTATGTCGCGTTCGGGGTGATATAAAATTAACTGATCCGAGGCTCTCGTCCCTCAAATAATGATTATCAAATTGATCCAGTCCATCAGCTATAGAATGCCGTCTACGAGGAACGGATCATCATAGAACATGTAAATTGATGACTTCTCTCTGCAGCGTTCTAAGATCCAGAATGGTTTTGCTCTCGAATAAAGCTGCACGAGCAAAGAGACCTGGCAAAGAAAACAGAAATGCTTGTAGAAAGAAGAAATCCGTGAAGATGGCAATAACACGCATGCAAAGATAGAGCCGGGTCTGAGGGAACGGGTACAGCAAACTCGAGAGATCCGAAGTTGCGAGGCCGAAAGAAAAGGGGGAGAGCAACAAGGACGGAAATCATCGGCCGGCCAAAAACACGACGCCCTGACGTCCAACGCCGAGAGAGACGAGAGAAAGGTTGAAAGCACGGAATGGGGGAATACGGAGAGCGGAATCAGGTGTCGGGGATTTGGAGACACGAGAAGGGGAGGAAATAGGTTGAAACTCGCGGTCGCTGTCGTGAAGGAGAGGATTCGGGAATCGGGGGTTCGGGGGTATGGGGGAGCAAATGGTCGAGAATTCGCAGCTCGGCTGTGCGACAGATGAGCGCAGCCGAAGCCAAGAAGAAGAGAAAGGGGATCGGAGGGGGGAAGAGAAGCAAACGAGTCAGAGAAGCCGAAACTGGGATATTGCACAGATGGGAGATTGATCGAGCAGGCAATCGAGCCGTTAGGAACGCGGTCGAAATGATTCAGATAGGAACGCCAGCTCATAACAAAGATCCCTTTTCCCATCCGCTGTGAATATCCCAGTAAGTCGGTCCGGCCAAATAGTTTACCCCCCTAAAAAAAGCAAAGCAAAACAGGTTCATTCCGTCGTATCTGTACACGTCGTGTCAACCAGCGAATCCCGCGATTCACGCAAAAGGGAAACCCACCTGTAAAAATGTCCAGAAAGAAGGTTTACAGCAAGCGACAGCGACTGGACTTCTTCTTGGGCGCCGGCTCGAGGGCAGCGACGATGGCCTGTGCAAGGCGGGTTAGCGGTGTAGACCAGGAGA
This sequence comes from Penicillium silybi, assembly GCA_027569585.1. Lineage (NCBI taxonomy): Eukaryota > Fungi > Ascomycota > Eurotiomycetes > Eurotiales > Aspergillaceae > Penicillium > Penicillium silybi. The sequence goes on along the minus strand of JAPDFI010000001.1, from coordinate 1,506,916 downwards.
CGGAGTCGCAACCCCTCTCAAAGCGCCCGGGAGCGGCGCAATTTAGGGAAATTCATACCTCGTCAAAGACGTCCTTGAGCTTGTACTGCGTCAGGGCGGAGCACTCGACGTACTTAACGGCACCGAGCTCCTTGGCCATGCGGTCACCGTCTTCCTTGCGGATGGGCTGCATCTTCTGGCGGGCGAGCTTCTCACGGACACCGGCGTCGTCGCGCAAATCGGTCTGGGTGCCGACGATGAGGCAGGGAACACCGGGGCAGTGGTGGTGGACTTCGGGGAACCATTTCTCGCGGACGTTCTCGAACGAGGCGGGTGAGGTCACGGAGAAGCAGACCAGGAAGACGTCGGTCTGCGGGTACGACAGCGGGCGCAGGCGATCATAATCCTCCTGTCCCGCGGTATCAAAGAGGCCGAGGGTATATGGCTCATCACCGATCCTGTAAATGTAGAGTTAGAGGCGTTCTGCTGTCGGGGATATGCATTTTTGGGGGGGAGGCTCTTTTCAGACTCGAGGTTCACTGCGGGCGCACGAGGGGGGAATGGGTGAACTTACATCACAGTCACGGCGTAGTTGTCAAAGACGGTGGGCACATATTCCGAAGGGAACTTGTTGGTTGTGTAGGAGATGAGCAGGCAGGTCTTTCCTACAGCACCGTCCCCCACCACGACACACCTAGAAGATCGGGGTTAGTCCCAGAGAAGGGGGGCGTCGGCAGGGAGGGGGGAGAGCGCGTACTTGATAGTAGCAACAACCATTCTGAGCAGCAGCAAAGATGAGGATGAATGAAGATGGAGGGGAGTTGAGGAGGGGGGAAAAGAAAGTTGTGAGTGTGGGAGAACAAAAAGGGAGGAAGAGCTGTGGTCTGGATTGAATGGGGCAACCCGCAGAGTGTATGGAGTCTAGACGGCCGCTTTGCTAGTCTCTTCGGATACGCGGCCTATTTTTTTTTATTTTTTTCCCTTCACTCTTAGATCTTTGTTTGTTCACAGTTTCAACTCAACTTCGTTCTTTGGTCAATCTACTTTGATCCCATTCCAGATGAATGTATTCACAGCACGCGATTCAATGACAACTCAAGTCCACGGAGCGGCATCAAAGAAAGGCCTCGATGTGACGGCGTCGGCTAAGCGCCGTGGTCCACAAATTGGACTAACAGTTGAATGTCCATAGCTCCTTCATAATTCACACGTCACAAGTTAAAGTAAATCTACATTCACATTCAAGTACGGAGTACGGAGTACCCATGTATACTCCGAAAATAAAACGCCGATCGCCTTGAAAGAATCCTGGGTACAGTACCCTTAAATTATCCAGCTACAGCCACGAACACCATGAAGTATTAAAAATCAAGACCCATAGGACCACCCCAGCCTCAACTCACAACGGCTTCCCCTTTTTCGCACCCCTATATCCACCCGCCCCCCCGAGCCGAGCTCCAAAAAGCGCCACAACCCCGACCCTCCATCCTTTAACAAGCGGAGAACTAATCTCGATTGCCGCCCCTGGTTTCATCCCCTAAAGCAAATGACCTCTTCCATAAGGCTATGGTCCGAGGTACCTAAGCTAAAGCTATGAACCTCATCGGTAGCCTAGAATCTCCAAGGCCCACGCCTAGAATTGGGGTCCAGCTCTTGGCACGGTCGGGCCTGGCGCCAGAGGAGGATTGTTATATCTGCATGCGATATGCAGGTACATGCATGGCTACCTATCCTCTGCCTTGGGGTTTTCACTTGACTCGGGGCGGAGGGCTTACTCGGGGAAATACTCAGGCCTGATGGGCCTTTTCAGGGGTCCACGGGGTGTGTTGGCGTCCTGTAGTACTGCAGGTTTGCGGTTGTGTTTGGGTAGAGATGCAGGATTTTGGACCGGGAGGGTTGGATAGTTTGGTCGCTCATAATTGTGGAGTGTGTACACGCGATGAGATGACACTTTGGACGGCAGAGAAGGGCTATGTGACGTGGATACAGGACCCGATGGACGCACCTCACGCCTCAATCGAAACCCATCACCGCACGTCAATTCGCCCGAATCGGAACACTCATCATCAAAAACCACCTCCCCGCCGCCAATTGTGCCAGTTCATCATAACACATACAAGCAAAAGCCCTCTAATAACGAAGATTCATTGCCGTCTATAATGGCTACATTATCAGAACATTCTACATAACAACGCCAAATGCCAAGGGTTGACTTCAGCCAGATCCCATGGGATATAATGAAGCCGAAGATGGAACAATTTCATAGAAATCAGGGATATGGAAACCCCCAGAACGCCGGCTTTGGGTTGTGAAATGCAATGCGCGCAAAATATAAACCAGAGATCGTAAAGTCGTTACGTTCGTGTGTACGGACGCTAGGTTCGCTTGTGGTGGGTGTTGGAGTCGGGGTCTACCAGGGGTAGAGGGGGTGGTTCTTCAGAGTTGTCGTCGTGGCTGCCGGGAATCATCTGGCCTATGTTAGATCGTGAAGAAGAAGTGGAGGCGGGGGTGCTCACCTTGTCGAGTTTGTAGTCTACCATTGCGAGACTGAGTGGGATGAGCGGTAAGGTCACGACGAGGGCTAGTATCAGGAGCCTGTTCATAGTCTCCTGATAGGCGCGGTTGATAGCAATGCGAGTCAGGGTACCGGACTCGTACGACAAGGCTTTGGTCAGCTTGCCGAAGATCTCGCCGGCTTCAGGCTTGGTTTCATCGGGGAGATACTGGAGCAGTTTCTTCGGGATGGAGCTGGACCAGACAGCTCCGGAGATGGCTGCGCCGACGGCACCGCCCATTTCCATCGAGGTCAGGAACATTGCGGTGGCCGCTGCCACTTCCTGGTGACTTGCGGAGGCTTGGACGCCGAGTTGGACGGGAACGTTGAGCAGACCACCGCCGCAGCCGACTATGATCTGGGTGCCTAATACTTGCAGGTGGGAGGCACCTTCTCCTCGGCATAGGAGCATCATGGCCAGACCGACCATGTAAATGACGCAGCCGATTGTAACGAAGATTCGGTAACGGCGGGTATATTTAATCAGAAGAGAGACGCTGAATGCCGCAATGGTGGATGTAAATGCGAAAGTCTGGGTGACGCGGCCGGCAGTGGCTACATCGTATCCCTGGACGACCTGCAGGTAGGAATATAGATAGGGTTGGACAGAGAAGTAGAATGCCACTAAAGCCGGTTAGTATCGATAGTTAGTCGTGGGGATCAAGGCACGTACTAAAATACCAGAATGCCAACGCACAGCCCGCGAGAGCAGTCCGTTGCTTGAGGAGATGTAGGGAGAGCAAGGGTTTGGGTGCCAATTTCTTCGACGATTCGTAGTATGGCAAGGCGCACAGACACAGGGCGCCAACGACCATCATCGCGATGATACTCGAGTTCTTCCACCCACCATTGGCGCTGGCTGCCAGGGTCAGCGGCACCAAGAGCAAAGTGACGGCGGCAGAAAGCAGTGTCAAGCCGCCGACATCCAGATCGCACCAAGTGCGTTTAACAATGCCAACGAAGCTAATATCTCTCCGCCTGTGCCTGGACTCCTTGATCAAATTCAGCCTTCGAGCTTTGCGCTGGTTGAAAAGAAGAGTGAGAGCCAGTGGCAGGAAAGCCGCAGGCAAGATAATCGCCCACATGCCGTAGCCCCATCGCCATGAGGATGCTTTGAGCACCGCGCCTGCAATGGTCGGACCGATCCACACAGTGACTAAGAACGGGAACTCGGGTAGCAATGCCAAGAATGCACGGTTCAACAGATCGCTGCTGTCGGCGATGAACACCTGCTGGAGAATCTGCAATCCCGTCGAGCCGGCTGAATAAAATATCTGGGCGGAAGCGTACGTCTGCACGTTGGTGGAGGCAGCCATCTGGACGTAGCCCAGTGCGTAGATTAAAATGCTAAGACAAAAGGCTTCGAAACGACCGAAGACGTCGGCAACCTTGGCCATGGGCGGTTTGATAACGGCTGCGACGGTATTAGCAGGGTATATAATATTGGCCCGGGAAGGGTAGCACGACAGCGCGGCTCTTACCATTGACTACATTCTGGACGACGAGGACCGTCGAAATCAACGAGTGCTTGCTGAAGGCACTAGTCGCATAGGCCGACAAGGACATAACAGTCTGGCCCTCCAGCGACGTGCAGAATGCCATGAGGAATATACTTTGCGCCATGTTAGCGGGGTGTGATTATTAAGGGCAGGGACGCTGCAAGCCACACGAACCTGACGTAGGCGACAATCAAAGATCGAGTTGTCCAAGTCATATTAATAGCCTCGATTTTCAGAACACCTTCCTGCGTCTCATCCGGAGTCGAGACGCCGGTGGACTCGCCATGCGTATCATAGTCCTCCGCCAGTAATTGACCCCTCTCGGCGTCCATGTTGTTCTCCTGCTCTATCGTACCGTAGGACGGAGCAGAGCGAGGGTCGACAAGAGGCATCTCCGCGACAGAAAGGATTAGAGAGCAAGTCGATGGATAGGGTGTCCATACGAGGGCCGGGACCGAGTCAGATTGGTAGGGAATCACAGAAGAAAGCGGCGATCCGGGATCAAGGGGAAACAACCGACAAATGGATCATCGACAAAAAAAAGTTCATGCACCGTCGGCGTGAGAAGCAGCGGGCGTATCACATAAAAGGGGATGGAATCCTGCTTGACTAAACACCGCTTGAGCACGGCTCCGAGAGGGGAGAGGTGGGGAATCGAGAATCGAGGCAAACGCGGTAATCGAGGATCCCAGCATAAAAATGGCTACGCTATAAGTAGTAGGATCACGGACAGCGAAGGGTAGCTCGGCCGACGGGGGCCACTATGACCAGTTATGGGGGTTAAAGTGAGAGTCCCCAGCGCCAAACGGAAGGCCGAGTCGGAAGGTCAGGCGGCACCGTGAAGGGTGATGAAACCGAGCCTGATCTTCGGTCGCACTTATGCACGTCGATGGGGGGTTATTGCGGGCAGAAGCGAGTTGCAAGACGCGATTCGAGCTCTGCGGGGCCCAGCATTCCGGCTACCAAGACTAGTTCAGCTTGGGTGTGAGGAAGTGCAAGTGCGAGAAATCAGGTTCCTAAGCTGCGGAGTCGGATCAGTCACAGTCGAAGTCAGAGTCAGAGTGGAGCCAAAGATGTCAGGCACGGACGCGTACGATGGCAAGGGAAGCGGGCCACTCGTAGGGAGTGGCCTGACACGTCGCCGCTCGGCACAGAATCAGATATGATTGATCGATAAGATGCTCGAACGGGCGTTGTTTGGTTGGGACCGAATATTCAACCCTGGTCTCTGTGGGTCGCCCATTAATTGCGCCGTTATGACGGGGATGCAATTTTCTGCCAGTGCCGGTACCTCTCTTTCGTACTACGAAGGATTACACTTGAAGTAGTAGGCTGCCAACAAAGCATCTAGATAATCGCACAGTCTTGACTGTCTTGACTCGGTACGGAGAAACAGTATAGTGCATTCCCCTTAGCAACCGAAGTGATATTCAAATGCTAGTGTGCGACGGTACCTCAATTTCCGTCGAATCGGGCATTTACTCGGTGAACCTTGGATCACCTTTCACAGCCTTGCATCACACTGATTCTTCCATTCTAGTGCCACGTAGTACTAAGTACTGGGTTTCACAGGGCTGTAGATCCCGTACAAGGGTCAGTTGATCTTTGATCTCCATACTGCGGGTGATCACCTTGTGCGACCGGGATCGTCTGCCCTGCACGTCTATCGTCGATACAGTCTGGCCCTAGAAGCCTGGTGACTGGCTTGCCGTGACACCATCAAGGACGACCACCGATTTACACATTGTCTGGACGGGCTGGTCCTTTCTGATCCGTGTTCACTAACTTGCGATCGTTTAGATACGCATACCCATCCATTCCATCCCGAGTACACTCCATCTACTTCATTTCAAATCTATAATCAAATGTCCAAAGTTAACCTCCAGCTCCCCGCCCTCCGCGCTCGGCCGAGCTGCATACACCCCGACCCAGCACTCCTGCACGTTCTCCTCCTCCTGGAAGACCCAGGTGACCTCGCGGATCGGCGACTTCTGCACGCCCTCAACCAGATAAATCCACAGACTATCATCCGCCTCTCTGACCATCTCCAGCGTGGCCGCCCCGCCGCCAGAGGGCACGGCAAGCAGGCTCCAGTCCGCCCAGCGGTCCTTGGCCACGGCGCTGAGGTGGGGCTTGCCGTGGGTGAGCTCAATGCCGGCCTTCACCCATTTGTGATTGCCATCATTGTTGCGCAGGACGATGATCAGACCGCCTTGGTCGTATTTGTGCTTCCAGAGGGCGTTGAAGGCCACGCGCGCCCGCTTGAAGGACTGAAGCGGGACGGGCTGGTACAGGATTGGAGCCGTGAAGCGGTGCGTGTCTGGGGGCTTGGCCCAGATGTCTGTTGATGGAGTAGCTTTTATCGAGAATTGTGCTGGTGGAATCCCGTCGCCGGGGATGTCGTCTTCGGTGTTGACGAAGAGGAATTGAGACATGATGAGAGGGGGTGGGGGCTGACGTTTGACGATCTTCTAGGTACGGCTTCCGGGTCACGCAACGGAGCGCGGCGAGTTCGTAGTCAACCGGTCAACCGGTAAGAAAGGGGATGAATATTCGATAAGAAAGGTGAGAAAAATCGAATGCGAAGTTGGGAGTTCTGCAGCCCCGAAGCCGTCGTGCAAAAGATACGGCTACGTCACCAGACCCGGAAACTTTGGGATGACACTTCCAGCTTCCCTGCTGAGGGGGGCACCCATACATAGCCTTGACTGGAGAACATACAGTGGGGGCATACAGCTGCTTATTATACCTGTCTTGGTAGCGAGCTCAACTCGATCTAACCATTATGGTGCAGGTGCATGGTATACCAAGCTCGAAAATATGACGCTCGAGTCCTTTCGCCCTGATACTAAAACACTTTGATCGTCGTCGCGGTCCTCGTCGCAGTAATAGCTACCGCGTATATACTAGTAGGCAGGTCAATCAAATTTACCAGTGGAGGGTCGGTGTATAGTACACTAACCGTCGGTAATCCTAACAGCTTTTATCCTAACTCGAGTCGTCGCCGCGGCCATGACCTGCTCAATCATGGACATATAACTCATCTACACACGAGTCCTCTCCCCCAAATTTTTCTTGAGTTCGCAACTCTTTAATATCTTTATAGCGCAAGTGGTGGATGTGTTCACCCAGATCGCGTATAGTCATGTGATCTACGCTGACATAACAGTTACGGTGTCAGATCAAAGCAGTCCCAATTTTAGGGGTGCATCGTTGAAAACATGAGCCGGTAGATGATGGCTGCATCTACCCAATCTCCCATCAACGATACCGCCCAGGGAAACAACAACCTGGGGATGGGCTGAAACAGCTCCCATCATCCTGCACATCCACCATGTCGTCCCGTCTGCTACACCCGGACGAGTACGAGCTCCAATCACGCTCGTCAGTCGACTCCGACGGCACGTTTGACCTCGACGGAGCCGATTTTGAATCCCAAATCCCTCCCGTTTCCAGGCTAGTCGCGCGCAGATCCTGGCTACCTCGGATTTTCCAGTCCTTTCCCGGATACCGTCGTTTGAAGACAAACTCGAGACCGTTAGTTACAAGCTCATCGAGCTCGACTTGTTTCCGCCGCTTTCTCCTTCGTCGGAGATGTTGCTACCTTCACGTCGTCTTTGGTATCGTCTTCGCCCTCGTCTTTCTGACTTCGATCTTTCGACCGTCTTATACCCGCCCGCCGGCGCATTACGCAACGCTACGGAACTCCGTGTTGGAGAAGAGCTATCCTGGCAGGGGAAACCCTCGCAATGAGAAGGTCTTTATTGCAGCCAGTCTGTATGACCGTGGTGGTGAGCTTGCCGGTGGTCAATGGGGTATGCAGCTTCTGGAGTTGATTGATCTATTGGGCGACCAAAATGTTTTTGTCAGCATCTACGAGAATGATAGTGGGGAGACGGGACAAAATGCTCTGCGGGAGCTGGAGCAGAAGATCCGGTCTCCCAAGTCTATTGTGTTCGAGGAGCATTTGGACCCCAAGACGCTGCCGACTGTGACGATACCCGGCGGAGATAAGCGAGTCAAGCGCATCGAATACCTGGCCCAGGTCCGGAATAAGGCGCTGCAGCCGCTTGAAGAAAACCCGGATATTCGGTATGACAAGTTGTTCTATCTGAATGACGTCCTTTTCGATCCGATGGATGCGGTGCAGTTACTCTTCTCAACGAATGCCAATGAGGATGGTGTGTCCCAATATCGTGCCGCATGTGCCGTCGACTTCGACAATCCCTTCAAGTTCTACGACACCTATGCAACTCGTGATCTGCAAGGATACAGCATGGGACTTCCGTTCTTCCCCTGGTTCTCGACAGCCGGTAACGGTGAAAGTCGTCGAGATGTTCTGGCAGGCAGTGATGCTGTCCGAGTCCGCAGTTGTTGGGGCGGTATGGTGGCGTTCGACGCAAAATACTTCCAAACTCCACCACCAACTAGCACTACTCCAGTTCGCTTCCGTTCCGGGCAAGATCTCTTCTGGGAAGCTTCAGAATGTTGTCTCATCCATGCCGACATTCAAGATCCGCAGGCCAATGTGGAAGACATTACCGACACAGGCATCTACATGAACCCATACGTTCGTGTTGCCTATGATCGTCGTACCCTTTCCTGGTTGGGAGTAACTCGTCGTTTCGAGAAGCTTTACTCGTTCCTCCACAACCTTGGTAACCATCTTGTCGGCTTGCCTTGGTACAATCCTCGCCGCACAGAGGGTCCTGGACAAAATGTACAGGAAACTGTCTGGGTACCTGATTCCAACCAAGATGGAGGTGGTTCCTTCCAGACAGTTGATCGAGTGGCTGGAAATGACGGCTATTGTGGTCGTCGTGGCCTTCAAGTTATTGTCGAAGATCGCCAGCCTGGACAGAAAGGCTGGGAAAATATCCCTGTTCCATCTACCTGATTGACTATCAATGTGGACCTAATCGCTGTATATAGGACGAATGTGATTCTTTGTATGATACATCCTTGTTTATCCTGCATAGATTTGAATGCCAGGCTGCGTGATGCCGAGATGCTTGAATGAACGACTAAGCACCCTGCCACATATATTGGTATCTCGTTAGGGAAGATTGCGATGAAGAGTGGCTCGAGATAGGGTGTGGTGACCACGGTGACCACATCTCGACCGTTGCCTAGATCGATGCCTCGCGCGCTGAATTGCGCAGTGAATATGTGCGCAACTCATCATGAATGAGGGTGCGTGGTGAGTCACGTATATTCACGTTGCGCGACCCCCCGTTTTCTTCCCTTCTTCACATCTTCTTCTCACTCTTATCTCCGGAATTCCCCTTTAACTCCAGAGATATCCCTAACATCTCATACATCTGCTTCGCATACCTTCCCTTGACTATCATGGCCAGCCCTCACGGCTCGCCATTCGTTTGGCTTCAAGAGCCAATCTGCCTCGACGGCTTCCTTCTTGCAAGTCTGGTTTCTCACCTCGTTTTTGTGTTGTCTGTCCTGCACTCCTGCCGTTCCGTCATGGTCCTCCTTGCTGGCTCCAGCACTGGTTGGCTGCCACTCTCCCCCGGACGCCTGCAGGAGCTAGTCAATGCTCAGGAAGCCGTGCACGCTGTGATCTCCGACTACTGTGGAAAGTATGGAAAGTCGCTTGAGGCAAGCATCCATGCTATCCCTGGTCTTGAGCCGTTCATTCCCGACCCCAATCGCAAGGCCCTCGCCAACTACCAGTTTGTGAATGTGAGTTTGAAATCCTGACCCTGCTCTCATCCAAACTTACTTCGTCCCATCTTTGACATACCCATGTACTGACATTCGAGTCCAGGAGCACTCGATGGGCGATGATCGTCGTCGCCGCTCTTCCTCGGCCTCTGGCACTGGCTCTGGTACTCGGAACAATCCCCACGCCAACGCCTTTGTTCCTGGAAACCAGGTCCCCGGTACCCCCGTTCGCCGTGGTGTCCGCACCCCCGAAGAGTTTATGGCTTCGCTTCGCGCACTCCAAGCTCGTACCGGAGTCCGCATCACTATCCCTCCCCGTCGTATCGTCTTTGGCCATCTGCCAGACGCCACCAGTATCTCCGATGTCCTGTGCCTGGTCTATGGCGGTGCCGTTGAGCGTGCTTGGAGCGTTTATGAAGGACAAGTCATTGTCCAGTTCATTGAGGACGGTCCTTGCCGCCGGTACTTCGACACCCACCATGCTGGCATCAAGGTTGATGGCGACCATGTGATCACTGTCGAGAAGCCCGACGACACCGATCAGCTCACCGTTGCTCAGCAGGAGCGCATCGAATCCGGAGTCACTCGTCTCATTCGTATCACTGGTCTTGTCAACGACGACTTCGCTACCCTCTGCAACCTCAGCAAGGGTTACGAGATCGACCACATCCAGCTCCCCGAGTGTGATCATGTAAGCCATCCTCCCTTCTCTTCTGACAAGAAAGAAACTAATCAGTGATCGATAGCCCGGCGTGTCTTACATTTTCTTCCGTAACATCACCCACGCCTGGGACTTCAAGAACCACGTGGAGGAGGACACTGCTAACTGGGGCGACTGCGTCTTTGATTATCTTCCTGACCCGTGAGTTCACTTCTGTCCCCTACCTTTCTGTCAATCGCAAGATTACTGATTGATTTCAACGAGCAGTTGTCAGGTCGCCAATGGCTTCCATGCGAACGCCATCATCACCCGTTTCGCCGATGCCGTCGTTAACCAGGTCTAAACGACGTGAAGACTGCCGGATGAGTACGTGAGCCATGAGTGGGTCGCTGGGAAGTTCGGTTCTTTGCACGTTCCTGGGAGGGTTTTTCAAGTCGGAGTTTTTCAAGTCGAGGTTTTCTCAAGTCGGGGGGTTTTTCAAATCGGGGTTTTCAGTTTTGGTACCAGATGTTCTCTCTGGTCTTATGGTTTTTCAGATTCCCTTTCATTTCCATGTTGACCAACCATCACGGAAAGTCTCGGATCTGCAAAGATTGAACTTCACGAATCAATTTTGATAATATCCTCCGTCCCAGTAAAACCGAAGCTGTAGATACTCTCGGCTGTAGTTAACTAGTTAACCAGTAAGGACGATGATACGTCCACACCGTCGCTGCCTTTCCTTTTTATGCCCAATATCCTCCTTACTAGCAACCATACCGAACCCATCGTACCAATTCGGATCCCATCCGACAACAAAACCCATCACAAAAACACAAACCCAACCACGATCCCCACAGTAAGCCTTGACACTCCTCGATGAGCAGTTCATCGATCGATCGGGCTGGTTTCCCGATTCCCCGGCGTACGGAATCCGGCGGCGGCGCTCCGCAAATGAGAAGCGGCGTACATACTTCGGCCGATGCAGGTGGCGCCCCTCTTGCTCGATAGGTTCTAGTGTGTGTGGCGTCCGTCCTGACAGGGATCGTGCTTCTCGCCCCCCTGACTCTGCATGCGTCGTTTGACAGGGATTAGGTGATTTTTCATCGGTTAGACTACCCTAAGGTATGCGAAGTGGGTTTAGACAAACGATAGTTTGGGTGGGTTGGGATGGATACGAGATTATCTGTTCCTTGGAGTATCTTTGAGATTATTACTCGAGCGATTGCATTCTATCTGTAAGCCTCACCGTAAAATCCACATATACTAACAAATACACCCAACAGGCCCCGGCCCCATCCCCCGAAACTAGAAACAAAAGTACCAACACCACCCCAACACCAAAATAAAGCCAACCCAACCGTGCCGCACTAGCGACAACCAGGTATTCCTCATCACGATGAGGCTGACCCAATTCCGTACCACCCCCCATTCCCTTTCCTTTCCCAATGGACTCGCAATGGATGACCGATGCGTGGCAGACGGCACTAGTGACGGAACCTCCGTTCGCCAATGCATCATGTAGGATTCCCAGGACGGAATTGTGGTGAATCCGGAGCATACGGGACACGGTGCGATGCTAGGCTACTAGTGCACGTCGAGTCATGTCGTGCGCGAGGCGTGTGCGCGAGAACAATGTGATTTTTTCTTTTTACCCACAAGGCTCCGTATCTTCATATTGGCCAGTATGGGTATTCGAAAAAGAAGCGAAGCAAAGTCTACACTCCTAGGTTTAGTTCACATCAGTAAGCACTATCATAGCCCGAGCTCCCCGCCGGTCTATGTCTATTCTCAGGAGCCGCAGTTTGGGGGGCCATACTGTGCTTTCGCACTAGGGTAATTCAATTCAATCAATTACTTCTGATTATTCCTCCAATGGGGGCTGTTCTGTTCGGTTGGAGGGTTGGCGATACCTCGCCTAACTGGCGCGGAAAGGAGGCACCGGCAGGAGTGGGTGGGTGGGTTGCTTTGGTGGACTGGTGTGGATCTGGATTCTGGACTAGGGAGATCAGCGCCGTGAGGAATTTCTTCGGATGGATATTGGTTGTGGTTTTCATTTTTGAGTTTTTGCTTCTCACTTTTGACTTTTGAATGCCGAGTCGGGTGTATGGTTGAAGGCGCTGTTTACCTTTTTGTCAGTGAGGGCGAGGCTTGAAGTAAACCTTGGTCTGGTTCCCAATTGACTTTTGATCGATTGGTTCTACGACTGGTCCTGTGTCTTTGAATCCGGCGTCCTAGACTGGGAGAAGCGGCTGGAGATACTTCGACTGTCCTGGGTAGATATCGTGTTGTGCCAGTCAGGCATTGAGTAACGGCTTCACTCCAGATCCGCGACATTGCTGTCATATAGCTTATAGATCGATCCATGGATAATGTATAACAGAATAGGTCCAGCCCAAAAGCAGATAACCCTCCCAAACCCAAACGCGACAAAGCAAAACTCCAATGAGGTATCTTGGAAACCGCAAAAAAAAAGCCTCCCCAAACAAAAAAAAAAAGAAATCAAGCCCCAACTCTCTGCTGATGCTGCCTCTGCATTTGCGTCGCCGTGTCCCGATCCTCCTTCATCCACGGATACCAAACGTTGGCCCATTCAATAACACCAAACCTAGGCGCCCCCGAATCGCCGCCCAGACTGGCCCCTTCACGCAGAAACTCCCCATCCCTCATGCGCCTCTGCTCCCGCAGTGTGGGACACTTCTTTTCCTTAATAAAGCGATAGAACTTGCACTGGATACCCTGGAACCCGCGTCTCTGGCGAGAGGGAAACTGGCGATTGAAACTCTCGCGCACCTCCTTCCACTCCTGGCACAGGTCGACGCGGTGGTACCAGATAAAGTACATTTCCTCTTCCTCGTACTTGGGGCGCGGGGGCCGGCGGCGATCGTTGGCTGAGGAGGATGAGGAGACGGAGCCGTACCGCTCGCGTGGCTGGTATGGGTCTGGGCTTGGGGTTGAGCCTGTTGGGTGGTAGGAGAGGAACATGTGGTGGTGGTGGGATGTGGAGTTGGAGCTTTGGGTTGCTGAGGTTGAGGTTGAGCCGGGGCTCGTGTCGTAATTTTGATAGCGCCAGTAGCCCGGCGATGGAGGGTAGCCTTGTTGGTAGGTGGGGGTTTGGCATGGTGAGACTGGTTGGTAGTGTTCCACGGAGTCGGTGGGTGGGTTTAGGAGGGAGTCGATTTTCATGCGACTTTGTCGTGATGGGGCCAGTTTTGTGTATGTTTCTGTGCGGGTCTCCATTGTGTATGGTGTCGTTGTTTCTCTTTTTATGGATGTTGCTTTATAGATCGAGCAGGAGGATGTCGTGACAACCTGGTCCGTGTACTTCAGGTAGAGACAGACGGATCAAATAGATCCAAATGCAGGAGCTATGGGATTGTCTGAAGCTCGAGCTCGACTTGAGAATTGGAGTGTAGAGCGTGGAGTAGAGTGTAAAGTAGAGAGTGTGAGATTGTGTGAGATAGAGGGGGCAAGTATAACCAAGGGAGGGTATAGATCGAAGTAGAACTAAATTGACGGAAGATCATCTGGAGCAGCCGGGCTTAAATGACAAAATAAGATTCCATTGCGAAAATAGTCGCAGGAGCAGACTAACAGGACTGTTGGGTGCAGTGTACCGAATGTACGGGTCGGGCAGGTTGTCTGCTCCTTTGGCTCCCTGTATAGTTGTACCGCGGATACACACAAGGCCTTGGGGGCTAACAGTGGAGTGGATTCGGGGGGTGGGGGCATCGGGGGAGTCCACCCCAATGCGTAAATAAAAAACAAAAATAAAAAAAGTAAAAAAAAATAAAAAAAATAAAAACGTTCAGAGTAACCGGTGAACGGTACTCCGTACGGGTTTCTGGATCTGGGATTATTCCCATTCGCCACAGAGTAAATTGATATCTCAAATTCTTTGACAATAGCCCCCTGTGGCAATCCTTGGTTCAGGGTAGCAGGGCGTTTCTTTGGATCTGGAAATTTATAATCCTCTGTGGCTTTTGATTATTGGTCACTTGGCGACTTTCTTTGTCTGAAACGGGGCGCAAAATGGCACAATCTTTCAGCAGATCTTTTTTTTAATTTCGTTCTCTATACGCGGGGAACGAACCAGCGCCCAAAAAAAAATTACCCTAAATGACGAATTGTGGGGACGCGTATTACCCGGAATTCGATTCGCCATCGTATACGAGGCCAGCGTCTAGCAAGTGGCACGGTCTAGGGCCTGTAAATCCACAGCACGGCCCCCAAATAAAAGACAATCGTGCAGAATTGCAGAATCGATGGGATGGTCCTCGCGTGTATTTTCTATTTTGGCACAATGTTTCAAAATCCCACACTTGATATTGAAAAAGGTTCATGTGAGCATGACAAAGTGGATTCGGACGCTCTGACCCAAGACGTTGAAGGACCCTCTTCGGTTTCTCCCGGAAGAGGGGGTTTTACTCCCTAGCCTCGCACGTCCTCAACCTCGAGACCCAAAAAAAAAAAAAAAAAAAAAAAAAAAAGGGCAACGGGTAAAAAAGCAACTATGACAAAACCAACAGACAAGCGCGGCGTCTATTGGAAGATGCCGGGTCAGCTGTTGCGACGCACGCCGTGGCCCTGGGACCGGTCCACGAATGAAGGGAAGGAACTAATGCGGGCTCAATTTGTGCACAGTCAAAGTGGAGCCCTTCGTTGCGTCTGCCAACGCATCTGCAGGAGAGAATCAATATCCCGGCCTAGGTAACGAAGGGTCCTGAATGACAAATTGACAAATATGACAGTGGCAGAAAATGGCGCGAATGGTGGAGAAGTCGATTCCTCCGAAATATGGCGAACCTTGGTTGACGGGGCAGTCTAATATCTATTCCGGCAGCACCAGCACAGCACCAGCACAGCACCAGCACAGCACCAGCACAGCACCAGCACAGCACTAGCTGACTAGTTAAGACGGAGCGGCGATTCCGTGAACAGCCAAGTCCTACGTCTTTCCGATTCCGAATTTGTCTCCCCACAGAAGTCGAGATCAGGTCAAAGCTCCAACAGATCGTCCACCCATTTGAATCACGCGTGATGTCACTGCAATCGTCGGTCATCTGCAACGGTTTTCTGACAGACGATTTCTTCAGGCCTTGATTCGACGAGAGGCCTGTGCTCACAGGAGATAACCATAACCGGCTTCTAGAAGTGTTTTCCAGGCGACGGGCGACTACCCAACTCGGGAAGGTCCACGAGGGTAGGAGGTAGGAGGGCCCCCGGTTAAGACGCGAATTCATCACCTCTCTTTGTTCACGGCTGGAGCTCCCGGTTCCGTGCAGATCAGATCAACATGTCCCCTCCCGGAACCTGCCCCGGTTCTTGACGTGGGCCCACGTCCAATGGAAGGCGCACAAAGACCGACGTTAGTCGCGTAGCCGCAGCCCCTCGCGGTCATGTGATGCCGGACACGCCGAGTCTTTCTCGCTTTGACCGAGTTCACTCCACGACATAGGGCGTTACTTGTATTTGTGGAACTGCACGCTCCTCCTAGCTCTCCGGGTGTTTCCCCTCTCGGCTCTGACCCGTGGATCTCCCGGACTCCAGCCCCGTTACCAGTCGAGTCGTGCGAGTCATGTCGTGCATGTTATCCTGGCTCCAACGGCCAACCACCAGCAAGGGACCCCGGCCGACCAGGGTGGAACGTGGCAGAAATTCAAGGATTTGTCCTCCAATGACACAATTGAGGATCCTTTTCTTTTTCATGATGGGCTCTGACTGCGCTGCACAGAGATCGACACGCCTTCTCCCCCTACCCTGTCTGTACACCTTCTTGTTTCGTTTTCTGTTTGATTTTACCTTTGTCTCGACCATCTTCGAATCCGATTCCACCATGCAATGGGACTCGATCCCGTGCAGGGTACCTCGGGGCGGAGCAGGGGTTGATTTGAAATCTCTTTCCCTTGAGAGGTCGGCCGTGGGCGCCATTTCCTGAGCCACCCGCTAGTGATAGCCGCCGTCTGCAGGTCGCTACCAGGCTTCCATCACCTACAATTAGGCTGGGACCTGGATACGACGTAAGGTGGCTACGATGGCCCGAGATAAGGCATCCAAGACCGCATTGAAAACAGGACTGTCCCGCGTGAAAAATACACTGCGAGTCGTCATCGAATCCACACGCAGTTGGACCCCTGCGAATCTTGCGCAGTGACTGCGCAACAGTGCAGAGCCGTGAGGGGGCGGACTGGAGCTGAGGGGAACGGATCCCCTCACTCCCCACACGGGTCTCCGTGCACGTTCTCCATTTCCTAGGGTACCTGCCTAAGAGTCCGAGTCCCCTTAGTACTACCTAGGTAAGGCTAAGGGTAAGTAAGTGTAACTTACAGTACGGTAAGATCGCAGAATCTGCTCGAACCAACTGCCACCCCGATTCAACCCTGCATAGACCCTGGTTGCAAACCTAAATCGCGCCCCCCGAACTGCGCCGAACTGTCACTTCAGTACGCGTGGCATGCCGACTCTTCGTCTGACTGTGACCGTCTGTATTTGCGGGCCAACTGGGCCAGCTCTGTACATGCAAATGCGCAATTTCAGAAACGTCAAGGTCGAGGAACACACTGGGACAGCGGAGTTATTCGTGTTAGCACAAGTCCAGAACTGACGATCTGACATTACCTAGGCACCGGTGGTACTCCGTGGTTCTCCGTCGGGTAATTACAAAAGGACCCATCACAGGGCACCTCTGGTAGGGTAAATCGACTCGAGGCGAGTCACGAACAGATAGGTAAACCATAGGAGGCAACCACGGTACGGCCGAAAAGGACATTCCCGGCGCCGACGGCCACTTTCAGCCGCATCATTCGGAGCGAAACATCCTGCAGAACGAGCGAAACTGCGGTACGTATAAAGGACTCCGTTTTTCGGACCCCACTTCGCACCCATTGCTTAGACTGGAGTAGCGGCCGTCCAAGCCATGTGGGCCAGAATCCTGCAGTGCAGATCCGGAAAGTGCTTGTAGTAGGATCATCTGCTTTCGATGGGTCCCGAGTTAGTCGCAGGTTGCAGTTCTGACAGCCCCCGTCTGACACAAAGCAACACGAAGCTAGAAGACAAGAAACGGATGGAACCGGAGGCCACTGTTTTACTCGATTCCCGGTGAAGACATGATTTCGACACGCTTCTAAAGATCGATCCACTCGTCAGGGAATACAAGATAAGCGAAGCGGCAAATCAAAGCTCAGACATTGTACAGTAGGTGATATCAGAAAGATCGACGGATTATGGAATCCGGTATTTTATGTATCGCACTTTTCGCCCTCTGCAAACCCCACCGGCGGATCTGGATCTGGATCTTCTTCAGGCGGAGCTCGTGTCGAGTCTCCGTAACCAGCAGAAGAAAAAGAAACTAGAAACTAGAAACTTTCTTCCCAAAGTCTACATCTCGACTACCGAGCTTAGTCAAAGTATAAAGCTGAATTCCCGGCGACACTTCGGCATTATTATCACGGGAGGATTTCATTTTCGATTTTCGATTTCCGGTCTAGATTCCATATGTAGCCTCGCTAATGACTTCCCGTATTTCTTTGATACACGACGCTAGATCCAAGCCTAGTGGAAGACACAAAAGTACGAGAGCCCGCGCGTCAAGCCACCGTTGGCGCATTTCGGGGCCGAGCACGGGCACGTGGTTCTGGGAGCTTGGATCACTTTCCGTGATGATTCGAGATGACGATTCGAGATGATCGTCATTTCTTCACGGGCAAACCGGCAAGGTTCAGGGCTCGGCATGGAGTCGTGCTTCGTGTTTGGTTTTGCGTGGACCTTCACGTTCGGCATTAGGATTACGGACGGGAATCGTTTCGCTTCGCGCCAATCGGATGAACCATGATCTGCCAGTCCACACTGCCCCTTCGCGCCACAATGTAATCCCGTCTCCGCCGGGCTGGCGGTATTGGTTCCCTCGTCTAGTAGAGGGGATCAGTTACTCCGCAGAAACGGAATGCGCCGAGATTCCAGGGGGCTCACTTCTATGTCTCTGTCTCTGTCAGTGGATCAGGGATCATGCATCCTGGGCACGTGTATACTATTTTCATCGGATCTCTCGTTTCCATCTGCTTATCGGAACGAACAAAGTGGCATACGTAAGGGGGGTTACCAAACACGATTTTGATCGTTTCCAACACCCAATCAGACAGCGCACAGGCACTGACACAGTCCCGGAATTAGACTAATGCTTCAACCGTCACACCGCGCGCCAGGGCCCCGGGACGGTAGCCTCGGGCTAACTCTGCACAAGGCGATTGACAGCCCGGAAAGGGTCTGTTCTCACACTATTCCTCTGCTCGTATATTCAAGGTGTGGGAGTGACAGATTCCCGCCACTGGACTAGCCAGATGTGGTAGGTGAGTAGGTGACTGTCTGTACGGAATGAAAATTAAGCCTATCTCCGCGGATGTAATGTAAAAAAAGAAAAAAAAAAGGAAATACACCAATAAGAAAAAACAAACACATTAGCACTCGTCTCGTCATAATCCCCAGCAACCAGGCCCTTGAATCCTTCTTGAAAATATATCGATCGCCGCCTAAGCCACTGTACCGAAAGTAAACATACGTATCCACAATCCTATGTACCCAGGTAATGTACTCATCCGGCAGAGCCGCACTCAACGATAGGCGGTAAAGTAACTTCAGACTGCGCAGCTCCGCCCAAGTGCGACCAAAAAGTATCCAGCAGGATACAAGTTCCAGCCGCTGGCCAACCCGAGTGCCTCAAGTGGTAGGTTCGGACTCTACGTATTTCTCCGATCCAAGATGACGGACACCCCACACCGAGCATCCATCCATGGAAACGGCCGTCCCACTCGGGCAACTCCGAGGGGAAAAAATACGGACTGATTTTCTTCAGCTGAGTCAGGATCTCTCCGATCTACATACGCGTTGCTTGGGGTGGTCATGCTTTTTTTTGTTTGTGGGATTGGAAGGGGAGCTGTAGATATTCTATTTCCGTCCATGAAATGTGAAATACGGAGTATTATTCCCGCACCTACCCAACGTAACCATTACACAGCCTTGTACTATCTGTGCTATTAGCATCATACGTGTGCCATGTAGGCAAGTAGGGATGTAAATGCAACAGGCACACGCGCGCGAATCATGGGCGGCGCCAATGAGCTCGGGTCGCCTTGCGGGATGGATCGGCTGCATGATGCAGAGCAAACTGTTTCAGGGCATGCAGGATGACTGATTTGTGGGTGTTGGTGATGGGCAGGGTGATATTTGGTGACGGATAGGTGGTTAGTTGGCCAATGGTTGGTGGCGGAAGTTGTTGGTGTTGCGTTCTGGGCTGTTTGTATGGCTCGCTTTTGTGGTGGTGGTGGCATAGACGTGGATGTTGGTTTGAGGTTGCATTGCAAAAGCTCACCACACAGGCTATTGTCCCCAGGGTCTGTGCCCATGTCGAGCTTGGTTTAGATCTATGTAGATTCGTAGATTCATTCAACTACATGATTTTCTAGATGTGCTCGCACCGACAATACCCGATATCCCTCAACCCCGCATCACCCCGAAGTGGCATATGCCTGTTTATCCCGGGCTATTTCCCAGCTATGGCTTCGTTGTCTTCAAAGGACCAAGGGCATTAGACCAAGGAACATTTCAAGAACCAAAAATGGGGGAGGGCCAGATGACCGGAGAAAACCGCATCCAACAAGCTCACTTGACCGCCGGGAGGAAATGCTGACGATCAGCATGCAAAAGATCGAAAGGAGGTGAGAGTAGGTGTCCGCCATAGGGCCAGAGGCCATCAGATGGAGACCACCAACAGCAGGGAGCCAGCCACGGCGACAGGGCAAGTGCAAAACGAGCCGGCAGAAAGCCCCGATTCGCCTCGCGCCAATGGAACGTGAACTCTCCCAAGGACTCGCAAGTCTGCCTGCCCTGATACACCCACGTCGGGCTCAGGCCAACAAAGCCAAGCCAACAAGCCAAGACCAGGACCCATACAGGTTCTGCGCGATTAAATGGCCAGCCACCCCCACACAACCGGGAAATTCCCAATCAAAAGCTCTCGTCGTCAGAATCCACGCCATACCGCCGTTGGTATCCATATCCAGATCCAAATTGGGCGCCACCTTCGCTGTCGGAGTAATCAAGATCGAACTCCTCGTCATCGGACGCGGCTTGGCGGCGGTATTTGCTGTAAATGGCAGATGGATCGTCATTTTCGTCTTCAGACGAGAGTTCTTCATCCGGATAGTCGTTGGCTGGGTTGTTTTCGGCTGTGTCATCCGGTCAACATATATACTTTGCTTTTGTCTCGTTTCTTGTTTTTGGCAATGACGGCCTGGCGGCCAGGGGGATGATGGAGAAAACCACTCACCATTGGAATCGGCGTCCTCGCTATCCCATTCCTCTTCGGCATCTTCGACAAAATGCTCCCATACTTCCTCGTCCTCGGCAGTGATGACGATAACACCAATGCCCCGGTTGGCCGCCTCGAGTTGCTTCATCTGCTGATCACACTCGAGTTCAGCCAACGGGTTCGTAAGCATGTCAGACTCTGCCAATGGCCGACGGATGTAGACATCGTAAACGTAATCCTCATCATTTTCCTCCGCCTGAGCAGAAACCTCAGTATTCGACTCTGTCGGGGGTTGCACCCCGCGAGGCTGCTTCTGCAACCGCGGCTGGACTTTCAACGGCTTCGGCGCAGAAACAGGCGCATACCGAGGCTGCACGGGTGCGACAGGACCCTCAGCCGGGTCCACATCCATATCTTGCTCCAATTCCAGCGCAACCTGCTCAAACTCGCGTGCAAGACGCTCAGACTCTTCGTCCCAGGTGCTCTGCTTCGCTTGCGCGGACTTCTCAAACGTCTCGGAGAGGTGCTGCTTCGCAGCTGAGATAGCGCTCTGTCGCTCTTCTCTCCACAGCTTCTCGGCTTGGTTGACCACGGGCCGTTTCCTGGGTTTAACGGGAGACACGTTTACCATATCTGTGGTGCCAACGTCTGCTCCGTGGGCCTGTGCCCGTCCGACTAGGTCTGCGACCATTGAAGCCTGGCGTGAATGCGGCTTACGCCGCAGCTGCTCAACGAGAACAGCCACTCGTGGCGCGCCATCCCGACGCTTTTGGATACCACCGGAGCCGCGAGAGCTCAGGCTGGCACTGCTGGATCTTGAGATCTGGAAACGGCGAACCGGATGCGCGCGGCTAGGTGACGGAGCAGGACTCGGTTCTCCCAGTCCCTTGACTGGAGAAACACTGCCAGACACCGGCGCAGGCTGGAAATCAGGAGACGGTTGCAAGGCTCGCTTGCGCTTCTCCTCGGTCTCTTTCTGCACAGCGGCTTGCCGTTGCGCGTCGCGGATCTCTGCGCCTGGAGAGGTAGCTCGCACCAAGGGCACACCACTGGATGAAACAGATGGTGCTGTCCGATGCTTGGGAGCATGCAAGCTGCTCACGGAGCGGGGACTGCGCAGGATTCTCTGCGCGGCTGGGTGCGCCGGTCCCGGGGCGGAGTCATTTTCGACATCCTTGCTGCTGATCGTGACGCGCTGGAAGACAAAGTCTGTGAAGCGACGCTTGGTCTGGTGCAGCGCGGATTGGATATCTGGATGGTTGTTAGATATGCAAAATGGGTCGAGCAGGAAGAAAAATCAATGGGGAACGCGGGCTTAATTCGAATCCAGGACACACGGCCATTGGGATGTTAGAGGGGAAACAGTAGACACATCAGTGAGTAGACAGATATATCTATTCAGCGAGCGGAAGAATGTAGACAAAACCATGTTGGAGGGTTCTAGATCGTGGGGTAAAAACAACGGTGAAAAAGGGGATTCCGTACACAGGGTTTCCACTGGCTCCTCCTCGCGACGGCGCTTGATATTGATCTGCTCTGGTGGGAGAGCCATTCCGAATGCACCCGGGAAAGTTGTTGATGGTGGTTGGTAACGAAACTTTGTGGAAAAAGACGCCGCTCCTGACTTCGAGATCGGGTGGGTGGCACGTGATATCAGATCTCTTTTCTTCACGTACATGGAACTTGTCACTTTGAAGACTACAATACAATCTACTGAAAGCTACCGGAGAGCTTCTGGGGCTATTTCGTCGACTCATTTCATTCTTCCTTGGGAACTTTCCTAATTACACATCTGCAGCCCAAACCGCCCGTCTCAACCTAACCCTCGAGGCGGGCGCGAGCAAGAAAATGGGTATTCACTGGATCATACCACCCGATGCAACCACCCAACTGCATAAAAACTCAAATGAAAAGAAAAGCAGCAGAAGGGGCCGATATCCACGAGACAAAGGCAGAGCCCAAAATGTTTTGGGCAATCGCGAGTGATTGCTGCCAGCAAGGACAACCAAGTTGGCGTGCTCTTGCCCATCCCACGAAATCGAGAAAGAAGAAGCAAAAAGAAGGTCATAGCCAGCTAGCAATACAAAGTGATAGGGAGAATGAGATTAAAGGAGGTAGAGGTCATTGGCAGAGGAAAGATGTTTGGTCCCGGAAGAAATGGAGCCAAAACAAAAAGGCAGTAGAAAAAAGACAATGGCAAAGAGAATGGTGCAAAAGAAGGTATTAAGACCAATACACGAAACGAAGTCAAATGAGAAATGGCGTCACAATCAAAAGAGAACTATGTGTAAAAAAGGAAGAAAGGGGAAAGAAGGGAAAATGCCATTAAGTTCACCAAGGGTAATGAGTCGAATTATGCATCTTCAAGGAGAGGTGTTTATTTGGCACCAATCTCCTCTTCGGCCCAGCCGGGCAGGGAGCCTTCGTTCTGAATGGCCAAGCCGAAGCCTGAGTGGTTCAGTCCACCCAGGCCCGACGAGAAGCTGGAGAAACTGCTCTGAGGCTGGTGTGCCGCACCGTTGCGGATGTGGGATTGGCCGGCGACCGGTCCAAAGGGCTCCTGGGAGAAGGAGGGCAGACTGACGGCGCGGGAGTGCTGGGCACGAGGCACACTCAGGCTGCTGGTGCTGGCAGTGGAGTGGTGGCCAGGACCGGAGCCGTTGCCTACGCTCAGATACCCATTGGCGGAGGGCTTGTGCGAGTGCATCGGGGCGTTCATGCTTCCGTTGGAAAGCTCGCCGTGGCTAGTGCCGTTGTACAGAGGCTGCTGGGGCGGGGCCTGGGACTGGGCTTGCAAACCAGCCAGGGCCATGGGGTCGCCCAATTGATTCTCCTGATCCTGCGCTTGCTGGGCAGATATCTGGTTGAGGTACATCGTCAGCGGGTTGTTTGATCCCACGTTCAGTGCACCTGAAGGAGAGGACACGTTCTGCAGCGGGTGACGGTGCTGCTGGCCATTCTGAGAGCCGGTGGAGCCTGGCGCAGGCGAGAGAGCAGGGCGAGTAGGGCTCGACTGGGAGCCGGACTGACTGAGGTTCTGCTGGAATCCATTCAGGGCGGGCGAAGGCGACTGGGGGCCTTCCATGCCGCCGTTGCGGTTCTGCTGTTGGTTTCCACCCTGGTTTCCGGCCTGGCGCGGCGGGTTTCCGCAGCGGTCCTTGCCAAAGTTGATCTTGAACCGTCGGTATTCCTCCCGGTTGCGCATGCCTTCGATCGCCTTGATGGCGTTGGCGATGTTGGTGAAGTTGACAAATGCACAGCTCTTCTCACGCAGAGTGTTGACCAACTCGATCTCACCGTACTCGGAGAAGTCCTGCCGGAGGCGCTCCTCAGTCCAGGCCTCATCCAGGTTACCAATGTAGACGTTACGAGAGGCGCCACCGCTGACAGCCAGCGCGATGGCGGGCGGAAGAGGGCCGGAGTGCTTTCCCCAGCCAATCTTCAGGCGTCGGTTGTGAATCATCAGGCCCTGGATGTTGCTCA
The DNA here is from genome assembly GCA_027569585.1 of Penicillium silybi. Taxonomy (NCBI): domain Eukaryota; kingdom Fungi; phylum Ascomycota; class Eurotiomycetes; order Eurotiales; family Aspergillaceae; genus Penicillium; species Penicillium silybi. The sequence goes on along the minus strand of JAPDFI010000001.1, from coordinate 1,482,779 downwards.
GGGCGTAGAAAGAGGCAGCCGAGGTAGGGTCAATGAAGGTAACGAAGCAGATGTGCTTGTCAGGGATGTAACGGATGTGATGCAAAAGACCTCCACGCACAACGTTGCAGATTTCCTCTATAGTGGTTTCGGGGTGAATATTTCCGAGATAAATGGTTCGGTTTCCAAGGTTGTTGACACCACCAGCAGTGGTGGCCACGGCGGCCGCAGCAACTGACTGCTGAGCGAGAGCGTTCGAAATGAGATCGCGATCGGCGGAGTTGAGCACATGCGCGTAACCGGGCGCGATACCCAAAAACTGGGCCGCATTCTGCTGCTGAGTCTTGGAGACATAAGCGCAGCGGTCCTTGCCGTAGAAGACGCGCTTCGGTGCCTGCCACTGAGGTTCCTGGGGAAGCTGAGTGACGGCCTTCATGGCATTACTGATGGAGAGGAAGTGCACAAAACCGATTGCCTTCTCCTTGACGATCTTGACAGTGTCGATGGGCCCGAACTTGCCCAATTCTTCGCGCAGGTTGTCCTCCACGGTCTCCTCAGGCAGATTTCCGAGGTAAACATTGCGGGACGCGCCCGATTGCTGAACGGCCAGGGCCACGGATGTAGGTACCTGGGAGGGCTTTCCCCAGCCCACCTTGATATCGTTCCCCTTGATGGCCAGCTTCTTCAAGATGGCATCGGAGTGGAAGTGAGTGGCGGAGCTGCTGTCCAGGAAAGAGATGAAGGCGCAGTTCTTATCGGGCAGGAGGCGCACCGACTCGATCTGGCCGCTACGCACATGGTTCAGGATTTCCTCGGCGCTTGTTTCAGCGGGGATGTTTCCCAAATACACTGTGCGACTGGTTCCCGACAGCATTCCCGGTGTGACCGACGCGGCAGGGCTGCCCAGAGCAGCGTTACCGAGGCCGCCCAGTCCGTTGATGGGCGACTGGGGGCCACCCAGCAGCTGAGATCCACCTAGTCCTTCAGTCGACAGCATGCCGGGGTACATTCCCGAGTTGTGCATGCCCTGGGTCGGGCTGCCCATCTGGTGCTGGGAATTCTGGTGTCCATTGCCGTTGGTTTGCGGGAAACCACCGAAGTTGGTAAACTGGGGGGAGTGAAAGGCCGAGGGGGTTCCGGGCTGGAAGGGACTGCCGACCAGCAACTGCGAAGGAAGGAGAGGAGTGAAGTTCATATCGAAGCCGGCACCGGAGGACATATCGGCGGTCTGGCCGGCGGCGGCAGTATTTATAGCAGGGATATTTGCGCGACGGTTTCTCAGGGAGTTGGGGTTGTTCGAGTTATAGGCGCCGTGCGAAAAGCCCGTATCGTGTTTAGGAGGGATCAGACGAGAATTGTTCGGGATGCTCGATGCATCCGAAGCTTGCATGGCGAGGTGAAGTTCTCCAGGGACCAAAACGGCTTTCCCTCAGAAGGTGAGGGAGAAGCAAACAGGGGATGAAAGAAGCCCTGACTCGAAATGGCCTGAAGGGAAGGTAAAGGGGATATCAGGTCACACCATTCAGGGGACCAACTCGCTATAGCCGAAGATCGTAGGTTCCAAAATGAGGAAAGAGAAGAGGAAGAAAGCCGACGAGTAAAACGGAGGACGTGTCTAGAGGGAAGGTAATGTCAATTGGAATGTGCATCACGGGCAGAGTGAATAGGGATGGCACTAACCGGCCGAACCTTTCGGGATGGAGAATGTTCGTGTATATACGGGGTTCATGCACCAACCAGAAAGAAAGGCAAGGCGCGGAGCCGAAAGAGAAAAGGAAAGAGAAAAGGCACTGGGACTTGTCATTAGCTGAAAAGGGATAAGCGGGATGGCAAGGGCACAAGTGCACAAGGCTGAAGAAAAAAAAAAATAGGGGGCAAGAAAAAAAGAAGTGGAGTTGAGGTCAGAATCAGATAGGGGGTGGTTGGAGATGGAGGGAAGAGTCGGGAATAGGGGAGGGAGATTTACAGTGAGTGACTAGAAGAGAAAGATGAAACGAGCGGAGAAAGGTGAGAAGAAGAATGAAAGGCAAGGAAGTGAATCCAGGCAAGGTATGAAGGGAAGGTAAAAGGGGGAAGAAAGAGGAGAAGGGAAGATCGCAACGCCTCGAAGTTCCTACCGTGGAAAAGGAGGTAAACCAAGGGGCTACCAAACCCACTACGGCGATTACATAGTAAAGACATGGGGAGCGGAACTGTTTATTATTCAAGGCCGGGGCCATGCATGACTCTACGGAGTGCTGTATAGGTCTTTCGATAGGCTTTTCTCCAGGTAAACACGTCCCCGAGTTCCAAAGTTCCGTGGCTCCTGCAGAATTGGATCAGGCCCCGCCAATCATCGCGTCCGAGGTGCCCCTGGCATGCGAACACCGTGGAGTTCAGGAACAGTCGGTTCGGCTATATTGAACCTCTGAGCCTCCTGTCCCGTGACCTATTTTCATCATTCATCTCGTTGCAATATACGGCCATCTATATGGGTGGCTAGGAAGGAAACAAGAATTGCTACGCGGCTATACTCCAATCCTCCCTAGGGAAATGCATTTACGTCGAGATACTGTGCCGACCACGGATACTATTAGCTATTACTACCTAGGTGTCCCCGAAACCATACTCTTTTCACATACTTGACAATGGCACTGCAGTCCAAACTAGTACTAGTCGTGGTCGCGGCCAAATGTGAAATTTCCGGGAGACGTGTTCTGCCTCAGGCATCCCGCGGGGAACATCTGCTATCAGTGGAACATTGAAATTTACCCCTCCAAACGTCCGACTGTGCGATTCTTCCTTTGGGCGCTGTGCCGACCGATAAGAGTTCGGACTGGTATGTCTATGTCTCCCACCCCTAACTGCAGGCCTTGTGCACACTCCCCTTCTTCGCAGCCTATCCTGATATGAGTCACAGGTGAGACACACTATTAATTTGTTGCCCGTCCTCATAGAATCGACCACTCCAACAAACCCTTTATACAGTCAATTGGCCGGACCCAGTCATTACAGAGCCAGACTTTCCCATCATGGCGCCATCCATCTACATTGACGAGGACGTCGGCCTCGACGACGCCTCCGCGACCGGTTCCGAGACCGCTCCCTACAAGACCCTCCTGCACGCCTATTTGCAGCACGCGCCCACCACTGAGGGCATCCAGTACCTCACCCGCAAGTCGCAGACCGATGCACCCGGCGAGAATGTCGACCCCGCCGCCAAGCTCGAGTGGAAGCCCGCGACCAAGTCCGCCATGAAGAAGGCCACCAACCTGTACGAGCAGCGCAAGAAGAAGGCCGCCAAGGAGCAGGAGTTGGCTATCCGTGAAAAGGCCGAGGCCGACAAGCGCCAGAAGGTCCTCGAGGAGGCTAAGAAGGTCATCATCAAGGAGGACACCTCGCTGCCCAAGCCCGTGCGCATTCGTCTGGATGTCACCGACCCCGCCATTGTCAAGCTGCGCGCCCCCGGCTCCGACGAGCCTGGCACCCGTGTCCGCGTTCTCGGTCGTGTCCACCGTGCTCGTGCCCAGAAGGATGTCGTGTTCATCACCCTGGCCGACGGCTACGGCTACCTCCAGTGCATTCTGACCGGCGACATGGTCAAGACCTACGATATCATGACCCTGACCCTCGAGACTTCCATGACCATTCACGGTGAGATGCGGGCCGTTCCCGCCGGAGCCCACGCTCCCAACGGCCGTGAGCTGCACGCCGACTTCTTCACCATCATCGGCCGTGCCGCTGGTGACAAGGAGGCCATCACCACCCGTGTGGCCCCCGACGCCGACCCCCAGACCTTGTACGACAACCGTCATCTGGTGCTCCGCGGCGAGCACTCTTCCTCCGTGATGAAGGTGCGCTCCGCCGTACTGCGCGCCTTCCGCAAGTCCTTCGAGGAGAACCGCATGCTGGAGGTGACCCCTCCCGCCATGGTGCAAACCCAGGTGGAGGGCGGCAGCACACTGTTCGCCTTCGACTACTACGGCGAGAACGCCTACCTCACCCAATCCTCGCAGCTGTACCTGGAGACCTGCCTCCCCTCCCTAGGCGACGTGTACTGCGTGTGCCCATCCTTCCGCGCCGAGAAGTCTCTGACCCGTCGCCACCTGTCCGAGTACACTCACATCGAAGCCGAGCTGGACTTCATCGTCTTCTCAGACCTGCTGGACCATCTGGAGGAGGTCATCTGTCGCGTGATCGACTACACTCTGGCCGAGCCCGAGATCGCCGGCTACATCAAGACCCTCAACCCGGACTTCAAGCCTCCTTCCCGGCCCTTCCGCCGCATGAAGTACTCCGATGCCATTGAGTGGCTGCGCGAGCACGACATCCCTAACGAGGAAGGCCAGCCCCACGCTTTCGGCGACGATATCGCCGAGGCTGCGGAGCGCAAGATGACCGACATCATCAACCAGCCTATCTTCCTCACCCACTTCCCGGCCGAGATCAAGGCCTTCTACATGAAGAAGGACCCCGAGGACCGCCGTGTCACTGAGAGCGTTGACGTTCTCATGCCCGGCGTTGGCGAGATCGTCGGTGGTAGTATGCGTATGGATGACTGGGACGAGCTGATGGCTGCCTACAAGCACGAGGGCATGGACCCCAAACCCTACTACTGGTACACCGACCAGCGCAAGTAAGTCACCCTTATAAACCCACGAAAGACAATTGCTAATATCGATTAGGTATGGTACCTCCCCCCACGGCGGCTACGGTCTCGGTCTGGAGCGCTTCCTGGCTTGGTTGTGTGCTCGCTACACTGTCCGTGATTGCTCGCTGTATCCCCGCTTCACGGGCCGTTGCACCCCGTAGATTGGTCATGGTGGTTGGATTGCATCGGGATATATGAGATTTAAAATTAGGGACATTTAGAATTCAACGAAGATTTTCATTTTTTTCATTTCGTTTCTTCTCCATTATAGGTTTATGTAGTGTTGTTTTCCTTGTCCTTAGATGGGGTCTACAGGAATCGGCGTCCTTTATTCAAGTTAGAATGTCTCAACGGTAAATCTTTGCAAGCATGCTTGTCCAGACACTCGACTCTTTGGCTGGTGTAGTGAGTGTCCTGATAAATCTTGGAATGATTCCCCCAAAACCTCTCATCAAATCGAAAGGTGAGAAAGACCGAAAGCTGCCCTACAGCTGTGGAAACCCAGCCAGGAAAAAGACGTAGCGATCCCCTCACGTCTTCTCCATATTCCATACTCTCATCTTCAATGTACCCGTCTGAAAGGCCTCAACCCGACACCAAAGGATCAAACTGCCCCTCTTCACAGGCGTAATGTCAATATCGATGCCATCTTGCCGTAGCCCATTCCACCCGTGTCGAAGACTCTGCTTCTATTGCTGATCTGGTTCTGCTCCTCGTTCTCAAAGTTCAATAACCACCCTTGAGACCTCCACTCCAGTCACGACACCCAGTTCCCACCCCGTTCACAGCACGAAACCACGCAAAAACCCAGCAACGCGTCAGTCGTACAATCGCCGTTAAGATCGCTGCACAGACATACTGCTGAGTCGTACAAACTCAGTAAGGCATCTTCGTACCGGAAGGGTTCTATCGATCCCAGAAGCTAGGTCCTCGGGATCGAGTCCCCTGGCTGTCTGCAATGCTCTGTAACATGGACCTGGGCTTGGGATCGGGCTTGTTGGAAACACGACGGAGCCACGTCGTGTCTGGGATGACGCTGATCTGCTGAAGGACGTGTCCGGTCGGGTGGTCTTTGGTGCTGGTGTTCGGGATCTGGAGCTGGTGCCCGGGATCTGGAGCTAGTGCCCGGGATCTGGTGCTGGCGGTGGGGATGATTTCGTCCGATCGTGCCGAGTTAGTTCCATTCTGGCAGTGACGCATATCAGGCTGGTTGAAGAAGCAGCACTCGAAGGTGAAAGGAATGGACAGGATGGTTGAGAGATAGGCGCTGGGGGCTGTTGGTCTCTTTGTCTCTTCTCCGCCTGCAGGGCTTTGCAGGCCTTGCAAACCTAGGCTCTAGTCTAGGCCTGCTCCTGGAAGCCATGCTAGGACACCCGTTTCCTAAACCCGAATATCGCTTTCGAGGTGAAGGGTGCGAGAAGCCGCTGAGATTCTTGGAGTCTCTTCTCTGAGATGATCGCAAGGAAGAACGAGGAAGGGCAAGCTCGACGGGTCGTGATACGGAGATAGAATCCGGACCAGCCCACAGGACCAGTCCACTTGTCTGCCTTAGGAAGCGCCTCGACTGGACATAGTCCAGTCTGATTTCTTTAGGGAAGTTGGCAACGTCCTCCTCCTTGGACAGTGTTGGTCCCTCAGGAATCCCTTCCTCAACGCTCCCTGAGCAAGAGACCGGCACGGGTAGGTCGTGAACACGCTGATGTGGTCGCGACCACTTCTTCCATCATCTTTCATTTGCCGTTCCATTCCATACTGAGATCGGATTCGCTCGCACACGAAGCTATTCTGACCATCCTCAGCCCTGCAAGTCCTGCAAGTCCTGCACTCACATGTGAGACCTCTCACTGGCGCAGTTATTCCCCGTCCATTAGTCAACGTCACTCTGGCCAAGCACCATGGACATGATTCAGCGCAAGGTTAGCGATGATATCAGGGGGCGGATTCGCCACACATCCACCCCCATCTTCTGCTGTCGGCTTTATGATCCAGACAATCACATGGATTGCATGGGGTTGGCTAGCACTGCTCACTTTCAATTAAGCGGTGCTCGGATACGGAGCACATGACACTCTATACAAGCAGCCTTGGAGAAAGTGAAGATGGGATCAAATGAGCATCGGACAGGCATTGCTAGAGATGGAAATCACTCGATCTGCGCTATTTTCGTCCCATTCATGTCCCTCCTAGAGACTGGATTCCTTTCCTTTCCTGCTCTAAATCTGGATCTGGAGGTAATTTCGGCGCTGGAACCTGGGGTAGTCTCATGACCACCCTTGCTCCCCCGCCACGCTCTGGGAACGTCTTTTATAGATCCGGGGAGGACATGTTCGCGACTTAAACGACCCCGTTTCTTTCGGGTTGGATTTCGGATTGCTGTTCGATGATGTCGAGGATTTGGCGATGCGAGCCGCCCGAGCGGATAACGGAAATCACGCGAGATACCGATTCTTCTTCGCCACGCGAGATCAGGCCTAGCAGCTGGTTAAGGAGGAAATTGTAGTGTTGCCACTCAGCCTCTGTGTCTTCTGGGACTGCAACCTGATCTTCTGGGGCTGCGACACGGTCGTCAGTCGTTATGCCGCTGCTGTTGTTGGAGGTCCGGTTCAGCCTCTGGTTCGCAAATACGGACGCTCTCTTCGATTTGAGGTCGCGGGAGATCGTTGAAAGGGAGGGGAGGATTCGAATGAACATGCAGACTGGATGGATGGGCTGCTTACCTTGATGCTGCTGACGAGATTTGTTGTCTGAGGTTGTCTCCGGCCGCGCCTCCCTGGCGAGGGTCGCTGGCTCCGCATGCTGACATACCTAGGTATTGGGCGATGATCCGCTGTCTGTGGCGATGCTACAGATCAAGGAACTCGGATTATAGCAGGGATGCCCGCACGAGATTGATGCAGGGCTGGATCGAGGGCGATGTGTGCTTTCTGGGCTGAACCCTTGCAAGCGCCTTCGTGACCAAGACAGGTCAGTAGTCTGTACCGGGCCATGGGATGGAAACGATGAAAAAAGGACGAAAATATGAATCTAGAGGGGTAAATGGGGCTTCAAAGCAAGATGGGAGACGCAGACGCGAGGAACGACGAGTGGGAGAAGGATGAAGCGGTCGGCATACAGTGATTGAGCTAAGAGGTGTTGTATTCAGGCTAGCTTGTCCAAGGCCATCACGAATGAATCTACATCGAAAGACTCGGAGAGTTGTGAGAAGAGAAGAGAAGAGGAGAGACACGGGAGAAGAGAGAGGCTGGTGGACAGGTGGAACATTTAAACCCATTCAGAAACGCTCGTCTATTCTTGCTCGATTCTTGCTTGAGCCCGATATTCGGCCGACGACTTGGCGATGTTCTCCCAACGGTAACAGGCGCATCTCTGTGGCCCTTTACCTGCTTATTTGTCCAATCTGGCCTCGCGTGGGCATCAAATAAGCCATCATATCTTGTTTGGTGAGTTTTCACTAGTCGTATTCTTTTGTCGGTTTCGGAAAAAAGTACCGGCCAATCTGCGTGTAACATTCGCTGTCTCCTGGGAATCTCGAAGTATCATCGTTGATTTCGCCTCTGGACTTCATCCTTCTTCTTCCTGCTTCTGCGGCATCGGTAGCTTGTTTGTCACGTCGCCTTCTGGTATCGCAGACGACTGGGATGGGTGGTGGCAGTCCCTTGGTTGTTGTCGACATCCCTTTTGGGCCGACATGAAGTTTGCTGGAGTCGGCGGTTGGTCGGAGACAGGAACATTCGCTTGTCAACACCTCGCCGTTCTCCCCACTTCGAGGACGAGACAGCATGATGGCGGAATCTGCAATTCTCAGCAGATTATTCATCGAATGAACCAATATTGTTGAACTAAACATGATTAATATTGATGTTGTCCCCAGGAACAGACCGTGCCAGCCTCAAACCTCCGACATGACCTCTGCGTTTCACCCGCGAACAGAAGAAGATGACGATCGATGCACATATCCATTTGGATGTGTCGAGTCAACCGACAATGGATATGCCGGAGAGAGATGTTCAGTAAGTGTTCAATCGAGGACTGTTGTGACCTTTGCACACTCGCAGGAGCACGCATGATCCCGGTTGACGCAGGGCGCTGGAAAGAGTGATCATCTTTTGGTAGCATGAGAGATATACTAGGATGGGGCAGCAATATAGCTCAAAGACCTTCGATTATTGAGTGTCGATTTGAGAGGGCTGGTTTTCCATCGATCCTTCACCCTGCCTCCGCCAACGACAGCGACAGTGACCCAGCCCTCATGCAAGCCGGCACATCCGCCTCTCGAGAAACTTTTGACGTGTCCACCAAAGCCATATCGAATCAATCCAGTCCAGGGACCTTGGATCGTTGCGTGTTGATTCGAGAGGGCTCACGTCACCCTGATCTCCTCCGCGACAGCAACTGATGGCGACGCGAACCACATGCACGCAGTTACCCTCGCCCATCGAAACTCGTGACGTGTTGACCGAGGCCGTATCAGGTCAATCTAGCCCGAGACCATCGACCATCGAAAGTCCACGCGAGAGGGCGAACTTGCCGACTTTTGAGCTTTCACCCTACCTCCCCCGACGACACCGACCCGAACTTCATGCACGCCGGTACTGTTATCTCAGCACTCGAAGCTCGTGACGTGCCGAGCAACAAGGCCATATCGAGCACCTGAAGATACGGGCGTAATCAAAACGGCACCATTGTCTGCTGGGGTCTTGGCCAAGTGCAGCTCGGACACGGGAAGTGGCCATGGCGTACAACTTGGGGAATACCACTTGGAGAGATGGCTGTGGATAATTCGGAGATACTGGTGAAGGACATTGTGCCGGGCATGCGGCTTGCGAGTCGGCAGATTGTCGAAGACCTTGCTGTCACTCTTGAGGCTATCCGAAGGGCATGTCTCTTAGTCCCGAAGGTTCCAGTTGGGGACTTGGTTATGGAGCATGGCTTGTTGCAGTTCTTGAACTGCTCCCCACTCCAGGTTGTGCTCTTCCGGGTCGCACAGATTCATCGATGAGGCCGCAGACCTGAGTTGGAGACATGATCATGAAGCATGCCATACAGCTCTCATGGCTGCACAGCCCGAGTTCCGTCCTTCCTAATTGCTAAAGGTTCTTACAAGCTCGAGTTGGGCATATGATTGTGGAGTATGCTGTGCAGCTGTTCCTTCCCAGTCGACAAAGTGTCATTGACGATCCCGCCTTCGCTGGTGTCACCAATTTGATATCGAGGCACGATCATGAACGATGCTTTACAGCTGTTCAAGATCACTGCTCGACTCGATGTTGGTGTTTGCAAAGTCGAAAACGTGTCGATGATGCCGTTCTCATCCCTGAGACTGGTACGACCGCCCGATAGTGCGGTCTCGCAAGGCTGCAAGTCCGAGAATGGTTCCTCTCGAAAGGGTACGCGGTATTTTGAGGGAAGGATGAATCGTGTACTTGAGGGCCGGTGACTATTCTGCGTGATGACCAGCGAATGGCGTGCCAGTCAGCGCCAATTATCTCATCCGACCGCTTGGAATGATTTATTGTGATTCCTCGATGGAGGCCTGGTGGCAAAAGGTGTTCGCTGTTCTGACAGGGAGATGGTGGGAACGGAGGAACCTAAGGATCATTTCAGAGGGGAAGCTGCGTGTTATTCGGATTGTGGTCAGTGACACGGGGCTGAGTCCCGTGTTAACAATATGAGATCCAAATCACGGTCGGCTATTCATCCTGTGCCAGACCAAGCCCTTCAAAAGGGTTTAATCCAAATGAGATGAAATGGGCTGGAGGATGTGGTGGACGGTGATGGCTTCCATCATGGGCATGGGTTGATGAAGCTGGGATGGGAACGGGTCCTCGTTCCCTCCGTCATGTTGACCACTCCTGCCTCATGAGGGGTACTTTGCCAACCACGGAAGCAAAGTTGAACCTTTCTTCCCTCTCCAGGGGTGGTTCTCCTTGGCGGATGATAAACAGACTCGGTGCAGACGTCTAACTAGACCCGGCCATCGTTTCTCGTTCAGATGAAAGGAATGGACGGAGCCAAATCAGCTGCTCACCGAAGAGCGAGGGGATAAAAGAAGGACGTGAAAACGTTCCAACGGTACCAATTGGAAAGAAACATGATGTGTTCATTGGGCCTACGACTCCACCGCGCGGCAGACGTCCGAATCGAGCATCAATAATACGTCCGTCTTTTTCTGAAATTTATGTCAGGGATTTTCCTGCTCGAGACCCTCGCAATTCCGCAATTCCAGGGTCCTGCCATCTTGTCACTCGGTTCGCAAGCGTGTGCGGCTTGAGACGACGCACCCGGTCCTTTGCGACAGGAGGATCTTTTGACAGTCTTCTGTCGAGAAATTGCTCATAAGGACTGATCGCCGATCTCCGATCTCTGATCTCTGATCTCTGACAGAATGTCTCGCACATTATGGCGTTCCCTCGGGTTACCCACCTATGGAATTATCCATCGCAGGTGGTGCAAATATCGGTCTCGTACACAGCGTATAGCCGCGAACCGTACAGCAGAATCTCAGAATCCCTGGCGTGAATCCGCCCTTCATGCACTGCAATTCTATAACCCCCAATTGTCAAAGTAACCGGGAATAAGAACCGGGTCAGCAGATCCCAAGCTGATGGCCGACTCTTCATCATTCGACTATTATTTTATCAAACCTGCTCAAACGCACCGATCTACCAGGGCACCGAAAGAGCCAAGACTCGATGGCTGAAAATGCTGGAAATACCATCTGGTAACTGGCTCCCATCTTTGACCACCTCCTGAAGAATGAGCCATTGCGTATTTGGAGCACTCTAGAGCACCCACACCGACGAATGAGTAAGAGGCTGGTTTCGACCAACCTTTCGTCCTGTTATATCTCGGGTGTCCCAAGCTTTTTCTGTACGTGTGGTGGTACAGCCGCTGTCACAGCGCGACTTTGATCGGCAGGGCCATGGGGCCAGTCTTTTTCGAAACTAATTACTCCGTTTGCCAGCCTCGACTACGGTAAATTTGTTTCGCAACTTTGGCTATGTTTCAATGATTCGCAAACCTGTCCGTTCCTGCGCCACGCACGTGTGACGTACTAAGTGGCGAGCCACGAGATAGATACCGTGGTTTACTTTGATTTTGCTTTCGGTTTGACTTTTGGACTATTATCTTGTTTTTGCCTTGGATAGTCTGTAATGCTGAATAGAATAGGCAGCATGAAATATCCATTGTGGGTAAGGAAGGTAAGTAACGAGTAGTCCATGATCTTGTCGGATTTCTTCTCCACGGATTCTATTTCCGAGCCCTATGGTCTTGGCATCAGCCACACCCCATTTGAGCTACTTCAATGTCCCAGATATTCAGAGCATCAATCCAGCACGGCCATCACATATTCAATAAAACATTGCGACCTACCTCGGGGAACAAATGTATGACGTGACTCGCTACGAATCAATTGCCGAGTCGTGATTATTCCATGGTATGCAGGACAAAATTCCGACTTCATCTCCCATCAACAACGTGGAGAGTCTCCAATTGCTACTACCACTGCTTCATGGATCAATGTATCACACTATATATGTGTCACAGAAATTCCGTAGACCTGTTTTGAACCTGGAAATGCGTGTTCTCTCCTCACCTGTAGCACAACTCCTAGATGATCAGTATACAATCTGCATTCCAAACGCGCAAAACAAAAATGCACCCACGTCACACCCAAACACAGCCCCTTGCCAGCCGTAGCCATGATATTTGATATCTCCTGTGAAATCCCTGTTTATTCCTCCTCTATCGACACCAACCGCCAACGACTCGGGTCTATATACACATCGCCAACGAAGAACGACAACTCGAGAACTACAAGATGCAGTTCACCACAGTCCTCACCCTCTCAACCTCCCTGCTAGTAGTACAGGTCTCAGCCCTCCACGCCGACCCAAATAACCCCGTGGGAATCCACAACCCAAACCTCTACAACACCAAGCACAGCCTTAACAACGCCGCCGCCAACCCAAATGCCAACTCCAACTCCAACCCCAACCCCGAGATCCCAGCCTACATGGCCCCAGTGATCTCCTCCATGGCCTCCGCAATGGCCGCAACAATGGTGCCCACAGCTGTTTCAACTCCCTACCACGCGTCCATGCACTCCAACGGACCCATGGCATACACCAACGCACCAATGGCACCCCACTCAAACCTGCCAACCTACTCCGATGTGCCGATGTACTCCCAGGGCTCAATGTACTCGCACCTAGCCATGTCCTCCAGCGCCGTCTCAACTCCCTACGCCAGGCCCTCGGCTCCCATTTCCTCTATGTACAATGCCCCCATGGGCTCAATGCTCACAAAGGCCTCTTCTACCCCACTGAGCTCAATGGCTACTCCCTCCCCTCCGCACGCCTTCCAACACCAGGTCCAGCGTCCTGCTTTCCACCCGGCCCAAGCTCAGGCACCTGAGGGTGGCGTCGCACCTATCAACCCTATGCCGCTGGGAAGCAATGTTGCGCCCGTGGAGTTGAACCACCACCATGGTGCTGATGAGGGGAATGCGTTCTGTATGGGCCAATGTTATCCTAGTGAGGAGGAGGCGCAGTGTGCTAAGCCTATGGTAAGTTCTTTTTTCTGTTCTTATCGCCCCTCTTCTTCTTGTTCAATTGTCATGTGGATGTTGGAATGCTAATGCTTTGTAGACTTCGCCTGTCTATAGACCGGGTCGGGGTTGCTGGGCTTGTTGCTTCACTGCTGGTGATTTCTAGGTCTGGTCGAGGATCGAGTCAGATTGATTGGGGATGTAATTTACATTCGTTTGGGGTGTTCTTTATTATAGGTGGATTGGTGTCTGGTATATTCGTACGGCTTTATTTTGGCGAATTCCTGGCGTGGGTGTATTTTCTGAATTACACCACAACAGTAGGTGACGGTAAATTGGGCGCTGAAAATGGTCAGTTTTGACGCCTCGAGAGTATCATCTTATGCGGCAGAATTTCGGGTTCTTCAATTTTCACGTCCCAAGTGCTGGGAGAGGTGAAGAAAGGTGAAGCAGTAGATAAATTCCTTATATTATTAGACTTTTGGGGGATAGCTGAATGCTTGTAATACTGTCATGTCAACCCACGGTTGATTCCAAAGTTCGGCAAAGGCCATTCTCCTTGCCTCATTATCCGTAAGCAAATCAGAATCAAGGTCTGCTGGAACGAGGTCTGAGATTTAGACAAGTACATTAACAAAAGCTGATTCGCCATCAATGAGGATGGAACTTACGCATAACTTTGTCGATGATCCTGGCAGCCCGTGCAGCGGTCGGTTCGAAGACACCCATCTCCACCAGCACCCGCCTGGCATCCTCAATTCCTTGTCTCCACTTCAAAGAGCATTCATGTTGCGGATCATACAACAAGCAAATGGCATGAACAAGTGTTGCTGTGACCAGCCAGTAGCAGGCATACCACACCAATGCTCGCTGTTGATATTTTCCACTTCGCCAAAACATTACGTTATCTGGGGCCCGATGAACATGCTGACTAAGTATTTTGGCGAGCTCTGGAGACATCGGTACACTCCACCCCAGCCTCGTTTCTTCGATCAGTCAACTCCAAACCTTCGCGCGCAAAGAAGTGTTTGTAACTGCCAATGGCGGACCTCAACGCCCTCGGGAAACCCTCGATTCATTATCGATCTCTCGCATTGTTTTTTGGCTACCTCTCAATCGCAACCGGACTTATCCTCAGCATAATCCGCGTTATCAATGTCCGATATCATGCCCGCCAAAAGCAAAATGACTGGAATGGACCCCAGCGGCGCCAGCAATTTTATCTCTTTGCCATTTTGGCAGCTCTTAGCCTTGGCTTTACGTGGTCCCATATGATCAGCCTGTTTGTCTGGTCGTACAAAAATTGGGCATCTAGTCCTAATGGACTATTGTATTCGAGCATAGATATGCCTACTGTCACCCGGATGGGTCTTTGGCTTAAAAATACCTATGTTTTCCAGGAAGCTTGGGAGACAGTTTCTGAGAATTCGACGCGGTTTTGGTGGAGTGGACAGATCTTTGGATGGACGATTGGGTGGAGTATTTTCCTTGCCATCACCAGTACGTTTGGTCTCGTTAGCATCCCTCCAACAGCATTAGAAGAGATGGTCCGGGGGATATCAACTCATGTTCGTGCCTTACTAACTCTTGCTCACAGGTCGGAGATATCGCATCCCCCATGTTTGGGTGTACATGCTCGTTGCCCAAGCTGTCAGTGTATCTTTTGCCGCGAATCTTTTCTTTGCCGCTATCACTGTCTCGCAACGACCCAACGAGAAACATGATATCTTCGCATGGTCTCCACCGCTAGTATACGAGCTCGTCCCAGTCGTACTCTCACTCCTCGACACGGTAGCTGTGCCGATCTTCGCGTACGAGAAGAAATTCATGCTGGTTCTCCTCGCGCCCCATGCTCTAGTTTTTATTCCTTGCGTGCTGCGCCCGAGAAGTTCCGTCTCGAAGGGCGCTGCCACCAAGGCACAGGGAGAACAAACGACCAAGCGATATGCTTTATTCATCTACTGGATTGCGGCGGCTTCCGTTGTTCTGCAGGCCTATTTCACTGTTTTGATGTTGCTGGATATAGGTCCAGATGTATCGTACGGCGAGGTGGCTCAGCGGCTACTGGATACGGTATATGTTCATCCTGCTTGCAGTAGCGTGAGCTGGGACGTCATTTGGTGCACAGTGAGTGGTTTTGCTTGGGCTGTTGTGCATGGTTTTGAGGCGAGAGGAATGCTTGGTGGACGGTGAAATGAATGTACAGAAGGCTTGTGGGATATTCCCGGACCTAGGGATATTGTTGTCAAAAAATACGAATATATTCGTGCGAATATCAGTCCTACGAATACGAATATTCGTAGAGGTTTGCAAATTACGAATGCGAATGCGAATACCTCAAAATCTTACGGATTTGTATTCGTGCCGACCCCTAATAATAACGTAATTCACTACCGAGCCGCCCACACCGCCCACCCGCCCACCTAACCACTTTTCCGCGCCCAGACGCGTCCTCCTACTTTCAACCGCCCATTATGCCACCAAATCACAGCCGATCGAGCCGAAATTCTATCGAACAAGAGGGCCGCCTCTTACTCGCTATACAGGCTATCAAAAACGGGGAAATTAGCTCTGTTCGCGAAGCAGCACGTCGATTTAATGTGCCTCGCACTACCCTACGCGACCGCGTTACTGGCCACCAATTTCGCCCTGAAAAACGCGCAAATGGCTATAAATTGTCAGAAACCGAAGAGGATTCGCTTATACAGTGGATATTATTAATGGATGCTCGCGGTGGAGCACCTAGACTATCTATAGTGCGAGAAATGGCCGATTTACTAATTATAAAGCGCGGTTTAAAGGATATCAAACCGATTGGCCAAAACTGGGTTACAAAATTTGTTAAACGACATCTAGAGCTTTAATCTTGCTTTTCGCGACGATACGACTACCAGCGAGCAAAACAGGAGGATCCGAAGATTATTTAGGAGTGGTTTGACGTCGTCGAGCGCGCGATTTCGATGTACGGTATCCTATCGGAGGATATCTATAACTTTGATAAAACTGGCTTCGTAATAGGCCTTACTGCGACGGCAAAAGTTATCACCTGAGCGGAATACTACGGTCGGAGATTAGTTTTATAGCCAGGAAATCGCGAGTGGGTAACTATATCGAGTCAGTAAGCGCTTTTGGGTGGGCGCTTCCGCCAGTTATTATTTTTAAAGGCAAACTATACAACCAAGCTTAGTTTAACGGCCTTCTAGGAGACTGGCGCTTTGAGGTTAGCCTAAACGGATAGACGACAGACAAAATTGGCCTTCGATAGCTAGAAAAGCTTTTTATTCCAGCCACAACTAGTCGTATAATTAGTTAATATTGACTACTAGTCCTTAACGGCCACGGAAGCCACTTAACACCACTATTCGACCAAATTTACTTAGAAAATAATATAATTCCAGTCTATATGCCAGCGCATAGCTCGCATCTTTTACAGCTGCTTAATATCAGATGTTTTGCGGTTTTAAAGCAGTCATATAGAAGCTTAATCGACTAGAAAATGCGGCTCAGTATCAACCATATTAATAAGCTTAATTTCCTCGCAGCATACCCACAAGCTTATATCAACGCATTTAAAGTGGATACAATCAAAAACAGCTTCCAAGTAGCTAGTCTAGTGCTATTTAATCCAAAACAAGTACTTTCAAAGCTTAATATTCGGCTTCGTACGCCTACACCACCCATAAGCCGCCCAAGCAGTCGATCAAGTATATTTACCCCAAAAACACCTATAACCGTCGACGATCTTCTAAAGCAAGCATCATCAATCAAAGCTTTCCTAAAACAACGCTCAAAAAGCCCGCCATCACCTTCACAAGCTACGTTAAATCAGCTTATCAAAGGCTGCCAAATCGCGATGCATAACGGCATAATACTTAAGGAAGAAAATAAGCAACTACGCGCTGCAAACGCAGTGCAGAAGCAAAAGCGCACTCGTGTTAATAGGCGCGTAGCCTATAATACTAGAATATCAGTTCAGGAGGCCACACAGGCTTCTGAGCCTATTCCAGAGCCTCCAGCACTAGAACTAGCAACACCGACAGCAGCAGCGCAGGCAGTTCTATTAGCACCAGCACCAGTGCGACGACGTTTACCAACCTGTGGTAAATGCAGAGAGATAGGGCACAAGGCAAATGCATGTCCAGTTAGATAGTTTTAATTAATTCAAAGGCGTTTTGGTTAAAAAAACATATATAAACTAGAAAGTAGGTGGTTAGGTGGGCGGGTGGGCGGTGTGGGCGGCTCGGTAGTGAATTACGTTATCGATGATGCCTTATCTTTAAGGCAGACAGAGAACTCCGGGGCTACTAAATGGAGATAGCAAGTCTTTAGAATCTTTTAATAGCCTTTTTACGCAAGAGCTAGGCTGCTTTTCCGAGATGAGACTATGCAGAAGATCATTAACAATATTACAAATAGCGAATAGCAGCGTCATTTTTGTGACAGCTTTTCAGGGTCGGGTGTTGAGGATTCTTGAGTAAGGCATCAATTACATCGTGTCCATTCAATAGCTAAATTGTATTTAGGAGACTAACTCAAATTACAGTACAGAACACCGACGAGGCTCCCTAGGGCGGCTCTTTCATCGGCCTGCCGTAGTAAAAACTGCCTCGCCGTCTGGTGGATGTAGACTCGGGAGTCAAATATGCTGACAAATAAGCCACACGCATCGTGTATCCACTTGCTTTCTCGCAGCAGGACCTTCAAGGTTTAAGTCGCAGCATGAAATTGAATTTTCATCAATCTCCAAAGCAACATCGATTTCACACAGTGTTAAGGGCCGTTGTGCTGCGACTATGATCTCTAGCAGCCGCCTCCCATCCCGCTCATTGCTTTTGTTGCGTCGTTGTAGGATCGCGTCGTAGGCCTACTCGACGCTCTCAGGTAGTTCATCGATCCGTCGAAGTAATTTCCTTTTTGTCTGGCCAAGACAATCTCGAATGGCCTCTAATGTCAAACGCAGCCAGAGATAAGTCCTGTTATCGACTTAAGAAAAGCGGTCTTTCAAAGCTACCCGGATCTCATCGGTAAGATGCCTTTCCTTCACAATCCCATCCACCATAGCATCCATCACCACACCTATCTCGTGGCTGATATCTCTCCACTCCTCCTCACCAGCAAGTCTGATAGTTGGAAACTGCTGGGTTAGATTGCCAAATCTCCGCTTAATGTCCCCATACGGACGGCTTGTAACGAGGAATTTGACCTTTGATCCGGTCTTCTGTCGTTCTGGATAAGTCGTGTAGAACCAGTCTAGCTTTTTTATAAGAATTTTACGGTCCAGCTGGCGGCATTCATCAAGAGCATCCAGAATATAGGTCACATCTCCAATCGAGGGTTCGAAAACTACGGACACCCACAGCTGCCATATAGGTTTCGAAATCAAGCTTCAGCCTCTCTCCCTGCTGTATCACTACCCTTTGGGCATACTTCCGGAAGAGGTCTTCCTTAGCACAAAATAGCTAATGCAGGAGGGCGCACATTGCCGTTGCTATGCTATTTTGCTCTTCATTGTCCTTAAAGAAGAAATAGCAAACTATGGCCGAGCCACAATCAACCGGCCTTTCGTCAATTACGGCTCTCGACAGCACAGACTTGCCACAGCCGGGGTAGGCAGAGAGCCATAGGAGGTTGTCGCGGTTGCTATTCCTCCATTTTTGAAACATTGGGTGGTCTAGAAACCATTTGCATGTGTCATTGACCCGTGGAGAGTTGATATTTTTGTGCGCTTGATAGGATGAAGCGTTGAAAAAGCGGGGCTCAATGTCTAGGTTTGATTACTATTAGCCTGGAATGTCTCGATGTACTTGGGATAGCTCTTGCGAGGGGCTTTTCCCTTCGGATTGGGTCGTTCAGCATCGAGAGTCATCTCAATAAGAGGCATGTGAGTGTTCTCATCGGTCCAAACTAGAAAATGGAACCAAGGCGTTTGAGACAGTTAGCACCCCAGGGTCCAATGGTATCAAGATGCAGATCATAGATGAAGAAAACAGTTGATGCGGCCACCATAAAAAGCTAGTATCAGAATCCATAATACATTATACGTTGATTTTGGACATTTATCTCGTACTTTCTCTTCGTAGCTTTGTATTGATTAGAATCAACCTTGGGAAACTCTACCATGTCTATACTTGTATTCCAAGGTTCCACAGGGGCATGGATAAACATCTTGGATCCATATTTCAATCTTGGAAAACTGAAAAGTCGAACAGCCCTGGACAATCAGTCTACGTAGCAAAAGAATATATATATCATAAAGGTCCTATCGTCGTTTTTATTCAGATTAAAAGAGATGTCTAAGTGCTAAGCCTCGCAGACCAAAAATTATATCTGAGCAAAATCGATCCTCGGCACAAGGCCAATCCAAATGAAGCAAAGCTAGGAAAGTAAAATGCAACTCGAATCTCATCAGATTCGGATTCAAGCTTCCTGGGCCCGTGCCTGCACAGGTCCAATGACGATAGGAGCCGACTTCTCACAGCTATCTCCCCATACAGCACTGCTAGCCGGGAAGATAGAGCCCGAGTCGGACATCTCGACGGCGCCGACGTCGGGGGTTGATGCAATGTGGGGAACCACGAGTCCGACGCCCTTGCTTGCGGCGCTGGACGAGAAGTACGGGTTGTGACGGGGTGGGAGGGGGCGCTGGGCGTTCTCGTACATGCTGCCCAGGTAGTCGGAGGCGGTGCTGGAGTAGGACGAGGCCATGGAGGGGGTGGTGGTGGTGGTGTTCGAGGTGGTGTTCGAGGTGCCGCCGACAAGAGCGGGGAGACTGGCGGTGGAGCGGTGGGAACGCCGGGTGAGCATTGTCTCGCCGCCGCCGTGGAACTGGGAGAGGTAGTTCCAGGCGTCGGAGGAGGCGAGCGAGGTACCCCCGGAGCCGGTGCCTATTACGGGCTTCCATTCGGTGGGGTCGAGATCCGTTTTGGAATCGTGGGGCTCGGTGGGTATCCTGATGGACGGGATTGGGTTGGAGGGGACTCGGGTTGGAGTCATTGGGGCCACGATGGTTCGTGGGGAGAGAGGGGGGGAAGTAGGTGGTGTGGTTGTGGTGTTCATGGAAGACATGTTGGTCATGGAGGGCATAGATGCTGATAGTGGTTTGCAGGAGTCTTTGCGACGGCAACTAGGGTTGGTGTTAGTTGAGATATGTTCTATAAATGGACTCTATAAATGGAATCAGACAAACGACGTACCTTTCACTGCAATATAGGACTGTGTTGGAAGGGACAGTGATCTGTCTCTCGCACATCGCGCTGTTGATGGCGTTAGCATGTATTTAAAACAGATAGACTGGGCCGGGGGCACGGGCGATGACGGCAACCGGCATGCAAGGAAAGTCCCTGCCTTCCCCCTGAGAGATAAGAAGACATACCAAAAGTTGAGGAAACTAGCAGCCATATCAAAGTCGGCGTCGGAGTCGTCGTCCCTGTTCCTGCTCACGCCCCGCGAGTGACCGGAGCCCAATTTGGAAATGGACAGGCTCACACCGGAAGTACCACGTCGGTGTAGGACAGGACGAGACTTCGTCTTTGGGGCATGAGGAGAGGAAGGGGAACGACGGTGGGAATTGGATTGAGTCATATGGTATGGCGGTGAAGCCGTTGGCTTCAAATGCCTCACGCTATCTTATCTTCTCTAGGACGTGTGGAACAGGGATTTGAATATGTGGGTTGGTGTTGCAATGCGGTCAAGAGAAAAACGGGTCGGTGCAGGATCGTTAACTTCTGGAAGGCAAATATGTATGTTCTCCAGGAAACACGGAGGGAATGAAGCTGATAAGGTCAGTTCCTGTGTCACGAAGGCCGGGGACGGCTATCTTTCCCTTCTGAGTGGGGGGAGATAAGGAGCGTCTCAGCCGGTGGCGGATACGGTCTTGTTTGACATACCTGAATGAAACTATAAATCCGAGATCCGGGAAATGATGAGTAGAAAAGATAAGAGTCGAAAGAAAGATCTCTCTGGGATGGAGGGGATCCTAGGAGACTATAAATAAAAGAGGACGAGCACACCATGACAACCTCGGGAAACGTTCTAGACTCTTTGGGACGATCGGAGGACCCTCGGGTCCCCCACCAAACCAAAAGGGTAACCTCGGACCACCGTGTGGGTGAATCCGGTGTACTGTACACGCAATGGACGTCTAGACCGGCTGACTCATTCTTTTCCATTTTCGTATCTTCTATTTTCTATCTTCCATCTTCTATAATTAGGGTATCCGTTACACTTGCCATTCAATTCCATTCATTCTGTTCCGTCCTCGTAGACGGCCGTAACATTTACCGTGATGTTATGCAGAACGTATCGTCCAAGCGCAACGTGCTCGGACGATACGTTCTGCAGCCCAATTTCCAGGTTTACCTGCATAACACCACACGCTAATGCGGACAAGGGAAACGTTTCCGGAGGGGTCGGGAATCTGGCCGGATCGCACCATCCCCAGATCGATTCCCCTTCATCACACAAATGACGCCATAAATGCCTCCAGCTGAATGGTGTGCGCAACACACAACATTGGAATAAAAATAAATCAAAAGTAAAAAAAGAGTTATTAAAAGATGGAACTGGTTCGCGGTCAAGGGGAATCCACCCCCTCGAGTCCCACAGTGACGGATCCTTGACACGTAGAGTGCGGATCTGGCCGTGCGCACTGG
Source organism: Penicillium silybi (assembly GCA_027569585.1). Lineage (NCBI taxonomy): Eukaryota > Fungi > Ascomycota > Eurotiomycetes > Eurotiales > Aspergillaceae > Penicillium > Penicillium silybi. Next base: position 1,460,968 of record JAPDFI010000001.1, on the reverse strand, counting down.
GCTCCACGTTCTGGCCAACTTGATCGGCTTGATCGTCATGGTGGACTAGTGTTTCGTCGCTCTAGCCTGGCTCTAGAATCTTTACCCTTGTCACACGACTCATCGTGCTAATTTGTCGATCTTCCGTTTGGTGAGTTTTGGGCCCGTGGAGTTGATGGAGTTGATGGAGAAGCTGGAGACTGATGCCTGAAGGACCGGTCGCGCGTTAGTCGGTATTCGTAATTAAGCATAATGGTAGCGATGAAAGTCGATCAGTGAAGTCATTGAAAAATCTAAATATTCTAGTACTGTGGATAATGTCATTGAAATAGAAACATTCTACAGGCTACCCCGACTGGCATTCGACTCGAGGTCGAGTGGAGCGGATGGAAACAAACTCGAAGAATTTTCACAGATGAGTGTATACACACGTCAGAAGACGCCTTGCCGCGTCTTACGTTCTATTGTGAACAGACTGCCGCCGCCTTCCGTTCTAAACCCTGGGCCGCTGCCGCTGCGGACCCTGGATTGGGTCATGACATCTGCCAACCTCCGGGGAGGAGGCGGGGGGAGGTGAATACATCATCAACCAGCCAATAACCCCTGAGAGGGGGAGGGGACAATAGGTCCAAAAAGTCGATGATCCAATAGTGTAACCCTGTCGAGCTCCTTCGGGTACATTGTTTGGATTGTAGCTAAGTGGCTAAAAGTTTATAGGGTATTTATAATGACATATCGTACACAATCTCTTCAACTAGTCTGGTCCACCTCCATTGCCTCGACCGTAGCTGTTCCATTTGGCACAGTCTTCGCCGAGTCCTTCGCCGACTGAACCTCCACCGGCTTGGTCTCGGTCTTCTCGACCGGTTTGCCCAAGAATCGATCGGGTACGCCGCGCGCTGCGGTGTCTGGAGCGCCAACGAAGCAGCCTAGCATGGAACTCCAGATGTACCCTTGGGACAGCATCTTTCGGATTTGCCCATAGGCGTAGGCATTTGCGTAAGGGAGTGAGGTCTCTGGATCACGATAACGTGATGGTAATGAGGTGATGACACAAAGTGATGACGAGATTTCTGCGATGAATTAGTTTTGCTCATATGTTTGCAATATTCATAACGACGTACTGGTCAAGCGAGGCGGCTTTCTGCTGTTAAAGTACATGCTGTACTTTTTACTGTGTGCCGTCTTTTCATCGAAGTTCTCGAGGATCGTCAGGTTGCGCCCCGTCTTCTCGATGACCGGCGGGACTGGCGGCAGCTCTCGCTGTGCTGGCAGCCCGTTCACTTCAGGTGACTGAAGAGGTGCCGGCAGGGCTGATCCGGGTTGGTGGCCCTGGATTGCAGCAATCTCGGGTGGGGTGGTGTGCAGGGGAGCTGGATGGGCCGAAATTGCGGGAGGGGCTTGAGGGCCCAATGGTGTGGTTGCAGGTGCAGGCGCCGGGTCATGTGTAACCTGCTGCGACTGACCCGTTGGACTTGGCCCGATGTTGGTCTGAGAGCCCTCCACTGAAACTGTCTGTGTATCGGCGCTTGTGGCGGTCGGCGGATTTGTTTGATTAGATGCCGGCTGCTGCGAGGCTTCGGTCTCGGCATTGGCTTGCGGTTGCTTTTGATCGACGTCCATGGCATCGTCATGGGGGAGGGGTTCCGCCGACTTCGGATCTGGTGATTTTTGGGACACGGGTGCAGGTTTGGGAGGCGCCGGGATTTCCACGACGGGCACTGGATAATTGTCAGAGAACTTGACTGGGGAAGCCCGAGTCTCTGCGATGGTACCGGTGTTCTTGTTTTCATCTTTCTCAGCAGAGTCGGCAGTTAGTTTTTCACCAGCTTGATCATCTGGTTTGGCAGGTTCGACCGTGCTAGGCGCTGGAGCTGGATGTGCGGTCGGAGCTGTGACGCTCTCGGAGGTCGGGGGATTTTGGGCGTCCTGATCAGATGGCAGAATAGCAGCAGGCTGTCCATTCGCTATCGGAGCACCGTCAGGCTGAGCGAGGGTGTGCAAAGGTAACTGTTGGGCTTGTGCAGCCTTCTCCTCCTTTTTCTTTTTGGGATCGTCTTTCTCCGATTTGGGCTTCTCCGGCTTCACTTTGATATCGACCTTTCCCACTCGCGTGAGACGGCCATTCGTCCATGTAGCCAGTCCGCTCCAGTAGGAAATGACAGGACCATCCAGACGGCGGTTCTGCAGCGCCTCGATCTTGGCCTTTCGCTCCTCTGCTCTCCTTTTCTCCGCTGCCTCCCACCGGTTCACACTCTTGCTGTTCAGTCGTTCGATCCGCGCTGCCTCCGCAAGGTGATCCTCTTGGGTCATTTCCTTGGGCTTCAAATGGGCCTTCCTCTTCTCCGCCTCCTTCATTGTAGCGATGATGCGAATGCGCTTCTCCTGGCTGTCCTTGAGACGCGCATGCGTGATTTCCTTGTTGGCCATGGTCTGCCTGCGAGACGAGGTTCGTGTAGGGCCATCTTCCACCGTAGGGAGCCACGAGATACGCTCTGACTTCTTTTTCGGACGGGGAGGAGGCACGGCGGAGACGGCGGTCGGGTCGATTTTGACGCGCTTGCGCAAGGTTTGGAATCGAAGGTCGCTCTGTGCTCGGCGTTTCTTGCGCTCTTCCTTCTGGAGTTCCTTTTCACCCTCAAAGTCGTTCTGCGCGTTCGGGCCCTGGTCGTCATCGTCGTCCTCGGACGAGTCGAGGGCCATATCTTCTTCCTCCACTGCCTCATCCTCCGCGAACTCGTTATCATCTTCCACCTCCTCGAATAGTAGTGTAAGATCATCATCTGCGGCGGCTTCGAGGAGCGCAGACATGTGTAGTCCAGCGGTGCTTCGCTTCGGGCGCCCAGAAATCAAGGTCTCCACGGCCTCCTCCGTCTCTTGGTCCTCCTCCTCCGAGGAAGACTGGAGGCCCGCATAGGGGTCATCTTCTGGAGTGTCGGCCATGGCGCACGATTAAAAGTCCGGGGGAGTGATGATCGATCGGTTTCTAGTGGTCGGGCATTCGACAGCAACCAGATTATGGCAGATCACGGCTGCAAACGAATGTAATATAGCGGTAGAGTACCTCAGGCAGTACGGGCAGCTCGAGTAGGCGAGTGTCTAATGAAAGGACACGACTGGGATAGTCGAAGCAAGATGCCATTGGCAAGCGTCGCGCTAACGTGAGGATCGTGTGGCTTGTCCAGTGGCGCGTGGTGCCTCAGGCAGAAATAACGACGTCGAGGCTATTGAACTAAGTATACGTAGTTACACTTTTCAACGCGTTTGTCCATCTTCGCGATTACTCTTACGCTCTGTCTGGTTGGCCGAACACAGGCGCCCCATTAGTCTACGTCTCCGTCTTCGTGACCATTGCAGCCTACGCGCCTTGCCCACTCTCCGGGGCTTCCGTGCCGGCGCCAAAGCCGAAACATCCTCCCGAAGCTTGGCCGACATCGTCCGGATCCAAGAAACAAAGCGAACATGTTCGTCTACTGATATTGGAGATGAAAGGCACGTAACTCGACCCTTATGGGTCTAGATCTCTGACCCGCGCTCAAGGAACAGGACCAGGACCAGGACAAGGACACGTACCTGACCCATCCCTTGCGCGCCTCCAAAACAGTCTTTGGGCGCGGTTTCGGAACAGCTGGGACGGGGTCCCTTGCATTGGCAATTGCATCAGCCGGTTCCCAGGCACGATTGAGCCGTCCTTCTATGGCTCCATGGCTGTGCAGTTTGACTGGAGAAGACATGACGCATGGGAATGCGGGGCTTCGGTTCGTTTCCACGCTTGGTTCTCACCGGACATGCCATAAACACGCCTCCATGACAGGAAACAGCGTGGACCGCACAGTTGGGGGAATGCCGGGGTGTGTAGCGGCTATCCGTGAGGTGTTTCAATGCTTTTCAGTCAAGGATTCCCCTGAAATCACATCAGTTTCCAGGCAGACTCGATCGTTGTCTCCAGAGCAATGACATCGATGGGGCTGTGCCATCCACACGACGCGCCTGGGGTACTCGTGGAATACAAGATAGAGATCTATAGGAAAAGAAACAATAGAGACAGAGGTGCATTGAACCCCGAGTAGATCCGAAGTGGCCAAAAACAATTGGATTGTGGATGTGAAGCTGGAGAGGAGCCTCTCCACCAACCACATCTCCTCGAACATCCGCCCAACACCTTTTCTCCTTCTTTCCACCCTACTCTTCTCCCCTTGTCATCACTTCTCCTTTCTATTTTTCTTTTCTTCCTGCATTATTACCCTGCTCTCGGTTAGTGAACCCCTCTGAGATCAGTCTTGGGCCTCTGCTTCCCTGTCGCCTCCCGGAGCCCGCGCAAACTAACCCGCCGTCCAGCCACCTCGATCCCTTCGGTCCCCGTCATCCTCTCGCTGTGCTTTTAGTCCTCACTTGACGCTCCTTTTTGTGTGTCGTGACTTCCTTTGATGCATCTTTCCTTTTCAAGCCTTTCTTGACGACTCATCGTGCGAAATCGACGTTCTCCCCGACTGTTTCCATCACTCTGGGCAACGCGGACCGGTGATCGTCACATCTACAGACGGCGAATCACTAGGATTTCCCCATCATAACACTCTTCGGTTAGTCTTGTCAATCTTAGGACAAAATACAACTGGAGCGCCGTCCACCTTCCACAACTTTGTTTTTTCACGCTGCGTGGAAGCGCTTTGTCGACCCCTCCCCCGTTTCTGCGCCCCGGAAACGCAAGGCCTGGCAAACACCGTTTCGAGCATCAACTGACATCGAAGTCCTCTCATCTCAACAGGGTGTGATACCTTATTTACCTTGACGCCCCCGAATCCATCAGAGTTCACATACGGCCGTCGATTCGATTCCACCACATGGTGCGTACGACGCTCAACCGCTTCTAAGCAGGATACCTACAATTTAAGTTTTCGACTCTGTCAGTCCCTTCTGGCACCTGCATCAGGGTATTAGAGTGAAAGGAAATAGAGCACTGCCTTGCAGAAAGGCAGAAGGAGATAATCGATAATGTTACCGGTTTCGCGCCCTGAGGGTCAGATGAACTTCAACTACATCCCGACCACTCAGCCCATGTCCGGCACATCGACGGGGCGAAGCTCTCCCAGTGACGCTGGGACTTCAAAAGCACCATTCGGTCCTGCCGGCTCGATTGGTGGTGCGAGGCTTGGGGCTGGCTCCCCTTCTCACGAGTTGGGGACACGTCTCTACCCGAAGCGGTAAGTACCTTTGCAACAACTTGGAATCTGGCACTGGTCTGACGTGGGGTGTGTTTTTGCAGGGCTCGTGAAATCCAAGCGCAAGAAGGTATTTCTCCCAGCATCTGGGGACCTCCGACCAGCGGTCATTCAACCCCGCTCCGTGAGAATATCCCCGAATCGCCCAGCCAGGACAGCTTTCCTGATTTGATCCCTACCACAAATGGTCCCATCGGTGGCTCGGGTCGCAGGGCTCGAGCGGGCACCGTGCCCTCGCGATTTCCTCCCATGGCCACACTGAACGAAGTGGACCTCCAGCAGCCGTTCATGTCCCAGACCTCCCGACCAACGCCCTCCACCAGTCCCTTCCGACCTCCAGGTATTTCCGCTATGGACTCGGGCGCCAAGGTCGCGACTTCGGCCGGTGCGCCCAGCCCGAATACGCTGTCCCGTCTTCGAGCTGGCTCGATGCCGCAGAGGAGCAGTTTGCTAGGGTCCGGTAGCAACCCTTTCGGACCATCACTGTTCTCTTCGGGATGGGGAACCGGACGCGAGCGAGCCACAACATTGACCAGTATTCGTTCTTCTGAAGGCCCAACCTCGCCCAGCCAGTCTTCGTTCTCCGGTACTGGTCTCACTGATTCCGATGTGAAGACGCTGGACTACCTGGGTCTTGCAGAAACTCCTCAGCAGGCACGGGCGAGTCTGGCACGACCCTCCATGGAGGTTTTGATGCAACAGCAACAGCAGCAGCAGGCTCAGCTGCCGCCGCTCCTGGCAGAGCTGGCGATGATGAAGAACAATAATCGATTCCGATCGTACTCGGTCAATGCGAAGGAGAAATACGCGGATGATGAGGATCTAGAGTATGAGAGCCGTTATTCTCAAATCCCTTCAGGCACTCTCACGCCTTCTGCGGCTGCCACGGCCGCCCAACTTGCTGCCACGCAAGCCCAGATTCATCAGCACAACCTTGCCGTTCAGGCCTTTGCTAGCCACACCTCCGTCAACCGGCCCCGAGCTCGGACTGCGGGCATTCTGGAGGCTCCTCCTCAACGATCTTCCATCCGTAACTACCTCGCAACGCCCTCACGTCTCGATAACAGCTTCAGTGCCGCCGATTTGCAGATCGCTGAGAATGGTGAATATGATGAACTATCGGAGGCAGTTCAAATGATGGGCCTTGGAGGTGGTGCTCCCGCTGTTGGACTGCGCCAACCGGGCGATATGGCAGACGAGAACAACCAGGACGGTCCGACTCGGGCTCTGTGGATTGGCAGTATTCCCGTATCGACTACAGTGACTTCTTTGGAGGCCATCTTCGGCATGTACGGTAAGATCGAGTCTACCCGCGTCCTCACCCACAAGAACTGCGGTTTCGTCAACTTCGAGCGCATTGAGGCCGCTGTGCAGGCAAAGTCTTTGCTCAACGGCAAGGAGATCTTCCCAGGCGCAGGACCCGTCCGAATTGGCTATGCCAAGGTCCCTGGCACTTCTGCGTCTGGTACTCCCGGTGCAAATGGCATTCAGTCGTCTCCCACTCCCGACCCAAACTTCAAGTCCAACCTTGCATCAGATGGCATGGCACAGGCGGACCTCGCGGTCGTGCCTCAGATCCCTGCTCTGATTGACCTGCTGGCCGAGATTGTGGAGATTGTCCAGGAATTTGGTGCCACCGAAGATGACTTGCACAACATCACCAACACCGTTCAGAGTGCTATTAGCTTTGAAGCTTATGAAGATGAGATCCCGGCCATTGCTGAGCCTAGCCAGACCCGCATGTTTGACGCTCCTCGCCTGCGTGATATTCGCAAGCGCATTGACAATGGTGCCTGCTCAATTCAAGAGATTGAAGAGACAGCTGGTGCTATGCTCCCGGAGATTGCAGAGCTGTCTTCTGACTACCTGGGTAACACTGTCGTCCAGAAGCTGTTTGAGTTCTGCTCCGAGTCTACCAAGGAACAGATGCTCTCGCACATCGCACCACACCTCGCCGAGATTGGTGTCCACAAGAACGGAACTTGGGCCGCTCAGAAGATCATCGACGTTGCGAAGACACCCGCCCAGATGAACATGATTGTTAATGCCCTTCGTCCCTACACGGTTCCGCTTTTCCTGGACCAATACGGAAACTATGTCCTACAGTGCTGTCTGCGATTCGGCACCCCCTTTAACGACTTTATCTTTGAGACCATGCTGAGCCGAATGTGGGAAGTCTCCCAGGGACGATTCGGCGCCAGAGCGATGCGGGCCTGCTTGGAAAGCCACCACGCCTCTAAGGACCAGCAGCGGACTCTTGCGGCTGCCATCGCTCTGCACAGCGTGCAGCTTGCGACCAACGCCAACGGAGCTTTGTTGCTCACCTGGTTCCTCGATACCTGTACATTCCCCCGCCGCCGAACAGTCCTCGCTCCCAGACTTGTCCCGCATCTCGTGCATCTGTGCACTCACAAGGTTGCCTACCTTACTGTTCTCAAGGTCATCAACCAGCGTAACGAGGCTGAAGCTCGGGACATTGTTCTCAAGGCTCTCTTCTTCAGCCCCGGTGATGAAGTCTTGGAGAAAATACTGAGTGATCAAACATCTGGTGCGACCTTGATCTTCAAGGTTTTGACCACTCCGTTCTTTGATGAGTCCATGCGATCGGAAGTGGTGAAGAACGTCTCGAGGGTTCTTACCAAGTTGAAGGCCTCTCCAAGCCAAGGCTACAAGCGTCTGATGGATGAAGTTGGCCTGTCTTCGCGTGGCAGCGGTCGGGAGCATCACGGCCGGGAGCATGGAGCCAGCCACTCTTCTACTCCCGAGAAGTCGCAGCACCGCCAGTCCTCTCGGCACGGGAGCACGAATTTCTCGCAGCCGTCTTTGGAGCGACAGTATAGCGGCCAATTTGCTCCCAACATGCTTGGCCAGTCCGACGGCGCGCGACCCATGTCAGCTGACCAGAACAATGTACCTCTTGACGCCTACGCAAACAGCATCAATGGGTTTGGAAACCCCTTGAACGGGCTGGGCGGTATCAATGGTGGGTTCCAGGACCCCGGCCTGCCTCTTACCCCGCAACAGCTGCAGTACCAGAACTACCTGGCTGCTCAAGCCCGTGGCGTTTCCCCCGGCGGCATGTACGCAGGCATGCCGGGCGCCAACTTCGGGTATCCCGCAGGGTCCGTCGACAATCTCCGCACCATGCAGAACCACCAGGCCTCCCCGCTGTCCGGGCCCGGCCAAATGAGCCCCAGCCCTATGCTCGGCCAGACCAACTACAGTCCGCAGCAATTCAGCCCTGTGGTCAACCCTGCGCAGATGTACCAATACCCTCCGCAGTTCTACCCCCAGGGCCAACCAGTGCAGGGCCAACCCGGGGGCCGTCGAGGACGGGTAAATGGGCATCAGTGAAATCTCCCTGGCACCGTTAACGCAGGCCCAGCGCTGATCTGCTGATCTTTGCGTATGATTTTTTAATGGGATCTTTTCCTGCCTTCCATCTCTGTATAAATTCATATCCGTCTTTTTTCTTTTGGCCATCTTATCATGGAAATTCGAGGGGGGTTATCTAGCTACCTTGTGGATTTTGATGATGGGGTTGTTTTCCCTTTCGCTCCTGTGGACGCTGGTTCGCCGCTGCGAGCGGGGAGGGAATAGAAGTGGTGCTTAAAAGTTGGGTGTGGAGGCGACACGTTTATGTATCTTCGTGGTGACTTCAAATGATCATGTATCTGACCTTTGATCTCGAGATTTGTGCCTGCATGGGTGAATGGACAGGCGAATAGTTTTGGAATGTAAAACGACCTGTGGATTTCCTTTGATAGATTTTCCTTAGGGTCGTGCCTCAACTTGAGACCTACCTATGCTTCCCATTTTAACACCAACCACCCAATTCTCGAAGCAAAAATGGTATTTCAAACCCTATAGCTCCTTCTCAACCAAATCAAAACCCAAAACCTTCCAAATGCTGTCCTCGAATCTAGTTAACTCTCGGAGCGCCTGCCGGCTTCAGTTATAAGCCAGTGCTTGGCGGGTGCAGAATAATAGTATGGGCGGTCGAGCAGCGGCTCGGTGGAAATTACGGGGCGAAAGGAGGCCGTTTCTGACTTCAGCAGTCATTTTCAGCGTCATCCACAGGACCCCATACCTAGGTATTCTATGTGTAAAAAGTCCAGGTTGACTCGCGTTTTTTGACTCCACTGTTCCGCCCGAGCTTAAGTTTCCAGTGAAACTTTAACCATCACATCACCCAGCAATGAAGGAAAAGATATCGCTGTAATGACCAACGCAGAGGACCCATCCATCCTCTATCAGAATGAATATAAAACCCTCTTCATTATCGATATCCCGGCTTCGATCGCCCAAGCACAATTGAACGCCACCGTATCCGAGCCCAGACAAGGCACACTGGACTCGAAGGGGACAAGTGTTTCCAGAAAATACCTTCTGTCAGCCGCGCCACTTGAATCACCTTATCCACCATCCTGCGAGCCAAAGACTGAGGCTGCGCGCGCCAGGCTGCTTAAGCGAGTCTCGCCGGGCGAGAGGCGCTTTCATGATGAAATCCAACCCCTGCTTCACCGCGCACTGCGCGATATCCGGGATGGGTACCCTTCTGGGCGGTGGTGTCTTCCAAGACACGTTCCTGATGAGGAAAGGACTCGTACGAGGAAACGGAGACCCGAGTCTGATCATTCTGCGTTGAGAAAACGATCGAGTGGGCTCAAAGACTCTCCGCCGAAAATCGCCTTGAATGATCGTGCTTTTGCCTCTTCTCGACCGCCTGTGATTCTGTCATCGACATCTGTCAACGCATTCGACTCGATATCGGAGCTTGACGGCATCGTGAAGAACCCTTCGTCTCAATCTGCCATTCTAAAGGTTGACTCTTGTGACGATGAAATCGACAGCGCTTCGGAGTATATCATCCCGTCAGGGTCGCATTTCCTGCACTGCACAATACCCCTATCAGAAACACAAGATTCCCCTCTCGGACGATCACCCATCCCCGGCCTCCCTCCAGACCAAAAATTCCACCTGATTATATTCGACCCACCCTGGCCAAACCGTTCCGTCCGTCGCAGCGGCCACTACCACACACATCCCTACGACATCCTCACCCAGCGCCTACGAGACATTCTCCATGTCCACGCACATCACCGACCCTCTCAGGGTACAGTCTCCATCGACAGGCTACACCCAACTACAAACCCGAAATCCCTGGCAGGCTTATGGATAACAAACTCGGAAAAGTCCCGCCAAACAGCCTACTCGGCACTCACAAGCACCGGCTTCACCATTGTCGAAGAATGGATCTGGATCAAAACCACAGCCAACGGGCAACTCATCTCACCGCCGGATGGACTCTGGAGAAAACCGTACGAAATCTTGGTCATCGGTCGACGCATCCCTGTCGCATGCAATGAGACACAGGAACTGAACCGGGTCAAGAGAAGAGTCATTGCGGCGATGCCGGATCTTCACTCGCGCAAGCCGAACATGAAAGCTTTGTTTGAGAGGGTGTTCTTCGCCCCTGAGGGGAAAGTGGAGCGATATACTGCGCTCGAGGTCTTTGCGCGGAATTTGACGGCGGGGTGGTGGGCGTGTGGTAATGAGGTGCTGAAATTTAATGCAAGTGAGTGCTGGGTTGAGACATGACCTGAGAAGGATATTGAGTACCTTACGACCCACACGTGTAATTTTATCAATCGAAGCTTCGGCCCCCAATGAACCCAATCTTAGTATCGCGGAACCCGTCCGCAGCTGACAAAAGGTTGATTTTTCAGCACTTGCGACCAACTTCAATCCTCGTGCCAATGCAAGTCGCACATCATGCAAATGTCCCGAACGACTTGTGAAGACGCATCAAAATAAGAGGCCCCCATGTAGGGACCCCGTATATAACCCATCCGCAGACCCGTTTTTTTCCCGTCGCAATCGCATATAAGAATCGGCTTTTCCGACCTTTCTCTTCCACTGCTCTAGGCCTTCACTGCTACAGGCCTGACGGTTGCATTGATCTTCGCCATGGATGATCAGGACCAGGAGAAAGGCCCCGAGATCAGTCTCGCGACGGTCGAACAGCCCGGCCACGCAACGCGCCCAAAATGCTTCAGCTCCACTTTCCAGGAGTGTTTGTTCGTCCTGACGGCTACCATGGCCATCGGCCAGCAATCGTTCTTCCAGGGCTGCATCGTCGGCGTGACGGCGTCCATAGGCGCGGATTTGAATATGAATTCTGCAGAGATTACTTGGATTAATGCCGGCGCTTCGTGAGTATTCCCCACCTTGATTGAAATAATATCCACTCATGATATCGCATTACGCCAGAACTCACTAACTTTTTCCCCTACAGTCTAAGCAGCGGCGCCTTCCTCCTAACATTCGGCAAAATAGCCGACATCTTCGGCCGCAAAACCCTCTTCATCATCGGCATGGCCGGCTTCACCCTCGCCCTGCTGATCGCAGGCTTCGCCACAAACGCAATCTACATGGACGTCTTCTCCGGCATTCTGGGCCTCTTAGCTGCTGCAGTTGTCCCACCGGCCGTCGGCGCTCTCGGCGCCGTTTATGAAAAGCCGTCCAAGCGCAAGAATCGCGCTTTTGCGTGCTTCTCCGCGGGAAACCCGCTTGGTTTTGTGGGCGGGATGATTATTTCGGGCGTTGCGTCGCATGAGTATAACTGGCGTGCATCTTTCTGGACGCTTGCGGTTGTTTATGCGATTTTTACGGCGTTGACGGTTTGGACTGTGCCTGCTGATGGGTTTGCGAGGACGCCGGTTAGTGTGGAGGCGCTTAGGAGATTTGATTTGTTGGGGACGGGGTTGATTATAGTTGGGTTTGCTTGCTTTTCGAGTTCGCTTTCGTGAGTTTATCTGAAGCTGTTGTTGGATTGCTTTACTAACTGTTCTATAGATTAGCGGGCGATGCTCCCGACGGCTGGCGCACTGGCTACGTTCTTGCCTTGTTCATCGTCGGCTTCTTCCTCCTGGTCGCTTTCCTGTACTGGCAGTCCGTTGCTACGAACGCGTTGATGCCTCTATGGGTATGGAAAGACCGCAACTTCTCCCTTCTCATGGCAACATTCTGCCTCGGCTTCATGGGCTTCTCCGCGGTCACTTTCTTCCTCTCCCTCTACCTCCAAAAAGTCAAACACCTAACCGCCCTCGACATCACCGTGCGCCTCCTTCCAATGGTTGTCAGCGGCGTACTGGTCAACGTAGTCTGCGGACTCGTCCTACACCGCGTCAGCAACAAGCTCCTCACCGGCATCGGCGCTCTGGCATACACAGCCTCCTTCCTGATTCTCAGCTTCATGAAAGAAGATGCCATCTACTGGGCATACATATTCCCTGCGCTCGTCCTCGTCGTCGTCGGCGCTGATATCCAATTCAACGTGACAAATATGTATGTCATGTCTTCGCTGTCGCCTTCGCAGCAGTCTATTGCCGGTGGTATTTTCAATACTGTTTCCAAGCTTTGTAATAACCTCGGTCTTGGTATTGCTACTTCGGTAAATAGTGCTGTTGCGAATCAGATGACGGCGACGACTCCGGCTATCAGGCCCTATTTGGCTGTTTATTGGTTTGCTGCGGCAGGAGCTGGTTTTTCGCTCTTCATGGTGCCGTTCTTGACGCTGGGGACTCAGGGTGGGTCTGCTCCGGAACCGGATCAGTCTGTGAGTCGTGATGTCGGGGGAGAGACGAGGGTAGGAACCCCGGAGGTATCTGAGACGCAATGATGCTTTTAAAGGGTGACCTGCTCGGCCAGATGCCTTGAGCCAAAAATACTTAATTTGTTTCTTAGGGTGCACCCGAGGATAGACATACTTAATAGACATAGATTGCATGTGCAACGAAGTTTCAATTATGCCAGCTTCAATATTTGTACCCCAAGTACAATCTTAACAAAACACATCTTCGTAATGCCGTACAAACCTTGAATCCATATGGGTGGTTACGGGTCAGCCAGTCACGGCTCACCGTGGCATATTGAGCCAGTTCCAGTCTATGTCTTTCGAGTTTTGGGAGGGCAGGCAAGGTATGACGGGACAACGCCCGTCAGCTCGGGTGGAAGTGGCCTTCCTGGTCTTGTCTCTCCGGTTGGGGTTCGCTGAAAGAATATTTGGAAAGAGATACTGGTTGAGCCAGGTGATGGAGAGGAGCTAGACTGCTTCTATGCTAAGCTCCTGGGTTCGACTGTTTCCAGGGTAGCCCTTCATCTCGAATAAAAGTACAGACACAGGGCACTCTAAGTGAGCAAACGCCATAAACCTGCCAAAGCCATGACCGAGGTTCAGCTCAATCGAAAACAGTCCCCAAACTAACAAGACTAAAGCGTAAATCCGGATTCCCCCCAGCAGCCTCCGTACTCAAGAATTTCCGAACCCCCAACCCAAGCGCCTTCTCACTCAAAGCATCTTCATCCTCCCCAAGCTCACCCCTAGCCAAAGGCCCCTTCCTCCTCCCGTCAAGCTCCCAAAGCTGACCATTCGCCTTCACAAACGCAACAAAGTGCAAATCAACACTCTCCTCCGCCTCTGGTGCAGCGGTATCCCCCAACTTGGCCGCGTCGGCGTGCGCGCTTTCAAGAGCCTTGCTTTCGTAGAGTAGATCCGCGCGCGCGACAGGGGCCAAATTCTCCGCTTCACGGAGTAGGTTGTCGAGGTCTGAGCCGGGCGTTATGTGCTGCCGGGGTTCGCCATTTGCCACGGCGTGCAGGAGGCCGATGAGACCGCAGGCGTTGCGAATTGTTTGCTTGAACCAGGTTACGGGCTCGGAGGGGCCCGAGCTGTTGTATTCGGGGAGGGTGCTGTCTTCTTTTGTGCGGGATGCTTCGTAGGTGGAGCTGACTGGGAAGACGAGGAGGAGGGCGTGTGAGGGGCGCGGGACGAATGCTAGGAGGTCGGGCTCGTCGATTGAGAATACGTCTGTGAAGCCTAGGCTTGGTGGGAGGCCGAGTTGGTGGACTAGGTGGGACATTACTTCGGGGTTGTTTTCTGGGTGGTTATTAGCGGTGTCTTTGAGGAGAGGGAGGGGAGGGGGCGTACCGAGAGGCACGAAGGCCTTTTGAGTGTTTGGGACGTCTGGGTCAGTCATTGTGAAAGTGAGTTGAAGTGTAGACGGAAGAGGCTGAGGAGTTGGAGATGTGAGGATTGACAAGGTGGCGCGTGTTGCGGGGTCGATGTTCCCAGTCTCCACACAAGCTTCGGTCACTTAAGGCAGAACTTAGGTACGGCCGAGGCTTCTTCTAGCAGGTATATTCGGTACTATTCCAAAAAGTACTTTGATATCTGATATCTGCTAAGGGGCACTCTTGCTACATCTCCAGTTTAACCATAAAAAGCCCTGCGGGGGGTAATCCGCTTGTGGTATAGCGGTATTTTAAAAACGTCCGTCTCAGTGCTTACTTTCCTTTTAGCTCTGATATTCTCCTAGCATCACAATGGCCTCGCTCTTATCACCATTATATGGCATATATGATTTCCTACAGAGCTTGAGAGGAACTAACGGCGCATTCCTCACCGAGCAGCACGTCCCCGGGACCGATCTGACATTGAAATGGATCATCATAACCGGATCCAACAACGGCGTGGGATATGAAGCCGCCAAATCCTTCGCTGCGTGGGGCGCGAACCTGATACTCACCTGCCGCGAGCCCACCTGCCTGGGAGCGGCATCCTACTGTTGCCGTGAAAGAATGCAAAGACCTCGCCGAGGCGCAAGGCCATTCATCGACGATCGAATGGTGGAAGCTCGACATGGCAGATCTAAACAGCGTCGAAATCTTCTGTCGTAGATGGCTGGAAACAGACTGCGCTTTGGATATACTCTGCAACAATGCCGGCCTTGCGGCTTCCGCGAGCAACCGCTTGACAACGACGAAGGATGGGTTCCAGTTGGTTCACCAGGTTCGCCTTGTTATTGACCTCTAAACGAGCGCCAAACTATTTTTCTAATAAATTCCTAGGTCAACTTCTTATCCCATGTCCTACTGACCCTCCGACTGCTCCCATCTCTAGCCCGCAGTGCAGAGCCCCGCATAATCTGCACAACATCCTGCATGCACCACATCGGATGCTTCGACCTGGATCACTTCAACAGCGGACCCGATATGAAGGGCAATGCGTATCCAAATAACAAACTCTACTTCCAGATGTGGGTCGCAGAGCTACAGTCTCGATTCCTCAAGCACCCTGAGTACCTCCACATCACGATTAACGGGCTTCATCCTGGCTTGGTTGCTTCGGGTATCTGGAATAACCTAGAAGGTAGAGATAGCTCTGGTCAAGGTCTCGGTTTCCTCTTGCGCTATGTGGCTATTACGCCACAGCAGGGTAGCTTGGCTATTACCCATGCGGCTACTACTCCTGAGTTTGGTCCCGACCCTAAGAAGCAGGGTGTTGGGGCGGGAAATGGAAGAGGTGGTGGGAAGTATATCAATCGTATTTGGGAAGCGGCGCCACAGCGGCATTGTAATAATCCGGATGCTAGGTCAATGTCGTGGGTTAAACTGGATGAGGAGCTCCATCTGGGAGAAAAGGGCCTTCTGAATGTTCTGGGTCGTTGATATGATTTGTATTAGGAATTTACCCGAATACGAGGATCTGTCTTCAAGGCATCTTCTTTAACGTCTTTCTAGAAGTTCCCGGACAGATAGCCATGAACGACTAGTTATGGGAGGTCCCCTTATATTATCTGCTTCCTAGGCCTCTTAGAACGACTTCACTTTTCTAACGGGCGATTTTGCAATTTAAATCAATTAAAAGTACGTTATGCAGGGTATCACATTTCGTCGTCACGGAACCATCAGCCGCTATCCTGCGCAAGATTGCCGAGTAAAAAGAGGGGGAGGATGCATGCTGATTAACTCACGTTAAACTAACTACGGTGCTAATTTTGCTAATTTCTGCTCTCGCAACATACTCTCACTTGGCCATTCTCTCAAAATTCAGGCACAGTTACTGGATCACACTACCATACCATGCCGAAGGTCTTTTTCACCACCGGCGCTGGGAGCGGGATTGGCCGAGTCACAGCTCGTTATTTGCTGGAGCGTGGGCATCGGGTCTTCCTGACAGATCATAATTCCGCCTTCCTTGATGAAACATGCACCAAGCATCTTCCATCCGCTCTAAGTTCCGAGTTCCAATCAAACTTCAAATGGACTTTGATGGACACCACGAACCAAACTCAAGTCATCGAGGCTGTGACAAAGTGCGTACAGGAATTCGGGACAATCCACGTTCTTGTCAATAGTACGGAACCCTGTCTAATCTTTGACTTCTACTGACATCTCACTCTCCCAGATGCGGCAATCAATGTAGGCTCAATTCCCAATCCTGATTCATTCCAGTGGTGGTTCCCTAACAGTATCCAGAGCCAGTACATGCGTGCCGGGGTCCGTATGGACCAAGTACCAATATCAGACTTCGAACATGTTCTCCAAGTGAACCTGGTGGGTACCTACCGTGTCTCTCAGCAAGCCATCCCGTACCTTGCACAGTCTCCTGGCGGGGGTGTAATTATCAACCTCTCTAGCTGTCGCGCAACGCAGCAAGCGAAACACGGTGAAGTATACACGGCTTCCAAGGCGGGGATTGAGGGCCTTACTATGGCCATGTCCGTTAGCTTGGGCCCTGATATTCGAGTGCATGCCATCAGCTCAGGCATGGTCGATGTACGATCCGAACGTGATGAAAGTACATTGCCGGATGCGAAAACGATTCGCGAAGACTTGAATAGAGACTATCAGAGCGAATATGCTCCTACATGGGGAGATGGGGAAAGTCAAGCGTTGCATGATCGCATCCTGTTGGCAGGATAGGCAAAGGAGATGATATTGCAAGGAATGTGCTTCCAATTAATACCGCTTGGACGATCATTTGCTCATGGTATAGATGGATCGAATTCTTGTCTGTCACTGAGGGTGGCTTTACTGCAGGAGGGGTTCGTATCCAATCTATCCAATCGTGTGCAATGCAAGAGACTGACCTGTCCAAGACATATCTAGTCGATGGAGGCTACTCAAGGACTTTGGTTTACCCTAGCTAATCAAGAAGGATGATTCAAAGGGTTTAATTAGGCAAATGATTCAATGCATGTCAAATATTAGATTACCATCCCATCTAGGATTTACCGTAGTGTCAGCCCTAGTGGGGGTCAATAAATGTTGGCTACCTAACTATTAAAATGCTAGTAGGGCTAGATATACCTCTTATACCTAGTTGGGTTCGCCCATTTGCTCACAGGGGCTATACAAGGATTCCACTGCCATGGTGTTCAAATGTATGGAAGATTTGATATTCATCATATCTATCTTTATTGCACCCCGCTCGTCAAGGCGCTAGGTACAAGAAAGACCAATGAAACTGAAACGATTTTGCGATATCAGCTCTGATCGCACCTATCAGAATATCTACATCCAGAGCGCAAAACTTCTTGGCAAGCCGTAAATGAAAAGCTATATTAGGTGTAACGTATCCAGTGAATGGCGCGGGACGTGACTCTGGGGCACAAGGAGGATTTGCTCTTATTCCCATCGATTCACTCGGTCGGGCTATTTAGCGCACAGCGGTGCAACCTTTATTTCGGATACGTGCCTGACAGCATCTGACATGTGGCTACTACTACCACAATCCATGCTCTAGTCCGTTCCAGAAAAGAATGGGCCGGGGGCAAATCCGGGGGCAACGTGAACCAACGCGGGCAGCTTGAGCCGAGGGATAGGGCGGGATTCGCGGGATCCTCCGTATAGATGCCGGACATCTCGGCTTATTTGCCCCATTTTCGCCTCTATTTGGAGAATGCAATCCCGTCTTATCTCCCAGAAACCCCTCAGGGTATTGCGCTCATTCCTTTGCGATTGACCCTGGGTGCACGTGGGCATCAGCCAGCTAAATATTTGTCCCACTTTGCCGCTAGAAATGGCTTCATGTACCCTTTATGCGTGTCTTAGTTGGCTGTATCTTGTGTCCGTGTAATGTGGTTGATGGTGGGCGTATATGGCCAATCTGTTGGAACATATGCGCAACATCGGGCCAAAATCAGGATCAGATAGGGCTACCGGCCTATCTAGCAGACTAATTTTGGCTTTTACCTTTGGAAGTCTAGTTGTGGCGCAGGGAATCCGTCGGGCTTGTTTTTCCTTGCGCTCAGGCTCTCGGTCTACCTCGGTCTTCCCGTATGGAAATCCCGAACACCTTAATTTTCATTAACGAGACCGCAATCTATCAAGCCGTGAACG
Organism: Penicillium silybi; assembly: GCA_027569585.1. Lineage (NCBI taxonomy): Eukaryota > Fungi > Ascomycota > Eurotiomycetes > Eurotiales > Aspergillaceae > Penicillium > Penicillium silybi. The sequence goes on along the minus strand of JAPDFI010000001.1, from coordinate 1,442,582 downwards.
TCAACTTATTTTCAATAGAAGCTCCCTAAAGGGTTTCCAAAGGGTTTGCGGCGGTCATTTTCGATTGATTTGGCTCAGCTTTTCAACTGTGGCTGAATCTAAGACCGACGTGTGCTCGCCCCTCTTCAAATGTTATCATTCCTTTGTTTTTCTCTAGGGGAGTGTCATCGGATGGCGTGATAAGCTACGCCAATGACACTTCAGTAACCGTTTCGGCTTATAAGCATCCACTTAATTTCCACTTAGCCTTTGCATACTATTTCACTGGTGGGGTCGATGCCTGGTTTTCTTCGCTCAGCAGCAAGATTTTAGCCTTTGCGACTCGGTTATCATGTCGACGTACTAGATCCCAGATAAGGCCCAAGGCTATAGAGGATGGTAGAATCAATTTACTAGATTGCGAGGTGGTAGTGCTAGAGCCAAAACGGAAAAGACCCCAGGTTTGGTGTCACCAGCGCAAGGCAAGTGAAGGTTTGTATGGCTCATTTCGGGACTCGATATTATCACTTCCTGCTTACCGTTTCTGCCGCTCGATGGTTGTCGACGACCTTGCACGGCTATAAGACGAACCTGGTGCCGCAGCAACGACCGCCTGACACTTTCACTTCACCACTCCACCCTTCACCCCACCAAGAAACGCGCAAAATGTCGGCGATCCGCTCCGATTCTTTGGAGGGCGTCGTCTCTGTCTCCGGCCATGAGGCCTTTGATGAGAAGACCACTGTCGACGTGATTACGACCAAAGAGGAAGCCCAAGTCACAACCACATCCATCTGCAACGAGGATGAGGGCAACAGTGAAGATGCCATTATCATCACTGGCGCTGATGCAGCTGCTCACCTGCTCCCAATGCGCGATGATGGTGACCCGGCTCTGACATTTCGAAGCCTCGTTCTAGCCTCGGTTCTCGCGTGCTTCCAGTCGGTCATGTACCAGATCTACCAAGTATGTACATCACCATCCTGCTTGAACCATACTTCAGCTGACAGATGCGCAGTTTAAACCCACCAATATTACCATCCAAGGAACGTTCATTGTCCTCATCGCATACTTCATTGGCAGGGCCTGGGCCAAGTTCCTTCCCCGTGGAGATAAATTCGAGGCTCGATGGATGGCACAGGGAGGCCAAGGCAAACTGCCTGTGTACATCACTGCCCTCAAGTTCTTCAACAATGGACCGTGGACGTTGAAGGAGCACGCAATTTGCGCCATCACTGCCACGGGAGCTTCGAACGCTGCCGCAAGTTCACAGGTGTTTGCAGCGCAGGAGCTCTTTTACAATATGTCACTGAGCCCAGCGACTGTCATCCTCAGCACAATTTCTATCGGTCTGTTTGGCTACGGAATCTGTGGGTTGATGCGTCCTATTGCGGTCTGGCACGTTGATGCCGTATACTGGGGTACTCTGCCTACGGTCAAGGTTCTCCAGGGGCTTCACTGGCAGGACCTGAAGAATTCAAAGCCGCTGAGATGCTTCTGGTACGCTTTTACCGGCATGAGCCTTTACGAGATCTTCCCTGCGTACATTTTCGTCTGGTTGAATTCCGTTTCCATCCCGGTACGTGGCTTTTCAGTTTCACTCAAACGAGTCATTTGAATTACGAGTTCACTAACGTGCAGTGGTGAAGTGTCTGGCTGCTATGAAGGCTACTGGTAGTAAGGCTGCGGTACTTACCAACATCTTCGGCGGGGCCTCCAACAATGAGGGACTGGGTCTCTTTACTTTCTCTTTTGACTGGCAATACGTAAGAATTGATGTCCGGTACAGACCGACTGAGGGAACTAATCGTTCTAGATTACCTCCTTCCAAACCGCTCTGCCTCTCACGCTACAAGCTCATCAAGCCGCGGGGTTCGTTGCCTGTTTTATTGCTATGATTGGCATTTACTACGGAAACGGCTGGAACTCGAGATCCCTTCCGTTCATGTCGACAAGACTCCTTATGGCTAATGGAACAGCATACCCCGTCCATCGTGTCTTTATTGATGGTGTGCTCGACGAAGCAGCCTTGCTCAAGTACGGTCTGCCCAAACTGAGTGGAACCTTTGCGTTCGCCATGTTTATGGCCAATGCTGCCGTAAGTATCAAGCCGCCCTTCCTTTTACATTCCATATCAAGCTGATCATCTTGAAGATCGGCGCCCTGATTGTTCACTGCTTCCTCTTTTGGGGCAAGGATATATACAAAGCGTTCAAAAGTGCAAAGGAAGGTCGTTACGATGACCGCCATCATGCGCATATGTCCAAGCACTACAAAGAAGCGCCATGGTGGTGGTACGCGACAGTGCTTGTGATCAGTTTTATTCTAGGTCTCATCGTGGCTCTTAAAGAGGACATTTCCCTTCCTGTCTGGGCATACATTGTCTCGCTGGTGGTCGGAATCATCGTGGCACCCTTCGTGAGTCGTCCCAAAAGTGTTGTCTCAGAGATTAGCGTTTATGGAGCGGCACTGACACAGTCTTCTATGTCAGAGTACCATCTTGTACTCTCGCTACGGCAACGGCATTGCCACCAACAACCTGTCGAAAATGCTGGCGGGACTCATGATTCCTGGACGCCCGGTCGGCAACATGTATTTTGCCGCTTGGTCGCATAACGTTATCGCCAATGCGGTCACCCTGTCAAACGATCTGAAGATGGGTGAATATCGTAAGCTCGCTGCTCCTCTAGCCTCGACCCCATCTAAGCTATGAATAGTCAAAATTCCCCCACGGGTCATGTTCCTGACTCAGATCTGGGGCACCGTTCTTGGAGGCTTCATCAACTACGCTGTGATGATTTCTATCGTGAAGTCAAATAAAGAAGTTCTCGCTTCATCCAATGGCAGCAACTCCTGGAGTGGTGCTACAATGCAGGCATACAATACTAACGCAACCTCTTGGGCCCTGGCTTCCTACCTCTACAAGATTGGTGGCCAGTACTCGATAGTACCTATTGGTATCGTCATCGGCGCTGGTGCTGTCATCGTCCATCGCGTTTTTTACCAAGTAAGTACCCACGATGCACTTTCTCTATCAGATAACTAACCCAATCCCTAGTTTGTTCCCAAAATCCGCGGTTTCGACGTTGCCGATATCAACATGCCCCAATTTATTCAGTATGCTGGCTACATCCCGTACAACCAGAGCCAGACCTGTGTTATCTTCAGCTGGGTCTTCGCCGGTTTCTATGTCCAGTACTACCTCCGCAACTACCGCCCTCGCATTTTCAAGGACTATTCATACTTGGTTACCGGTGCCTTTGATGGTGCTAGTCTGACTGTGTTGTTTATTCTTTCCTTTGCGGTGTTCGGTGCGGGAGGTCCTGCCCACGCCTTCCCGTCGTGGTGGGGTAACAACTCTAATGGGCACTACGATCTCTGTCCTGTGGCTGACTAGATCCGATGCAGGTGGAAAGAGCTGGGATGCTCTGCGCGGAATTCAATATCTGACGCCAGAGATGATGCAGTTGAATTATGAAATCCACTGCATATCAATATCAGAGAAACAAGTCTTTCTATTCATTCCCGTATCAGGAGCACTGAAAAATTGCGTGCTAGATGTCCATTTCCAGCGCCTGAACTGCCGTCAACTAGCGATGAGGTGTATTCTATCGCAAGTAAAGTTACGTCGATAGCCCTGAAGCAAAGTAGATTCACAGGCACTACTCAGGGACTAAGATGACAAAATATTTACCATGCTACCGTAATCTAACAACATGCGAGCCCGACCTACTCCATTTGCGTCGCGCACGATACGCCCTCAACAGCCTGATTATTCTGTCCCCCAATACCCGCTCCACATTCAGCACATATCGCTGGAGGCACAGGGAGGCCAGGGCAAACTGCCTGTGTATATCAATGCCCTCAAATACTTCAACAATAGATCATAGACGTTGTCGATGAACTGCCAATGATTCGGTATGCCGTCTGCACTTCTGGAGACAGGCGTTTTAGCACCGAGGCAAGCTCGTCAGCAGCTCGGACCAGAGCATCATCTGAAGGCGTCTCCAATGCATCCAGAATAAATAGAACGCGTGTGGTCTTATCCGTCAATGCAGTCCGCGGGCCCTGTCGCCAATTCCAACGGCGGCAGGTGATGCCAGTGTCGTCACACCATATAGGCTCCCCCAGCGCTGCCAGTTCTGTTTGGGATATCCCGCTAGAAAATGTCTGGAATTGCTCCTGGCCGGTGGCGCGAATCAGAAACGGCGACCCATTGTATTTGTCGAGGTCTTCACCACCTAGTGGGATTTGATGCTTGACTGAGATGGCATTGTAGATATCTGTCAACCGATTGACACGCGGTAAGCCACACTCTGCGCGGCGTGTCAACGCCTCTAAACTGTTGCGTGTTTTTTGCGGCTTGGCACCGAAAGCCTTATACGCCTTCCTCCACGCGGCGATATGTGGGAACTCCGTAACAGGATATTTTGACAATAATTCTTTGACGCAATTTTCGGCCTCCTGCAAAAGGGCCTCACTGGTGTCATCGCTGGGACCTGGAGGAATACCATCAACCACCATCAAGAGGGCACGATAATCAGGACACAGTTCGAAGATTTGCGGAGCTACACGCGCAGCTTCCAACAGTTGTGCCATGTGTGTCCCGCCCATGGCCGCGACGGAATATAGGGCTGAAGAGGTGGGAATTCTGCGAACTGAGGCTAGGGAAATAAGAAAGCGAAAAAGATCTTAGTGAATATAAGCGTAGAAGGGTCAGGAGAGGGAGTAGGCTTGATATATAAGGGGATGTGGGGCGACTGTTGACAGAACCTTCCAAGACTGACATTGGAAGGCGAGATAACTTACCTAAGTAGACCGATCATGGACGGATGGCTCCATCCTTTTGAACTTCACGTCAGATGATTATTGTTTTTCCCTTACTTGAGGCCGAAATAGGCCTCGATCAAATGACGGAGAAGCTATATGGATTGCCTATGAGAACATGGTAGAAACTTCTTTATTTTTATTTATTTACTTTTATTTATTTTATTTTTTCCAACTTTCGCCAGTCTATTTTTTAGTTAACTCAGTTACATACATCGGCTCCACTCCCTTCAACTTCCTTAAGCGGACAGTAGTGGATCCGATTGGCGTCATGCCGATTCCAGAAAAGTTCGTGGCTTCGAATACTTTTGCTTGCTCCTTTTTGAACCCGTCGTGTTCGGTACATCGAATATGGAAGTTGAGAGGAGAGGACTTGGCAACACAAAGCCATCATGGAACCGTGGCTACCTCCTCAAGTCTACCTTTAATTCGTGATATGGTACAAAGCCAGTCACTAACCACTTCTCAAAGGGCTGACGCAGCATAATGGAGCGCCCGTATGATCGAAAACATTCGCAGGAACTTTTCGAGTGTTTGCAAGACGGGGCATAATACAGACGATGCAGAAAGTGCGCTGCGGTCATCTGCTCGCATACTCTGTCTTTACCTCGTTAAGATGGCTTTTTTAGTTTATTTCGTTTCTTTATTGAAGCTCCTTGAGATCTTCTCGGTCCGGGATGTTCTATAAGCCTATCTGAAGCAAGTAATACTTACGATTGTAAAGCCCGAAGCATCCTATTCAGTCCCTGCTCCAGCACATTGCGCGGATGCGCAAACACCATTCGGAACCACCCCTCTCCTTCAGCGGCATAAGCCGTCCCAGCTGCGATGTATACTTTTTCTTTTCGAAGCCTTGCAAGAATGTCCTTATCCGTGGTTGCGTGGCTTTTCACTGCAGCTCCCAGGTTCATCCAAATGAAGAAGGCAGCATTGCACTCAACGTAGGGAATCCGATGGGACTGGAGAAAGTCCGTTGCAAAACGGTAGCTTTCTGCCAAGCGATGCCGGTTTGTCGCAATGTACACACTCGTGAATTTGTCATCTAGCAAGAGAGATGTGGCAACTTGGTCCGCGAGGCTTGACGGAAAATTGTAGAGACTGGTTGAGGAGGGATAATCAGCACGTCGTCGGATACTAAAAGGACATTCGCAAAAATCTCACGAAATTCCATCTGCAGCATCCAACAGTAGCCTATTCGATTGGCTGATCAAACAACCAATCCTCAAACCCGTTGCGCCAAAGTCCTAGTCAAACAGCGAGTCAGTTCCCGTTCAAGGCAAGGGAAGGAGTTTCAGACTTTACTTAAACCCCATACAACATGCACCATGCTTGGATCCATCACGTCCTTGGCATTTATAGACAAAATAGAACTGAAACCTGGGGCATTTGGCAAGCGAGGATTCTCCCAGACGGACAATGCATAGATCTCATCACTGATTAAATGAAGACCATTTCTGCTGCAGAACTTCATGTACTCTTTTAGGACATTTCGAGGGTAGCAGCGGCCTAGAAGTATCATTACTAAATGTTCGAGTTATACACGGGCAAGACATGGGGACAAACCGAGCGGATTATGTGGTGAACACAGTAGGACTGCTTTGACGCGGAAACCTTTGCTCTTCGCTTCAGCGTATGCCTTTTCATACTGCTGGACTGCGGTCAAGCTAAGTGGATCTGTTGCCCCGAACGTGACTTCGAAGAGTTCAATCCTACACTGGTAAGTTCGGCTTTTGTCTGAGGATTGACGGGAATGACCTACCCCGGCCGCGTTCCAAACGTTGTCCTGAATGCGTTGAAATACGGCCGCCCAACGAGAATGTAGTCACCAAAGTCAGCTAAAGCCCAGGCACAGCACTCAACAGCATTGCTGACACCGGATGTGATGGCGAGGTGGGAGGGAAAAAGGGTAGTCCAAGGAGAAAAACGGCTATTCAGGAAATGACAGATGGCTTTTTTTAACTTGTGCGAGCCGCTGAATCCGTCCCCATAGGTCAATGCATGTGCGTCGATCCGGTACTGTAGGATGCGATTAGTACAAAAGCTCTGGGAAGGTAATAGTTGAATGGAGTGAGAAAGCCAACTTGAATCTTACATTGGAGTTGATAAACCTCTTCATCTCCACGTGCATGAGAGACTAGAGATATTAACAACGATAAAATTGAAGGCGATTATTTCTCACATTCTCGGCAAGACCGATATTCACGATACCATCGGGATTGGTCTTCGGAGCCCACAGATCACTCAATACGTCGAGGAAGGTTGGCTTCTGTGCTGCGAAAGCTTTGCCTCGCACAGAAATGACGCCCTCCATGGTGGTAATTCAGTTTAGAAAGCTGGATGACTGCTTTTGAATTGCTGCTAGAGAATTGTGTATGGTCACAGATGCTACCATTTTTAAATGAAGTTCTAATTAAACTTTACTAGAATTTGACTGTGGGACCCATGTTCTTAGAAGGCGCACGGATAATGCGGGACCAGCGGATAAAGTGGAAAAGAGGTACTTTGGAATAGCAAGACGTGGTTGAGAGCAAAGTTTCTAAAAAGCGCTAAAAGACATCACCTGCAAGGAATATGATTATCAAGTTTTAGCACACCCACCGCCGGGAGTCTTCACCAACAAGTCCGAAAAGATTTCAATATCCAAAACCATGGCACGTACCAGTCCGCCCTCTTCTTCGAACCCGATCCTGGGTTCTTTGCCCATTGCCCTAGCAAGTTTTGCCAACATGTTTTGCGTGGGGACCTTATACGCCCTCACCACACTTCAAATGGAGCTGCCACGACTTCTTGGTGTATCGGGGCCTTGGTCCCTTGCACCGTTTGGAGTTGCCTGTCTAGGACTCTCTGTTGGTGTGATCACTTGCGCCTCATTGATCGATAGAAAAGGTACTATCATTGTCGCTGCATGGGGCACGGTACTTTGGGGCTTTGCCGTGGCGAGCGCGGGTGTCTTTCTGGCTAGATTGAATTTCATTGCGATTCTCTTGTCGCTGCTCGTTGGGGGGATCGGTGTCGGCTAGACCTATCTAGCGGTTGTTGTTTTGGTTGGGCAAGCCCTTCCTAACCATTCGCTCGCTCGAAGTGCAATCGGGCCTATGGGGTTCTCATTTGGCACGGCGACGTGCATTGTGCTTGACTCTGCTTTTCATTTTCCGTCGTTGGATGCAAAGAGTCTCGGGAATGGTTTTACATCGGCAGGGATTGGGTTTATCGTCGTTGGGGCCGCTACTATGGTCTTTTTGCTCAGCGAGGAAACAAAAAGGAAAACTCCGTTCCTTTTGAAGGCCCAGAAGAGTGAATCAGAACTCTTCTTCTCAATTCTGCTATTTTTCAACGCTTTACCTGGAATGGTGATTTTTAATGCATTGCTTCCTTTCGCATTTTATCACACGCGAGGCACAGAACACAGTCCTCTTCGATTCTTACCTTACAGCATGATCGCTCTGTTCCTTGGGGGTTTGTTAGCTGGGTTTCTCAATTCAAAGCTAGGGCCGAAGCTCACATTTGTTGTTTTGTTCTGCCTACGAGGGTTTCTTCTAGCCCTGCTTTCGCAATTCAACAACACAGCTGTGGCAATTGCTTGTCTTTTGTCTGGCCTGTTTGGCCATGGTACTGGTTTTAGTATCCTCCCCGGGTTGGTTAAAGCCCGGCAGGAGCAGCCTGCATCGTTCCCTTCCAGCTACGGTCGAGTTCTGATAACTTGGGGTATAGCCGGATATGTGGGATGCATCCTAAACGGCGTTCTAGGCGCATCGCGTGGAGACTCTGCATCTGTGAGTTTCGTCATTGGTATCATATCATTTTCATTCGGCGCGGCGCTCTATTTTGTGCCGTTCTTCGAGGCTACTTCTCTCATCTAATTTTCGAAGACGACTTACAGATAGCTTGTGTGTGTATTCATGTCAATATTAATTTGAGTAGTAATCCTAGCACCACGAAGAGGTGTCTGCCCTTTCACTAGAAAATACCGGTGCATCACCGAGTTATCGTGCCCGGTAGCAGCGACAGAGCCGTTCGGGTTTTCGTGATCCAGATGCAGTCTTCTTGACGAAATAATGGCAACGTTCCCACTTAAGCTTCCTTCTTCCTAGACGCTGAGCTCTTAGAAAAAACCGAGCTTAAGCGGGAATATTGCTATTATTCTGTCAAGAAGATTAGCGTCCAGATCAGTGCTATCCACGTTACCGAGATCATCAACGGCCATCAAATAACCGTCCCGAAAAGCTTGCGAAACCTCCGCGCGGAAGGCGTGCCTCGCAGCGACCCATGCATTGTATCCGGTGTCGCCTCCTCTAGGCGCAGCATACGCTTATTGTTTTGGCTATACATAAAGCATGCACGATAAGTAGAGGATATAGGATACCTATGAGGAACCTATAGTTTTCTATGATTGGAGGTGAGCAGTGCAATGATCCCGCCATTGGTGGAACAGAAACCATTCCATACACTTGTAGCAAAAATGTAGTCGCATTTTAGGAAGTTGAAGGGCGAGTTCTTTCTTACGCCGAATGCATTCGTGAATGTAGGCGCTTGTCCCTCGCCTTTTGCTAAGCCGTCTGTATCAGATGTTTTATTGTACAACCAGGGCGATTTACTTCCTTCAATCATATAGCCCAGAAAACATATGATCGTACCTACATCGACAATCTTCTCTCGAATATCATCTCTCGCACTCCTTTGGCTGAGTTCGAGGCCACGTTGAAGCCTACCGCCTTTGCTTCGGAGATCATTTTTCTGCCGTCACCAGGCCTACCTCCTCGATTCCTTCAGTTGGTTACTACCTTTTTCACTCGTAGTTTTTAGTTTTTTTCGGTAACTCTCAGCGACTTCAAGTGAAATCCACCAAATTTGCGTCGCTGCTCCTGTTGGGAGGATCAGGAGTCATCGCTGTTGTGCCTCAAAATCTGGGGGACCAGCCAAAGGGGCCCGTTCCCACATTCTTGGCGGGGCTCCTTGTGCCACACGCACTTTTGCGCCTCACACCGCAGTCGACTTTCGACACTGCTTCAACATGGATTGGCAACCTCAGGATGAGCCATTGAGGCAGCTGGCCTGCTGCCTCAGAGACTCCCTCAATGGCCAGGACCCGGCCATGCGGAAGCAAGCCGAAGAGGTATCGTGATTTTTTCCCCTGCCGCTTTTCACCCCCTCTTCTCCATCTCGAATTTGATCACTGACTGAATGTTTCGCCATGACAGATGCTGGCTCAGGCCACATCTTCTCCGGACTATGTCAACTACATTACCTACCTCTTTTCCACCGCGCAGGTCCCTCCCTCCGTCGGCATGGACGCCAACATCTACAACTTCGTCCGATTCGCTGCTGCCATGAACATCAAGACCAAGATTGCCTGGGGCTACCATACCCTTTCCCAGCAGAGCTTGATCTTCATTCGATCCGCCGCTCTGGTTGCGCTCCGCGATAATGATCGCCAGGTCCAAAGGGGTGCCGGCAGCATCATTACGGAGCTGGTGCAGCGGGGTGGTCTGCTGGCCTGGCCCGAGGTCCTGCACGAGCTGCTGTCCCTAGTTGGAAATGCTCCCGGGAATGTGTCTGTTCCTGCCCAGGAAGCCGCAATGGCAGCCCTGTTCAAGGTCTGCGAAGACAACCGCAAGATTTTGGACCGAGAGTACGAGGGACAACGTCCGCTCGACGTGATCATCCCCAAGCTGCTCGAATTCACCACTCGCGACAGCTCTCGGGTGCGTTCACTCGCCCTGAACAGCCTTCACGTCTTTCTCCCGCACCAGCCCCAGGCCTTGATGGCCTCTCTCGACTTGTTCCTCGCCCAGCTGTTCAATCTGTCGTCTGACAACGACACTGAGGTCCGGAAGATGGTGTGCCAGTCGTTCTCTCAGCTTGTAGAGTCTGCGCCGGAGAAGCTCATCCCGCACTTGGATGGCCTCGTCAACTACATTCTCATCCAGCAGCAAAACCAGGAGGATCCGGAGCTTGCTCTCGATGCGGCGGAGTTTTGGATTGTCGCCGGTGAGCAGGATCGCTTGCACCAGGCTTTGGCACCATACATGCCGAAAGTTATCCCTGTTTTGCTTCAGAACATGGTATACGAGGAGGACGATGTGATTCGGCTTATGGCCGAGGCGGATGATGCCGAGGCCGAGGATCGCGCAGAAGATCTGAAGCCGCAGTTTGCCAAGACCCAGGGTGCTCGTGGTGAAAAGAAGCAGGGTGATCAGGCAAATGGTTCTCAGCAGCAGCAACCTCAGGAGGAAGACGAAGACGATCTCAGTGAGGGTGAAATTGAGGACTCGGAGTTTGGTGACCCCGAGGATGAGTGGACCTTGCGGAAGTGCTCTGCCGCCGCTCTGGATGTTTTCTCGAACGTCTACCACAACCCCATCTTTGAGATCATCCTTCCGTACCTGAAGGAGACCTTGCGCCACGAGCAGTGGCCTAACCGCGAGGCTGCGGTTCTTACTCTCGGTGCTGTTGCAGATGGCTGCATGGATGCAGTTACGCCTCACCTTCCGGAGCTGGTGCCCTACCTGATTTCTTTGTTGAACGACGCTCAACCAGTCGTGCGGCAAATTACCTGCTGGTGCTTAGGACGGTACTCTGAGTGGGCTGCTCATCTCCATGATCCGGCCCAGAAGGCCCAGTTCTTTGAGCCCATGATGGAGGGCATCCTCCATAGGATGCTTGATAACAACAAGAAGGTGCAGGAGGCCGCTGCATCTGCATTCGCCAGCTTGGAAGAGAAGTCGGATGACAATCTGGTGCCCTACTGCGAACCCATTCTTCGCCAATTCGTTCAGTGCTTCGGCAAGTACAAGGATCGCAACATGTACATTCTTTATGACTGCATCCAGACGCTCGCCGAGTGCGTCATGAACGAGCTGGCCAAGCCACAGTTGGTCGATATCCTCATGCCCGCCCTGATCGGCCGATACAACATCGTTTCCGATGACTCACGAGAGCTCTTCCCTCTGCTCGAATGTCTTGGCTACGTCGCTGGTGCCTACGGAGATGCCTTTGCGCCATTTGCGCCAAACCTCTTCCAGCGCTGCACTGGCATTATTTACAAGAACCTCGAAACTTCCATCGCCGCGACGAACAACGAGACGCTCGATGAGCCGGACAAGGATTTCCTGGTCACCAGCCTGGACCTTCTCAGTTCTATTATCCAGGCTATCGACCCACAAAAGAGCGGCGAGCTGGTGGCCAACTCGACACCGCGCTTCTTCGATCTGCTCTGCTATTGCATGAGAGACGCCAACTATGAGGTCCGCCAATCCTCATACGCTCTGCTGGGTGACTGTGCCATCAGCATCTATCCTCACCTGGAACCTTTCATCCCCACCATCATGCCTATTCTTATTGAGCAGCTCGACTTGGACCTTATCCGTGACGACGATCGCCACACCGGCTTCAGTGTGCTGAACAACGCCTGCTGGTCATGCGGTGAGATTGCAGTGAATGAGAACGCTCCCCTGTCGCCCTATGTTGAGAAGCTGTACCACGGACTTTTGGTCATCATCAACAATATGGAGATCATCGACTCTGTCAATGAGAACGCTGCCATGGCCCTTGGACGGCTTGGCCTCTGCTGCCCCGACGCGATGGCACCGCGACTGGGCGAGTACGCGAGCTCTTTCCTGAAGTCGATGAGCAAGATCGACTTCACTCGCGAGAAGGCGTCCGCGTTCCTGGGCTTCAACCAGGTGGTCATGAAGAACCCCCAGGCAATGGAATCCAGCCTGGTGGACTACTTCCGGGCCATTGCCTCGTTCCCTAGCAAGTCGCTGTCGCAGGAGGAATACCGGGATATCCAGAGCTCATTCCAGCAGGTATGTTTTCATCACAAAATCATTGATCAGTTACACTTCTAACGACTTCGCACAGGTTCTACAAGGATATAAAAACTTGATACCCAACTTTGATTCTTTCCTCTCGCAGCTTCCGCCTCCCGTGGCCCAGAAGCTGCGTTCGGCATACCAGGTTTGAACCTGGCAGCACTTCACGTCGACCCCTTCTCCCGACTTTGAGGCTTCGGGGCAATGACACGTCCTGGCCTATTCATTGCCGCCTGTCGGAAGCCTCTTTCATCATTCTCTGAATTCGCGTCTTCACTGCTCTCACCGCCACGACATCGCGTTATCAAATTATTCGACCTAAAAGCAGGAGGAATGAGCGGAATGGGAGGAAACGTAGGTCATTAGCACAACGAGAAATGGGCACCTGAGGAGTTTTTTTACGCGATTTTTGCCTTAATCTTGCGCGAGGCGAGAGAGCGGGGAGATGAGGAACCCAGAAGGACGGGGGAAGATGCGATTTGACTGCTTATCTACGTTATATCTGACGATTTCAATGGGCATGGCCATCTGATGGCCTCGCTTCCTCTTTCTCTTTCTGCATGTCGATGTCTATCAGGGGCCGGTTCCTATTTTGGTAGTTCGTGGTTCAGCGCTGGCTTTTTCAACTTCATTCCTACATAGATAGATTAGATAGATACACCCCAATAACCTAGGTAGCATTTTCCTGTGTTCATAGGTAATTTCATCGGCAACGCGTAACTTTCACCGTGGCATGCCCCAATCCAGTAGACTGCGGCATTGGCTAGGGTTGCAATGAGCTTGACCTTAGTCCATGCGATATTTGCCTCCGTAAATGGAAAAAAAGAAAAAAAAAAAGGAAAAGGAAAACTCGCCCGCCAGATGCAGGTACGGACTACCCAAAAGAGTGTGGCAGTGACTAGAGTTGAAGGTCCCCCGCCCGGCTCGCGTATTTGACGGCCCCGACACCCGAGCTCGACTCAGCGCCAGGCGATTGGTCCAGAGTGATCTGGGCATACCAAGACGCGAGCCTTTACCAATCGGCTGTTTGAATTGTCCCGGCCTAGTGCTAAGGCACCGCTGTAAGTCCTTTCCTATTAGGGTATGTCGATTTTGAGGCTATCGTGGACTTTGGTGTTATGTGTCCCTGCCTTGTCTATGCTATACTCCAAACGGCGGCATTCCACGAGCCTCAGAGAGTCCCTTCTTATCTGGACAGCCTCGTGAATATCAGGGGGGTCGACACTTTGGGAGCAATTTTATTCTCAGCCTCAGCTACGGCGGCACAGTTGCGGATCTGTATATCGACTGCCATGATTTACCTCGGGTTCAAAGACCTCGCTTATTCGTTCAGGTATAGCGAACAGCGAAGGGACAAGATAGGCATTCCCATTCCTTTTCTACCACTGCAAACCCCCCACATCGGCACAACCATCTAGAAACAACCCATGTACCTCAATTGCCCATCCTCGTTCTTAATACAATCCGCCAAGTTCACGGTATCCTCATGGGGCCCATCCCCGTCGGTAAGCACCGCATGCAGGATAGGCTCATGCATCGGACCTTCCTGTTCAAGACTGACTACTGACGCCGAGCGGGAGAGGTTCTCGGCGCTCCATGCGAGTTTGCCTGAGCCAGTTAGGCGGGGCTGTTTGGGAATGCCCAGGTGGAGGGTCTTGGTACACGGGATCGCGTCTTACCTTTCCTGGTGCCGAGGATGTGGTCCAGGTCCAGCTCGGAGTATGTGGCGTCGCCTGAAGGATGCTTGCAGTAGGCGCAGAGGATGTGGTTGTCCCTGAGGTGGATGTTCATGGATGATTTGTGGAAGCCCATCCTGAGTTGTCGATGCGGAGTAAGTATGTTTTGACAATGTATAGACGGTATCAGCCCCAGGCCTGATAGAGTCGGTTATTTCCAGGATGAAAGAGAGGAAAGTGTCCTGGTCGGTGATATAGAAGAGCCTGGATGTTGCCCCTCGATGACATATGTATGGTGTCGCCGGGCACGTCGGGCACGACGTGCTCGAGAGGCGGTGGCTCTCAAGGCTGCATCATGCTGGCCTCATCGCTACCAGGAGCAGGTTGGATCTTTGCCAAAATCATCATGACCTCAGAGTGAGATGGGGTCGGGCTGTATAGATCCGGTAGATGATGGGATGGTGGGATTCAGCCTCACGCCCTACGGCTGCCTCGTTCTAGTATCCGCCATCAGGCGATGGACTGCAGAGGTGGCTTGCAGAAGAAGGTTGACGCTAGTCGACTTTATTTAACTTCCGCTGGCCCCAGTGGGCTTCGGCCAACTGGCAAGTCAGGGTCCAATTTAGCCGGGGGGCTATGTTGAATGGTCTCGGGAATCGAGCGAGCTGGATCCGTGACTACTGGTTTATTTGGGATAAGTTTCTCGCTTCGTTGGTCTAGTTAGGGAGGGAGCCGAGACCCTCGAAAGCCGTTCTAGTTTACCTACTGGGTGGATCTCTCAAGATCGACGCCATGACCGGAGGCAACCAGCGCCGGACCCGACAGGCCGGATAGTCCCTTGTCCAGGTAATCTCGACTGATCGACGTGAGTGTAGTTGTTAGCGTACAGTACTGTGTCTATTGCAGCCCCACACGTCCAGAATGGCCCTGGTGGCTCACATTAGAGTTGGTTAGCGCCGCTCTCCAGTTCCATGGGCCGTGCTTTTTGGTGCTTTTGCTCTTTTGCTCCATGCGGAATATGATGCCTTGATGGCATTGGATCTCTCCGGACGTGGATTCCATGTGTCCTTGCACATATGGATCCCGGGGGTACGGACTCTGGGGTTGTCCAGCCATTCGCTGTCCATTCACCATTCACCATGCATGGTACGCGGTGGATCCAAAAACCTCTACCGAGTATGCGTAGCGCCGTTTCAATAGTCGAGAGTGGAGCAAAGACAAAAGCTTCTTGCAGATCCGCAAAATCTCCGTAGCAGGCAAGAATCGCCTGGGATTCGGCCCCCAAATGGGACAACAGCTTTTGCAGCACGCGCTAACCCGATCGGGCGCTATGTCGCGAGAAGCGAGATCACTCGGAGTCCCCGTTGCGGGAACGGGATCGAGGATGACCAGTTCCTTTCACCGAACAGCACCGAGTGTTCCCCCACGGGATTCTCCGAGTCGTCCAGAAAGGAAGTATTCAACGGAAATCAGGGGGATGTGACGACCTTGATGATCGTCCCGTGGGATGGTGGAGCCACGTGTGGTGATGGGCTTCATTGGCTTCACAGGTTTCAGGTGGTTACTCATGGGGAACAGGGAACACACCGACTTCTGACTTCTGTCTTCTGACGTGGGCGTCATCCCCAGACAACGTGGTGACCGGGGTGGACGGTGAACGGTGAACGGTGAACGGTCACTGCAGAGGTATCACAGAAGCTGCAGATGACCCTGGGATGACGGCCCTAAAGTCCTCCAGACTTCGCTCGTCTGCTCGTCCCCAATCCCAATCTACTTGGGGACCCGACACTCCGGACTCTGTAGAGCTGACCGACGACTCTGTTTCACCCTCATCCCTGCATAGGCCCGGGCCCTTGTTCATTTCCCTCTTTGAGCTCCCCGATGTAAGCTTCTACACCCTCACTCCCTGCAGTTCCAGCCCAGCGGTAACTGGTGAGGGAAACAGTTCTCCGGAGGAGCCACGATGTGCTACGAGATGAAGAAAGCGGCCATCCCGAGCGACTGGTATCTACGGAATGCCCCTTGGGTCTTACCCCATGTGTTACCCGATCTCAAGTACTTGTGACGCCCGAAACTTTGTCGTTCTGCACACTCGGTTGTCTTGACCCGATCCAGTCCGCGTCCCGTCTGACTCAATGTTCGCACGGGTAGCAACGGCGCCTGTCAGGCCCAGTGGGGGCGAACCTGGGTTGGCGCATTGATTGACTCCCCCTTTACCCAACGCGGTATACGGTGCTCTTCTCTCCTGACGTGTCGATCCACCCTTGCACGTCCAAAGATCGCGGAGCCTTACCAGGCCGTATAGTAAGAAGATCGGTGGCATTCCCCGTATCCAATCCCGTCGTCGCCAGTCTTTCTTTTTTCTCACTTTACTTGGCCCCTGCGTCTCGGCCAAGACGCGAAGGAGAACCCTCATGAATTGCAGGGATGAGACCGAACTATGGGGAAAAAAAGAAATTAAACAATAAATCACTGACAAAATCGGAAAAGAGGAAAAAAGCAACAGGAGACCATAGCCACGTCAACGCATGCAACAATCGCCCCTTTTTTGATGAAACGATCACTGAACAAGAATCCTCTTACTCTCTTTCTTGCCGAAGCTCACTCGTGCTGCAAGAAGAACGCCCGTGGTAGCCTACTCCCGTTGGTGAACTGTCCCAGATCCGGCCGACGGCGTCGGCCGGGTTAAACCCAAGACATTCCCCGGCTCTCCACGTCCCAGGAAGGGAAGCTGGTGAAGATAGATCTCTCCGATCGAAGATCCTTGGGTCAATACGCCCCTTTCCCAAACAGATGGGTGCTCACATGCCGGGTGGAGCAAGGCAAAACCCTAACAGCATACTAAATCCTCAACGGGCAGCTGGATAAGCCCCATCAAATTAGACTACGCATAGAGTCTGACCGCGTCCGTGGCCCAGCCCCGTTCCCATGTGGTCCCCGGTTTGGCCTGAATTAACCCTCGAGCTGAATGGTGTTAGTCTAGTCCTGCAGAGGCTCAAAATCTCGAGCATCACTGGGGAACGAGAGACCCTGCTAATTATAATCGGAAACCGTAATATTAATCACATATCGCACCTGACCGTCGGATCTGCGATTTTAACGGTCCGCGATCCAAGCTCGACGCCGTTCCCTTTTCCCTTATTACGCTTGCTCCCCCTAATGACCCGCCTTTTTCAACATTCTTACTTCATCTACGCTTCTTTTCCACGTGCGGAGCATTCCTAGGGTTTATTTTGGACTGGGTGAGGGTGATCTTGTATAGACTACGTCCTCGCAGTTCATCGATCGCTTCATTTTGCCTCGTTCTTGCTCCTCTTTCCTCCCCCACTTTGTCAACTCCACTACTCTCGGGCGGAACCTGTCCCAATCTATTCGACATCTTGCCCTAAAACTTCCTATCGTGACCTCCTCTACACCCTCCATCCGCAACAGACAGGATGGCCGGTCCAGGTGGCGGTCCTCCGCGCAAGAGCCATACCAAGTCGAGGAATGGCTGCAAGACCTGCAAGAGGAGACACATTCGATGTGACGAGACATTCCCCCAGTGGTACGCCCTAGGATCTCCCCAGACCCCGAATTGCACCTCTAATCCAGATTCTTTAGTCGCAATTGCACCAAACACAACTGCCGCTGCGACTACCAAGATATGGCCTCGGCGCAGGACAGTCCCCCCACCTCACGGCGGGGTCCCGACCTGCTCATGTCGCCCGAGATTGAGATGGAGATCGAAAACTGGCACCGAACCGGCGTCCCTCCGTACCCTGAGCTTATGCAGTGCCCGCAATCCGGCTGGTCAGATCTGTCGCGTACAGATCTGCGCTTGATTCACCACATAATCGGCCTCTCAATCGACCTACATCGTCGAGGGTTGAGCAGCTGTACCGTGTGGGCACAGAAGATGCCCAAGTAAGCATTCACAAAGTCCAGCCTCATTATTTCTGGCTAATAGTATGTCTTATCAGTTTCCTAGCTATCGCGCTCTCGAACGATTTCGTTATGAGCTCCATCCTAGCCTTGTCATCATTCCACTTGGGCTTCCTCACGCGAGATCAGGAGACAAAGCAGTTGGCGTATCACCACAAAGCTACCGCTCTTCGGGGTCTTCAGACAGCAATCGGCTCGTTCTCAAAAGATAACTGCGAGGCTATTTTGGCAGCATCTATTCTGCTCTCTTGGCAAGCGACTGAACGGTGAGTTTTGTTGCCCGCAGATTGAAGTCAAATTCTCTAATATCGTACGTACAGTCAAAGCTGGGTATCTCTGCAACAGGGCATCTCAAGCGTTCTTGAGTCGATGCACCCGTATTGGAAGCAAGAGTCCGAGCTGGCTCAACTTGTGGAGAATCACCGAGCTTTGAGCGCTGCGGACTATTCGTTGACAAACGAGGAGGATTATGCGCAGCTGGATCGAACCCTTCGCGCGCTGCAGGCCGTTCAAAAAGGAGTGTCCCACCACCCAGAGCACTCCCAGCGCCTGGGAGAGTTGATCGAGTTCGTGCAACAGTTCCGCCGTGATTTCCCCAACCAGACACCCGACCAGTCCTTCGAGCGCATCCAGGTCTTGCGCCACTGGCTCTTCTGGCTACCGGCCTCGATGCTTCGGGGCAGCGACTACGATCTCAGTGCCCTCCCCATTCTGTCTCAGTTCTTTGCCGTCGGTGTCGCTCTTGACCGTTTCTATCCTGAAATGGGCGGCTCATACTTGGGACCCCTCTCCATCGGCCCTATTGAGGAGATGTACCGCATCCTAGCAGCAAACAATGCTGCTGACCCATTCAACCACGAGCTACGTCAGGCAATGGCCCTGATGGACTTGCCGCGCCACATCGTTGCAGGATATCGCAGCCGTCTAGGCTGGTCTCCCCGCTCCTCAGTCGAGCACTACTCCCCCGGCCCGCCGAGTCCGTACCACGCTTTGCCCGAGTACCCTCTTGCCTCTTCCTCTTCGCCCGCATCCGCCTCTCCCTCACACGCCGCCTACACTCCTCCTCTTCAGTCTCCTCCCGCTGTCACCGTAGCCGGCTCTCCCTTCCATATCGACGGCTACGTTGCTGCTCCTCCTTCACATACCCTCTACCCTCCCTCGCCGCAACATCTTGATACCCATGACCCCCAACTCGGCCTCTCTGACCTGAGCCATGCTGGGTCCATCCCACAGTCCTCGACATTCACACCTCCATACGGCAGCGAAGTTCTCTGTGCCGACATGCCCCGCACAGGCTCCACTCTGGGACTAAACATCGAAGTCTACTCACAAACACACCCATTCGAAATGCCAGGCATGGTAGCGCACGAAACATGCTGGACATGAGCAACAAGAAAAACAACCTAAAAATTAATCTCTACACTTTTCGAACTACGGAGTATGATTTGGAACTTGGGACCCAGGAATCTCCTTTCTCCTAAACATTCGACTCTGTCTTTCTACTACTATGTTTTGTGATCCGAGCATGAGCGTTGGGGGCCGTTCAGTTCTGAAGTAAACGACTCTCAAGTGATATATACCCGGGTTTTATCAAACCCTTTCCGTTGGCATGATTGAAAGCGTCTGTGCGCTCCATTCTTTTATTGAGATTTTGAAATTTCCACTCTGAAGAGGAATAGAATCTGGTGTCGAACGATGAATACTCATTTAATTACTCTTTCAAGCGTAAGTCAGAGGCATATATATTCTAAACATTTCATTTTCCCCCTCAAACGACATCTACTCACCGATGGAGACCCGACGCACAGATACCCAGATCAACTAAGAGATCACCTAGTCCCAAACCAACCCAAGATCGCCGGAACGCCATCCACCTCGGAACCAGCCAAAACATACTAAGAATAGAGCGGGGACAAAATAAGCTACATACCAGACCAGGAGATCTGACTCTCATTGGACCTCCTATTCAATAGTTTGCCAGACTTGATTGCATAGTGTTTGAATTTCGAAGAGTTCTTCTGGAGTCAGGGGAAAGAAAAGGGTTGAGGCTGGGTCTTTTATATCGAGGTAGAGACGGGCAAAACTAACCACGAAAGGAAGTTCAAGGCTGAGACATTTTGGTCTCCAAGAATTCACTCTTCCTTAATATTGCAGGCATCATGCTGGAAATGACTCTGCTTGAATCAGAGCCATGTGAACGTGCAGATTGTTTCTAGATCCCACAGCCACTAACTAGGACCTAATATGATGTAGAAGATCTCAATGCGAAAGAATCCACAAGCCGATCTGCGCAAGTGGCTTACGGGGCAAACCAATGGCATGATCTACACGCTATTGCTTGCTTTGATAAAATCTTTAATTTTGGTTTAACTGTCTATGTACCCCTTTGAATATGTCCTAATAGCCTCCTGATTCTTGGTGAATGTATAGACTAACTGCACGTGATCTGATACACAGCACGTGATCTATGACATAAGGCCCACATGCCGATATCAACAGTCGTCAAGCTTCACCATCTTCCAAAGCTGGTCATTATTGCTCTCACCGGCAGATTTTATTATCCAGGCCACCGCATCTGCCTCCAGGATACACAATATGGCCGATGCAGGCGGCTGGAGCACCATCGAGTCCGATGAGGTACCTTTGGTCCCACGGTCTGAACGATCAACAGCTAACATTAACAGGGCTTATTCACCTCCCTCATCGAGACACTGGGCGTGAAAGATACCCAATTCGAAGAGCTGATCTCCCTCGATGCCGACACAATACGCTCACTAGGGTAATCCCTCCCCAGCCCAGACATCCTGACATCCTCCCAGACTAACACCTCACAGCTCCGTCTACGGCGTAATCTTCCTCTTCAAATGGACCCGTGAAGCAGCCGGCGCCCGCGCCGAAGCCCCCCTCGATGGAACCTACGACCCGTCCGCAACAGACAACGATATATTCTTCGCAGCCCAGACAATCCAAAACGCCTGCGGCACGCAAGCAATCCTCTCCGTGATCCTAAACCACGATAACCCACCCGCGCCCCTCCCAGCCATAAACCTAGGCCCCGAGCTCCGCTCCTTCAAAGACTTCACAGCCGGGTTCCCGCCCGAACTACGCGGCGAAGCCCTCTCAAACTCGGAAGCAATCCGCACAGCACACAACACATTCGCGCGCGCAAGTCCCTTCGCGGATGAAACGGCACGCCCGCAGGATGAGGAGAATGCAGCGGATGTGTACCACTTCATTGCGTACACGCCGGTGAACGGGGTTCTGTACGAGTTGGATGGATTGCAGCCGCATCCTATTAGCCATGGGGCTTGTGATACGGCGGAGTTCCCGGAGAAGGTGATTGAGGTGTTGCAGCGGCGGATTGCGCGGTATCCGCCTGAGGAAACCCATTTCAATCTTATGGCTGTTGTGCAGGATCCGAGGGGGCGGGCGAGGGAGATTGGGGATGTGGAGACGCTTGAGAGGGAGGAGAGGAAGAGGGCGGCGTGGCAGTGGGAGAATACGTTGCGGCGGTGGAATTTCGTTGGGTTTATTGGGGAGATGATGAAGGGGGTTGTGGGGATGAAGCTGGGTCAGGATGCGTCCGGGAAGGCGTATGCCGATTGGGTTGAGGCGGCGAAGAAGGAGACGAGGAAGAAGCTGGAGATGCGGAGGGGATAGGCTGGAGATTGGTCTTGGTCTGGGAGCTTTTTAATGATACATTGCTCGCAAGGGCGTTGATGACTACATCTACGAATATCAGATACCCTGGTGATAAGATGCGGACAGTTCGATAATATTAGCTATGTACTGGCATCCAATATCGTAATTCTTCATGCTGCGTCAACACATGTGCAACCCAATCAATAATCAACAGCTCGCGCCCGAATATGTTCAACCATCGGCGCCGGGAGCTCTTCGGGGTTGACCAGGTTCAACGCCAGAAGATCCGACCAGAAAAACAGGGCTCGGTCCTGCGCGTAGGCAAGGTAGTCGAACCCGTCCTCCTCGTCGACATCCGAATCCACCGGAGGTGTCTTGGTCTTCCCGTTACCGTTCTCATCGTGTCCGTTCTCGGGGTATTCGCTGTTGGAAGCAGCATTCATCTCGGCGATTCCCTCTTCCATGCCTGGTGCCTTTGCCTGCACGATACCCCACGCAACCCATTGTGCCGAGTTCATCACTCGCCACAACCGTGTCTGGCGCATGAGATCACGCACTCTAACTTCCAGCTCCTCTTCAAAGGACTGCGCCTGCTGCCAACTGGGTCCGTCGGGGGATTCATCGAGGCTCAGGGGCGTGATGGCGGCGGCGTGGCGGCCGTGAATGGCTGGCGAGGCGGATCCGCCAGCAGCAGTAGGGCGATGGGTGAGATAGGTCAACACGAAGCGACGCTGCTCCTCGGGGGTGGGGTAGAGGCGGTTGTTACACGCCCACGAACGTTCTTCGTCATGGTAGTTGTAGCACCACTCAGTCTGCAGGAGTTAGGAACGATTGTCATCCGGTGGAATGACCTGGACTTACAAAGTGGTTGGCAAATTCGAGACCAGGCGTATTCGCCGAAGAATACTCAAAGTCAATAACGACGAGCTGCTTGTGCTCGTTTGCAGGCAGGAGAAGCGGTGACTCCGAGGCGGGTTCCATCCGGAGAAGATTGCCATATTGAGTCTAGCAAAGTCAGTATCGAAGCAGGGACAATTGATGAGACACATACATCGTTGTGGGCAAACACGAGCTGGCGTTTGATGTCATCCATGCCACCGCAGCTAGCAATCAACCAAAGCCGATAGTTATCCACCGCTTTACGGAACATCGCCCACGGCACACCACAAACGTAGCCGCGTAGGCGCCACGGTTCAGTAGCTCCCTTGATCTCATTTTGCGGAGATTCTAGTTTTTTATCAAGCCAGGTGGTCACCTGTTCGCAGCGGTCCACCCACTTATCCCAGTTCTTGAAGATCATCGGACCACCTTCTCGCTCCTCTTCGAGAAGCTCAATGCCATCATGGAGCTCCCTCATCCGCTTGGCAATCTGCTTTGCGGTCTCGGGGAGACGAAGTTCCTTCGGCGTCAATGGACGGGCGTCGAAATATTCTTCAAAACGTCCGTTCAGGAAAGTTCCCAGCACACGAGGACCGATGTTCTTACGGCCCAGTCGACGCAAGATCTGCAACTCCTTCTCGCGGTCAATCAAGTGATCCACCTGAGGACCATAGATGCGTAGCAAAAGTTTCCTGTTGCAAAGGTCAGTTGGATCTTTCCAAAGACCTTTAATATTCAGTAACTTACGGCGGAGGCTTCTTTGACACAAGCGGTCCAGCCCTGTTCTCACCCCTTGGGGCAGGCAAGGTTTTCGGCGGCCGTACAACATACACGGCGTTAGTCAAAGCACCGCTGAGCCGGACAACTTCAATGTCATCGGCGTTGTCCATCGGCACCTTGCGCCAGCCCCTGAGCTGCAGCGTGTGTGCAAGACGTACAATCTCGGCCTTGAAAATGGACCAGGCCTCGCGATCTTTGCCACGCTTCGAGGAAGCGCTGCTATCAACGGTATCATTATCTGCAGCATCGTTCGTCGTGTAGGCAAGAGTCTTCGAATTGTCGATATAAGCTTCCACACTCGGCACGGGCGCTTCGACATCCGTATAATCAGATTCGGAAGCCGATCCCCGTCGCAACCCCTTGGGGCGGCGGCGAGATTGCCGCTTTCTGGACTGTAGGGCGCCGAGTGCATCTGGATTTCCGGGGCTTGCGTACTGAAGGAGGATCTTCTCCAGCTTATCGAGGGAAAACGTGCTTTCGGAACTATGGTGGGGCTCCGCCTGCTGATCCTCACCCGTAGTACTGGCCGTAGAGCCATCGGCGGCGGTGGCCAAGACGGCCTCAGCCCGTCGTGCCTTACGAGCCTGCCGCCTGGTCTTCTCGTGCTGCAGCCAGTCGTACACTTGGTGGAAAAGGCCCAACTGGGGATCTTCCTCCGCCTTGGTAGATTGCTCGGTATCGTCGATCGATGAGTCAAGCTTGACGCTTGACTGGCTGCTTAGCGCAGAAGGCATGGAGGTAGGATTGATAGGGGAGCGTGCGGTGACTTTGGCCACGGGTGCGCGGTACTGTTTCAGGGACGATGCGTCAGGTGGGGAGGCAGGAGCGGTCCCACTTGCGTGCAAGACCTTGCGCAACGAGGGGATATCCAGGCCAGTTCCCGAAATAGGCGGCGAGTCTACCGAGAATCAGTAAGTCTAGGTACGAGCGAGAGAGGTGCGTGTGGAGGTAGAAGCCGATGTCACAATCGGGCCGACTGCCGACTTGCGGCGGCGGGTAGAAGCAAGGGGCGATTGATACTGATAAGAGCGGAATGTTGCGCGGGCAATGGGTTCTAATATACAAGGAAAGTCGACGGCGCAGGGGGAGGGACAAGAGCCTACCTGCTACTTCGGGTTCAGGGCCCGCATTGTCGTCGGTGAAGGAGGGCATGTGCTCTAAGCGTGATTGCCCCAGACGCCACACAGGAGTCGGGGAAAGCGCGCTTTCAAAGAGGCCCGAGACCAGGTACAAAAGCGTCGAGCAGATTGAGAGCTCTGACGCAGTTGCAAGGGGTCCGAGAAACCGAGGAGGCAAACGCGGAGGTGGGGGAGGGTATTTTTTGGGCCGCAGAAAAGCGCGAGTGGGCAGAACGGAAACGGTCCAGCGGTCAGGTTCAAGGTCCTTGGGTTGCACCCAAACTCAGCCAGACAATTGGGACAACAGCCACGGTGATTTGCGATACAACAACAGAAGACTCCAGGACAGTCCGTTGCAATCGTGGAGGGGAGCACACGAGCGGAAAAAAAAAAGTGGCAAAAAATGGCGCTTATCGTAACTCAGGTGACTCGCAGCCTGGCGGATCTGGCAGCCGAGCGTTGGACCCCTGCAGCATAACTGCGGTCTACTATCACAGTAACCGGGGGGCTTTCACCGGTTCCGAGTGGCTCGGGGGTACCGTACGCGGTCTCCGAGATAAGAGTCCTTAGCCGCAATAATTGGGGCAATCATGGTCGCAGAGGGTGATCAATTCCCACCACGCAGAGTATCGATCGTCCCAGGCTGAGAGACGGGATCCTTCACATGGTGCAAATGGCTTTCAGTGTTTCAAGTCGCATATGGGTGATCAGATTGCTCGTAATGGCGCCATGGGCAATTTCACGGGTTCTGGGAGTCTATTGGGAGATAGCGGGCCTGCCCAGGGGTACCCGTCCTGGACCAAATGGAAACGTGGATCCTAGGCTCAAATCACCGGGGAGAGAGGGTCAAACAGCCATACCATTGCCGGGGAATTGAAGCCTAAGATGGAAACTGCAGCTGCAGGAGAGGTGGATGAAGGAAAGATGCGATGGGGGAAAGGCCGCACGAGGGGCCTCAAAATTACCGTACGAGGGTGCGTGGTATCGCATTACACCCGATCTCTCAGCAGCGATCGACACGTTGTATTCGTTATTGCGGGTAGCTTCATGCCAAAGTGTATCGGCAAACCAGTAAGCGGATCCTCGATTACATGCTGCAGGATTGAGGACACACGGTATGAGTGCCGAGGACACAATGGCCCACGAGTAAGGACAGGCATGATGCTAGACAGACATGCGACGTTCTTTGATATGATTAGTATAATCCCGCAACCCATGATTTTCATTTCGTCTTCAGAGCAAATTCAAGTTTGGTAGAACCAAAGAAAGCAAGTATTAGGCTGAGTTCCTTCGATGTAGTTAGTTAACTAGTTGGTTATGTGATTCCCTCTTGTTGAGGCCTGAGGCCTAAGGCATTACTCACCGTCTGGCCCGACATAAAACAACCCGGATTCTCATCATCCAGACTTCTCCCCAAATACCCGTCACCATGCCCAGTCCTACTCAATCAATTCACATCCTTGGACTAGGCAGTATTGGGTCGTTTGTGGCCCATTCTCTCAGATCCCTGCCAACGCCGCCACCCGTGACACTGCTCGCACATCGGCCAGCTCTGTACCAGGAGTTCGCGTCGCGAGGCTGGAAATTAGGACTGCGGCTAACAGAAGATGGGCCCCTGCAAGTAAAGGGTGGATTTGGCGGAGAACTTCTGGGCAAAACAGCCTCCACGGACCCAATTCATAGTCTGATCGTTGCCGTAAAGGCATCTGCCACCGTGTCCGCTCTTGAGCCCATCAAGCATCGACTCGGTCGGCATTCGACAATCTGCTTATTTCAAAATGGCATGGGGCAGGTCGACGATCTGAATGAGAGCGTTTTCCCGGATGCTTCGACTCGACCCACGTATATGTTTGGCATCATGCGCCACGGAGTCTATATGAAGTCACCAACGGAAGCTATCCTGGCGGGAGCCAATGGTACTGCGTCGCTTGGTATTGTGGACAGTGATGACCAAGAGTCAAGGAGATCGCAGGCTGAATTCCTCATGGATATTTTGCTCCGGGCACCTTCTCTCCATTGTGAACGGTTGCAGTGGGCAAATCTATTGCAGGCGCAATTATTCAAGCTAGCAGCGAACTGTGTGCTTAATCCATTGACAGCGATACTTGATGTTAGAAACGGGTGCATCAAGGATAACCCGGACCTGTGGCCTCTACACGGACGTCTTCTCGAAGAGATATCCTCAGTGTTTCAGAGCTTGCCCGAGCTTCAGGGCCTGCCAATCGACCGCAATCTCTTCTCGGTTCCTTCCCTCGAATCTGTCGTCTCCGACACCATTGAGAAAACGGCGCAAAACTCAAGCAGTATGCGTGAAGATATGCGAAAGGGACGGGCTACCGAGATTGAGTATATCAATGGCTGGATCCTCAGACGTGGCAAGGAGCTAGGCATTAATTGTGAGACGAACGCTTGTTTGACTCAGCTTGTTCTCGCAAAGAGCCGGCTAGGTGCAAATGATGGTGCCAGATGAGCCTTTTTTTTTCTTCTCTATACCCTCTATTTGCATTTATTTGATTTCTGTGCATTGAAAAGGAGATGTTGAATAATCATGCCAAGACTATAGGCTGAGACAGTACAGAAACACATGCATTCTAAACGAATACGACCTAAGGATAGAAGAGATACATACAACGCTCGTAATGCTTCGGTCAGGACGATCTAGATTTGGTCGTGTCATGCTACTCGGTCGAAACCATAATCCCACACTGATTCTCCTAAGTGGCAATAGTGAACGGTCCAGCAGCGTTGTAAAGGCTAGGCATCTAAAGCAACAACCGTTAGTAAGGACAACATACATAGAATCGACGAAGACAAGGACATACCTGGGGAGCAGTGGAAAGCGTAGTATCAACTCTCAAATACCAGACAGAGCCATCCTTGACCTTAGGCAGATCCTTGGGTATCTTGACATCGATGACTCCAGCCGACTCGGGAATGCCGCTTGCGATCTTGATCCGCTGGTCGAAGTTGATGGTGTCCAGGTTGCGGACGGGGTTGTTGTATAGCCACACGCTGTACTTGTCACCGGGGTACTTGTTCAGTGGGTCGGTGCAGTGGGAAGTGGGCTTGCGGTTGAAGCGCAGGTGGACAGTCTGGCCGGCAGACACGGTCGAGTAGTCAGGAATGCCCTGATAGACGTTCACGCAAGCGTAATCGCGCTTGCCCCATGCTATTCACAATGTCAGTCTGAAAGCAACGACTAGTATGAAGGATGAGAGACTTACGCTGCCACTTGTCGAAAGCGACTGCGCTCGTAGCGAGAAGCGAGGTGATGATGGCGGTGGTGAACTTCATTGTGGAGTTTCGGGTGGTTAATATAGCCAACTGAATGTGGAAATCAATGGTTGAGTGGGAAAAATGGAAGACGAGAAAATAACGGTCGTCTTATATATGCGGGATGCTGCATCTACGTGAAATCGAGTCGGACCCTAATAATAGCGTCGGGTTCAGACCCTCGTTCAGTAAGACCCCGGCTGACGATGTTTCAGTTGCCTTCTCCACATGGTCACGATTTGCTTCAGCTTTGCTTGGCGTCGGGCCACATGGTGGCAAGATCGTCGGTGCGGAGTATTGGCAGAAGAGTCCCGGTTGCAGTGAGTCCGTTGAGAAACCTGCATTGTGTGTGAGGGTTAGAATATGCTTCTTTATCACGAGCCTGATTGGGCGACTATGAGATCTCCACGTCGGCATTCTCCGCTCAGCAGGTGCCTGTCCGCAATTCTCAACATCAAGACCATTGGTCTTTCTAATCATCTTCAATTTTCATCTCCCAGAACCATACGCAGTTCTACGTAAATTGTCTACACTCCTTTATAGCGATTCAGGACTTATCTTCCACTCGGATAAATCCAGGGTCAAGATAGCTCCATTATTACTATACTCCAAAACAATGAACCTAATCACGTATCAGAAGAAAGAGAACACCCTACGGTGAGCAATGTATTGCCGTATGGCGATTTGTGTATGCCCTCATTGTTTTTCCTCCCAACTCGCTAAATCAACAGAGCCCCTACGGCATGCATTATAAACGGGGCCAACAATATCAGCAACCAAATATACGATCGCGGCACAAACCGCAGGATCTCTCGAGCAGGTTTCTGCGCAGAGACAATGGGACCTAATAGTCTTCAGGTCATCCGGCTCAAAATATTTCTCGAACTGGCCATTTCAGAATCGATGACATCACTAGGGAGGACTACACCCCTGGGAGATACCTTGGGGTACCGAATTAGGGCCGGGTGAGCCCCGGAGATGTATATCCGCTTCATGATCTTGCTCATAGAGCATCCATGGATATCTGACCATGTTTAGTTCAATGATCATCCGCCGCAAGGCCCTTTAATCGTGTGCACTTGACAATTGCCACTGCGGATGCACATTGTACACTTAAGTTTGGAGGCTCTCAATTGGATGATTTGGTCCTGTATTTTTTTTTTTTAGAAAGAACCACAGCCCTGGAGAGTGAGTTCAGAACACTGCCTGTTTTGAGAAGAATGAAAGATACGACGGCTAAAGCAACCGTGGCTCTCCGATAAGCGTCGTCCACTGCTACACGTTGATACTTTCCCGGGACAAAGAAGCTCAAGGATAGTCCCCGCAGTTGTGGCAGCCCATGTAGCTGGGATACGGAGCAGGATCCACGATCCCCCGTTCCGTACCCAAATTAACAGGTCCGTGCTGTCAGTGGCGCCACTTCTTTCACTCAGTTTGACTAGGATAGAAGTACGTAGCTACTTACCCGGGTAGACAAGTACCTATGTAGGTGGGTCGGTGCATCGTGGGTAAACTCAACTATAGTGGCTTGACAACCCAGCCACACTCATTGGTGCAAAAGGTCCACGGATATCGACACGGCTCACACGGTACGGTAGAAGAATTCGGAAGCAACATGCAATATGAGTGGAGCTGTCCTAAGGCGAGCGCAACAAACGTTCTCCGGGAGATTGCGTGGCGGGGGGCGACTCGGGGCTCGAGAGAGCCGGATCTCCCCTTCGGGCAAAGAGCTCCAACACGTTTCACAGGGCGACAGAGCGACAGAGATAGCTTCAGGCTGGCGAATGGGTTCTCGGCACGTTCCGGAGATGTCGCAGCCACTCAACGAAACACGGCAGAGACGTGAGTGATCAATGTGCTACTCGGCCGGCGAAAACCTGCTTTGCACCCTGGTACCCAGCATGATTGGCTGGTCCATCAACCCGGTGGATATGGAAATCTGATCTGGAGAAGGTGAAACTTGATAACGAGGTCCGTACCTGTGACGCAGTTTGATCAAATCAAGGTGAACGGTAAAAAAGCTGTCTGTGTGGTAAGTTGTGTGGAACCGAAACTTGGGGCAATTTGAAAAGGTTGGGGGTGAAGGAAAAAGAAGAAAAAGTACGAAGGGGTTGAAAAGCGGGTGACTTCACATTGTGCCAACCTTGGAATTTCTGCCCCTCCTCCATATCATCTACGTCTACCACTCTACCACTCTACCACTCCCCCACTCCCGCGTTCTCTCCCTCTTCATCTGGCGCCGACTTCACGGTGCAGCCGAAGTTCAAGACGGCACCCTCACACCAATTGCACCGGCCTTTGTCGTCGGTTCGACTGCCTCGTCCTCCCTAGTCTCCGACAGTATGGCCGACACACACGATTTCGCCGAGTCCCCCGAAACCGAGGAGAATCACAGTTCCTCCGTGGAAGCTGTGTCTCCCTCGGAGCTCCCTCACCACATCTCAACTCCTACCCTTCGTTCTACCCCTCGCGATCCTTCTACGGGCATGTCCGCTTCATCCACACACCTGGGTCAGATCAACGCCGCGCGGCGGGCTCCCAGCACGCCGCCCCGCCCACAGCCCTCGATGAGTGGGCGACCGGCTGGTGGACTGAACCAGGATATTATGGCCAAAATGAAGGCATTTTCCCTCTCTCGACAGGGTGCCAAGTTGTCACATGCTGCCTCGACCGGGACGGTACCCACATCCCAAGAGGCCGGTGTGGGAGGTGCAGTCGCCGGCCGCATGCCATCCAGTACCAGAGACTGGGCGTCCTCCCCCTCGATCTCAAAGGTGTCCAGCCCTGAAACCCCGCGACCGGGAGGTTTGGCTGCCAAGCGTATGAAACCTGGCCTCAAGCTATCGGATGTGGCTGGAGGAGCCCCGCCTTCAACACCGAACGGTGCGGAGGAAAAGCCTACGGAGAAAAACGGTGGAGAATCGGCATTCAGCAAGTACTCGGAGTTTATCGATACCAAAGCGGGAACCTTGAATTTCAAGAACAAAGCTGTCCTGCACGGCGGCGGCGTCGAGTTCTCCTCGGGTCACAGTTTCAAGATCTCCCTGGATGAAGTCGATCGCTTGGATGAGCTGGGTAAGGGCAACTATGGCACAGTCTACAAGGTCCGACACAGTCGACCGCATCTGCGGAAACCGGGAATGGGTTTGAGCGGAATCGTCAGCCGGCCATCTGGCGACGACTCCAGCGCAGACTCTGCAACCAGCGATCTGTCCGGTGTTATTATGGCGATGAAGGAAATCCGATTAGAGCTGGATGAGGCCAAGTTTGCACAAATCATCATGGAGTTGGACATCTTGCATCGTTGCGTGTCTCCCTTCATCATTGATTTCTACGGCGCTTTCTTCCAAGAAGGTGCGGTCTACATGTGTGTCGAATTTATGGACGGTGGTTCGATCGACAAAATCTACGAAGGTGGTGTGCCTGAGAATATTCTCCGCAAGGTTACGCTGTCCACCGTCATGGGTTTGAAGGCGCTCAAGGACGAACATAATATTATTCATCGCGATGTCAAGCCGACAAACATTTTGGTCAACACCAAGGGCCAAGTCAAGATTTGTGATTTCGGAGTCAGTGGAAACTTGGTTGCCAGTATCGCCAAAACCAACATCGGATGCCAGAGCTACATGGCACCGGAGCGAATTTCGGGTGGCGGTATGCAACAAACGGGGGCACCCAGTGCTGGAACGTATAGTGTGCAGAGCGATATCTGGAGTCTGGGTTTGTCGATCATCGAATGCTCCGTGGGACGGTATCCCTACCCGCCGGAGACGTTTACCAACATTTTCAGCCAGCTACATGTGAGTATCACCGAATTCTCAACCACAAAATCAGGTTCTGACATTTCGCAAAGGCTATCGTGCACGGCGACCCTCCCACTCTTCCGGAAACTGGCTATTCGGATGAAGCACACGCATTTGTTCGGGCTTGTCTAGACAAGAACCCGAAGAACCGACCGTCTTACAACATGTTACTCCGACACCCATGGCTTGCACCTCTCATGCGACCCCCGACCGAAGCCGAAGATGAGATGGCACCCCAGCCATCTGAAAACCCGGCGCCTGGAGAGCACTCAACGTCGTATATGACCGAAGACAAGGAAGTCGCTGAATGGGTTCACAAGCAACTCAAGCTCCTCGAGAGTGGCCAGTTGAAGGTGGCGGAAAAGCCCGCTCTTCACGCCGTGGCTCTGGACAAGGTTGCCACGAACCCGATTCACGATGACCCCAAGACCCCGGTACAGGCAGATTGAGTTCCTAGTTTACCCTCTGTTCTACATTCTGCATTTTCCCCAGTCATCACCGTTTGGTTCATCTGGGGCACTATGAACGGCGCAGGCGCCGCCTTTAGGAAATATTGTTTCCAGCATACTATCTCTGATCTCTGATCCATGTGTGACTCCCAGTAGCGATGTACGACCATTGACCTGTGGTATTATCTCACGCGTTGGAATGCGAAATCAGGAGAATGGTTGGCAGTAAGGCCTATCTCCTTGGACCTAAACATCTCGGGTATCAAGCCCGGACAGAGCTACATGATTGTATACGATGGCTCCGAATACAATGTTGACACGAGCGATTCCTTCACAAAAGTAGCTCAGCCCCAGACCAGGGCCCACTTGGCTTTGTTAGACCCCTGTCTGGGCGCCTCCCACGCGCTAGTGATGCGGCGAAGACGTAGACGGCTGTATTTTACCTTGGCTGCATTAGTACCTTTTTTTACCTATTCGCATCTCTAGAAGAACTATACACGACTAAATGCAATACTATGCACAGGCCAGAATGTCAGCAAGGGGCGGCTATTTTTAGCAAACAGGATCACGCTAAAGCTGTTCCTGATGCGATGAGCGCGGTGAACAGTCACCGAGCTTCCCGTGATCCCGCGCCTCAGTCGTTCAATTATTTCCCTTTTCGGAGATCTACCTAGCATCAATTCTTGGCCCCAATCTCTCTCTTTACTTATATCGCATACCTGCTGTCCCTAGCACCTCGGCGCAGCCAGCTGGGACCGAGGCTCGGGAACCGCGCACCCCACCCGGGCGCGCATCTTGCACCGTCAGCATGGGCCAGCAAGCCTCCCTCCCCCAGCCCGGGACGAGCATCCAAGTAATCGGAGCCGGGCTCTCACGAACCGGGACGGCATCATTCAGCCGAGCCCTAGAGATCCTACTGAAAGCGCCGATCTACCACTGCGGCACGCAGAGCACTCTAGGCCCACCGTATCAAGTACAGCTATGGATCCGGATCCTCCGACACTGGCTGTCAGGAACCGATTCCGACCGACCCGCCATGCTGGCCCTGCTTCAGGAGCAGCTGGATGGGTACGCGGCTATCACCGATGCGCCGGGGACACAGCTCGTGCCTGAGTTGATGGAGCTGTACCCCAGTGCCAAGGTGGTATGTACAGTCCGCGACCCCATCTCGTGGGAGAAGAGCTTTGCACAGGTGATGAATATCACGGGATTATGGTTTCTTCCGTGGGTGCTTCTCCCGTTGCCTGGGATGATCAACTATTTCAGATATCTTACGCTGCTGGGCGAGCAGTGGAATCGGCTGTATGGGGAAGCTAAGCCTACGCGCCAGACTTACGAGAGGCATATTGAATGGTTGAAGGAGGTTGTTCCTGAAGATCGTTTGGTTTTTTTTGATGTTAAGGACGGCTGGGAGCCGTTGTGTAGGGCTCTTGGGAAAGATGTCCCGATGGACCAGCCGTTTCCTCATGTCAATGATTCCGAGGCTATTGATAGGATTGCCAGGTATCATGTTCGTCGCGGTTTGCTGCGGTGGGCTATTATTCTTGCTGTTGGGGCGGCTGGCGTGGCATTCTGGCGCCGGTAGGAAAGGGGGTGGCGAGTTTGTACAGAGTTGCATTGTTGCAATATTTTTGATAAAGCATTGACACGAAAAGATTCGAGTATCTCGTTGATCATGCCGAAATCATTTGGTCGGCCGTGGATAAGCCAAATCCGTGATATGACGTCATAGGTTTGGGCTCACGATCGGCAGCACAAAAGGCGGCTTAGGTACGGAAATGCGATTAAGGGGCCAAAGTAGCATCTTAGCACCTTCTTTATCTATCCGGCGTCATCTGCTGCTTGTTTGGCATCGTCTTGATAGCACCAACCCGCCTGAAGCCCAAACAACACCCGTACCATCCACCGCTATTGTCCCTTTTTTGAACGCTGAAGCTTATCCGAGTTTCGGCGAAGAGGGGAGACTCGGCTACGATGCTCTCTAAACGGTACCTTGTGCCCCCGCACAGCCTAGCGATCCCCCTCAGCGGCGTAGGTAGCTGCTAATTAGGTGCTGATATGCAGAAAATCTCAGAAACCCGGCGATGAACTCATCAGCGACTTCCGCAATAATTTCCCAGATCTCGTGTCGAAAGGAAACGCTGACATGGAAATGAAGGGTCATGATCAGAATCTCGACACTGAGTGCATGTCTGGAATACTACCGGATTATAACTTCTCATTGCCCTGTGTGAATCCGGAGGCACTATCTCTGACATCTGATGTGAATCAGCATCAGTTTTACAGCTACCTGGGCTCTAGCAAAATGGGAACAGTCCTTCACAGCCAAGCTGGAGACTTGCATACACCGATGGGATCGAAGTTGACTACTTCTCCACCTCAGAATCCAATGGTAGCTGCCTCGGAAAACTTCTATAGCCGCCCTGGACATTTCGACTTGCTGGATTCATATCAAACACCGAGCGAGAGCTCGTGTTCTCAGCAAGCGTCTGCATCATCCCAGTCATTGCGCCTCGATTCGGGCTATGTCACTATGGATGAATCCTCTGAAGGTTCGCCTGTCAACAACGTCGTGCAGACCGACTCAAAACCAGACCTGGCCTCTCCTGAATCTCATCGTATTGACATGGCATCTGATGAAGCAAAGTGAATTGGCCCGATTAATCCATATGCTGCAGGTGGCTGACTGCTTCTTCAGACTTCGCTATGATGTATCGCTGCGGGCTCCAACCGCAATGTTCGATCATGCCACAGAAGATCCCGTCACGTACCTCAACAAGGGTCAAGATTATTCTCTGCTAATCAAGGATTCCAATCCACCCTCTGTGGGCACTGATATGATCAGATATCGCACATGCGTTCGCGTATCCTTCGAAGACAAAGGACAAAGATTGGAACCCGCCGCGTACTGGCAACTGTGGAACGACAGTCGGGCCATGAACGAGGCTCATAGCGAAAAGATCCCTGCCGTAGAATACTTGGATGCACCTCCGCACAGCGGCATGGACGAAACCCATCTGGAAGAGGCATCCTTTGATGGATTCAGCTTCACGTGGTCGGCATGTCCGAATACTTGCGCCTCCGATTGTGACGTCGGCGTGCGATTCAATTTCCTGTCGACCGATTTCAGTCACTCGAAAGGCGTGAAGGGTGCATCCGTCAGACTCTGTGTGAAGACGGAGATCTTA
Organism: Penicillium silybi; assembly: GCA_027569585.1. NCBI lineage: Eukaryota > Fungi > Ascomycota > Eurotiomycetes > Eurotiales > Aspergillaceae > Penicillium > Penicillium silybi. The sequence goes on along the minus strand of JAPDFI010000001.1, from coordinate 1,407,230 downwards.
TCACCTGAGAGTGCAGTCGACCATGAGCCAGAGGTATGCTTCTGCAAAGTGAAGCTTTTCCGAGATCACGGTGCAGAGCGGAAGCTATGCAATGATGTCGCGCAAGCCAACAAAACAATCGAGAAGCTCAAAAATCAAGTGCTTCAGGTGGAAATTAGACCTCCCGGCAGACGACGACTGGATGGTGGTACCACCACGTCCCAAAAGCGAGGAAACCGTCCTGCGAAGATTGCGAAGCGCCCCAGCAAGTATTCAAGTTCACGACAGGGGTCTCCGGAGAGACAGTTGAAGGATGACCTTCACACCGAGATAGATACGATACAGCGCATGTTTTCCTCCACGCGTCTTGTGAGCAACCTTGATCTGAGGGGCGAAGAAGAAGATGATCCCGATCTTCACCCGGTTCAGCTCAAAGGTGATCCGAAGGGTTGGAGTACGAATGATTTATATCCCGAGTCAGTTGCGGCAGACTCGACTCGTCCTCAATTAGAGAACAGCGCAGCTTCAGCGCACGGCTCGAAGCAGTCGGTCCATCCGGCTGTAGACAGGCAAGCGCCAGTGAAGAACTCGGCCAGGCCAGGTAGGTGTTGTGCTAGGGGTACTATCTTTCACACATATGCAGCCGCTGACCTTGTCAAAGTTGCCTGCTTCTACGTCCGATTCGTCGGAAACGGGAAGCATGTGGATGACTACTATCATGCGATATATCTGACGGAACGCACAGTTTGGGATCTGATGGGAAAGATCTCAGAGAAGCAAATGATAGACCCCAAGGACCTTGCTGGCGTTTTCCACCTGAACAGGAACGGTTTGAGGATCTTGGTTGACGACGACGTAGTCCGGGAACTTCCCGAGGGACAGGACATGGTAGTAGAAGTCTCCGAAGCTTCGAGTATCGTTGGAAATGTTGAGTGCATGGATATACATGCCAAAGAAGTCAAATTATTCTACTGAGTGGTACTGAGTGGGCGACTTGGGTATCTGGAGATATCAACATAGAAGCAGTTCCTGCACCGTCTCGACTTTGTCAAAGCAGCATCCTCACCAATTGATACCCAATCCCAATGTGAAACACGCTCACTAAAATTTAGATTGACATATACCTCTCCCCCTCCGCACACAGATACTCTGACGCTGCAAGTCTCAACGCCCCCTATAGACCTCCTCGAGGCACCCCACACATCTTCTACTCCACTAAGCCAAAGCACGTGTCTCAACACAATATTTCGGGTGGCTAATGCTGCGTGCTATTCATGTTCTCTCCTAAGCATTCCGTATTGCTATTCATTCACTGCCAGGACGCCATGCCACTTAAAACCCTTCCTGTATTCTTGTTTGTAGTTATGATTGTCTAAAATAGAAACTGCTACATATGTGCTAGCGTGCCCCATTCATGTTGTCTAAGTTGTACGGACAGGCGCCTCTTTCCATACCTCGGCAGGTCCTAGACGCCACCCAGGTTTGAAAGACTGGACCGTTCCATCAACGCTACATCTCATCCGGAATACAACCCTGTCGGCGATATCTCGGCCACATTAAAAGAGCGACTTGGACGCTCGGCTATCCTTCGTCAGAGTGCTTCAAATGTCAAGGACAAAGCTACGCAGGCTTGCGTCCTGACACACAAAATAATGACAACATTATGAGTGAGTGGCACAATGAGCGGGCACTGCGAAAAGTAGCATAGATGAAACCCGGTTTTTTTTTACCTTCGGCAGCACGATGTTCCGATCCTGCCTTGGTTGACTTGTTCGCGAAACAAGTTAAATTTGGATGTTGCAATGCCAAGACCGATCTCCGGCCGGAGGCTAATAGAACGATGACGTCAAGAAATCCTCGATCAGTCCTGACCATGTCTCTATTTAGAGCAATGACGTCTGGTGATAATACCAGATTTCAGGTCTATAGATCAATGACGTGTATGATACTATGACTTCTGGAACAACATAAATAGCCCGCTCGTCGCCGGCAATTGAGGATACTCACAGAAGAAAACTTTCATACCTTTGGAACAACACCTATACAACAAACCACATCTTCAAATCATTCATTCATAATGGAGACCGTCAAGGTTTGTCAATATCAATCCTGGTCTCTTTAAGAGTCCACGGCTAACATTATTCACTAGAACGCCGCCAACTACGTCGCCGAGTCCGTCCAGGGCACCGGCGCCGAGGCTTCCAAGGAGGCCAACAAGAACGTCGCCAAGGACAGCGACGCCAACATCAGCACCCGCGCCAGCGCCGCCAAGGACGCCATCGTTGACAAGAAGGACGAGAAGAGCCACGACACCAAGGCCGACGTCCACAAGGGTACGTGATCTTCAGGTAGATTGTTTGGATGAAGGGCTAATAGATTTGCAGAGGCTGCTAAGCACTAAATGCGATGCTCCTATCGAACGATACCCCGCGACACCTGTGATGGCTTAATTTCTTTCGCCTTGCTTCCCTAGGCGTAGGATGTATTGCTATGATGCTTGGACTGCAATGTGGATCAATGCGTATATACTACGAATTTATGTCGACCGTCTGCAACAATAATACTTGATCCTGGAATTCATGTAGCTGCTGCAGGTGCCTAGGCAGTAAACAGTATAGAGCAGTCTAGATAAGGGAAGCTCGAACAAGATTTGAGATATTCGAAACGGAAGTCTATATTCTATCACAGGATCTATCTCTACCGCATGGTAACAAGCTCCTCAGCAGAAGTGGGGTGGATAGCAACACAGCTATCAAAGTCCTGCTTAGTAGCACCCATCTTAACAGCGACACCGAAGCCCTGCAGCATCTCGCCGACACCGAGGCCGAGGATGTGCAGACCAACGACCTTCTCTTGAGGACCGGCGCAGATAATCTTGAACTCGGTCGGGTTTTTAGCCTTCTCTTCTGGGGACAGGCCGACGTCGTAGAACATGGCGGTGAACTTGGTGTGGTACACCTTGATCTTGTCGTCGCCATAGCGCTGGCGGGCCTCGGGCTCAGTGAGACCGATCGAGCCGACTTCGGGGTGCGAGAAGACGACTGTCGGAATGTTCTCGTATGAGATCCTGGAGGACTTCAGCTCGGGAGGGCCGAATATGCGGTTGCCGAGTTGGCGACCGGCAGCAATGGCAACTGGAGAGTGCGTTAGAAGGTTCCAATGTGAGATGGTGAATCGCACATACCAGGAGTAAGCTCGGCCTGGCCAGTCACATCACCGAGAGCGTAGACACCCTCGACCGAGGTGTTCTGGTACTCGTCAACGACGACGTACCCGCTGGAGTTCAGTTTGACGCCGGGGACATCGAGCGACAGATCCTCAACCTCGGGAGCACGGCCAATAGCCCACAGAAGCTCGTTAACAACGAGCTCGGAGCCGTCCTGGCTAACCAGCTTGATCAGGCGGTCCTTGCCCTTCCCGTCGCGAAGAAGCTGGATCTCCTTGAAGCCAGCGTGGTGGCGGTGCATGTGGACACCGGCAGCCTCGTACCGTTCGGTCATAGTTTTCTGGATCATGGGGTCGAACTTGCGCAGGAATTTGTCACAACGGATGAACATGTGGGTCTCAACGTTGACGGCGTTCATAACACCAGCCAGCTCAACGGCAATGTAGCCGGCGCCGACAACGGCCATCTTGGGCGGGAGCTCCTCCATCTCGAAGAAGCCATCACTAGTGATACCGTGTTCAGCACCGGGGACCTTGGGGAGGTTAGGACGACCGCCGGTAGCGATCAGAATGTGGGGAGCAGTGTAGCGGGCAACGCTGCCATCCTTCTGGCTAACTTCAACGACCTTGGGCTCGACGAAGCGGGCACGGCCGTGAATGAGGTCAATACCCTCCTTGCCCCAGTTACGCTCGTAGGCGCCATTCAAGCGCTTGATCACGGCATCGCGGGTGTCCTTGAACTTCTTGTAGTCGATCTTGATGCCCTCGGGGATATCGTAGCCGTAGTGCCTACCGATGTCCATCGTCTCCTGAATGGTCGCAAAGTTCCACGTCATCTTCTTGGGAACACAACTGGCGTTCCGGTCAGCGCCGAGAATTGATTTTTGCATTAACAACAGTCAATTGCCAATTACTTACCCAACGTTAACGCATGTACCGCCGGACCGGCCGCTTTCCACGATCAGAGTCTTCGCGCCGTACCAGCCAGCTGCGCGACGGGCACTTCCACTACCACCGCTTCCACCGCCGAGGACGATGTAGTCATACTGCTGAAGACCCACAGGCGCCATTGTGGACGAAGTGTTACTCTCCAGGACTGGGGAGGAAGAGGAGAAGTGTCGGGAAATCGAGGAGAGTCGAGAAGTAGGGGGAATTGTGGTGGAGGACTGGCTGTTGATGGTCGCCAGGGTTCGACTAGAGGTCGGTCGACCGGTGTGAATTAGTCTGTGAGCGGAAGACCGATTCAGGAGGCTGCGAAAGCTGATCCGAGAGGTTTGGGTAGGGAGGGAGCGGCAGAGCATGGAGAGGATGGAGGGGTATGTACAGAAGAGGGGAAAGAGTCAAAGCTGACAAAAAAAAGTCGTAGTGACGATATCGGCATCTGATACGCGTTTTTTGGGCCGCGGAACTTGCATGATTTCTCAGCAGAGGCCGAGCCACGTGATTACAAATCCGTCACCACATTCAGGCGAAATTCATGTATATTCAACTATTTCCAATCTGTTCCAAGGGTATAAAGCTCATAATGAAATAAATAAAAGAAAAAAAGGAGTGGAACGGCTCGGGTAGGGCGTACATTCGGCCCACCCGATTTCCGCGAGTATAAAACTCAAAAGCAAACAGTTCAAAAATTCACAACTCAGATGAAAGCATATAACGAGAATGAAATCCGAAAAAAGAAAATGTCGGAGAAGGAATGGGTTGAACAACAAGATATGTCAAAAATAAACCGTCGGTCCTAGCCGAGGTTCATCATATCGAGCAGAAAGATCTGTCGCAAAGGCAAAGAAAGTTGTGTTGAGTATCCGGAGTATTGGAGCGCGCCTTGATGGTTTCATAGCCATGCATCTATGCACGCCGCATCCAAGAAAGCATGGTATATGCTATGATCGGGAGACCAGAAAAGCGGCGAATATTTAGGAAGATGACTGCTTCTTCGGACCAGATATCAAAGGGAAGAGAAAGGTCTCTGCCTAGTCCATTGTTGAGCCGTTGGGACTAAATCCTGACGCATCGGCCGGCGTTGAGGGCGATGCAAGGGGAGAGGGCGCAACCAGGTTTCGATGGGGATCTTTTGGCACTTGAAGGCGACGATGGTCTTTTCAAAGAGTTTAGAGAGTTTGATAGACCATCTGAAGAGTGGTGTTCGTCCATGATCTGCCCGGAGCGATAGTCTGGTCGAGGACGATAGTCGAGGACGATGGTGGGGTTTCGGGAGTGCGGGAATGTCTGTGATTTGAGTCGTGTGGATGCGAAATGGTTCGACAGTATACCCGGACGTGATTCTTAACGTATTTCTCAAGCATAACAGTCCGGGGCGACTCTGCGAACTCTCATCTAATGATTCGGTTGGGGCGGTGTCTGCCTACGTAGTATAGACAACAGAACCGAATGACTAGTGAGAGTATGCGATAACTGCAAAGGAGATGACGCAGATGCACAGCGGGATGAAGACACTGCGTTCCATATCGGCGGGGTTCTGAGAGGTGTGCTTCATGGTCTGGGGGGTGAAGTGATGTGGCTATACTGCGGACTGAGGGGGATCGCAAGAGGGGGCCCCTGTTTATGGGGCGGAGCCGTTCTCCAATCCCCACGCCGATCGTGCTGAGGTAATCGTTGGGCCTCAACAAATGATCCGTCACATGACGCCGATTGGACGGTTTTGTCTTGCAGTACCAGGTGGACCTCTTTTTTCGAGTCGGTACAGAAACAAGAAACACACGGCTGAAAAGTAGAGTATAAATGGGCCATGATAAGCCACTGCAAAGAATAACGAGATAACGAACCCCACGTGATTGTGCCGGTACCTGCAGAAGGGCTCTCGCCCTCGGGCTTGGGCTAGGGCTCGGACTCGGGCTACGGCTACCCAGGCCCATGTCCAAAGTCAATGCTTAATGTTAATAATTAGACGGGTGAATTAGTACTCCAAAGCTTATATCAACTCGAGTCTCATCTAGCATTCCATACTTTAAATCATAAAAGTCGCATGGGCTCCTCGCCGGGCTGAAACGCCACCACCACCACCACCACCACCGCCTAGGAATTTTAGATCTCCGAAATCACGACAATGAACTCACGGCATTATGTAGGGAGATTTCACCGAGTCCGCGAATCCACCACTGCCTCGACCCTGCAACACGGCCTTTGTTTACCTGCCCACATTCATGGACCTCGAGAATGCAAGGGGATGAACCAAAGACCGAGAACGTGCCCAATCACGACGAGCACCGACGGCTTCCATACCTTGTAGAAACCAGGAAATGGCCCCTTTAGCGATTGGAGTAAGGAATTCAGCCCCTCGGGATCCTGACCCTGCCTGGCTCGAGCTCGCCCAAGAAACACCCGAGTATACATCAGCCGATTATTCCTGAAGCGTCAATCCGATACTCCTACCATCGACACCCGTCAATTCAGCGCCAATATGCGTGTTTCCGCCATCTTCGCTTTCGCTTCAATCCTGTCTCTCGGTGCGGCTCAGAGCGCCATCGTCAAGGATCAGAAAATCAACATGTCCTGCGGGTTCGCGCATGACAACACGGGCATGATCCAGTTCCCCTACTGCTGCCGCGACATGAAACCCCTGAGAGGAAACGCTCATGCTAACGAGGCTGAGGACTGTAAGTTTTTCAGAATGGAGAAGAGGGCCTATGTGCTAATGTTGAACAGGCGATCTGTTGAAAGCACCCCAGCTGTGTGAGGATCGGTCCCGGCCCGCTTGCTGTTACACTATTGTGAGTTGACCTTTGCAAACTTGTGCCAATAAAAGAAGGAAAATTAATCTTTTTGCGTCGTGAAGGGCCCGAAGAAGATCTGTACTTCGCACGTCATTTTCCAGAACGCTGAGGATGTCTAAGGTGGCGAAATGGGGATCTTTGTTGATAGCGAGATACGATGGCGCCACGGATAGGATACACACGAACTTGTTCGATGTCAATGTTGAATCGACATCGTGAAATACATACCAGAGTGCCAATACCAATACTACCCTCTACGAACGGCAACGCTCACGGAACAAATGTGAATCCAACAATGATTCATCAGATGGTCTTGATAAAATGCAGTTAGTGATATTGTAAATGATGGGCCATGTAGAGGCAACCGAAGGATATATGGTAATGCTCAAATCAAACGCTCCGGCCAATGCAAAGGAAAATGCTATGTACAACTCAACCTCTCGAAAGAGCAAAGTGTATCACCACTCAATCGGACTTGACGTCCAACATTGTCTCCGTGTTCCTTCGGAACAGCTTCTCCGCCAGCCCGGGCTCGTGAGTGCAAAGCTCCAAGCACCATTCAGTGAAGGGACTGATGTCGACACCGGTAAAACGAGTATGGGGCCAGTCGGTGGCGTAGATGACTCGGTCTGGTGCCGCAGCCAGGAACTCGAGAGCCATGGCCTTGAGATCACGCATGTTTCGGTCCTTTGTGAGGCGGTAAGGGGCGGACACCTTGATATAGGTGCTTCCCTGGCGAATCAGGGAGATCAAAGAGTCGAACCCGGGGAGGGTGTAGGGGTCGAAGGGAAGGCTTGCCTTGGCCCACGAAATAGAAGAGAGTTCGGGGCTTCCGAAGTGGTCGATGCAGACGGTGACGCCGAGACGAGGCACGATGGACTCGAGCATGGGGACCATCTTCAGGGGGATGTACACTTCGATGATCCAGTTCCGGGGCCGGGCAACGTTGGCGTGTCGAAGCAACTCCTGTTCCAGCTCAGTCTGGTCCATGACCTTCCCGACGGACTGTAGATTCACCCGGAGACCACGGACACCCTGAGCATGCCACTCATCCAGTGTCTGTTGTTGAATAGCATCCGGGTCAACCACCACGACTCCACGGCCACGGGAAGGGCCGAGTTTGGAGAGGGCGGCTAGGAGGCAGGAGTTGTCAGTTCCATAGATGGAGGGCTGCACGAGAACGAGGTTCTCCACGCCGAGCATAGACTCGAAAGAAAGGGCATCCTCCAGCGTATGAGTAGTAGGCTGGTATACTGCCTTTGGAGAGACGGGGAACCGCTTGGGTTCCACGACGTGCATATGGCTATCCCATGATCTTGAAGGGACCCTGTGCTTCAGGGGCACGCTCACAGGTGCCGCCGCAGCATTGAAATAACGCTGTACGAGACGGGACGCTGGAGCCGCGATGCGTGATAGATGCGGTGGGCTTCCCAGAATATCAGGATAAGGCTGAGTCGAAGTAAGCATTGTGGAAAGGGATAACGATATGGAGTGATATCGACCACCACGGGGGAGTAGAGAAAGAAAAGAAGGCTGAAGGCCTACAACTCACAGATGAGCAGGCCCTGACGCTGTGGATTGCCCTGAGGGCCCTGACCGGTATCATGTCGCCCACGTTGGTCGATCGGTCAACGTCCGTCACAGTCAGACCTAGGTGGCAGCAAAGCAGGGAAATCGTTCATCTAAAAAATAAAAAAAAATAAAAAAAATCTGCCTTCTGCCGCGCTTCCAGGTGCGGGATTGAGATCTGACCCACCCTCGGCTCTGTCAATTAGCCAGAGAGCGATCAGGCGAGGAGATTCGTCGGAGGGGGAATGTAGCGAGGAGCGGAAGTCGTCCGTGAGGCAGACGGCCGTGACGCTAGCCACTTCATCGGCAAAATACATTGCAGGGACATGGAGACATGTCTTCAGAATTTCCAAGTGCCACTACCGAAAGAAGAAGGCATCCGTTGAGCGGAGCGGCGCACCACAGTGGATGCTGAGCGGAGCGATCCGCCTGAAGAAGTATGGAGCGGAGAACCCGACAGTGCACAGCGCAAGGACGTGGGCAGTCAGTACTTGGACATGGACATGGACATGGAACGGGTTGAAATCGGAGAATTAAGTCCCAGGTCATGCACAAGTAACATGATCGTCGACGTCGTGCAGGGTTGCAAAAGGGAAGAGGGTCAAGCGTAGAGGATCCGGAAGTTGACCGAGCTCCTCCAAAAATTCCCAAAATCTTACGGGATGCCGAGCGCCGCCTCTCTCATCTCCTCCACTCGCTCCTTTCGTTCATTTTGCCCACTCTTTGCCGATTCTCCCGTGCTCCTTTCCCCAGATTTTTGTGTCGCCTCCACAGCTCAGCTTCCCTGCTGAGCGTTCGCGATTATGAGCGCTTTCGCAAGATGGCTGGAACCGTCTCGCTGGACCACCAGCTCCTATTATGTACTCGTCGTCTTTGTGATCGCTTGTGGCGGTATCCCTAAAGGTACGTTTGCTTTACCCTCCCTGTTTCCCTGGTCTGCGATTGCGTACCAAAGAATATCAGAGAATAGAGTGCTTACGATGCCCCAGGGTACGATGAGGGTGGCTACAGTGCTAGCGTCAAGCTCGAGTCGTTCATGGTCGATTTCAACCTACTTAAGTCTCACTGGAAGGACGATCCCACTGGTTTGGTCAATCGCAGTGCAAACATCACCTCCTTCAACGTGCTGGGTGCAGCTTTCGGCGCCCTTGCTGGTCTCGATCTAAATGATCGACTAGGTCGCCTGTGGTCGTGGCGATTGGCCATGATCGTCTATATGGTCGGCACGTTCATCCAGGTCTTCTCGTCCGGTATTTATGGCTTGCTGCTGTTCGCTCGGATTTTCTCTGGACTGGGCGCCGGTCTATTGACCGTCACCTCCCCTCTGTATCTGTCCGAGGTGGCGCCCAAGGCGACGCGCGGTCTATCCGTCGGCTTGTACATGGTCGCTCTGCTGACAGTGCTCACCATGGGTAAGTCTTCGATCTATATCCGCCGGATATCCGGTGGCTTATGCGGACCCCTTTTGACACGATTGTCCGATAGGTTTCTTCATCAACTATGGCGCCAAAATCCACATGGCCACCACACGTACCCAGTATCGCCTAGTCCAAGCCATCCCTCTGATCCCCGCAGGGATTGCCCTGGGCCTCTCCTGGTTGTGCCCCGAGACCCCTCGATATCTTGCCTCGAAGCAGCGCCACCAGGAAGCAAAGGAGGTACTTGCGCGCCTGCGTGGCAAGTCCATCGACGATAAGCGCGTCGTGGCTGAATTCGACGAAATCGACCAGCAGGCCAAGGAGCGGGCCGACTTGAAGTCCATCTCCCACTGGGCGGCTTTCAAGGAATCCCAGACCAACCCCAACTACCGCCAGCGCTTCTGGCTGCTCATGACCATGCAGACGGTCTCGCAGTGGACTGGCGGAAATGGCATCACCTACTATATCTCAACGATCTTCACGTACGCCGGTGTCGCTGATTCCACTTCCCTCATCTCCTCCGGCGCATACGGAATCGTCAAGCTGGTCTTCACCATGGCCTTCACATGGGGTCTGATCGACCTCTTCGGTCGACGCCGCTGCGCCCTGACCGGACTGGCCCTGCAGCTGGCCGCACACATCTACATGGGCGCATACATGGGCCTGCAACCCGGCTCAGCCGACAACGGGTCCGCCTCCGACGCAGCCATTGCCTCCGTGTTCATTTACGCCGTCGGCTGGTCAATCGGTCTCTGCACCATCCCCTACCTCTACGGTACAGAGATCTTCCCAAGCCACATCCGCAACGTGAGCTACGCACTCAGCATGGGTCTTCACTGGTTCTTCCAGTTCGCCGTCGTCCGCGTCACCCCCAACATGCTCAGCAACCTACACGTGTGGGGTGCCTACCTCTTCTGGGCCATTATCTGTACCCTGGGTCTTATCATTTTGGGTATCTGGATGCCCGAGACCAAGGGGGTCCCGATCGAGCGTATGGATGAACTCTTCTCTGGGCCATGGTACCTTCGCTGGCGCGCCAAGGTTTCCACTGCCGACGACTCGTCTACCTCTGGGGACACCCTTGCCTCGCCCGAGCACCAACAGGATACCTTTAAGGCTGATTGAACAATGACTTGAGGTTTCACCTCGTTCTTGTGAACATTTTGCATGGCCATGTTGGCCCTTTACTTCATCTCTCAGGCACTTCGCTCGCGCAGTATCTTGTGCATCTCTAGACGACTGCCCGGTGTATAATTTGTGATATACCTATACCCCTATACCCTTTGTATTCGATTTCTGGATTTGAGCTTGGTACCTAGGTATATATGTTTTCTAGGTTTGGCATTGGGCTTTGCTGAATATACATTTACACTAGATTGACGCCCATGTCGGCTCAAAAAGTAATTTCTGATCATCTTTCTATTCTTTGTAGTCCTCTGGGAATTTTACGAGCTCGGAAAACCCTTTTGGTAGAGTGGTGGAGTGTCCCACATGCCTGGGCAAGGTTTGACATCATGCGATGAGTACATGCTACGAACGTAGGTAAAATACTTAGCCAAATGGGCAACATCACGACGCTGTCTATCAATTAAAGACATCAAAAATCTATATACTCCACTCATATTCCACACGCACGCTCAACTTTTCTAAACAAACATCTCCGCTGGGGAATCACAACTCAAAACCAAGAATAAAAGAAAGGCAAACTGCTTTTCATTACTGAGCCCCGTTCCAATTTGTACCGAAAGGCGCCATGTTCGCCGTGATGGGCTGAGCATACGAGAACGCCTCGAATACTTCCGGCGTGATCTCGTACGAGCCTGGGTCATCCACTGTCATCACCGCGTTGGGCATGCCGCCTAGTAAGTGTGTTGGTGGCATTTGAGGCACGTCGTTCATGTGTGAGAGGTCGAAGCCGATGGGTTGTTGGAAATCGTAGCCTGGGAGCATGGAGGCATTTGTGTTTGGTGCTGGGGTTCCCTGTGTGCCCATTGCTGCTCTGCTTTGCTGCCGTTGGTGGTGGTTACCGGGGGAGATGTGGCGGGATGGGATGCCGCTGGCGGGAGATTGGCTGGTTTGCGGTGGGTGGGAAGGTTGGGGTTGGGGTTGAGGTTGAGGTTGAGGTTGAGGCTTTTCGGGAGCGGCGCCCATTGGGACGTGGATGTCGATTTGGAGTTTCTGAAGTTCTTGGTAGACGAGGTTGAGGGCCGTTGCGATGACTGGGTTGGGGACTTTGACTCGTTCCAGAGCGAAGACGCAGAACTTGAGCTTGTCAAGTGTGCCTGGTGCGGCGTATTTCAATGCCTGGATTTCGAGTAGGAAGATAGAGGCCGCGGTGTAGATGCTGTACGCGAGAGAGAGGACGACGTGGTTGTCGCCGAATGTACGGCGGTACAAGTCGAATAGAGACAGAATGGTCGTTGCCGATGCCATACACTGGACGAGATGGCTCTTGTCATATTCATCTGGTCGTGTCTTCAACAAACCGCGGGAGCAGAGGATGGGGCGGTGGAGCAGGATATTAATAGTGTGATATAGACAGCTAGAATCGGGTTAGCAAGACAAGATCCAGCGTGCCAAAATCAAAGGTCGGGGCATACTTAAGAGTCATGATATGACTTGGTGGGCAGTACGATGGTAGGTCCGTTGCCGAGAGCTTCAAGTAGTCGGGGAGCTCATCCCACCATTCACCGAGGTTTCTGGCTTGCTCTTGGACACAATCGAAGAACTCGGCCTCGGTGCTTTGGCGCATTGGATCATAGATATGGACCAGGATCTGGTTCAGGATTTCGGCCAGCCCGCACATCTGAATGAAGCACGTGGTTGAGTGTGCTTGTGTGGGCGGGTAATGTGCGCCATCGGGGAAGCTCACGCCATGCGGAGTCCAGATTTCGATCTCGGAAGTATCATCGACTATAAAATCATCAGTATCTATACAAGGCCGAGTGTGGAAATGAAGAACATACGGATCATGCGCGGCGGGCTGACACGAGAGTGCTGCATACTCGGCGCGCGGCCAAAGTAAAGAGAAATAATCTTATCCCAGAAATAACAACTCCAGAAGAGTCTGTTGCGGATCTCGATATCTTCATCGCTTAGGTGTGCCGATCCGGGATACTTCCGACTGTCGATCGATATTCCCAAGTCATCCAGCAGGCGGAAAGCCATCCCGCTGTACAGCCATGCCTGTGTACGGTTTCCGCGACCGCATTCCTGCGCACTGAGAAGCAGCAACGTTTGGATTGTCGGGATGCCTGCATATCCCGATTTGAGCGAGTCGAAGAGTCCCGTCACGGCACGCTGGTAGAACAGCGCTCCGCCTTCGAAGGAATCCAGAAGCGGGCCGATCTGTGGTTCCGCTTTGCACCACCGCACGGAGTGGGAGAGCACGGCGTTCATTAGGACGTCCGAGTAATAAGGTCCGTGGATCTTCATATCACCTGCGAGTGGGTCAGTACCTGTCAGGTCCAGGTCCACTGAGGAGGTGGGACAGACGTGTAAATGCAGGGCGATAGACAAAGTTGAACAACGGCTGGATCCAGCACCAATGGGAGTCGAGGAGATATTGGAAAGGCTCCTGCAGGTGGTCAATTCTGGGTCGCACAAGCTTCGAGCGGCGCATATCATACCGGCATCACAGCCATCTGCTCAAAGGCCCGCTCCCGCCATGCACTGTTGATCAGCCGCTCCTTGCGGGCCTCGATCTCCTGGGCGAAATGCGAGGTCGACGCCGTCTCGCTGGCCACCCCGCTGGGCAGCTGGAATAGACTAGTCGGGCCGTGGAAAGAAATGCGACCGTCATTTTCGACGTTCAACCCGTCAAACTCCCTCGCGAGATCCTGCGTGTCGTCGGACTCCGTCTTGACTCGGCGACCAGCGCTTGAGCTGGACTCCGCCACCGAAGCTGGAGAGCTACCTTTGCGTGCCTCGGCCTCGCCATGTTGACCGCGAAGCTTGGTCAGGGCATCTTCAAGCTGGGCAACCCTGGTCTCCAGCTGCTTGGTATAGGATAGGGTCGGGGCCCTGGCAGAGTGGGGGGAATGTCAGCCACCGGTCGCGGTGACGGGGAGATTCGAAGACAAAGTACTTACAAGCTGTACACACACGCCTCGCCTCTTGCTGCGCAACGCGAACACGACGGACTAGCTCCGTTGCACTTGACCTGTCATCAGGTCAGCTTCAGCCTATTGGCACATGGGCACGCCGTCTCGGGAGTTGCCCGATCCACGCCCACCTTGCGTTTGCGACAAGCCTCGCACGAGAAAGCACTCTTCCGGGCAAGTGTCGGCTTAGAAGGCACGTCGGCCATATCGGATGAACCCTCTACCACCATCGGACAGGGAGCATGGGGCGTGATGCTCGTACCCCATTGACAAGTTCGAGGTCGAAAAATGAGAAGGGGGAAACGAAGAAGAATTTTGGCCCCATGAACGTGGGGCTTTGATCGCGGGGAGGTTTGTTAACCTTTTTTTTTTTCTTTCGGTGGACCAAGACTCTATTGGTCTCAGCTTAGGGAGAATGGGATTTGACGTCGGATCGGTTGACTCATCTCGGCTTTAGCTTTGGGATAGGAAGATCCTTTCGGGCAATCTTGACGGCGAGCCAATTGTAAAGGCTTGTTGGGCCTTGGTTCGGCCAATTGGGCCGCATATGCAGTAGAAGGCGGGATTTTCTCGAAAGTTGCCGGTCTCGGGCAATGATAATGAAATGATTAGATGATTCGAGAAAAGGGGAGCGGGTCCCCTGGGCAAAGAGTGTGGGTATCAAGTCGATCCTTGCGAACCGACAGCCCTGAGAGGCGGCGCCCTGGTGATGTAAAGTGGTGCTGGTGGGTCCATGTGGCTACAGGAAGGTTTGTCGAAGGTTGAAACTTGAAGATATGGAAGATATGGTAGATATGGAAGATGTTGAACATTCGAGTTGAAGATATGCATGAATAGGAGCTTATGTACAGATCCGTCGCATCATTTCCTTCCCTTCTTTCCCTTGCCCTTGCCCTTGTCCTTGCCTTTACCCTTCGTCTTAGGAGCATCGCGCTCCTCCTTGCCCTTCTTCCACCCGATATTGCCCTCGTGTCGCATCTTCGCATCGTCCAGTCGCTTCTTGTCCTTGTTGCTGAGCTTGACCTTGTCCTTCTTGACCTTACCCGCGTTGGGTCCGTTCAGCTCCTCGGCACCCATCTTGCGGGCGGCCAGCTTCTGCTGCTCGGTCTCGAACCATGTTCGCTTGGGTCGTGCCATGATCTCCGTGCCGTGCTTCATGATGTTCTCGGTCTTGTTGACCTGCATCTCCGCTTGCGACATTTGCTTCTCCGTCTTTTCCTCCTGCAGGACCTCCTGGACCTCGTCGGCGAGATCTTCCGCCTTCTGGGCCCAGTCGTCAGCAACTGCGACCTCGACCACACGGCTGACAATCTTGGCACCCTGGGCCTTGCCGGCCTTCACAGCGGCCTTGACGACCTTTCGGTCCGGTTCCGCGGCAATGGTACATGCCCGACCGGAGCGACCCGCACGGGCCGTACGACCGACACGATGCAGGTAGATCTCGTGGCTCTGTGGGGCTTCGTAGTTGATGACCGTCTCCACTCCCTTGATATCCAGACCACGAGACGCAACGTCCGTACAAAGAAGGAAAGCGACCTTGCCATCACGGAAATTCTCCACACTTTTGATACGCTAGATTGTAGATCAGTAAAAGTATTCGCAAATGAGACATTTCGTAGCGTACCTGTTCTTGGCTCAAGCTACCGTGCAATTCAGCAGCCTTCAAGCCCAGCAGACCGAAAATGATGCGGACACGATGCGCCTCCTTCTTTTGGCGGAAGAAAATGATGACTCGTCCTGTGTAAATCTCCTTGCACAAGTGAAGGAGGCAACCGAGACGCTTATCCTCCCGACCAGGACGTAGACGGACAAATTCTTGTGTCAGGGTACCGACAGTCTGCTTCTTGGCATCCACCATCAAACGCATCGGGCGGTTCATACCGACACGAACAAGCTTGTCGACAGATTCTGTCATAGTGGCTGAGAACAGCATTGTCTGGCGCGACTTGGGGATCGTCGTCAAGATCTCATTCAGTTCGTCCGCGAATCCATCCTCCAGCATTCGATCGGCTTCATCGAGAACCAGAATTTCCAGAGTATCGACGGTGAAGCTGGGCGAGTTGCGCATATGATCAATGAAACGACCGGGAGTGGCAATGATGACATCGGGACGCTTCTTCAGAATGTTCTCCTGCTCGCGAAGGCTGAAACCACCGACAAGCTGACAGAATGTGACATCGGTGAAAGTGGCAAGTTTAACTGCGACATTGTAACACTGCACCGCCAGTTCACGAGTAGGCATCAAAATAGTAACACGACTCGTAGGAACCTTGCGAGGTCGGAAGAGCAGACGCTCTAGAATAGGGACGATGAAAGCACCAGTCTTTCCTGAACCAGTAACGGCACTACCGACAATATCCTTGCCCAAAAGTGCGACGGGGATGGCCTTGCGCTGGATAGGAGTCGGGTCTGTGAATCCGACGGAGGCCAAGCCTCGCAGAATCGGGCGAGAAAGGTTGAAGTCTTGGAATGTGCTCTTCGCGGCGGCTTTGTCGTCGATCTTCTCTTCGGGAGCAAAGAAGGCTTTCCGCTTCTCTTGTTCTTCAGCATCGACCTCGCTCTCGACGTCGGATTCACGATCGGAACCAATGTCATCGGGGTGGCCAACAGGGGTAGCAACGGAATCGTTATCGGATGCGGCATCGTCGTCCTCGTCCTCGTCCTCATCTGATCCCTCCTCCTCACCGTCTTCGGGCCCAGAGCCGACTTCGGGGCCTTCAGCCTCGCTCTCCTCCTCCTCACCATCAGCGCCCATGCCAAAGCCATCCTCGGCCATCAGCTCATCGTCCTTGAAATCCACTTCCATGCCGGCATCGGATTCATCTTCAGCATCGGACGCACTTTCCTCCTCCTTTTGAACCTGCTTCTTCTGCTTCTTCTGAGCAGCAGCTTCCTTCTTTGCTTGCCTCCGCTCAATGATGTCGTCGATATCAACAGCCTTCTTGTCACCGCCGGTGCCATTCTGCTTGGACTCGTTCAGACCCCAGCCATCAAAGCCTTCAGTGACGCCGCGGTTGGCCGCGCCACCCACATCGAACTCGAAGTCGGGGTTCAAGGCACCGTCATCCTCGGCAGCACCAACTGCCTCATCCTCCTCTTCGGACTCGTCCTCGGCGACAGGCTCGGCCTTGTCCTTCTTGTTCTTTGCATTCTTGGCTTGCTGCTTTTGCTTCTTGCTCTTTCCCTTGGGGGCTTCGGCCTCACGCTTGCGCTTTTTCGTATCGGCAGATTGCACCTTGTCATCTTCGTCCTCGAACTCGTTCTCGTTCTCTTCGTCGTCGAAACGGGGAACGTCCTCATCGTCGGACAGCGTCAGGACGAAGTCGTCATCCTTGGCGGCGCTCCGCTTGGCTGTGTCGGGTGCCATTGTGGAGGCAGCGATTACACCCAGAGTCAATGTAAGTCCAGGAGAAACTCCGCGACTTCACAAAAAATCGAACTGTAGTAGAATCCCCAGTCTCCTCGCCGCAAAAAAGAAATCAACAGCAGAAAAAAAAAAGTTCCCGGGCGGTGAGCTAAATTTTGATGACTAACCTTGGAGCCGCCCCGGCCAGATGCGCGTCCATTCGTCTTTCACTGTCTCCATCTCAACCGGCGGAGAAGGAACGCAGTCAACAGGCGAACCCGCCTAGCATTTTACAAGAATTGTCTCCTGCGGCTGTCTTTTGTACGTAACTCCATAGCTTGGCATGTCCTCATACTTCACGGGAGGTTCCAGGGCTGCAGGAAAACCCTGCAGTCCGCCAGACGTAAAATAACACTACTACTACTACTACTACTTCCATTCGTCACCCCATTCACCCCAACGCCATCCCCTTTTCTCGACAGCCATGGAGAACACAGATTTATCGCCAATGGCGCTCTCATTCATGGTTTCCGCACCAGGCAAAGTTATCGTCCTTGGTGAACACGCTGCCGTGTATGGCAGGCCAGTCATCGCCGCCGCCATCTCGCTCCGATCCTACCTCAGCGTCAGGACCCTCTCCAAGTCCGAGCGAACGGTCACTCTCAAACTTTAAAGGCATCAAAATGCACCACACATGGGACATCGCCAGCTTGCCCTGGGAGGCGTTCCAGCAGGCGCCCGACAGAAAGCTCTACCACTCACACGTCGAATCTCTGGACAAGACCCTACTGGCCGCCATTAAGCCGCATGTGGACCTTGTCTCCCCAGATCTTCCCGAAAAGGAACGCAAGATCCATATAGGTTCTGCCACTGCCTTTCTCTACCTCTTCCTCTCCCTCGGCTCCCCAGAAAGCCACGGATTCGTATACACGCTTCGATCGACTATTCCAGTTGGTGCTGGCCTGGGCAGCAGTGCGAGTGTCAGTGTCTGCTTGAGCACGGCGCTACTCATTCAAACACGTGCCGTCTTAGGGCCACGTCCAGACCAACCTGTCGAAGAAGCCGAACAGCAATTGGAGTGCATCAACAACTGGGCATACGCTGGAGAGCTCTGCATCCACGGGAGACTCGAGCGGGGTTGACAACACTGTCTCGTGTCGGGACAAAGCTGTGCTCTTCTGCAAGAACGTGGTGGACGGTAGAGACGAGGATAAGCCATTATCGGTCACCCCAATCGATCACTTCCCGAGTCTGCGCCTTCTTCTCGTCCATACCAAACAGCCGCGTACGACGGCCGACCAGGTCGAGAAAGTTCGCAGGCTGAAAAACGAACAGCCTGAGTTGTTTGAGCAGACCTTGGATCAGATCGGCCAGCTCACCGAGAAGGCATTGCAGTTCTTCTCCAGCTCTTCCCCAGACTACTTTGGCGACCGTTATGACAGACAAGCTACTGTAGATAATCTGGGGGGCCTGTTCTGCGACAACCAGAAGCTCCTTGTTAGGCTCGGTGCGTCGCACCTTCTCCTCGACCGCGTCTGCGAGCTCGCAGAGATTACACATGTCGGCTGGGCAAAGCTTACTGGCGCCGGTGGTGGTGGATGTGCCATCATACTGCCTCGCCCAGACGCTAAAGAGGATGATGAACAAGCGCTCGACCAGGCTTTGGCGATGGAGGGATTCGAGAAGCATGAGATGGTCTTGGGTGCCGCCGGGGTTGGCCTGCTTTTGCCTGCCTTGTTCAGAAACGGCTCTCATGGGGAGATCGAGGAGATCAACTTTGACGCGTTCGAGAACGCTGTCGATGCTCGGGCTATAGAGGAACTGGTTGGGATAGGGGGGGCAGGTTGACCGGGAGGGATGGCTGTTCTGGAACAGGAGTTGACTGCTGGCTTCCCTTCATTGTATCATCAGGTGACTTCAAGTAGCACATGGGTAGATATATATAATTAGATCTAGAATAATATACGTCATATCCTCGTTTATTCATAGAAGTCCATTGCCTGTCTTGCCCTGACCAATGTCCCGGACAGCCACTCGCACCATGAGCAACGCCACAATGAGGATGAAAAGCAAAAAGCTCAAATGATTATGGAGGGTCGTCGAGTCAGGCAGAGTGAGAGGAGGGAAGGAGGGTCAATTGTACCGAGGAAACACGAGTGTGCTGTCTTCGGCCCTCGAGAGGTCTATGAGGCTTTGTATACATCGACCTGTTGCGATTGCCCTCCCCACTGGGCGATGACCGGCACCCGGCGGAGAAAACGTCTATAATTTGGACCAGGCATAGAGCTGTCTTAATTGAGTAGTAGTATCTAATTTCAATTTTTTTTCCTGGCGCAAGTGGTTGAGTATGAACGGCAGGCTGTCAGTATCATAGTGTACATAGAATGCGTTCCCGGGCCGCGGAGGCAAATCCTTTTCTCACCTCTTCAACCCTCCCGCCAACCATAGCAACAAGGGCAGTTCAGTGACCATGTTGTCGATACTTCGGAAAGCACGGTTAAAGGATAAGGAGATGCGAATTCTTATGCTGTATGGATAGTTCCCAGACTTTTAAGGTGCTCTGCTGATGGCGTCTCGCAGCGGCCTGGACAACGCGGGCAAAACGACCATTGTGAAGCGGATTATGAATGACGATGTCACGACAGTGAGCCCAACACTAGGGTTCATAATCAAGACTATTGATTTTATGGGGTAAGTAGCCCTAGACAATGTGCTCGACGAGGATCTAACTGACTTCAACAGATACAAGCTCAATATCTGTGAGTGCGATTACCCCTCCGGTTTGCGACTGGACTGACTGTACCAGGGGACGTGGGCGGTCAGAGAACATTACGTTCCTACTGGAAAAACTATTTCGAAAAGACAGATACACTCGTCTGGGTTGTCGATGCAACAGACCGGCTACGAGTGGATGACTGCCGTCAGGAGCTGGCCGGTCTGCTCCTGGAAGAGGTTCGTTCCCCACTCTGATCACAAATCTTCGGCATCCCGATCTAATGCCACCAGCGGCTCATGGGAGCCAGTCTATTGGTATTTCTGAACAAGACAGATGTTGAACATTGCATGTCCGAACATGAGGCGCGAGAGGTAAGTGACATCTTTTGTCTTGTGCGAGCCTGTATCGCTGAAACTGGTCTGACGAATGTTGTAGCGTCTGGGCTTGGATTTAATTAAAACCCACAAGTGGACTATTCTACCGTGCAGTGCCATGACGGGGAACAACCTCAATGAAGGGTTGGAATGGGTGATACAGGATGCGAAAGACCGACTGTTCCTTTACTAGTCCTGCTCCATTCCCTGATGGTGGATGGACTCTTGGACTCCCAGCTCTTCCAAGGCTGCTCTTGATATGGTTTATCTATCCCTGCTACCATACTCCTAATTCCATCTTCATCTATTGATTAAAGTTGTGTCATTTTATGGTATCGGCCCGTTGGGCCGCCGGATGCACAGGGACTGTCGGTTGTCGGAACCCCGGTGGACCAGAACACCTAGGCATATCAGTTGGGACTAAAGCTTAGCAAGCTATATGCAACTTCAATGTAATGTAGCCCTCTCGGATGCAGGTTGTATTGGATTTTTCAATGTTTTAAGTCTTCTTTCGGCTTTGGACACCAGTCCCGATCGCGGGAAGCCGCATGTGTCCGAATATATACACTGCTCAGGACGAACATGTGTTTTCACCTGGCCACCAGAGAATTAATAGACTAGTCTCCAGAGGCACTGCATGCCTAGAGGCTAACTTTGTCCACTATTTAAAATAAATAAAGAAAATGTTGGTTTCGACTGTCTCCGATACCTAGCTACTCTGCGGAAGGGTGGCATGCAAGGTACCAAGTGATAGATCACTTCCTTCACGGGAAGCAAAATCTGATGCGGTCTGTGGAACAGAGAAACCTCCAGCCTGTAGACCTCTTAGACTCCTGGCTAAAATGAAAAGTTCGTCATTGGGGCCAAACCCATGGGTCGGGCGGAACCTGGAAGCGATCCCGAACCTTGTAAACAAACATAAACAAAACGCCCGTATCACGTTAGTGTGTTGTAGACTGGACTGCTAAGAACTAAATTCGAAAGTAGTAGTATAATAGCGTACTTCTGCAGAGGATAGATAGGAAAAAAAGGTGAAATGAAGATCGGAGGAGCCAATGACCATGGATCACGTCCATCCCCATTTAATTTAAGCAGGGCGGAGAACACCTCAGCCCTTGAGTCTTCCAACTTCCCACTTCTCCTCCACCCACTCCCGTCCCTTCAGGTGCCTACATTTCTCCCGAGTTCGCCCTTTTGTGGCAACGTGCGACGGGATCATGGCGACCATAACAAACCCTGACGGGTCTGAAGACGTGAATGATTTCTTGCTGCGCATCCGGGAACTCGGTGAACAACGTGACAAGGAAGACCAGGAGCGCACCAAGAAACTGGAAGATGAGATTCTGCAGGGCCGCGCAGAAAGACAGGCCCGCCGAGCTGGTACACTTTAGCCCCTCCACTGGGCCCCGGATGAGTCTGGGGTCTGTTTCGAACTAGCCGGAGTGACAGCCCCGCGCTACTATGGGATCCCCGAACGTCCCCCTCATCGGACGGTTGCTGATTCAGTGTTGATTGCAGAGCGAGCACGATCGATCGCCGGCTCACCGTCACTAAACCCCTCGAGACTGAGTGCATCATCCCTCGGTCAGCCTTCTATCGATCCTCCGGAGCATCTCGAGCCAACATTGCAGACACAAGACCCGGAAACTGCGACCGCGGAATCATCATATATCCTAGACACGAGCGATAGCAGACGCGGGTCGGTACAGGATACGGGAATGGAGTCTCCACGGGCAATGCCCACCTTATCGCGAAGCCGAACGGGGACCCTGTCATGGCAGCAACGCCCGTCCTCGCGGGATTCGCTTAATTTTGGCAACAGATCCCCCGTCTCTACGTCTCCCACTCGATCCAGTCACCTGCGGAATGCGTCGACAGCATCGGATGAGAATCAGCTGTCGCGTGGCCAGATTGCGGCTTCGCTTGGCTCGAAGGATCCTTCCTGGTTCCGCCAGACCCCAGAGCGGGGACAGGGATCGCCAGCATTCCGAAAGCCTGAAGAGCGACGAGGA
Source organism: Penicillium silybi (assembly GCA_027569585.1). Classification (NCBI taxonomy): domain Eukaryota; kingdom Fungi; phylum Ascomycota; class Eurotiomycetes; order Eurotiales; family Aspergillaceae; genus Penicillium; species Penicillium silybi. The sequence continues at coordinate 1,384,814 of JAPDFI010000001.1, read as the reverse complement.
AGTCAGGCGGACTTGGGCATGGGTCATCAACTACCGGGAATGAGCCGCGAGTCGACAGTGGAACCGGAAAAGGCAGACGTGGCAGAGGAAATGCCAGCTTCCCCGCCGCGGACGGCTTCCACGTTCGGCGAGAGCAGTTTCAGCAATCGATATTCAAGTGTATCGTCGGTCTCTCCACCTGGTGGAATGGGCTCGCCGGTGGCTTTGGCAGACGCCCCGAAACTTGATCCTCCCCAGGCCGAGCCTGCTAGCGAGGAGCCAATGCCTCCATCAACACAACGACGAATGTCTCCGGACCGGTCTCGCTCCACATCTCCCACCAAAGGTCTTGGTGGATTTGTTCAGAGCGCTATGATGAGGCGATCTGACAGTGTCTCCAAACGATGGAGTGCTCAGATCCCACAAGGGCTTAGTCGGTCCAACTCCATTATTAGCAACCGTAATAGTGTTGCAGCACCGAGTCTCACGGGTAGTGTAAGTGACTTGGCTCCTTCAACTTCTGCCTCGCAGTTGAATCGGGAAACCTCGCCGCTGCGTAGCCAGCGACCTGGTTCGAGCCACAGCGAAGCTACAGTCCAGCCTTTGGAGTCCACAGATAGGCCCAAGACACCGACTGGAAGTACCAATGCTTTGCGCTCCGAGGGCAGTCCGAGCCGATCGGCTCGTTATGGTCACGCCAGAACCGCCAGCTCAGCAACTGCAGACAGCCAAGGCGCGGACGGCCCATCAAGTCCATTCACCTCGAGAACGATGGATCCCAGGCGCTGGAGCCCAAACAAGGCAACCTGGTTGGAGAGCGCTCTGAACCGACCTCCCGATTCTCCACGACAAAAGTCCGCGACGCCCCAACAGCCTGCTTGGGCCAGAGAACGTCAGTCGAGGGGCAGCGTTGATATGGGACGTGTGAGAAACTTCAAGGAAGTCACACCAGCGGGCTTGATGCGGACTCCCCCACCAGGCGGCCATTTCAAAAAGCCTAGTCTTTCTGCCGCTCCGTCGGTATTTGACACTCCCAATGCCGGCAAGGCCAAGGAAGCTCTCGCAGAGTTACCGTTACCTGCTGCTGATGCCGAAAAACCGACGACGAAGCCTGAGCCAGTTGAGGAGAAGCCAGAGCCAGTGCCTGAACCGGCGGAGGAAGAGACCAAGTTTCCTTCCCCAAGTGTACCGGAACCCGAACCTCAAGAGACACAGGCGGAGCCTGTAAAGGTCCCAACCCCCGAGTCGACTCGTAAGGAGGCACCTCCCAATCTGAGCCCCAAACCAAACTTCTCGCTCCCTTCACGCACACCCCTCTCGCCGAAGCCCAAGCCAGAATCTCCCGTCGTCGATTTCAGGGCGAATCTGCGCAAGCGTGAAGTCGTCAAGGACAGCGGACCGGAGCAGGAACCGGAATTCAAGAATGTTTTTGGCAAGCTCAAGAAGACCGAGACTCGCAACTACAAGGCACCGGATGAACTGAAGGGTAACATCTTACGAGGCAAGGCTGCTCTGAACGTTACCGGAGGCCCGAAAAAAACAGAGCGAGTTGATGAATTCAGGAATAGTCTCGTTATGCAGAAAGAGGCTATGAAGGCCGGAGGAGGCTCAGTCAGGCGAAACACCATCGAGGAGAAAGAGGCACCGCCCGCTGCAGTCCCAGAAGCTATTGCGAAGCGTCAGACCATGAACAACACAAGTAGCCTCAGACGCACCAATACCGACGAGCCAAGTTCACCCGCCACTAATGATCCTGGCTCCACGTCCACGTCGCCATTTAAACTGACCACACTTGCAACCGCCGTTGGTGAAGAATTTGGGGAGGCACCTCGAGAACCCTTTCCGACTGCAAGTGAGCCCAAGGCGGCCCATGTGGATTCGCTTCCTAGCCCCATCGTCAGCCCGAGTCAAGGGCAGAGCCACAATGATATGGTTGAGACAATTGATCCCGTCGAGGAGGAGGAACGGAAGGGCTCCAATGAGTCGGCCAGCTCGATGCGTGGTTTGCCATCGGCCAAGAGAGCCGCAGCGACAGCCCGGGCCGCCTCTCCAGGCATGCCGGCGAAAGGAAAACTTGCAGGCCGGATCAACCCTGCCTTAGCAGGCCTCCTGTCTCGTGGTCCCCCACCAGCCGAAGAAACCAAGAACGAATTGGTGGTCTCGCCCTCTGCAGAGAGTGACTCTGCCTCGCCCTCGGCGCCTCTTACGCACATGACGAAAGGTCGCGCCAGGGGTCCCAAGAGACGGTTGCCCAAGAGAGATACTGCTCCAGCAGTCTCATCTGTTCAGGATACCGAGGTTGGTGCTATTTTGTCTCCTGAAGTCAGCTCCCAGACAAGCCCCGAGCCTGTAATTTCTTCAGAACGCCGGCCGGAAAGTGTGTCAAGAGAAAGCTTGGATATCGATACTGAAAATGCTCAAACAGAGAGCCCCGTTACCAAGCCCCTCCCAGGAGTGAACACCAACTTTCCAGATGCTCTCAACAGCAGATTGCAGAGGCTGAGAAGCATTTCTCCAATCTCCCCGAGCTTTTCGAAAGACACCAACACCCTCAACGCCGACGAAAATGTGACCCGTGATGTTGAATCGCCTGGGGCTGTGAGCCCATCGACTAGACCTCCTGTTCCGCCCAAGGACAGTCCATCCCCTTCACCTTCGCCATCCCCCGTGTCTCCTGCACCAAGACCGCAATGGAGCCAGCAATCGCGGTACGCTTCAACCTCGCCATCCCCTCTCAGGACAAGCTTCCGAGAGAATCAGATCAATCCTCCGGCGACGCCTCCACAAAAGCCTGTTCCCGGTGTCATGGTCGCAAACTCTTCTCCCCAGGAAAAGAGCCTTCCCTCCCCACCAGTGTCTTCCAAGCAGGCCGAGTTTTCCCTTCGCAAGCCTGCTGACCACAGGCTGTCACGGAAGATGTCTGCGCCGTCGCTCGTTGCCCAGGCGGCGGATGCTCGAGAGGTGATTGGGACTTTCTTCAAGACATTCCCCAACTCTCGAGACCGTATGGACATCGATCCGCAGTTGATGCTCACTAGCCTACCGGACGCTGCGAAGATTCGGACACTAAAGCGTCAAATCTGGGAATTCACAGGTGATGGAAAGCGGCAGGAGGTGCCCGTCAATCAGGAGTACGTTCTGTATGAGGGAAGCATGTACCTCTGTGTGCACTTGTTCGAGGCGCAAAAAAACACCAGCTCCGAGGTGTACCTCTGGTGCGGAGACGATGTGCCAGAGGGTGCCCTGGATGATGCACAGCTGTTCGCTCGAAAGGTTGCTCGCGAAAATGGCTGCAAGCTGGAGGTCATCAGGCAAGGAAAGGAGCCCGTGTGGTTTATCCAAGCCCTTGGTGGCATCATTATCACTCGTCGTGGACAGAACTCTCGTCACACATCGTCTTCCCTGTATATGCTTTGTGGACGGAAGCACCTGGGTCAGATGGCTTTTGATGAAGTCGACTACTCATTACGCAATCTTTGCTCGGGATTTCCCTTTGTGATATCCGCCCCCTTCGGCAAGCTCTACTTGTGGAAGGGGAAGGGCAGCGGCCCCGAAGAGACTGGTGCAGCCCGCCTCATCAGCATGGACCTCGGCCTGACGGGCGAGTTTGAAGAGGTCGAGGAGGGACAAGAACCAAAAAGCTTCTTTGATGATTTCGCAGGCTCCAATGAAGCCAATCCGCTGATGACGCCGGAATACTGGGAATTGAAGCCGAAGTATGACCACTATCGCACTCGACTGCTCCGCGTCGACCACCAACTTGGCCAGCCATCCCGATTCTGGGGCATGCGCCGTCCTGGTTCGGGCTCGCCGGTCGTCCGTCCGAACGACTGTGTCCAGGAGATCGAGCCGTTCTGCTCTAAAGATCTGACTGAACGAGATGTCTACGTTCTTGATACGTTCTTTGAGATCTATGTGTAAGTTCTCACCGACTGATTTGGACGAAACACGTCTAACTCTTGTCACAGCATTGTCGGCGATCACGCATCGCAAAAGTCCGCCGACTTCGCATCTGCCGTGGTGTTCGCACACGAATACGGCATTCTTGCGGCATCACTTCAGGACCGACCCTTTATCCCGAAGAGTTTTGTCGCACTGGGTGGTATACCAGACCGGTGTCAAAGTGCATTCCGCAAATGGGACCAGCGATCACTGCACGCGCCCTGCGTGTTCCCTCTCGAAGTGGCGATCGAGGCGATCCGCTCTCAGGAGCGCGGGGAGTAAATTTCGGGTCTTGTATTCTGGCACGTTTTCCTTTCTCTGTGCATATTTCGGTTTGTAAAGAGAGCATTCGCGGGAGGGGTCTTGTCTACAACGGTGTACTGTCCTCTAGAGGAGCATGGTGGGAGCATCTGGCATGTACATCTAACGCCTGAGATTTTTTTTTATATGGATTTTCGCGTACAAAAATTGTTATCTGTCATTTCAAAGTTAAGGTAGATCTGCCAAAAAAGCAAAAACACGAGCCTCGGAGTTTACGCACAAATCCGAATTCCGGCGCCGAGGTCGGCTTATCTCGATGAATCGAGACTATACTTCCCGAAGTTCCAAGGTCCAGTAATTATTAAGCAGGGGGGAAACCTGGAAAGGAGAAGAAGAAAGTCCCGTGCAGCAGAATTCTAGATCGAGCGCCACCTCGATGACTTGATGAATCGGGAATCAAAGTAGATGAGTGGGCCACAATTATCGCGAGATGGCGACATCTTTTTAGCGTGCCGTTTTCTTTTCTTTGCCCCTTTCAAACTTCCCCACTAGCCGATACCCCATTCCCGATATAATTTCGGACGATGTGATAGTGCCGCACGATGCCATGATCTTCTTTTGAACAACTATGGACCCCTCGATTGCCCGTGAGCTGTCGAAGCTCGATCCTGCGCTTCCATTCCGCGCATCCACAGACCACCTGCATCACACTTGGGCCAAGACATACTTTTCCCGCCCCGAGCTCTATATTCGCCCTCAATCCATTCCCGAAATCCAGCAGTTGGTGACTCTCACCCGTCGTTGTCGTCGCCGCCTCGTCACCGTCGGCAGCGCCCACTCTCCCTCCGACCTTACCTGCACATCCTCGTGGCTCGTCAATCTCGATGACTTCAATCGTATCCTGCATGTCGACACCGATACCGGCCTGGTCACCGTCGAGGCGGGCATTCGATTGAGTGAATTGGGAGAGCGATTGGAGGAGCAAGGATTGACACTGAAGAACCTGGGCAGCATTGACAGCCAGTCAATAGCGGGAGTCATTGCGACGGGCACACACGGCAGTTCGCTGCGCCATGGACTGCTCTCGGAGTGCATAGAGGCCCTGAGCCTAGTGCTGCCGAACGGTCAACTAGTGCGCTGCAGCGCCAACAACAACCCGTCCCTCTTCCGCGCGGCGCTGGTTTCCCTGGGCGCATTGGGAATCATCGTCGAGGTGACCTTCAAGGCGCGACAATCATTCAATATCGCATGGCGTCAGGAACGATACACGTTGTCGCAGGTACTGGACGAGTGGTCCACCGGGTTATGGACATCTCACGAGTTCGTTCGTGTCTGGTGGCTGCCCTATGAAAAGGGCGCGATTGTCTGGCGCGCGGATGCCACGGACCTCCCGCTGCGCGCACCGCCGAGGAACTTCTACGGCGAGTGGTTCGGGTATCACGTCTACCATAATCTTCTCGCGCTGTCTTCTTACGTCCCGCGCATTCTACCATGGGTGGAGTGGTTTGTTTTCGGCATGCAGTACGGATTCAAGGCAGGATCCCTCGTGACCGAGGCGGTTGAGCCAGCCCGCGCGGGTCTGCTGATGAACTGCCTGTATTCGCAGTTCGTGAACGAATGGGCACTGCCTTTGGAAAAGGGACCCGAGGCTATTAGCCGCCTTTCTGCATGGCTGCACGGGGACCTCAAGACCTCGGGCATCCCGTTCCCCACCAGGGATTTGTGGGTGCACTGCCCAATTGAAGTGCGAGTGTCAGACTCGAAGAACTCCAACCCACGCCCTTTCCTCGACCCAACTTGCCGTGATGGTCCCACTCTGTACCTAAATGCAACTCTCTACCGGCCGTATCTCCGCGACCCGCCTTGTAAGCGGCGGTACTACGAAGCATTCGAATGGCTCATGCGGGACATGGGCGCCAGACCTCACTGGGCCAAGAATTTCGAAACTCTCGACTGCACAGAACTGGAAACTTTATACGACGACGACATGGACGAGTGGTTGAAGGTGCGGCAAGAGGTTGACCCGGAAGGCATGTTCCTGGGTGAATGGCACCGCCGCAACCTGGCCCTCCTCGAACCGGAAGAACGAGGAATCCCTGGCCGAAGCGAAGGCTTGCCTCTACTCGAGCGGCAGATTGAGGGTCGCATGCCCAACATCAGCGGTGCGGGCGACGGGGTCGAATGGGTTGGAGATCGCCAATGGCAGAGTCACGGCGAGCTCTCGCACGAAAAAAGGTACGAGGCAGACCGGTCAGCGAGTCCACCGACCACGGCTACCAGCGAGGAGAGTTTCGACCTGCTTGCAAAGGGCGAAGCCAGCATCTTGCTCGATGTGAACCGCGGGCAGTGAGCGAAACGGGCCAAACAGCAGGTCGGGTGAATGGCCCGTACCCGGGGAGTTTGTCCTGCTGATCTCGACGTATTGGACGTTTCACTTGACGCAGGGTGAATCACCGCCGTTTAGGGTTTCTTTGTCAGGGCGAATCTGACCTGACAGCTTGGGCCTCGAAAGGGGTCAGGCTCGTTTTTCCTCCCGTTTTTTACCCTGTCACCCTGGGGATGGATTTAGATCTGGTCGTAGATAGCATAATTGCACATACTCTCGGTTTTCGTTTTCAGACCTCGTGGTCATTCACGATATGGACTGAAATGGACCTGCTTGAACGAATGCAGATCGGTGGAAATCAAATACGGTATTGGAAGTTTGCAAGTATTGGTGTATTTAGCAACGGCACCTGAACTTACTACATCTCGGATAATCAGATGGTTTCTCCCCGATTTCTCCTTCACCTTCCTTTCTCTCCAATCCTGGCTCGCCCCAAACACCGAGCAGACACAAAGGTGCAGAAGCCGACACACTCCAACAACCTGGACATCCGGGGTTCAGGATGAAGTCATCCCCCTGTAGATCGAACCTGGTGGTCACACACCTGTTGCAGTTGTGCAGCGTACAGCTACAGCTACACTACAGCTACAGCTATCACTTACCCCCGAGCAAAACGGATGGGATCTCAGATCAATGAAGATCTGATCGTTTCGTTCTGATTAGGGCTGCGTCTTGAGTGATGCTGCATTCCCCAATAGCGCGAGATCTGATGTTCGACCGGTTTTCTGCCCTACTGCCTTGCCCTATTGTTTATCCATGCGAGACAGAAAACGTCTCAGGACCGAGGCTTAGGGGGTATTCCGCACAGCGACCCCATGTTGCCCCTCCATCGGATCCCTGAGCTCAGCTCACCTCAGACGCCCGACGGTGCCAACAATCAACTCCCCCCTGGGATACGGGGTTGACTTTTTGGAGGAGGGGAGCAACAATCAAATGCAGACCGAATGGTAACCCGGTCAATCTTCCCGGGATCACCCATGGAGCTGGGCATATCACCTCGTACCACGTTTCCACTGGCAAGGATATCAGGTGATATCGAGGGAAGTGCTTGGACCCTTCATCTTTCCCTGTCAATAACAGGAGATCACACCGGGACTGTCTTGTTGGGCCATTGTTCTGCACGTGTTGACCGCAGGAAAACAAGATGCCCTGTGACATAACATTACCCCCAAATCGCGATTGCCTGTGCACGGACTAATCTTCGAGGCACTCGCTGCCCAAACAACATGGATATATGGAGTACGCTCCACTGGCGGCTCGGACCGTGTCCCCATCGAGTGCTCACGGTTCAACTGATTCTGCACCCACGCACTCGAACCGTGTCCCCCACCTTACCTGGTCTTGTCTTGCCTGTCCGAGCTCTCCCTCGGTTCCACTCAACTTACGTTGACGCGCGGCGATCCCTGTCTCGTACCTTCCACAGCCACAAGACGTCGCGAGACACTCGAACGACTGCGCCGGTTGATATCCTGACAGACCGCTCCACGTCATTACCTGGTATCTATACCGTCTCCCACTGTCGCGGGGCATGATTAACCCATGACGCTGATGCGGGGCGAGGAGGGCTGTTGGCCCCGGCTCTCCGCAACACGTTGATATCAAGCCTGGCGGCTGAACACTTTCGGACTTCCATATCACCCACCCCACCTGCTCGCTTTGATTCTTCTCTTTGCTTGCCAAAGCTTCCGACTTACCTCTTTTCCTTCTCCCTTCGTCTTTACCTACCCATCCCATTGTCTTTTGCTTTTTGTCGGGCGCCTGCGCTACGCGGGGAACGGTTACAACAGCTACCATGTCGTGGCAACCTAAGCTTCGCCCCAAGGGCTATCCTCATACCATTGATGACTTTGCGGTGGCTTCATTATCAGAGCTGGAGCATCGCTCCAGGACGGGCGAGGATAAACGAGATCAACGCGTGTTTCGGGTCAAGCGCAAGCATGTCCTCAAGGCGTGTGATCGGTGCCGTGTCAAGAAGACAAAGGTTTGCTTTTGCGGTCTCTTCTCGAGGAGACATACGACTGACTGTTGTAGTGCGATGGGAAACAGCCCTGCAACCGCTGCTCTGTGTACAATCACCCGTGTCTCTTCCGCGAAAGGAAAGCCACCCAGACCAAGGTTTACTCTCGAGGGTGAGCTTATCAGATGACTGAACTCTGGGCAGAATGCTGACTGCTGTGTCTGCTTTCGTATAGATTTGTCGAGATGCTTGAATCCCACCATTCGCTGGTAGTCAAAGCCCTGCAGAAGCTATACAAATTCTGTGTCAACAATGAAGGCTTCCCGGGCGAACCTCTAGCAGAAGCACCGGACGGCCACCCTCTGACACACGCCATTCTCGACCGACTAGGTCTGATCAAGCAAGCCGAGGAGAACGCAGACGAGCCCGACGAAGATTCCGAGGATCTGAGATACCTCCGGCTGCTGTCCACGTCCACCGAATGCAGCGCCACGGCAGAGCCATCGCCCGAGCCTGCCACGCCTCCGGAGCCGTCGCCGATAACCATGTCACGACCATCCGTCTGCACTCAAATGTCAACGCCTATAACCGCCTGCAGCAATTCCAGCTGGCAGTGGGATATGCAGTCTGTCCAGCAGACCCCCTACAACTATGGAGAGGCCGGGTACCAGGAGATGATCGCTATGTCACGATCTTCTATAAGCGCCCCGGATCTAGCACCGAATGAGATTCCGCCCCATGCCGACATGACTGCTAGATCCTCCGTCTCCCACGGCCAACCACACGACCAGTCGTTCGCATACTTCCTCGACGGCAGTTGCAGTACCCAAGATCAGGCAGAATCCAAGGCTGCTGTTAGAATGCACACTGGGATAATTCCCGAGACACATAGCCATGCAATGGGCAACCTGTCCAGTGACATGCTCGGCGACTTCCAATTCCAACCCCAAGAGGCCCCCTTCTACCCTGGTTTCTCTCCAGGCTGGACCTTTCCCTCGGGATAGATCAACTATGGAGTTTCTAGTTTCTCTTGGACTTGGCTGGTGAGCAGCATTGCCCGATTTCGCTTGCCATTCCTCTTCTTATACTCTTTTCTCTTTTCCCTTCCACCCTGAATCCAATCAATACCACAGCCCCATTCTTCTACGGTTATTCAGATTGGAGCAGGATATTGAGATTGAGAACATCTTTACCCAGGACTCCACCCCCTCCTATGTTCACGGTTATTCCCAGACGACAGAATTAGGTCATGGATTTGGAAAGATGGGAGGTACAAGCCCATAACCCATTTCGTTTTCTTTCCTTATTTTTCCTATCTCAGATCTAGTTTGAGATACGAGAAACGTCGCAATCCAGGCTCCTCCTCAATCCCGGCGCAGAGAATTTCCTTGTTCGTGGATGTTTCATTTAGAAGGGCCCGGTGTTATGGATACAAGTCACGGTACATATTACGAACTTGAAATGAAAAATCCGAATTTCCATTCGGAGAATATCCGGGCCTGGGAAACCCCGGTTGACTCTGTATGATTCCCATCGAGTAAGAATCCTTGCGCACAGCCAAGGGACTCGAAAAGCACGGACATCCGAAGCTCTATCGAATCCCAGCATTAACCCAGAAATCCCGACTCTCGAGAAGCAACACGGACTTCTACGATCGCGCGCGATGGTAGAGCATCCAGGTAGTACAGCGAGGCGCAGAGATCCCAGAAAGGGAATACAAGGCAGACCTAGAGCTCGGACGATCAATGGTCAAGTTTGAAGCTTGGAAAGAAGATTTTTGTATTCCCACGTCTATTTCCGGCGTTGGACGGATGCGATATGTGAACATGCAAAGCAAGAAATACATGGTAACCAAACCGAAGTAACCGACAAACTACCCCGACATAGGTATTTGGGGGGAACATTGAAAAAAAAAGAAACACGCCGAGGAGACCCGATGGGGACAAGACAATAATAAATTCAGCGTTGCACCAGTCCGCAGAACAATCCGTCAATCAAGGAAAAGGAAGGCGATCAATCCTCATCTTCCGTCTCTGTGTTGGTGTCGCTGGTATCGCCTGCGTCGCCGTCGGTGTCACTCTCTTCGCTGGAGGAGTCGGAAGGCTTCCTGGTCTTCTTCTTCGGGGGTTGGCCGGTCTTGAGCGCGTGCATCTGGCCGGCGATGGAGTCTAGATGGGAGAGTTAGTGAAGAGTATACAGAGAGGCGAGAAAGGAAGGTCTTACCCTCGTCGGGTTCGCTGATTTCGTCCTCCTCGTCCAAGGTTGCTGCCTTGGCTGGGTCGTCAATGTGCAGCGTGATCTCCATCTTGGTGTCTAGGCCCAAATAGCTGGCGCAGACCATGTGCATGACAAAGGTGAAGTCGCCCACCTGCGGAGGAGCCTGGAACTGCATCTTGAGGGTCTGAACATTAAACGTGGGCTTGCCGGCCTCGTCGAGAATGGGCTTGTCGAATGTGGTGAATGTGAATGGTGGAACGGCCATCTTGCCTTGCTTGGCGTCGGCCAGGAAGATGTGCCAGCGAGGGGAGTGGTCACGGGCAAGGAACGGGGCGTGGGCGAGAGGCGGTTGGATGGTTTCGACCTTGCTCTCGACCTTCTTGCCGTCGACGAGCTTGGTGGCGCGGTTCTTAGCCGGCTTGCGGCCCATCAACGCGTCAAGGTCATCCTCATCCGGATCAATGTCCTCCAGATCCAGCTCGTTCACGGCCGGCACCTCGGTGCAGCCAGGTGGAACAAAGCGAGCCTTCACCACCAGTTGTACCAGACTGCTAGGAGTGATGACCTTTTCACCCATGACCTTGAAGAACGCCCTGGAGACTTCCAGAGCGGGCAGTTGCCGTGCAACGGAGATGGCATCAGTGTACTGCTTCTCAGAGAGGAGACCAGCACCCACGGTGAGACTGTGCCGTTGTTGCTCAGACATCTTCATGAACTGCTGAACCGTGATGTGTTCCTTGGTGTGCTCGCCTTCCACGGACCTAACCACGGCGTCGGTGAAATTGGGGAGTTGCATAAGCGGCGATGCGCCCGGGGGCACTGCCTGGATCAAGTTCTGAGAGGTTTGGAGAGCACCGATGATCGGTCGAAGATTGCCGAAAGCCAGGGCAATCGCAGTAAAGGCCTCGCCTAGGGAGAGAGCAATAGGAGCGGCCTCGTATTTCTCTGCGTCAAGAGTAGGATCACCCAGGTCAATCCGGCCTAAGTAGGCCCACAGCAAGGCCAGAGCCTTTCGCCGAGTAGTGTTGTCCATTTGCTTGATAGTCTCACGATCCTTGGGAGAAAGGAAAGCCCATTTATCAGCCAACACATTCTTCTCTAGCTTCGCGAGACCCGATTCGGCCCGAGCACCCTTCAGCATATCCTTAAACTCCTCGCCGGAAGATAAGGCGCTAACGATGCCACCGTCGGTAATGTCGTCCTTATATTCGCGGAAGATGTTGCCGGCACTGGCGACCAGAACACGCTCCTTGGTGTAGCGCTGAGAGCCGTACCACCACTTGCCGACAATGTAAGGCAAAAGAACACCCAAAAGGGCTCCATAAACCAGCAACACGTACTTTCCGTTCCCCTCCATGACGATGAGCTTGGGAAGAGCTATGCCAATGCTGAAGCTCTGCTTGCCGTCGGGGTGGCCATACTGGAGATAGTTGTTGCGGATCTCCTCGTCAGTCAACGCCTTGTAAGCCTTGGTGAGCTCCACGAAGCGCTCGTTCAGGGTCTCCATGGTTTCGTTCTTGGCGGGGTCAGGTCGGATTTTATCGGGGTGGTAGATGAGGGAGAGACGCTTGTAGTGTCGGGAAATAGCCTTCTCGTCGGCGCTCTACATGAATGAATTTTGTTAGTGAAATGTTCTAGCGAATCGCACACTCGTGCTCGCAAAGGACAACGTACCCTTGAGACGCCCAATATATCGTACGGGTCATATGCTTTGGTGGTGGTCCGGGCCGTGACCATGATCAAATAGACCATCCAGGCCATGACCACGTATCCGAGGATCACGGTGATAATGCGCTTGATTCGGCGCTCCTTGCGCAGACGCTTGCGCTTCTGCGCCTCGACAAGGTCGGCATGTTGAGGCTTGAATTCGGATTTGATGCGGGGAGCGGTATTCTCAAGCTCTGCACGGAAATGAGGTTTAGCCTGCGCTCCTGAGAATCAATCGAGTCACGCTGGCTCACCTTTGCTTGGTCGGAGCAGGTTATAGGTGAGAGGGAGGGTGACCAGGCCGCTCAAGGTCAAGATGAAGAAGGGGAAGAATTGTCCCTAGACGCGCACGAAGCACCAACGTCAGCAAGTCCTTCTCACACGCCGTGTAAGTACAAAAGCATACCTGCTCATCGTAAGTGTAGTCTGACGACATCCTGCGGCGGATTCAGGGCGACAGCGGTGGCCGCCGCGTAATTAAAAGATTGTAGAGTGCAGAGTTGAGGGCCACTCGGAACGGGCACAGGTACTCAAAAGAGAAAAGAAAAGAATCTTAAACAACGGGAGCCAGAATCATGGCCCTTGAGCAACAAAGGAGCGATGTAGGGAGCATTGCACTTCCTGATCTGGTGATGACCGTGTCCTCAAGAAGGACCCACCGCCTTCCTTATAGGGAAATTTGTCTCTTTGTTGCGTGAAGGCGGTGAGCTGAGGACAACTGTGCACTTGTCCGATTCTTCGGGGTTTCAAATGTACTACTATTTATGCAGGGGTCTTCCAAGTCTCTATCTACCATGCGGTCTACGTTGAAGGCATTATTTGATAATTGAATATGTTCAAGCTCCCCCAAACGTCAAAGCTATTAACAGGGTGTATCGAAGTGAATCGAATATTTGTCCGCCGAATTGCTGTGCAGGAACATCCACCTCCTCATCCAGTGAGGTCGTGACAGAACAGATTTGCGTGGATACAAGCAAGTCACGTCGATCCCCCGCGTGTTTCCAGGGACACTCGAGCGCCAAAAAGTTGAACGCGAACTCAACCTGGAGTCACGCGGGAGAGTCATGACTCATTCGCGGGTGCGCGAAATCGCAGACCAAGATCTACACGGCCGGGTCGAAAGGGACCAATCCGATACCTCGAGTGTATCTTCATTGCTTCAAGTCGGGGACCCGGGTAGTCCATGTGATCTGGCGTTCGATGCGTCCTTGTGGGTGCGAGTTTGGCGGACGCTGGTCCTATGGCCAAATTCGGCGTTTTTCGGTTGTTGATCGTAAATCATCGCAATCGGAAAAGGCGTTTCATGATTTTTCTTTTTGTTGATTCTAGGAACGCTGGAAACTGGGAAATCCAGAGATGCCCGCGCATTCAATCTCCGAGGGTGCAGTCTCGTCTTCTGAGGCTAAATGAGTCAGAAAGATTCGAAGACTGCAGAAAAGGGACTACTCACGAGTGGATAAAGTCGAGTCCGCCGAAGTACTCCAGCATGCGATAGCAGAGACTCAGATCGTCGCCCGGCTCGCCGCCAAACAGACGGTACTGCGCGGCCTCCAGTCCACCAGCTTCCTGCTGTGGAGGAGTCTCACGGATCTGCCATGCGGTATACCCATATTGCCAGGTTGGGGCGAGGGTCGCTGGAGCCGGAGATCCAGGTGAAAGACATGCAGCAGACTGATTGAAAGCTGATGGTTCGGTTCGTCTAGTCGGGAGACTCGAGATAGGTGATGCAATTGCCGGAGAGCTCGGAACTTGAGTGACAGCGGGCGTTTCTTGACTGGAGTGATGACGAGGACGAGTTCGACGTCGGTTATGTCTATGACCCATCCTAGGAAATTCGGAAACGAAAGCAAGAACTTTTTAAGGAGCGACCTTCACCCCTGGGGAAGGATGAGATGGGGAGAGAAGGATCTGCTGCAGGGTTGGGACACCTTTATAGGGTGTTCAGAAGTATGAGTCGAATGACTCAACGTAAGGGAAAAAAATAGAGGACCCACAGTGGAACCACGCAGACTCCGGGCAGATCATCAAATGGCCTTAAAAAATGGCGCCAATCCCCTACAGTAGCCTCCCCTGAAAGGCGTGCTTCCATGCGTCAGACATCATTTGACTGTACAGCCATCGCGCCATTTTTCGTAACCTTTGAAAACTTTGGTTCTACCAACCACCAACTCCGTTGAATGAGGTGATTTTCGTAATCGGGTCTACATTGCCGCCTGGAAGTCAAAATAACTGCCTAAGCAAGTACAGGAATGACGCAAAGAGATCCCATCGGACAACTCAGAGTCCGATGCCGGGTGTAGTGCCGTGCGGACCGAAACGGAGATCGCATCAGGCTACGGATACACGGGAATGCGTGGTCTCGGCTATTCCTCTTGTGGTAACAGAGAGAAAAAGAAAAAGCATTGACCATCGATCTCGGAGACGTTTGCCAGACTCCGAGACTCAGACTGCTAATGATTCATCCACTAGTCGTGGCCTAAAGCGTAGTGCCTTGGGGACAATTTTGATTTTTGGCTGCCTTTTCTAATTCCAGGCAACTTCTCGAAGGGATGACGACACCATGCCAACCACGCACCAAGGTCCTGAAACATTCTCGACTTTCCTGGTGCAGAATCCCCTGAAACTTGGCCAATTTTGACACGTGGGTCTACTGAAAGGCAAACATCTTGATCTCGATACTCTCCCTTGCAGGACCGCTCTTCGAATAGGGGTCCACAAAGGCCGTGTGAGGCAGCGTCATGCCTCCGTCTGTCTCTGCCTGGCTGTCAAACTGCCGGAAGATCAGCGCTTCCTGGGGCCGCTGCCCACCCAGATAATACCATTTCTGTCTCGGGTTGAACGCGTACTTGCCCAGCTCATTCCAGCCCGTTGGCAGTACCAGTCGATTCGCGATCCGGTCCTGTCGCCAGTCCAGACTCTTCCAGTCGCACACGGCCAGCGGGTCCCTCTGGACGGTCTTCAGCGGTCTCCATACATTAATGATCTGCATTCTGCCCTCCAGGAGACGCTGTCGCTCCTCTGCATCCTGCACTACTGACTCAAAATGACGCAGGGCACCGGCAACCGTGAAGTCGGAATGGACGCTGTGTGCAGGTGCGCGATTATTCGCGAGCATGGCCGGATCATCTGCGAAGCATCGCACCCGATGGGTGAAGGTGATGATTCTCGTCGCGCCAGTTCTAGACTTTTCATCAGTGACCCACGCTGGAGTATCCTCTGGCCCCACTTACATTTGCTGAACCAATTTCTCCGTCTCAGGTATGATGACTGATTCTACATGTCTCGGGTCTGCGGTCCTGTCAAGCCCGGGCACGTCGTGGCTGACGTATTGGAATCCGTTCTGGTCCAGGGTGAATTGGGCCTCCCGTCCACGGATATCTTGTACCTGAACGAGGTGCTTCTCGTCTGGGACCTTCATTGCCGCCATACATTCTTCGGGCTTGTTCTTGGTAAAGTCGACGACCATGCTCAGGCCCTGCGGCCGTCGCCAGAACACGAGTGCCGTGTCCACATTCCTGACGTCGGATGGCGTGGTTGACTCCATGTTGATCAAAGGTATGGCAGTGCAGCGATGGAATGCGAAGAGTGACTGGGTACCCGACAGGGGTCATGCAAAATACTACCACGGAGCGGGGAATCAACATTTTTCAACATTTTTTAAATTTCTCGACAAGAAACCGAGTCGGCAGTCATCAAATCCGGGGCAGGTGCACAACCGGGTGGACTCTTGAGCACCGGATGAGTTTAGCCAGAAAGGGAAACAATCGTAATTCCTAAAACACGCACTAATCCTGACTTCGCTCGATCTGCACCTTTATACGAAGCCGAAGCCGAAGCCGAGTACGAAGGTTGAAGGTGTGCAAATATCGCCGTTCGGCCTGGCCGCATGGGCAGTCATTCGCCGATTTTTCACCAGAGGAAATTATTCGTGTATAATTTAAACAGTGGGGTTCAGGATTTATGCCTCCATCTATACCCGCCATACTCCCCCAATCTTGGAACAAGTCGAGTACCTCATCTGCAGTAATACGACTGGATGGTAAGAATCGCATCAATCCTTGGGTCACTTGTAGTAGAGGTTTGAGTGGTGGATCGTGCACGATCTCTACGAACTTCCGTTCAAGTTTCAACATTTCACAATCTTTAGGCGTTAGCAATAGATTCTATGGTGGATTAATTTGCTTACCTTCTTCTACCTCCAAATCATGGCTGGTCCTCAGTTGCATCGATATCCACTGGGACTCCCATCCGGCATATTCTACGTCGGTTGGTGATCGCTTCAACAGGCCGAAAAAACAAGCCAAGCATAAACAAGTGGCTCTACTAGAATTCCAAAATAGCCAATGATAAGCCTTCATTAAGACCTAGACCCGGCGAGCTCGTAAGCTAGCGTACCCTCAATGTCACGTTGACGTGGACGTCATGACCCCGCATTTATAAAAAGGCAACTCCCGAGGTCAGCGATTAGCGAACAAACGGCAGCAGTCCACTATATTGTCTTTCTTTCCATGGGTTGTGAGTTTTGGCTCCCATTACTACCCGCCGGCAATGGAATTTTCAACGCTAGATCTTTTGATTTGCTCTACTTGTGGTGTTCAGTACGACGTTAGTGCAGGATTGAAATCATGCAAGATCTGTGACGATCCACGTCAATACGTACCTCCAACCGGGTGAATATTCCTTTCCTTTGCTAGTTAACTTGGAACTGACTTGGCTCTCAGCCAATCGTGGACTTCGCTCAGAAGCTTACACTCATCGACGGAGAATTATCGGAACGTCTTCTCCACTGACCGAGATAACCCCAATTTGATTACAATACATACTGTCCCAAAGCTGGCTATCGGTCAAAGGGCCTTCCTTTGTCTCGGTGATGCTACTTCTGGGAACGTTCTGTGGGACTGCATTACTTATCTCGACGAGGAAACGGTTCAACACGTGAACTCACTAGGCGGAATCCAGGCTATTGTGATTTCGCATCCGCACTACTTCTCCACCAGTATTCAATGGGCCGAGGTGTTCAATTGTGATCTATTCATATCTGCGGAGGATGAGCAGTGGCTTGGAAACACTAGCCATAGACTGAAACTGTGGAAAGGAGAAAAGCTCCCTCTCCCTTATTCTCAGGACCCCAGTGAAATCCAACATGGATCAGATCTAACGGTAATTAAGACGGGAGGGCATTTCCCCGGTAGTTCCGTTCTATGGTGGAAGTCTACTAAAAAGTTACTCATTGCCGACACAATTTTGATTGTTCCGAGTGGACTTTACCATGTTGATCGCCCCCCCGGTACCTCTTCTTTTACATTCATGTGGTCCTACCCAAATTTTGTGAGTTGTAATCCTTTTTCAGCATTTTACACTTAGCTTATCATTTACAGATTCCCCTTCCCCCGGACGAGATACATGGTATTTGGAAAGCCATCAAAGACATCGACTTTGAGGATACCCATGGTGCCTTCTTAGGACAAGAAATCAGAGGCGGTAGCAAACAAAGGGTGCTTGAAAGCGCAAAAATTGTGGTCAGGGCATCCGGTCATCTTCAGCATGCATTGCTGGACGAAGTCTAGCCAACTGTTGGCCTTCTTTCTTTCCCTTTTCCTTTATGTTTTTGTTTTCCCGCTCACCATTCTATCGCATATTAAGCCCAAAGCTCGCACGTGGATCTAAAATGCCTAGAAAAGACATACTGTATTTATCTTGTGGATCTCTATTGCTCGAAATTTCGTGATCGACGGCTGCTATTCCTCTATTCGAAGTCCCCGCTCACGAGTCCCGGTCAGTCAAAGAATGTTGTGAAAGAACTGAAGTAGGCGAAATGAAAGAAAGAGAGGCGCCTACCTGCAAAGGTGAAAGCGAACCCTTGATACCTGGATTTGAAATAGCAGATTTCTTTAATGATGTTTCTCAAGTATCGAAACTAGTAGCTTCTCTTTGTTACCTCGAGTCTTTCATCCGACTCGGGAGTAACTTTATAAGAAGTCATGCCCAGGTGTGGCATCCCTTTTTCCATAACCATTTCAAACAAATAGTTCTACTTGATTATTCTTTACCATTTTCATTTCAGATTTCGAAAATGTCGCAACCCGAAACGGAGCGAGAGAGGCTGAAGAGGATCCGGGACCATAACAAGACGATCCTATATGGTGATCTGAACGATCCGACGCCGCGTGAGACTCTTAACATGAGAGACCTGGATTTTGGCCAATCCTATGTGGGCAAGATAGAGATCAAGCAGCCGAAGAGGCCCCCGAGACTAATGAGATGGCAACATCCACCCGGGCCTCCACTCATAGATTATGCACAACTGCCTCAAGGTTGGAGCATGCATGACGACGATCTTGATCCAGAATATGGTTTTGTCCTTGTTTCATCGATACTGAAATACTGAAGATTTCCAAAGTACCTAAATGGCTAATTACTATAATGTACAGGGATATTGAAGGCCAGATAGAGAGGTGTCATGAGAGAATCCGAGACAATATTTTGCCACACGTTTTCGAGCAAAGATTGTCCGAGTATGAAGCGAAACGAGCTTATCGCGAGTAAGTTCTTGATTGGCCTATCTCTGCTGAAAATTTGAGCAGTTTGCTTATAAG
The DNA here is from genome assembly GCA_027569585.1 of Penicillium silybi. Lineage (NCBI taxonomy): Eukaryota > Fungi > Ascomycota > Eurotiomycetes > Eurotiales > Aspergillaceae > Penicillium > Penicillium silybi. The sequence goes on along the minus strand of JAPDFI010000001.1, from coordinate 1,365,769 downwards.
TGATTTCTTTAGGAATATGGCTGCAAACGAGCCACCGGGGTTGAGTTGGGATGTCTATCAACGAATAAATTGTCTTGAGTCGATTGGAGAAGGCTTAGTGGTAAAGGGAGACCCAGAAGAGAAAGTTCCTACGGTTCAAGCTCTTCTACGTGCCTATAGGAACAAGGAACTTGATTGGAATCCCGGTCTTGTCACATATTGGCGGAAAGGGGAGCAGCTCTGTCAGCCAAGGCCATTTAATTGGGATGAATACGAAGCTATCGTCGACGCAAGAGGTGACTGTTGGAGTTTTTGGGTGGAAGGTGTAAGTATCTACTACTATCGTGTCTTTTGCCAGGTAAATCGTACTGACACTGATGTTCGATGCTCTAGCTGGAAGGACCTGGACATGCCCTATGCTACCCGCAAGTAATTGCACCGAAGATGACGACAACCCCGGCTATGAACACTGTAAGGGCATATTGTGCTATCTATATCAAATTCGATTTCTAACCGTTGCTTGGTGTTTAGGTAAGATTGGCTCTTCGTATCCCGGGTATTCCTACATGGGCAGAGCTCGACTTCCTAGTGGACACTGGATCTCAGATGATGGGGATCTTTCAAACTGATCTAAACACAATTATGGGACCATTTGCCCACATTAACGCACCGGCCGGCCGTTTTAATTGTGTTCCATCGGTTGGCGAGGTGATCGTATCAGGCGTTGGCGGGGCTACCCCACCGCTCCAATTGATACAGATCGAATTCACTATACTTGACTCGAACAGGAAAAGACTGACAGCATGGTCAAGAGTCCCGTGTACGGTGAGTCCGGGAACGGCAGGCATGGCATTTGGAAGTGGGTGGAGGCTTGATGGTCCGTTCCTGCGGTCTCTTTTATACATAGGTACAGCGCCGGACAATAACCTCGATCGCGATATTATTTATTCAACATGCAAAACCATCCCAATGCCTACGATTGACCTGGCTGCAAACCCTCGAGTAGGGTATACTTATCCAGCCTGGTTTTTGCCGCCGCTAAATCCGGGATATGTTTCTATTATGGAGCCTGGCCCAGGAGTACCGCCTGCATTCCCACCTTGGGCAATGCCACCAGCGAAGACTATGCCGGCAAAAGCCCAAGGAGCCCCTCCATAGGTTCCTCAATAGCCATCAACTTTGTTCTGCCTCGTACAGGCTCTGGTCACAATAGAAGTACCAAATTATACGTTGCCATTCCATCTTGCCATTCAGTAAACAATGGATGTAAATGGCGTTTCCCGCCCATTCTCAGAATCCGATGTACGCCGAACTTCCTCGGCATCTAGAGTGACATCGTAGGAAATGAGTTCCAAGACCCATACTTTAGGCCCTCGCGTGGCGATATGAACTTTGACGGTTCTATGAGGATCCACGAATGATCGCAAGCATCTCTTCCCCCTTCGGCGCGGTGGTGAGGTTCTCATAGCCGTTAGAAGTGACAAGAATATCATCCTCGATGCGTACACCGCCAATTGGAACATATTTAGCAGCAATATCGAAGTCGATATACCGAGCATGAGGCTGCTTGCGCGCATTGGCAAGAGCCAGAGATGAAAAGTAGATACCGGGTTCCACAGTCACAACCATACCCTCTTCCAGGAGAGGGGCAGATAGTGTGCAAGGCGACCGGCTAATAGCCGGGTTCAGGACCGATCCATACTGTGACTGGTCCAAGGAGGGATGAAGTGCCGTTATTTCCGACTCGGAGACATCATGAACTTCGAGTCCGACGTGGTGACCGAGGCCGTGTGGGAAAAACACCTTCGATGCACCGGACGCACGAATTTCAGAGTGCGTGCCGTCTTTCAAGACGCCTAGCTTGAGCAGGCCATCGATGGCGATTTCATGAGCCAGATCGTGTAGAGAAAGGAAGCGGGTGCCTCTACGGATCCTCTTGATACATTCCTCCTGCATGCGCTCAACTAGGCTGTAAATGTCCTTCGCGTATTGATTGGGCCACTGACCAGCAAGCGGGAAAGTCCGCGTCACGTCACTGGCGTAGCAATTCCATTCAGCGCCGGCATCGAGACAGACGAGAGGCTTCTGGTGAAGAGTTTCATTATTTCGATCGTAGTGCAGGACAGCAGCGTTGGGCCCAGATGCCGCGATGATCTGATATGCTTGATTCCTTGCACCGTGCGAAACGCAGGTGTCAAGGAACAGTCCTTCGATTTCGGACTCGTTCTTCATTTTCGAAATGCGCTCAAGAATGCTTCTATGAGCGAGTGCCGAGATCTTATTAGCCTGGCGGATCATACGAATCTCATATTCGTCCTTGACGCCACGTGCTGCATCCATAGCAGGCAAAAGCTGTTCCGAGTCCAATGGCAGCTCTTCCGGGAGACCTTCCGGTTTCTCTGAAACGTGGACCATGTAGAGGAGACTGTTGTGCACCCGCTCACTTAGCCAAGATTCCAGCTCCGGCTGGAGTGAGGCGTAGTATTGAACTCGATCCACGTCATAGCGATCTTGCGCTTCCTCCCGCGACAGGGTCGGACCCATCCAAATCGCTCGGTGGAGGTCAAAATCCGGCACGAAGAGAGTCAGTACGTCCAAGCCGACATCGTATGTAAGAGCGCAGTCTGGCTCGTCGACGCCGCTCAGGTAGTAGAAGTATCGTCGCTGTCGGAACGGGCGTGCTTGGTCCGAGTCGCGCAGGTTTATTGTTGGTTGGCCAGCGAGGAAGATCAGGCCGTGAGAGACACCGAGTTTGCGGGCGACATTGCGCGCATGCTGCTTGGCTAGACAAGGGAGGAACGGTTAGCTCGGGTTCGGTACGATCGCCGGGTTCCAAAGAACCGAAGGGAGCTCCTCGAGAGGGCGTTGACAATAATTGAAGGCATTCGGACCTTGCGGAGCTTCTCCTGGTTCACGGAAAAGGGAGACTCACCGGGGTATTTATCGTAGGAGGTGCCAGACACGGCTAGGCGGATATGGTAGGAGTCGACGGAGTTTATCATGACGGAATGCCCTGCCGAGGAGGTGAGGGGAGCACCGGGGGCCTTTGCACGCATTTTGAGGGTAGTAGAAGCGATGGGAGGGGTCACTTTTCACTGGCTCTGCAGGGCCAAGTAAGGAGCCACGAGGGGAGAGGGGAAGAGAGGAAGAGAGGAGGGAAGGGCTTATCCAGAGTAGGGATGGCCTGTACGGTCGGATACCGCCATTCGCAAATTGGACAGGTTCCTTCGCCCAGGAAGTTTAAAAGGAATAGTCGGTTGTCAGAAGAGAAGTAAAGAGCTAGAGAAGAAAAAGAATCATAATAGGCCTACATACCCTGCACCAACCCCAAGTGCAAAGGCCCGCAAAAGTCCAGGTCACCGGAAGCGTCTTAGATAACCCGAAGTCACTTTATCTCGCCTTCGCCCACTTTATCTCCTCTTCTTACTACTCTTGCCTCTTGCCTCAGACCAACCCACTTTTACCTCCCACTTTGTTTTTGTTTTTTTTTGTTCTTTTCCCCTCCTGATTTCTGCTCCCCGTATCTCGGTCAATGAACGATGCAGGGTCTTGAGGCATCGGGGCCCGGTGCGCTCGCAGGCCTTCCCTCCACACTGAGAACGGTGATAGGCAACCCGACGACGTCACCGCTCGGCCTCGCACCCTCCCAGTCCGTCCAAACCGCTCTCCAGACCCCGGCGTCCCTGTCACGACAGCAAATCCAAGAGAATCTCCAGCATGTTCTTTCAACTCTCTCCACTGACTACGATGCTGGGCGCGTCGTTGCCGCCAGTGGCGAATCCTCCGGGTCGACCGGCAAAGGCATCCTGATCGGGATCCTGTCCGCCTTTGGCTCGGCGGCTATCGCATTTGTCGTGCTAGCGATCTTCTTCTTCTTCAAATACACCCGCCGCGGGCGGATTATGCTGGATCGCATTGGCCGCCCGGGTGAATATGACGACGAACAAGCATTCGCGCGGGAGGAAGAAGCGGCCCTGGAGTCCATGGACGACTTGTCGCGGTCGGAGTACCTACGAGCGAAAGGTAATACCAAATACACAGCTAGTCAAACTTCCTCTGCTAACATTCGAGTGCAGCTTGGGTCCAGTCAAATCCTCCGGAGTCCATGCAAACCGATATCTCGTTGTCACAGTTCCTCGCCATCCAAGAAAAGGGTGTCTCTGCCTGGGAGTTCCAGCCCGAGCTAGAGATCGCAAACTGCTTTGTGGAAGGGCGTACGGAAATCGAGTTCTTCGATTCGGAATGTAGCGTTCAAACGAACCTGCCCATTCCTAAACAGAATGAGGTCTACTACTGGGAGGCTAAAATATACGACAAGCCCGATTCGACAATGATTGGAGTCGGCCTGTCCACCAAACCGTACCCTCTTTTCCGCATGCCCGGTATGTTCCTTACGAGCTGTATAATTTGACATCTTACTGATTTCGCCCAGGCCTCCATAAAACCTCAGTTGCCTACGAGTCGACCGGCCACCGCAGACACAACCAGCCATTTATTCCGACTCCTTACGGTCCACCCCTCTTGCAAGGCGATGTTATCGGCGTTGGCTACCGGCCTAGGTCCGGTACCATTTTCTTCACTCGCAACGGCAAGAAGCTTGAGGATGTCGCCCACAACTACCGCTCACAAAACCTATTTCCTACCATCGGGGCCAACGGTCCCTGCAGTATCCATGTCAATTTTGGCCAGATGGGCTTCGTGTTCATTGAAGCTAATGTCAAGAAATGGGGTCTGGCCCCAATGACGGGTAGCCTCGCTCCGCCCCCACCCTATGGCAGCGAACAAGGCAGCATTTTGCTCGAATCGGGCCGCGAGAGTGCCGCCCAGATTTCCCAGCGCGTTTACCAGACTCACACAGCGAGAAGCTCCAGTATCGGACTTCCCCAGGCGGTCAGCCCCGGCCCCATACGATCCCCGACTGAAATTTCCCTTGCCCAGCTGGCCCACATCCCTTCCAATGAAGATGCAGGCGAAGGCTCTAGCCGCCTCGGCGCAGATGGAGAAGTCGAAGGCCCTGCTGTGGCAGCCGGAGCTCCCGATGAAGACGGTGTTCCGCCTCCAGATTACGAGAGCCCAGAAAGCAGTCGCCGAGGCAGCGATGCATCCACGTCTCTGGAATTTCCCGCAAGGACATCGGAATATGTCAGCCCACCCTCTGATGGTCCCAACTCAGATCCCCGGGACCTGCCAAGTTACCAAGCTGTGGTAGACCGGGAGTTCAGGGATCGTCAATGAGGGCACGCCTGTTACCCGACTTTTATACGTCCCTGCCTTTGAACATACTCCCCTCACTACGGTTCCGAACGCGGACGAACATTATACCACATCATTTTCTTTGCCGTTTCAATTAGCGAGTTCACGTCTGGCGTTATAGCAACTCGGAAGGGCCGGTTTTATGGGACATCTTTTTTAAGGAAATTTTTGAGACCGGGACGAAACGGGATTTGGATCATTGTTCTGCGGGCCATCAAAACATGGATCCCGCACGAAGTCATGTATAAGAGGGTCATTGCTACCTTTCCTCTCGCTCTTTTTGGTGTCTTTTGTATTCTTTCATCCCCGTCGGAGGCAGGTCTGTACATTTTGTGATCTAGCACCCTCAATACCCCGGGGAAGCCCGTCCAAGCATTTACTGATAGCCGATCATTGAACATGGCTCATTCATTACCCGCGGTTTCAAGCAAAGAAACCATAGTAGAAAATTATGTTCGAATTCACCTTGATCAACATATCGGGAGTGCAATTGAGATCTAGGCAGGCAATTGTCGGTTGTATAGCACTGAAGATCGATCGTATTTGCCATCGTATTGCGTAGGCGACGTCATAGATCCGAGGTATCGATAGACTGATATCACCGCTTATGAGCCGGGCTTTGTCGACAATAGGTTCTTCTTAACTGACGTGACCGATACAAAGATAGAAAGAGCGCCTTAGTGAAAAGCAAAGAAAGTACACGAGACCCGTGATGTGCGTCTGGCTCCTGGTGGATCAATGCGCTAAAGTTCCGCCCCAAGTTGCCCCGGAGTTGTCATCGCTCTCCGCATCTTTCTTATTTTCTCTTCGGGTCTCATCCTGAAGCTCTCACCCTCAACCCTCCAAAAACTGTCTCACCAGTCTCTGCGCCATCCCGATTCCTGGGGCCCCGTTGCAAACCCATCCTACAAGCCGCGCATCGCCCCGATTGACTCGCGAGACATTGCGACCCGATACATCACACCGGCGATTCTGCAGGCGTTAGCGAGCTCGCGAAACATAATACCCGTTACCAATCGGCTTCAGGCCACTGAAACTCGCGTGCAGTAGCGCCTGTCCGACACTGCGGCGTCCCCTTGCGGTGGTACAAGCTGGGGAAGGTCCACACCGGGCGGAATCCATCCAGGCGGCAGCAGCTTATCTGCGACTACACCCTCAGAGCTGCGCGAGCCCTATCACACGCATGCCCTGCTGAAGCTAGCGACACGATAGCTCTTATTCCTGGTTCCTGACTGCAGTTTTCCTGTTCCTGGGGCGCGCCAGCTATGCGATGAGAAATTAGCGTCTGCGCTGCGACACATCTCACAACAGTCCGATTCACAACATTCCTTTCGCGTGTTTCAGTTCGGCCACGTCTTCGCTAGCGTCGTTGGACCCGTCGGCCAGACTCTTCGGAGGCCCTGTGAGACTTCCATTCGGCACACTTGACGATCAGGCGCCTAGGTGTCTTTGCGCCCTCTTCACCGATTCTCTCCGCGTGTCAGTGTCTCGCTGGACAAAGCGGCTAGAACTAGACCGAAACAATGGCAGACAAAGCCTCGTTCCAAGTCATTGTCTTGGTAAGTTTCACATAGTCACAAGGGTCACGTATAGAACTTGCTGTCGGGGATTTCTCCCTGTCTTTCTGTTGGCGATGTGCATCCCGTCTCGGGTTCTGACAGATGAGATCCCACGACTTGAGCCGCATGCTAACTCCCATCAGGGTCCGACCGGTGGCCCTCGCGAAGACAACGTGACGGGCATCCTTGTGCGATCAACATCAACCAAATGGTCGCCAAACTCGGTGGTCGCTGTCGACGCGGGTACAATGCTTGCTGGTATTGTTCGACTATTGGAGCGGTACATCCCCGGGTCGAAGGATCAAGAAGGCATCTTGCAAGATGGCCCCTTCAAAGGCCTAGAGCTGCCACATGAAACAGCACAAGCTAATGCGGCGCATGTCTTTCGGGAAATAATTGGTGCCGTTCTCATCACGCATCCCCACCTGGACCACATTTCGGGTCTGGCGATCAACACGCCGATCCTGGAGGCGGGAAGTGGGCCGAAACCCGTCGCCGCCTTACCGTCCGTATTATCTGCGCTTAAGAATCACATGTTTAACGATGTCATCTGGCCAAATTTGTCCGATGAAGATGGCGGTGCTGGTCTTCTCACTTACCAACGCTTGGTGGAGGGTGGGAACCCCAGATTCGGTAGCGGGGACGGAAGAGGCTATGTCCGCGCCTGCAATGGGCTGCTCACCAAGTGTTTGAGTATCAGTCATGGGCGATGCAGGCAGCGATTTCATGCGGAAAGCGGCACACACCAGCGTGTTGGCAGTGCCGTATTTGCGGCAGATCAGTTGATGCTGCCCTCTCGTGCGATATCCGTCGATAATACGGATGGGAGGTAAGATCCTTCAGTTTTCGGAGTTGAAATTATCCGCTAATACAGACTCAGCTTTTACTCCCCTGCCCGGTCCCCACGTCTTCTTCCTTCCAACCCGAAGGAGCCTATCATGGCAACGGTCGAAAGCTCCGCTTTCTTCCTCCGTGACCACCGCACCGGGAATGAGATCATTGTCTTCGGAGACGTCGAGCCGGACTCGGTAGCTCAGGAGCCACAAAACAGGCATGTCTGGGAGACAGCCGCTCCGAAAATTGCCTCTGGCATACTCCGTGCCATATTCATCGAATGCTCATACACCGATGCCGTCAACGACGCCTATCTATATGGCCACATGTGCCCCCGTCACCTGGTTGCGGAGCTGAAGGTGCTTGCCAAGCATGTCATGGATGCTCGCGAGTCAAACCACGCAGATAAAAAACGGAAACGAGAAAACACCATGACAGACGGTGGCTCCGATGTGAGCCCGCGGACAAAACGAACCCAGAGCGTCGCCGGTAACAGAACACGGAGGCCCGAGACAACTTCAGAGCCTCGAATGCACTCCAATTTACGTGACTCCGTCGACAATATCTCCGAGGTTAGTCCCGGCCGGGTAGAGTTCGCCGAGGGTATAGACGCTCTCGCCGACTTGGAGATACCTAATCCCGTCCACTGGGCTGACGCCGACCCACTTCCGTTGGCTGGTCTGTCCGTTTACATCATCCATATCAAAGAAAACATGACCGACGGTCCGCCTATCAAGGACCAAATCCTAAAAGAGCTCGACACACACAGCAAAGAGGCTCATTTGGGCTGTGAATTCTTCATGCCGAATCCGGCTGAGGGGATCTGGATTTAAGATGGTGTTAGGGTGGGAAGAATTCGTTTTGGTTGGATTTAGCGTAGCGTTGCCTTTCATGTGTCCTTACTGTGGATTGTAGAAGGGGCGAATTTTCGCGGGTTTGCGGTTATTGTTAGGTCTTATTGCTTCTTCAATATGCCTTGTTCAGCATTCCTACACTGCTCCAGATGTCCTTCACTAATTCGACAGTAGAACGAGCAAGACCACCAGTTACGAAATGGATGCATAATGAGGGGATGCCTACCAGTAGCAGATTACTCCTATAAAGGGAGCGAGCTCCCACTATCGACCCTATGTAGCAATCCGAGGGTTACCATGTAGCCCTGGAGGACGGCGGTAACGGATGCAAAATACGACGCCGAGTAGAATGTCTCTGTGCAACAGTCTGTGCGGCGAACTGCTTTGATCCGAGACAAGCGTTCATATCGTTGGAGAAAGGCGGCGCGTTACTTGCACCGCCGGGGTAACATTGGGATCGATGGCATCCGCATGTTGACTCTTACATGGCTCGAAGAAGGCCTGCTTGAACAGCTGTAGTCGAATGAAATAGAAGCGATCGAAAGTGCATTCAAGATTATGAAAAATATAAACAAGCCAGACCTATCAAGCATGGCGCAAAAGAGCATTATCTTCATGCCTTTGCCAAAGCAATGACGTCCTCCCAGTTTGATTCCTTCGACGAGGGAACACGGAGTCCCTTGAGATCCGAAATCTCCTGACTCTCGAAAGGAGGCTTGTTAGCAGGCAAATCCAAGATAGACTCGCCATCTCGAGCAAAATCGATCAAATCTTCCTCCGTGCCCCATTCACTCATTGCCATCAAACCGATCGGAACGCCACTGTCACGGTCGTATCCTGCAGGGCAGTTGATGGCAGGACAACCGATGAAGTTAGCCAGCCAGACATATTCCATGTTCCGTACGGAAGTCTTGCCATCGGACAAACCCCGCGCAAGGTCGGCTTCACCGCCATCAATGTGCCACCCAGGGAGAGGCGTCGTCGGGGAGAGAATCATCAGTCCAGGGTGGGTCTTGAAAAGGTGTGCAACATGCGTCATCAACAGGTTACGCAGACGTTGTGCCGCAAGTAGATCCTGGGCAGTGATTTGCCACATGCCCATGGAGACGAGGACTTTATTCGGGGCAGTAAGCTGTCGGATCTGGCGGGCGTCCAGACCAGATGCGATCTCGGCCATGATGGTCAAGATATGGGCGCGCTGGCCTTCGGGTAGGTAAGGGATGTTGATATCGATGACATCGTAGCCCTTCTGGCGGTAATGATCCAGAGCTGTATCGAAGACAGCGCGAACGGGTGCCTCGGCGCGGTCGATCCAAGCAGGGACAATACCAATAGCCTTAGTCCTCTTGCGATCAGATGGGAGAGGCACTGGCTTGGGGAATTGCGAGGAGATGGGGTCTTGTGACGCTGGGGGCGGAGCGGCCATGACCCGGTAAGCGAGTGCCAGATCATCGATACTCGCAGCCATGGGCCCGAGAACACCGACAGTGGGTGCAAGACTCATAGATGGCGCTCCAGACACGCGACCGTGTGTAGTCTTCAATCCCCAAATACCGCAGAAAGACGACGGAATGCGGATCGAGCCACCGCCATCAGCACCAAGTGCAATTGGGACCAATCCGGCACCGACGGCATACCCAGATCCTCCAGAAGATCCACCGCAATAGTAGTTCCTGTTGTGAGGGTTCTTGGGAGTTCCATAATTAGGGTTGTTATTGTTGGTGTCTGTATTTGGCGAGTCAGCCACATTCAGTCCAACAGGATCGCATGTTCATTACCTAGACCCAATTCGTGCATGGTGGTCTTTCCAATCACGATCGCACCGGCATCTTGCCATTGTTGGACACACCAAGAAGTAGCATCGCTGCCAGCCTTGAAATCGAGCTTGGTTCCCAGGGTACGCTTGTACCCAGTGATGTGCACTTCATCCTTGATCGCCACCGGCACGCCGTCAAGCGGGCCAAGAGACTGACCCTTCTTATATCGCTCGGTGGAAGCCTCGGCAGCTGCACGGATAATTTCGGCCTGCGACTCGAGGAATGCCGTTGAGTGCTTTCCGGGGGGCTTGACGTCACGCCGGACCAGCGGTAGCAGCGCCTCGACGACCGCGGTTGGGGTTAGATCGCCGGACAAATACAGCGCGTGGTAGTCGGCAGAAGTGTAGTATCCATTTGATCCCTTTCTTTTCTCCACGGTAGGAGTCGGCGCATCACTGGGCGCATTGTCAACAGGGATCACGGTGGGATCGTAACGACCGGGGTATTGATGAAGGTGGGGAATTTCGCGGATGACGCCGAAGCCAGCATTGCGCCAGAAGTGGCTCTGAATGAAACCGACGTTATGAATTCTGCAGTGTCGTGGGGGATTAGCATTGGAGCTCAATGAGGAGGTTCGGGTCCCATCGCAAACCTACAGTGTTGCGCCGATCGCAAGCGGAGTACCTCGGAAGACCGGGATAGACTGGGCCTCATTCTTGTAGGGCACTACAGGGCCCTCACGCGGCGGAGGATAGTTCAGGAATGAAGCATTGCGGGAGCTCATCTTGAGGAATGAATGGGTGGAGGTGAAGTCTAGTTGCGGAGTTGAAGCTGTTTGTAACGATATTATCACATGCCGCGGCCCGCACGTGGAAATCAGCTGATGCACCTCGAAGATCTACAAAGCTTGAATCGAAATAATAGAACGACTCGTCCGTAAAAATGGATTGAAATAGTATCAGGAGCACAGTTGGAAGATTCGGATTACACGAGTTATGGGTGACTGTACAACTTGAGAATATTTTTAGAAGCCCGATATGCTAACACTATGATACATACAGCTACAGCCGCAGCTTGATATTCAATTTGTCCATACCCAGGGCAAGAGCGGTCAAAATAGCTAGATAGCCGACGAGAATTACCATAGCTAGCGGGCCATCCACATCCAAGGTCGGGACACTCAGGTTCACTGCACCTGTGAGCAGGTTGGCAACAAGGAAGATTGCTAGACCTCCGCGGTTGAAAGCATGCAAAATGCGGCTGGTTGCAAAGGTCTGCTCCTCCTCGGCTTCTTTAACGCTGGCCCGGTGGACAGTCGGGAAGAAGACGGTCTCAATCCCACAGAACAGCAGGAGCTGAGCACAGTTGAAGGCGGCAACCCAGAGCACGTACGGCATGTTGGCGAGACGGCGCGACACCATAATGTTCGCGCCGTATCCGAACGCATAGGTGCAGTTGAAGAAGAACATGGTGAACCAGAAGGCCACCTGAAGCCCGAGGCTCATCAACACGGATTTGCGTGCCTGTTGCGGCGACTTGGTTGGCGATGTTCCCCGGGGAATAATGCGAGTTCCTACACCGCGCCCTGCGAGGAAGATTGCCAGATATCCCAAGAATGAGAAGATACCTTCGCGGTTCTTGGAGAACAGATCTGGCCCTCGAGGGGAGATCAAAATATAGCTCTTCAGCTCAGTCGACTCGAGAGCGACCTGGTACAAAACCACTATACCCATAGCCAGCGCTTCATAAGAAGGAATCAACACGGTCAATGAATCAAAGATCTCCACAAATGGAGGCAACAGGCCAAGCGTGAAGAAAAAGTTCCAATGGACTCCGTATTCCGTGACATGCTCGGCATAATCCAAACCCTTGACGCTCCAGAGGCGAATCAGACCCAGCACAAGCAGAGGAACTGAATGCCGTACAGAGCCGATGAGTCTACCAAGAAATGCCGTTTTGGGTGATTTGGAGGCGCGGGTTTTCAAGACCCCGCGCGCAGACACCACGCCCGCGGAGAAAACAAACGAGCCAACACCGAGGTCCATCAGCGAGGTGCCCCAGTTCTCAACCTTCCCAAACCGGCGCGGGAACACACGGAAATCAACAGCGAGGATAGCCACGCAGGTGACAACCATCATTGCGCCGCGATACGTTGTCAAGAAGGGGTGAACAGGCAGAGATTCCGCCTCCTTCGGGTCGTCATTTTTGGCCTTGGACTTGCGGGGAGGTTTGGCTTTTTGAGGAGAGCGGAGACGGTGTTGAGTAAGGAAGAGAAGGACGGCCGGAGAGATGAGGAAGATGTTCAATAGGAGCGGCGCAGAGGAATAGGCCGTAGTCGCGAATAAGATGGCCAGGACATTGAGGATGAAGTCCGTCAACAGTCCCGGCGGACTGTAGGGCGTGAAGAAGGATAGTCGGGATTGAAGGGCAGACCAGAGAAGAACAGACGCCTAGAAGAAGCCATTGTCAATTGCTGTCAGTTGTGAGGAAAGCAATGGGAGCTTACGGGCGCGACAAATGACACCGCGTTGATATCCCAGATGTCACTGCCCGAGAGGTTCGACACGAAAGCCTCCTTGCGAGCTTTGTAACTCGGGTCCATATTGGGTTATAATATGCGAGATCCCTGAGATCGCCGTTCCATTGAGGATTGAGGTCGAAGGTGGGTGAAGTAGGCGGAGGAAACGAAGGTGCCGCGCTGGCAAAAGCGGCAATCAGGTGATTGCGCTCGACCCGATTCCGTGGACAGCTGTTGTTTACTTTTGACGACACCTATGCATTTTCAATTGACTCATCCATGTATAATTACATCATGGCTCAGAGGTTAGTTCTAACAAAGAAGCCCGTGGATAGCAACGGCTCGCCAATTCTATAGGCCGGGTTTTGCTTTTGAATGTTGGTGGCATGCAAGGCCCCTAAACTCAGCTTGCGGTGTTCCTGGTCTGTTTTGTCATCCACAAACTCAGCATTAGGCAGAAGAATGACACTTCCGAGATAACGAGGCTCGGAGGAGCTCGGTAGAGGATAAGCAGCGCGACACGATTGGACCTGTCCCCAGATCTTGTTTCCTGGCAAGGCTGTCTCCCGAAGATTTAAATGCTCGGCCAAAGGGCCGCGGAACCGTTTAGATCATGCTATGAACGCCAGGATTCACGAGGACATAGGCAGCCCCATATTGATCAAGAAACCGCAGAAACTTCCGGAAGGCGTTCCGAGTAGCCAAGCAGAAGGCGCGAGAAGAGAGAAGGCCTAGGGTTGACGCGAGGCTGCAAGCTGAACCGCACTGGACTGTGGATGACCTCTACAATTGGCCCAGCACGTCCGGCTCCAAGGTCAGGCCGTGGCTGATGCTCTAGCGACATCACTTGGCGCCTCCAGCTGCACGCCCAAAGGTAATTGAGCACATTGCTCCGGTGATCAGACCCGCAATGATCGGCCAGGGGATGTCTAGAACCACGTTTTCCTGCCCGATGCGGAGTCGAGCCTCCTCGGACGGTACGGTAAACCCGGGTTATTTGGAATTTGGAATATTGTTAAAAATCGGCCTTCCGGGGTTGATCACACTACTCCATGGTTTGGGACGGGGTTAGTCGTTTAACCCCGACTGCCTCGGAAAGAGGGGGCCTAGTAGCATTGCATTGACTGCGCTGGCCCCACGGCTAGCAAGATCATTCGACCTGTCGGCGGCTAGACGATGTTCAATCAGAGCCGCTAGAATGCGGCCCGTTTGTTGGGCTTTTTTTTTTGTTGGTTGAAGAGAGAGCCAACAACGAATACCGCTGTGTCGTCATTCGGGAACGTCCGTTGACAAATTAACGGATGTAGATCAGTTCCCAAGGATGTTTCACCACGGCCGTTATCGAGCCTCGAGGACGCCTTTGAGGTCATTCAATTTGCAGGGCCATGTTTTTTCATTGCATCGGTTCCTACCTCGAGTTAGGGAATTCGCGCTAAATCGGGAGCCGGATGCCTGGGGGCCCAAAACCGAAAATGGTGCCGGCATACGTGCTCAACTACCTGGTGACTAGTTTCGGGCCTCGAGGACGGAGACAGGAAGTGAACGCTTTTGCAAGTTTGACTTGGATACTGAGGAAATTTTCTGAAGGCATCGGGAGGGGGAATGTATCTTGTCGGCACGGAGAGAGAGAGAGCCTTGCCGCAGGCATCTTTTCTGTCCCCACCCCCAAAAGCAAAGCAAACGAGAAGGTATATCCGATATCCGGAATACAAATGCCAAGCTTCCAACAAGAAACTAAGATGCAGCAAAATCAACATGTATGAGTATGAAGGGGGGTTAAGGTTATGTCAAAACGTGTATCGCGGCATTAACTTTTCGTAGCCGCGAATTTCCACAAAAGTCGGCACGGGCTTCGCCGATGGCGCATCTCAAGGACGCTATGTCCATAGCTTTCTCTAGTCCCACAGGGTTCGTGCGGATCCTCCTTACCCATTGGCCCGCTCAGGACCAGTGATGGACCGTTGGCTGCGCATCTCCGGGAGATTGCCTGTCCTCGAGGCCTGGATTTCATGCTAGCGACGATCTGGAGAACGGCACGTAATGGCGCTTTGCGCTTGACAGGAGACCTTATTTAAGGCTCTCCCCTGGGTCCGTGGGGTTGCACCCCCGCGTGATCAAAGAAAGAAACTCGGTACATGGGTATCAGTTCCCCTTGAACTCGCACAGCGTGATAACCCTCCATGCTGAGTTTCCTCCCACGGTTGCCCGTTTCAGGACTCATGGTCACCAAGAACTCCATCTTTGCGCGAGAAGATCGGGTCAATAACGGCCGGGTTGTCGTGCATTGTCTCGGGTCTAGCCTTGCGGTCCCGAAAACAAGACAGACGATGAGCAGTAAAGATGGGGACCCGCCCAGAAGGCGGGAATCCCGCTCAGGGACACGGAAGGTCTCCCATCTCTCGGCCGAACAACTCGAAAGGAAACGCGCGAACGATCGTGAGGCTCAACGGTCTATTCGACAACGAACAAAGGACCATATTGAGAGTCTGGAGCGTCAGGTCGCCCTTCTGCAGGCCCAGGTGGCAGAGTTGCGGCCCCGAAGCGAACGGTTCGACGAGTTGATCCAACAGAATGCGGCTCTGCAAGATGAAGTCAATCGGCTAAAGCAACAGCTGGGCATTTCCCTCGACCGTCCAGCCTTTTCAAGCAGTGGTGAGCAAGTTGGTCCTTTTCGAAGTGGATGGCACATGGAAGAAGGACCCAGCAACGCGCCCAATCCTCCGACAAGCACGATGCTATCGCCATTCTCCGGATCGACCCATCCTCCACACGTTCCTCGAGCACCCTCAGTCATGTCAGCGTCGAGCCGATCGTCCCATCCCCATGACTGGCAGTCGCCATCTTTGGCCTCTGAGCCAGAATACTCTGTTCAACCATACGTAATGGATAGACAGATGCGACAGGGCGGTCATTTGATTCCACCTTCTCTGCCTGTCGCCCCTCAACTCAGCTTTGGCAGTGCTGCCGGCCAGAGCCAACAGCCTTCAGAGTCATCGTTCTCTCAAATCTATCCACGCGAAGGACTTGGATCTCCGGGTCAGCTGTCAATAGATCAACCTGCTGCCCCGTTCCTTCCCAGCCAAGGATCTGCAGGTGGTGCTGCTCAACCAACACCTGGGCAGCCATACCCACCCTCGTACCGAAATCCCATGGCACCGCAATCGCAGAGAGACCCGACATATCCCTATCCTTGGAATCCGCAATCATGATCATGCCTGCTGCTGGTGTGGGTATTGAGGGCGTCAGTCGGGCTTGACAATCCACCACCAGCAAAAGGAGTTTCCACAAGAGATGGAAACGAGGTACAGCTGAAGTCATGGTAAGTGTAGCTCTCAGTACTTGACTAGATCATCGTCGGCTGACTATCCGTGCTCTGCTTGAAGGTCAATTCCGCTCGAAAATGAGGGTCAACAAGGCGCGAGACGCAGAGCACAATCTTCAGGAAAAAGTACCCGGTCACCCGGACTCGGCCTCACGGAGACTTCCGATCCCCGATCCCCACAACGAAGTCAATAACGCGCTCACGGATTGGCGTATTGGTCTATGATCCGGATGACCATGGATATCTGCAAATAGAGTCGAGACATTAGCCAGATGTCCGTTACGCTGGAATGTTGCGATCCTCTCCCAAGTATTCAAAAAGCAACTTTTGGAAGCACTTCAACAAGATAGCCTTCCGAAGGGTGGCATGTACAAGAATCGCTCTCTCCAAGATCACGAACCGAACCGAGATTTATGAAGATACGAAATAAGACTTGATCAAATTTATGCCTGTACTCCCGAACTGCAACTATACACTAGAAACGATACATCACCAATGCGGATGCTTTAAACCCAGATTTATCGCTAGTACGCTACCACGTCTCTAATTCGTGTACTGCTTCTGCAGCAGCTTGGCAATGGTCTGTAGCTGGATGTTGCTAGTACCCTCGTAGATCGCGCCGATCTTGCTGTCACGGAACATCTTCTCAGCAATGCCCTCGCGCACGAAGCCCATGCCACCCATCCATTCAACCGCGGAACCAGCCACGCGGCCGGCGACCTGCGAGGCGTACAGCTTGGCCATGGCGGCGTCCTGCACGAAGTCCTGACCGGCTTCCTTCTTGCGGGCGGCGTTGTAGACCAGCGCGCGAGCGGCGGCGATCTCGGTGTAGGCCTGCGCAATCTGGTGCTGCATGCCCTGGAACTCACCGATCAGCTGGCCGAACTGCTTGCGGTCGTTCCAGACGTAGCTGTGTTTCGGTTAGCTTGGGTTACACACAATCCGTGGAAATCAACTTACCGCGCAGCATTCTCCCAGGCACCTAGCGCCAGGCCAGTCATCTGGGCGGCAATACCAATACGGCCCTCGTTCAGGATCTGAATGGCGTATTTGTAGCCCTGGCCCTCCTGGCCGAGAAGGTTGCTCTTGGGAATGACAACGTCGTCAAAGTTGAGCACGCAAGTGCTGCTAGCCCGGATACCGAGCTTGTGCTCCTTCTTAGCGATCGAGAATCCGGGAGTACCCTTCTCAACAATGAAAGCAGTGATACCCTTGTACCCCTTGCTGGGGTCGAGGTTGGCAAAGACAAGGTAGAGACCCGCCTCCTGGGCGTTGGTGATCCACATCTTGGAGCCATTCAGCTTGTAGCCGTCGGCGATCTTCTCAGCCTTGGTCTGCAGAGCAAACGCGTCCGAGCCGGACGCGGGCTCGGACAAACAGAAGGAGCCGACGGTGCCTGTGCTCAGCTTGGGCAGCCAGGTGCGGTGGGCCTGAGCATCGCCGTACTTCATGATGGCGGTGTTGACCAGGGTGTTGTGGACATCGACCATGACACTGACGCTAGGGTCGACGCGAGCCAGCTCCTCAATGGCCACGATGGCCGCGGTGAAGTTCATGCCGGCTCCGCCGAACTCCTCGGGGATCTCGATGCCCATGATACCTTGCTCGAAGAGCTGCTCCACAACGGTCGGGTCCATGGCCTCGGCTTCGTCCATATCCCGGACCTTCGGGCCGATCTGCTCTTGGGCGAACTTCGACACCATGTCGGCCATCATCGTTTCGGTCTCGGACATGAGGGTGATCGGTGTCGGGGTGAGGTTGGAGAGGTCGACATCCCGCCGGCGGGGTGTAGTCGAGAAGGCATATGCACTAGGTGAGAAGTGTCAGTGTGAGTGTTTGACGGAGACATCCTCGAGACAGTACCTCTGGACGGGGCGGTAAGTCGCTAGCCGCTTGGAGGCCAGGCGGACCGATGGAGTAGTGCGCGACAGGGGTCGCAAGGCGCGGGAAATAGAGGCCATTGCGACTATAATGAGGGGTTCAGTGAAAATTAAAACAGGGTGCAAAGAGGAAAGGAAGAAGAGAACGTGTAGACCGTTAAATCACAAGGGAAGCTGGGAGCCTCGGTTATCGGCGGCGCTGGGGATTCGCGGGGAGTCGCCAATGTGGGGCTTATCCCTCGGAACCTAGGTTATTCTACAAGTAGACAGTCTCGTAGAACAGATGCTTGCTGTATATTTCATCTTGGACCCTTGAATATCTCCGAACCCGGATGAAGGTTTTAAGGTCTTGTTGAAAATGGCACTGAAGCTGCGACCGCAATCCTTTCCGACTTGGACGCTTGGAGACTCCAAGCGGACAAGCGGAATGGATGCCTCCTGGAAGATGAAATAGGCGATAACTGGCCATAGCTGTAAAATAGAACATAGAGGTTAACGCTAGCGAGAGTACACCATGCTGGCTCGATTAGTCCGATCATCGGGATCTACAAATACTTTCACCGGAATGGCGATCCAAGAAAAGCTTGGTGCTATTCGCTTAATGCCGCTAGTGCCCAATATAGAGCCCCAATGGACACAGGAGGAGGTTTAGCACTTCAATTTGATGGGCTCATGGGCCGGGCCCATTGAGTGCCGTCGTGACTAGTTGAGTCCGGCTCTCGGGCTCACCGCAAGGGAGGGCCGCCAAAATGCTGGCTAGCCAGATGCCTGGTTACAAGCTACTGTTGCTTCAGCTACTTAACTTAGCTCCGAAGGTATTTGTGTCTACTACCATTAGGCTTTCTGAGTTAAATTTTCCTAACCAGAATTACCCAAAAATGCATGTCCTGTATGAAAATGCGCATACATCAGAAATGGTCCAAGGCTGAGTCCCGCCAAGACGCCACAGGAGATCGGAGGGGTAATTAACCTTGACCTCTAGATTCGACCTCCTCATCGTTTCACACAATGGCTCCTCTCACAATCAACGTATCCGGTGAATCCATCATCAGCCGGCACCCTGAGCGCGCCGTGCTACACATCGCCGTTAAATCCGACGGCCCAGACCAAGATACCGTATCCAAAGACGTAACTACAACCTCCAACGACCTCCACCAACTTTTCAAGGAGCTGTCACCGAAAAATGAAAATGGCTATGCCAATGTCGACGCACCCGTTACTACCTTCTCGTCCACATTTCTCCGCACGTGGTCCAGAGTTCCCACAGACGACAAGAACAAACCTCTGGACCGAGTACATCACGCCACATCATCCTTCGAGGTCATTTTCCGCGACTTCAACAAATTGAGCGAGATCGCTGGAATGCTAGTCGCTCATCCAAAAGTCGAAATCGACTCGATCGAATGGCGTCTCACCGACGACACCAAGAAGGCACTTGGCAGTGAATCGCGCAAAATGGCCATCCGCGATGCCGTCCGCAAGGCAAATGACTACGCTGAGGTCATCGGGCAAGAGGTCGTCGCCGTTGAGGTTAGTGATGGTGGTTCCGCGTCGCACGTCAGAGCTAGGCAGATGTTCGGGGCCCCTGCTGTCCGCGAACGAGCACGTATATACACCAGCTCCTCCCCCGGTATGGCGAGTGAAGAGGACACCTCCCTCGACATGAACCCTCAGCAAATTGAGTTCACGGGCTCGGTACATGTCAGGTTTGAATCTGTTTCGGAGAAATAAAGTTTTATGCTGGGAGCTTGCGCTATGATCTATCTGAGATGCTCGCTTTCATTGTGACACAATCACGACTTTCTGTGGACTAAGTCCCATATTTATGTCACTAATTTAGCGTCAGATATAAATATCTCCGTATATCTTGCTTTCGCCTTTAAAATAGCTTCACTTCTATAAATCACTATACACCTAAGAGATCATCTGGATACTTAATATCTTTATCTGACCAGAAACTATCTTTGAATAGTGCCATAGACTATATAGCCCTAACTGTAAATTTAAAGTGATATTTAAAGTGATATTTAAAGTGATATTTAAAGTGATATTTAAAGTGATATTTAAAGTGATATTTAAAGTGATATTTAAAGTGATATTTAAAGTGATATTTTAGTAAGGGTAATCTAATAAAAACACTAACTAATAATATTTGTATTATATAGGGCACATATACTCCTTCCTTCTATCATTCAGAGTTAAGAAAGGCTATATAAATATTAGTATAAATATTATTAGTAAACTCCTCTCTCCTATCCCTATATTTAAAAAGTCTTTATGTTTTAGTCATATCCTCTCTACTCAGCGCTATATGACTCCACTGTCACTGAACCCTCTTTATTAATGGCGAACCTCCCTTATAGATATATTCTAGCAATGCTAGACAATCCATCATGTGTTGTGGCTGTTATCAAAAGCATTTTTCACCCAATCCCTCCAAGCCTAAGTCCTCTCTATCCTCCAAACCCGCCAGCAACCGTGAGATGCCGTCAAGTCATTCACAGCAAAAGAATATTACCCTTCGCCGCAAAGAGGCCGTATCTGGCTCTAGCAACTCAACATCCCAGTCGGCTGGCTCAGTGTTCAGCTGTGCAACCAGCTCGTCCGGCTCGCCAACCGCCTCTGAGTCTCCAATCTTGGCTGACGACGATTTTGTGGTGCCCCTTAGTGCCCAGGTTCTCATCTCTCCGTCCTTGAAGGAACTTACGAACCAAATCAAACAATTAAAAGACGCCTTCCAGTCCGCCAACCCACCAAGCTCGCAATACCTCCACGTCACTGGACTGGAGCAGGGTCTTGCCAAGCTACTTAGAGAAGACCCCGATATTTTCAAAGGTGTTAGGACAACAATTGCCAAGGAGAAACCTGAGGTCTTTTATAAGATTATGGTTACTCCCGAACATGAGCAAATTATATGTACGTTTGGCTTATATCTCGCGGAACTCCTCCGGGAGATGGGATTGTCCTTTATGAATCGCGACTATGACTCCCGTGGCGCGGCAAGAATCGCTGGCAGACACTGCGATAAAGAACCAGACTTGTCCATTTATCCCAACAACAATGGTGGTTTCGGTGGCTCGCCCTCTTTCGTCCTCGAAGTCGGCCTATCTGAGTCATTCGCCCAGCTCAAGACGAACGCGAGATGGTGGTACGCCAATACCAAACAAGAGACTAAGCTGGTCGTGTTGATTAAGGTGAGCCGGGAGCCGACCTAGAAGGTAGAACTAGAAGTCTGAAAAGAAGCCGACAATCCCCAGCTCGGGGCCTCCACAAGATCTCGTCCCGCGAAGATAATCCAATATGTGCAGAGGGTGCGCTTCGAGAACGGGGTTACGTATAGAGGCCCCTTAGTCCTGGATTTCAATTTGCTGATGCGTCGAGCTCCGCGCAACAACTCCGAAGCAAACATTAGTTTCGACGATGGAGCCATCACCAAGATTTGTACCAAGATCTGAATTGGGGCAGGAGGATGGTGAAGCTGGAGATGGACAGTTGGGGTATGTTGTTGGGTGGGAGGAGAATGACGGGATGAATCCACGGAATATATAAGGCGAGGAAGTGGATGATTGTTATTATTGTTTTGACAGGGTCGCTTTGTGCGTGAGTATGATCTCTAAGGGTTTATGGGGATCAAATGGGAGTAACTTATTCTGGAAGGAGGGGGTATATTTATTATAACAGCAGGTGGCCGCTTACTTATGTATCCCTAGCTACTAGTTCCTCAAAACATAAATCATTATCATCTTATCATCTACTGATTGCCTCAGTAGAAGAATAATAATAAACAGCGGTTCTATATCATATATTAGAGCTAGGCAGATATCCGAGCCCTTCCTATCCACGTATGAGTACGTATATATAGCGGCTCCTCCCTTGGTATAGCGAGCGAAGAGGACACCTCTCTCAATATAAACCCTTACCTAGTAAATTGAGTTTATAGGCTTATTATATATTAGGTTTAAATCTATCTTAGAGAAATAAAGTGTTATACTAAGAGCTTTTGCTATAATCTATCTAAGATACTCACTTTCATCGTGACGTGATCGCGACTTTCCATAAAATAAGTCCTATGTATTGAGGATAAGTCTAAGACGATCCACGGCACCTACTAGTAGGCTTTTTGCCGTAGGGGGATTTTCCAACACTATATTTATATAACTAATTTAGCATCAAACATAAATATCTCCTAATATCTTTCGTCTTTAAAATAGCTTCACTTTCGTAAATTACTATACACCTGAGAGATTATCCAGATGCTTAATATCTTTAACTGATCAGAAACTATCTTTAAATAGTGCCACAGACTGCACAGCCTCGTCCACTCTAGCAATGCTAGATAGTCCATCAGGGTCTGTGGCCATTGTTGAAAGCATTTTTGGTGCCTGGTTCGAATTAATACACAATTCAAAATCCCAGCAATGGCTCATCCATTCGGTCAACTTCAAAATCAAATCGAACGAGATCCTCCTTGTAAGGGATAAAGTATGTACTTGTCACCCTGAATAGACTCGTTTAGTCTCTGAGCATAAGAAGTGTTAGGGCTGCCATACCTGTGATGCTCACTGCTTGCATGGTATTCGTCCAGTGCCTCCCGGTTTTCATGATAGCTCACTAACGCATATTGAAAGCCTTTGCTCTTTTCGATTGGAGTTGTGATTGAGGGGCCTCCAACAATAAGTCTCTGGCTCTTGACACAAGGTAGGTTCTTTAGAGTCTTGATCTGCGAGAGAAACTCTTCTCTGACTGCCTCGGCGACATCTGCGCGAAACTTGAATAGAACTACTCGCCAATGACGGATGTTAATGAAGATTAAGCTGCTCGTGGTGACAAACATACCAATATGAGCAATGGTCATTTTGAATATTGGTAAGGAAAACCAGACGTGAAATTGACCACTTGATGGAAATCAGGCGCTTTAAGCCACCAACAAAGCGGGAGCCATCCGTCCTTGGCAGTATGGTGTAAGATTACATTCAATTCTAGTTGTCGTTTTTACTAACGCTTTGGAACTCCGTCCAAAATACTCATTGTAAATCCAGTTTTCATCTATTGACGCCCTTCAAGTAACTCATGTCATTAAGCAACATATGCATAGAAAATGTGTACTTTGTTCCTATAAAGCATCTACCCCGCGCTTTTCAGGTGCCGTTAGTCATCTCACGGATGGACCCCGCGGTCAACGGAAGCAATCCGAACATTACTCTTCCCGGTCAAGAATTTGCCAAATTCCATCTGAAGACAACCCGAGCTCCGATAGTCCATCCTGGGCATATGCTGTTGCTCAAGGCGACTAATCGCGATGGACTCTTCCCGTCGAAGTCGAAACCGTGCGGCCTGCCGGCGCTGCCAACGGCGGAAAATCCGCTGTGACGGCGAGGTTCCCAAATGCACCTCCTGCCAGAAAGCGAATACACCCTGTGTCAATGATGGTAAGCAGAAGGTAAGCCGCACGTAAGTAGCTCGCGTTCTGTGGATACTATACGCATACTAACACGGTAAGATATATTGCAAGCCTGCAGAAACGCGTGCAATGGCTCGAGTCAATGATTCGCGAACAGGGAAACAGTATCGAAGATGGCCCTTCCTTGGATTTCGAGGGCACTTCACATATTGAAACCATCCATGGCGATGAATCTGCTGAATCTGCTGAATCTGCTGCTGCTCCCATCTCTAGATCAAATCGATCAGCCACTTCAGCCCAACCAGGACAGTCTCTGCCATTTGGGGACTCACAGCCCTCTCTCACACAGTCAAGACAGGCACATGAAATTGGTCTAGTCTCATTGTCTTCCGGAGGTGAGCCGAGATATATTGGCCCTTCAAGTGGTTACTTCCTTGCAAATCTCGTCTTCTCCAACACCGGTCGAAGAGCAAGACCAGCAGGAAATCGAGGCAGTTGGAACGAGCCGATCTCTCTCTCCGCTGATCTATTCAATATCCCTACGTCTCTACCAAACCGCAAAGAAGATGCCATCGAGCTGTCTTCAAAATACTTTTCGTCTGTTCATCTAATGTATCCGTTTCTCCATGAACCATCTCATATGCAACGGATGAACAAGATGTATTCAGACGGAGAGATTAATACCGAACCAGCAGCTGCCTTCCATGTATACATGGTGCTGGCGATAGCAGCTTCGGATCTTTCTCGTCGTTTCAGGATTAGGCTTCCCGCCGAAGGCTACTACACCGCAGCCACGCAATACTTTGAAGGGGCTTGCGCCGAGGGCTCTCTGGAGGGACTTCAAAGCCTCCTTCTTCTCATGGTCTATGCCTTGCACAATCCTTCATGTTGTGTCAATATTTGGAGTTTGAATTACCAGTGCCTGGGAGCACTCATTGACCTGGGCCTCCAGCGCGATGTGCGTGCATCATCTGCATTTCCAATTTCATTCTTAGAGCAAGAAATGAGAACTCGGATATTTTGGGTTGTGTACAGCTTTGACCGGACATTGGGCACTATGATGGGCCGGCCTATTGGTGTCCGAGATGAGGCTTGCGAGCTTCGAGTATGTTTTATAGAGGGGTTTTTGTCTTTTCTGCTTGAACTAACACCTTTCCTAGCTCCCTTCAGATGTCGCCGATAAACACCTTACCGAAGCCACGGCCGAGGAGAGGATCAAAAGCACGCCATCCCACATGACATACTCAATTCACCTTTTCAAGCTAGCCCGGATGAATTCTGAGATCAAATATGTCATGCACAGCATCTGCAGAGATCCTCCCCGCTATGCTTACCCTCCTGTTGCCGATATCCATCAATGGCAGAAGGAAATGATAGACCGTCTTCAAACATGGCTCTCAGAGATTCCTCGTATTCCCGGAATGGAATCAATTGCCAAGATGTGCGAGACGAGATATCACGAAATGATGATTCTGGTCCTACGGCCAAGCCCCGGCATCCCGGACCCCTCGGACGAGCTACTCGCACAATGCTTCCAACACACCGTGAGTCTTCTCCACGGCTTCAGAGAGCTTTATCGTCAAGAGACGCTGTTGTACAGCAGACTAATTGTGCACTCCATCTTTCTGGGCACCCTCATAATGCTCCACTGTATATGGCGGATACCACATGTAGCATCGCAAGTCCAAATCGATGACCTTGTCGCCGACACCGGTATCAGCTTAAATATCCTTAGCAGCATCGGCGAGTACTGGACAGAGGCCAAGCGAGCGCGAGACTGCATCCATGAGCTTTCAGGCGCCACAATACAACGCCTAATCAAAGCGCGAGGGCTGGACCCCTCTGCATCTATATCCACACGACCAAATACTTCCAGCGGAAGGAATTTGCGATCTCAACAGGCGAACGAGACTGCCATATCGCCCGATCAGGTCAATTCTGCCACCGATATTGCCCCGACTGTGCTTGACGACTATGACTTCAGTCTGGACACTTCGAGCTGGCTGAATGATACTATGCCGGGCGGACTGATGGATCTTGCGGGCGCACCCGATTGGGATAGCATGATGTGGGGGATTTTCAATAACAATTGAGAGCTGTACAGTACAATAAGCAAAAACAAAACAAAACATGGGATGATTCTAGCAAGGTTTTGAATCCAAATTCCACCTAACGAAAGCACCTGTCATTGCTTTTAGCCAACCTCGCCGATTAAAATGGTTAAGATAAATTCAATTTCAACTTGTCCAAGAAGCTAACTCCCGAAAAAGACAAAAAAATTGGACGAACGGCGATTTGAACGCCGGACCTCCCGCATGCAAAGCGGGCGCTCGTACCCCTGAGCTACACGCCCAATGATATCAGAATTTCTCCATTTAGACCTCTTGCCGGGCCTAATCAGCACCCTCTTTTGAACAGCTCTACCAGAGTTCTATGGTTTGTCGATTAATTACTCTTAGGGACTTGGAAATCGGCCCTAAACATCCACCATTTGAGAGCATGACTGCACTTGAATTTAGGTAACTTTCTATTGACAAGTAGAAGAAGAAGCAGAGAGACGAAGAAATGAAAAAATAATAGCCTATGCTCAAGATAGTTATGAGCTTTCGTCACGGAGCTTTGACCTGCACAAGCAGCTTTCCTGTTCAGAATCTTTCAGTATTCCATTGAAGAATCAGGGATTTCCGTTGCAGGAAACAGAGATCTTTAGTATACTTACCTGTATTGAGTCCCTTGTATAACTTCATTAACGCGGTTCCTGCTTGTTGCAGGCCACCAACGACAATGGTTTCCCTTCGCTTCAACCGGCCTTCTGCAAGCCACTGACTGAGAGTTTGCCTAATCTTTGGGGCCTGGTCCATATGATCCAAGACGATAAACCCTTCCATGCGAATTCGCATCCTCCATATCATTTGGTAATTTTTCGGGCCCTGCACCTCGCGCTCATTGAATTGGCTGACTCCACCACACATGACAAAGCGAGCATATTTGTTGGCGCAGACAAGAGCCAAGTCAAGGATGCGCCCACCGACGTTGTCGTAAAAGAGGTCGACCTTCCCCTGCATCACATCTTTGAATTCTTGTTCGAAAGTTTCACTCTTATAATTCAGTGCTCCATCAAATCCGAGGTCTTCGACTAACCAGCGACATTTCTCATCAGAGCCAGTGATTCCATACACGGTGGCTCCGTGGATTTTTGCAATCTGTCCAGCAATAGATCCAGTTGCTCCAGCTGCGCCAGAAACAACCACTAAATCACCAGCTTTAACGCGGCCAACTTCAATCATTCCCCAGTATGCTGTGATTCCTGTGAAACCAAGAATACCCATACAGTCCGTCAAATGACCTGCATGAGCGGGATCTGGCATGGACACGGCATCTAGACAGCTCTCGTCGACAACGGCCTTTTCGGTCCAGCCAATCATACCGGCTGCATAAGTGCCAACTGGAAAACGTTGTGATCGTGAGGCAATTATTCGCCCTAGAGCATGGCCACGCATGATTTCGCCGACTGCAACGGGAGGTATGTAAGATGGCCGATCGTCCAGCCAGCCGCGCATCGCTGGATCTAGACTTAGATAAAGGGTCTCGAAGATGACCTCGCCAACTTGAAGTCCCCATGAATGAGGACTTGGATGCGTTTGTGCTGTAAAGGTCTCTCCTGGGACAATAGTGGTCTCAGGACGCTTTGCAAGATGGATTGCCAAATATCCAGGAGACATGATGAAAGAGGAATGGTAATGTTGAAGCTGAGGAAGAATAGAACGCCTATTATCAATCTTGAACTGTAAACATGCTTGCGGGTATGTCAAATCGTATTGTCATACCTTTGAGATGACACGAAGGAGTGTAAATAAGAACTCCTCACTTTTTGTATTTTATTTGTAACCCCTTTGTCTGTGACAGAACAACAACGATAGCTCACGTTATAGTGAGAGCTGAGCAGAGTGTAAATTCAATCCCTCAAAGTAAAGTTGGATCCCTTTGGCCT
Source organism: Penicillium silybi (assembly GCA_027569585.1). Lineage (NCBI taxonomy): Eukaryota > Fungi > Ascomycota > Eurotiomycetes > Eurotiales > Aspergillaceae > Penicillium > Penicillium silybi. Next base: position 1,338,421 of record JAPDFI010000001.1, on the reverse strand, counting down.
ACAGCTAGAGGAAATAGATGAGGGCTGAGAGGCTTCTGTAGACCTATATAGTTTCTGAACACCACACTACCCGAGTTGATGGCCGATTTACCCGCGGATCTTTCGTTCCGGTCGGCTTTCCATCAAATCGGTAAGTGGCTCCTTTGCCAGCGATGGACTCGAAGACGATAAAACCATCCATGCAAATGTTCGCTTGTATCATTGATCTTTATTAGGGCAGTGAGTGGGTCCGCAACCAGACAACCGGACCGTCACATCTCAGGTTTGGTTGGGCATACCGCGACCCTCGGCAAGTTCAATGTTTCCGATTGGCTGCATAGTTCAATGCGATAAAATCATTCTCTTACCTATTACCACCTTGGGACCGCTTCATCATGGTCATGAAAAGAGCGTCCTAGGGCGAATTTGCTACTTAAGGTAGATTCCAAAAAACTCAGTACGAATTGGATCAGTTTTTGACGTTGCAGGAGTGACTACGACAAAACGCCACTGGCTCTACATTGTGATAAGTACGTGGAACCGACAAGTCTTAATAACCAAGAATCATCCACGGCCTGTCAATTTTATGGACATGGATTGTGCTGTGAAAGTGCTCATTGAGCAAAATTACAACCTCTAAACCAAGCCCATGACTAACGTGGCGAAGAAGGTTTCAAAGTTTTAGTGGGAGATATGTGTTAGAAATTTACCATTGATTGTACGATAAAAGGAGAAACCTGCTTAAGGTAAGAGTCCAACTGAAAGGCGGGACGTGTATCTTTTTTCGAAGACTTGCAGATAGATCCAAACAAAGGGCAGAGCAAGCCGAGGAATCGGGATCAACGTGGATCGGCACCCCGGTAATTATCATTCCTCGGTTCGGCATGCTCCGAAATGACGTCAGGGATTGAGACATGTAATGAAAGACCGACGAATTGGCGAATATGCAGAATTTGGCTCTCATAGCTCAATAATCAGCTCGGCTATATCAACTAGCTATTCCTTTTAGCTTGCCACTTATAAATAGACCTTTACTGGCCACATTTAGTGACATATAACAACCTTTACCTCGTGTCCTACCACTAGCCATCCCGATCCAATCTTGAATATGGCCATCACTGCCACAGTTCTCCGGGGACCACTCGGTCCTTCCACCATTTCTTCTCATCCCATTCTCTCTTGGTACGCCAAATACGCTATCGATTTCAACACTGCTAAGACTACCACATCCCCTCGGAAGTACTACGCATCTACGGCGACGCTTGTGCACCCTGATAATTCATCGATCTCCGGTGCGCAACAGATTTGGGATTACTATATCTCTCTATACGGACAGTTTGAGAGATGTAATCATGAAGTTACTTCCGTGACAGTATTGAGCAATGGCCAAACCGAGAAGCACACAATTATCGTGGAGGTTACAACTCTACTGACTCCAAAAGGCGGCACAGGGGTGGTGTCACTTCCTCAGGCATTTGTGTATGAGATAGCTGAGGCAGAGCAAGGCCATGGAACCGGTGGACTACAGATCTGGAACCTTAGATGCTACTTCGACAAGGGGATTTTGCAGAAAGCAACTGGCATATGATGCCGCGAAACTTTAAGTTGTATTATACATTTGTGTCATCGTGCAAGTCTGCTCCCTCAGTCATTCTTGTAGTTTATTGGAAGATTGCTTTTATCTCCTAAGGTCAAACAAGCGAGCATGTATATACAGAGCCATCCCTTGACAGGCACGTTTAACACCGATGTTCACAAGGCTAAGGTTTTTTGGCTTGACATCACGCATCGTGTATCTTCCGATTAGGATGCTGAACCCTTTCTATGTGTCACAAATGGGCTCACGAAGGGTGGTTTAGATTTATTCAAGGTTGGTTTCTCGGTATACCGGCATTGAATTTACCTGCCGAGGGTTGAGGTTTTTCGTCGACCTCGGAATTGCTCAAAGATACGACTGGTCATTCTGAGTTCGTGCTCCACTACCGAGGTGACCTTTCGGCGCAGTAGCTGTCGCCTTCCTAAAATATTCGAGTTTCAGAGATATATCATTCATCTGTGTCAGGCTTGAGAACATAAAAAAATAATCCTCTCTTTCACGCAGAGGTGTTTTTCAATCCCTGGATCTAGGTAATGATGGGTCTCTGGGCGATCAGCAGTGCCAAAAGAGCCACCAGTGATGGAGAGAAGCCTCTGCCCACTGGCCTATCATCTTCCCCAACGAACGAATGTATTCCAGCACGAGACACGGAGCATGTGCCAATCTCGCATGATACCCCTTACTGCACACCCGATGAAGAACTCAAACTGAAAAAATTCCGCGGCCTTTGCCGAGAGTATATTCAATGCATGACTGCTGATGGGAAACTCGCCGTTGACGATACAACTCTCTTGTGAGTTCAATTATCTCTTGCCGCCAATTCCTTGGAAGATCCCCCTCTGAGTAAGGAGGCTAGTCTAACAGGATAAGGGAGGAATATTAGGCGATTTCTACGTGCAAAAAATCTAAATGTTGATAAGGCATTTACTCAATTCCGTATCGTTCAGAAATGGAGACAAGATCATGCTATTAAGGAATCATACTTTCAAATGGACGTACAGAGATATGAGGACTACCGCCAGATGGTCTGTTTGCCTTCTTCTCTCCAGGACCATTCACTGGCTTCCGAGTCTCTTAAGAAGATTGATTATTGGGAGATATCTGATACTTCTGGTTAGTTTGCCCAATGGACAGGACGGCGTGATCAACAAGGCCTTCCAGTTTACGTCTTTCCCGTGAAACATTTTACCAAGGAAACGATGGATGCCTATATTCTCAAGTACAATACCCATTCTGTGGAAAAAGCACCGCCACTTTCAGATTTGCCGTGCCACGTTCTCTCTTTTCATGCGCTCTATGAAAATATGCTGGAATTCGTTATGCCGCTTTGCAGCCAACTACCACGACCTCATCGCGAGAGTCCCGTTTCATCGACACACATCATCGATATTACAGACGTGAGCCTTGGGCACCTGTGGAAGATCAAAGGCTATCTACAAGCGGCCATATCGGCATCAACGACCAATTACCCAGAGACGCTAGGTAGTACCTTTGTAAGATTGTCCTGTTCCATTATTTTGTCTGCGTTGGAAGCTTTCACGAAGCTTTTACTCTAACATGCCCTCTTCAGATGGTAGGTGCCCCGCCCTCTTTCGTCAGGGCATGGGGAATGATCAAAAGATGGTTTGACCCCTCGAGCGCCTCAAAGATACTGATAATGTCTCCGTCCGAGACAAACGTCACTCTGTTGAATTTCATCGATTCACACAATTTGCCAAAGCAATACGGTGGTACGCTTTGCTGGGCTTGGGGGGACATGCCAAATCTAGAACCCTCTGCGCGTGAGATCGCACCTGGCCTATACCAGAAAGACGAAAATGGAGATGAGCAATACTTGAAAGGTCCTGTCATTTTTTCAGGCGGCGAGATAAAGGTTCGGGCACATTGAATGGACAACTTCGAGAACGAGCAAGGAATAGCTAGATCATCTTGATGTGCGACGCTTCGTTTTAGGGTTGATAGAAATCAGCGCTTTCTCTGGTGAATGAATTTACAGTGAATATATGAGTACAACGAGGGATCTCCCCAATCCCACGTAAAATCAACATGCGTTATTGGATGCAAGGGGAGTACAGAGTGGACCCACCATCGGGTGCACTCCGCGTCAACGGGGAATATCCGCGATTCCCCACCATTCTCCGCTATAAAACCAACCTCAACTACATAAACACTTCAAATTTCATCCACTTCACATTGCCCAAATCCACCATGGCAGGAACCGACCAAAAACAACAAATGCACCACATCCAACACACAGACCTGGAAGACTTCGTCTGCCGCATCCTCGTCGCCAACGGTACACCCCCAGAAAACGCCTCAATCGTATCAAAATGCCTAGTACAGGCCGACCTCCGCGGCGTGGACACCCACGGCAGCAATCGCATCCCGTCATACATGGAGCGCATCCGACAGAAATGCCTAGACCCGAGCGCCCAGCCCAGCCTACGACAAATCACACCCGTCGTCGCCCAAGTAGACGGGCACAACGGGTGGGGATTTGTAGCCGCGCACAAAGCCATGAACCGCGCAACTGAAATGGCTCGGGAATTCGGCATGGGCATGGTCTCTGTCAAGCATTCGAATCATTTTGGTATGTCTGCTTGGCTAGTCAAGCAGGCTCTGAATGCGGGGATGATGTCGCTTGTTTTCACGAATTCGTCGCCTGCGCTTCCGGCTTGGGGTGGGAAGGAGAAGCTCATGGGTGTTTCGCCTATTGCGTGTGGTGCGCCGTCGGGGAATCCGAGCAGGCCTTTTGTTCTTGATATGGCGCCTTCTGTTGCGGCGCGGGGCAAGATTTATAAGGCGCTTAGGAGGGGGGAGCGCATCCCGACGGATTGGGCTTTGGACGGCGATGGCAAGCAGACGGATGATCCGGCTAAAGCTTTGCAGGGTGTTATGTTGCCCATGGGAGGACCGAAGGGTTCGGCACTGGCTATTATGATGGATGTGTTTTCTGGGGTATTCTCTGGAGCTGCGTTTGCCGGTCATGTTACCGGTCCTTATGATCCGTCCAAGCCGGCTGACGTGGGGCATTTCCTTGTGGCTATCAAGCCTGATTTGTTCATGACTATGGATGAGTTTAGGGAGCGCATGGACTATCTGTACAAGCGAGTGACGGAGTCCGAGAAGGCGGCTGGTGTGGATCGGATTTATTTTCCCGGGGAGATCGAACAGATTATGGAAGAGCGTCGAATTTCGGAGGGCATACCTCTGGCTGAAGCTGAGATTGCGTCCTTGAACAAAGAGGCTGATCTAGCCAAGGTTGAACTGTTGAAGGTACAATTTGCTTGATTATCAGTCCTGCAAAAGAACGCCCATGCAGCCATAGATCCATGGATCTATACATTCTCCGCCAAAATGTACCTCCCCCATCTACACAAACTACGAGTGGGCTCATTCATCTCACTCAAGTGCTACGGACCTGCCCTGGTGCCTAGTCCTCCAATGCCCGATCAAGGAATTGTAGGCTGGTCAACAAACCATTCCCAGGGGCACGTCGCCAGATGTGATGTTGATTCGTTACCTTTTAGTCAATGCAGTGGCAGACATTCAAGGTTATATTCTAGGTAACTAGACTAATTGGCTGAAACGAGAACTATCGAGAATCTTGAAAAGAATCCTCCAAACAGAATACGCTGGAAAAAAAGCCAAGATGCCGGCTTCAACTGTACGGAAAAAGATGCAAAAAGCCCTCGGAGTAAAATATGACGTCACACAACAATTCAATTATCGTCCACGAGACCTCCCCTGTAAGACAGAAGCTAAGAACGGAGAAGAAAAGGTAGACAGCGCGATGAGAGAGGGAAAAAAAAGGGGATGATACTCTGAACAGGCCATGTCCCACTTTACAGTCAGAGATAATAATGACAGGGAAAGGAAAAGGGGTAGGGAATCAACATGAAAACAGGGCTGGGGATGGGGGGCAAAGGAGACATTAAGCAAGATAAGGAAATGTATTCTGACAAAGGAAACGAACATGCTAGATAATCAAACACCCAGCGGATGAAGAATTCGCTTCATGCACACACAGAATGGGGAATAAAGCAGGGTATCATAGGGTTATCCAAACAACCTCGCTGCTCTTTTTGAATTGAAGGGGGAAAAGGCTTTGGAATATTGTGTCTGAATCTGCCTTCTGGGATCGAATGAGGTTTTGATCCGTCCAGTTTGCAAGGGCTGGTTCCTATGTGGGATATTTGCAGGGTTGATAGGCGGTTTACCGGTCGTCACCGGCGCGAGACTTGGCACGTCGTCGGAAGAAGTCCATGACCTTTCGGGCGGCACCGGAGCTTCCTGAGTGGTGCGATGAGTCTCGCTCGTACTCGTAGGCGTCGGCAAACTTGCGGTTGTTCTTCTGCAGGACGCCCGGTCCCCGTCGGCCAGCTTGCACAGACTGTCTGGGCACGCTCTCGTATGTGCCGTTGTAGTCGTCGTAGTAGTTCGGCTTCGATGAGTACTTGTAATTAGAGCCGGTGTATTGCTCGTCGGCATTATGGTAGGCTTGCTCGGACGAAATGGCACCAAAGGAATCGTCTGTCTGGTCGAATCGATTTCCGAGCTCGGCAAACTGTTGATCGATTTGGGCCTCGTAGCTCAGAGGTTCCGAATCTTTCTGCTCGTGCAGATCGTCTGCAGGGCCCTCATTCACCATAGTCATAGCCTCCTGCGTTGCATAGCTAGTTGCGCGAGGACGATTTGGAATAGGACCAGTAGCTGGGCGCTGTTGACTTTGAGGGTCGGCTGTGCGCGGCGTTTGTGATGATTCTTCATCAGTCTGAGCGCGACCGGAGAAATTGCGGAATGAGAATGAAGGCGGCAGAAGGGAGAATCGACGAGGTCGGCCCTCGGCCTCACTCGCTTTGCGGCTATGCGAGTATTGCATGGAACGACGAGAATCCATAGACATGCGGGAATCTTCCCGTGCCAGAGGATCCTTCATGCTGGTAGGAGGATACCGCTTGTTTTGCCGGGGACGGTTGTTAGGAGCCTGGGAGTTGCGACCACCCAGGATGGATCCAGACCTGCCAAACAACTTCTCGCCAATGCTAGAGACAGTGCTCGACCGCTTGTGGCCGCTCTTCGGGGGCTCTTGCCGAGGAGTCGGGTTGAATGCCGACGGCAGCTGCTGAGTACTGGGACGGCCAATGGATGCATTAGACGCCTGGGCGGGGTTCTGCGCAAGCGAGAACTGTCCGCTCTTAGGCTGTGCTAGACGACCCTCGGTGTTGGTAGCCGTGACCATGGGTGCCACCGGCTGGCCGTAGGAGCCTCGCGAAGGCAGACGACCAGTGTGGAAAGATGCCATTGAGCCGCCCGTCGCGGGTCGCGCGTTCGAAGCCACTGGGGCGTGGGTGTGAGTCCCAGTGAGGCCAGGATTTTCCGATGTAGAACGGGGGAAGTGTCCAGGCAACGGCTTGTCGAGGTTGACAGGCGGCTTCGGCGCAGCCTTCGAGGTCGTGCGCGGTTTCTCGGGTGCTGCGGTCGCTTGGGGCTCGTCGCGCGTGCGCGCTCCGGCAGTGTCCTGGTATTCTCCTCTCGCTGTTTGCGATTGTGGCGCAACGTACTCGACCTGTACTGTTCTCCGCTTTGCGTCCCTGGAAGTCTTCGATTTTTCACTTGGCGAATCCTGGGATACATCTCCAGAATGGTGGTTGAGTCCACCAACAGCTGCAACTGGATTTTGGTGTGCTGACTTGGGTGGCTCGCGAACCGAGGCGCTGCGTACAAGAGTCGGTGCCTCGTGGTGCTCGGACGGTACCGTCGAGTTGGCAATGTCAGCCACATTCGTCGTGCTGCTGGTAATGTGTGAGACGATGTGAGAATATTCACTCAACCAGCTATGGCGAGCAACTTCGAACAAATCGGCACGTTTTCGAGGGTCAGGAACCAGTATCCGTCTCAAAAGGTCACGAGCGTGGGGTGTAACATATTCGGGGAAGGTGAGAGGGGTTGTAACGATGTATTTGTAAAGGAGATTGATGTTGTCTCCATCGGGGTTTGCGGGATCGTCGTCGAACGGGAGATAGCCAGCCAGCATAGCGTACTGCACAATATTAGATCAATTCACACGACATGCCTTGAACACTTACCAAAATGACACCGCAACTCCACACGTCCACTTTGCGCCCGGTGTACAGGGAGTCGCTGACGACCAGTTCCGGGGCCGCATAGCAAGGACTTCCACAGCTCGTCTGCATCAAGTCGCCCCGCCGTAAACCATCAGGACCGGGTTTGTCCAATCGCTTCCGCTTGACATATTCCTTGTTGGTGAGGTTGTATTCGATCTCCTCGTCCAACGGATCGCTTGGGTCAAAGGTGTTGGCAAAGCCAAAATCTGTGATGATAATGTTGCGATTCCTGTCCAGCAACAAGTTTTCCAACTTCAGATCTCGGTGCACAATACCTTTCTTGTGCAGGTAGCCCACGCCAGAAACTAATTGTGCAAACAACCGGCGGGCCGAGTTGTCCTTGAGGTACCGGTTGTTTAGAATGTAGTCGAAAAGTTCACCTCCTGACGCGTATTCCATGATAATACCGATATGACGGTCGGTTTCCACCATCTCGTGAAGACGGACGATGTTGGGGTGTGCGAGCTCTCGCAAAATCGCAATCTCACGATAGATCTTGGGCAACCGGCTTGGGTTGGACCCCAGAGATTCCCTGCGAATGAGCTTGATGGCGACTTGGATGCTGCCGTCTCGCTTCCAGCCAAGCTTGACCTTTCCGAACTCACCCTCGCCGAGGGTTTGTCCCAGAATGTAGGTGCCAAAGGTGGTCTCCTTTCGCTTGATGGTGTTTCCGTTATGATAGTCATGACGGCTGCGGTGCCCACTGCGACCTCCGTCCTCGGCAACTTCATTTCCACCCATACCGAAGTTTTGCGCCGTTCCTTGCGGCGCGGCTGCCGCCGGGGATGCACCTTCTTGTCGCACTTGCTCCCTCTCCCGGTCTACAACGGGATCGCTGACCTGCACCGAGTTGATCACAGCACTCGACTCTATCACCCGAGGTTCTCCCTGTCCGGACATATTATCCATACCGAGGTCTCCTTCCGGATATGAGACCGGAGGCGCGCCTCTTGACCTCTCACGCGTACTCTCCTCCAAGGGATCAGCCCGTTTTGGTCGACTTTTGCCGTTGCGGTCGTCGCGTGTGCGATCGCGGTTTTCCTTGCGATCGGACCGGCTCTTTCCCTGCCGCGACCCTTTCTCGGATGAGCCGTTGGGACTGCGGCGACTGTGATGCGTAGACGAGGTCCTCGGGGGAGGAACCGGTGGCTGGCCTAGCATATCCGGGAAATTGGCGCGCGCATTATTCTGGACGGGAGGCGATGCTGTCTGAGTCGATACTGGCGATGCATGGGCGGAGAATGCCGGCTGACGAGAAGTGCTCATAGCCGAAGAAGCTGATCAGGGCCGGCCTCACAGATGGCTGTAGACAAAAGAGCAATTAGCATGGTGGACCGGAGGGCACGGAAGGATTGTCTGCATCACGACCGGCAGCGTACCTTCTTGTTGATGCGCGAAAAGTCCACCGAGACTTTTCGTCGTCTGACGGTCCGCGATGGACTCGATCAGGCCTCGTCGAGGGGTAGAAGCTAAGGCCAATTGCGATTGGCACGATTGGCTCGTATAAGCACCACGCCCTCCCGAGGGTGTTCGGTGGAGTTTCGGGAGGTTGAGCGAACGGTCGCACTCACCGAGTGGACCACGTCTGGTCAGAACTGTGAACATGGGATAATCGCGTCAGTTAGAGCTTCCTCGACGGACAGTTCTTATCGATAATCGGCAAGAATGTGGCACTTCAAAAATTCGAATGGGGAACTGACAGGACGTCGATCGGAGGAATGGAGAGGGGGGAAGGGGAATGGAAGACCAGTGGTCGCGAACCAAAGAACCGCCAGGTCTTGTAAATTCACCCGGAACACCAGATTACCACTCAATCCCAGGCGAAAGACGCGTCGGAAAGGCACCAAATGGGCAGGAAACGAAAGGGAAGTTGAAGGTACCTGCACTGCAGTGTTCTAGAGTCCCGCCACCCACGACCTGGGGGCGCACGTTGTCCGAGAACTGGGGGAGGGAAATGAATGCCGGAGCGAGCGAATGTCTCACGCGCGATTGAGTTTCCACGATCACAGGTTTCAATCGTAGAACATCGTCTCGCCAGGGCAGAACTGAGGGGCGGACAGGGGGCGCGAGGGGAGGCAAAGGCGGGAAGGGAAGCACCGGTCGCCCCGAGATGAGAATAAAAAAAGGGGGCGGAAGAAGAGGAAGGCGCAAACAAGAAAACAGACGAAACGAAGAAAGAGTGTCCTAAGGAAAAGGACCTCAAGGATAGAGAGGGTGAGGAAGAGGGAGGAGGGCAAGGTTAACAGGTTAACAGGTCTGGTTTAGTTTCGTTCGGTCTGGGGGAGCGGGTCTTTGGTCTTTGGCCTTTGGCCTTTGGCCTTTGGGCTGGGATGAAAACACCGTAATCAGGGCCCCTATGATTCTTGTAACGGCTAGCTCTCAAGTACTGCTTTGATTGAATGTTCGATATGGATCGAATCTGTACTCCGACAATACTAGGACCTCTGTATACTGGAATGTGGACTATCCTCCACTCCACGCTACTACGAAGTACGATGCGAACACGCTACATAACAGACGACCCCGAGGAAGTGCACAGAGCTACTGTATTTCCCAGCGACTGCGTGTATCGATCCCTGAATAAGGAAAGCCCGACTCCCCTTGCCTCGCCTGTGATAGAACCAAACGGGTGCGAGGCCCGAGGGCTAATCCTCGCATGTGCCTCGCGAACGGGGAAAATAAATAGAAAATAAAAAGGAAAAAAGGAAAGAAAACAGGAAGGTCAAAAGGTCTGTCTCCATAGCTTCAAGCGCGCAAATAATCCGACCCGTTTCAAAAAAGGGGGGCTTCGCGCCGGCTGTTTCGAATTGCTGAAAAGTGGGCTTCTCGCTAGGACCGTCGATCGTCATTAGGCCCCGGACACGATCGCGACTGGATACAGATCTGTGCTCCGTCTCCGTACTCGGTACACTGTACTCAGGAAGAGCTCTCTATCTTCCTGGTACCTGCCACCGTTCCGGTCCAATTGTCAACGCGGTTATCGGTCTCGGACGTTGATCGGTAACCCCCTAAACAATAGAAAGGCGGAAAGAGTAGGGTACAGTACTGCTGGTGTCTTTGACCGAGCTCTAGCTTCATTAGCTTGGAGCGAACCGACTTCCAAGCTCCAAGCTTCAAGAAACCCGTCCCTGGGAGAACCGATGAACCCACGGTTAAGGCTCCCTCGGAACCAGGGTTGCGCACCGGATCGAGCAGATCGTTCAAGCTGCTCCATCACTGCGAACGGTTTTCCCGAGATTTCCACGATTTTCACTGCGTGATCATTGAGTTTCTGGCCGGACATTTCATTGCGCGCTCCACTTTGCATCTCGGTCTCCACTCAACGGCACGGCGCTACATCACAACTCTCCCTTCCAATCGATTTGAAATCGAGGACGATACGCTGCAAACTCAGTAAATCCAGTGTGGCGGTTGTCGGTGTGGAGGCTGACCTGGATGAGAACTCCCTGATAAAGCCTCATTGGATGCGCTGGGTGGGCCGGCCAACTGTCAAGCGGGTGATGCGTTGGCAGCTCAGCCATTGCTGCGGCGCTCATCCAATCGATCCCCTCTTGAACCATCCAGCGGCGACAACATGAGAAATCTTGTCCAATGGGTGGGATCGTCGAGAGTTATGACGCACGTTGGCCAGAACGGATGATTTGGTCTCAGCAGAGAAATATCGCCGAAAGGGCCTGTCCCCCGCCCTGACCAAAACTTAGATCCCCAATGGTGTTCAGACAACTCCGTATTGTTGGGTGACAGCGAATTACGCAATGCGGTTTAGTGTGCTATTTTAGGTTTAGTGTCCAACTGTGCCTTAGCAGCGTGTTTCTATTTAGTCCCCTATATCGCCGCTTCAATTTCTTGCTGCTTTTCGCCCTTCCCTATCTCACAGGTTGACTTCATCTTGAAGATCGAACGCGAAGGAATGCCGATGACGTTGAACCATTACCTGAACGACAACCTACAAAACTGGTAAGTTTTCCTCGGCTTTTTGCTCCATAGTTAAGGGGAAGCTGACATTTAAATCAAAGCCGACAAAAGCGATTCCAGGATGCTCTGGTCTCCAAGTCGCTCGATGATTGTTCGCACGGAAAGGTGGTCCGAGTCAGAGATCTCTCCTACCAAGAGAACATAATTAACGCTCTAGCATACCATCCAAAACATTCACGACATTCTAGAGTCATACTACAAAGTGGCTCTTAAGAGATTTTCCTATAAAGCTATTTTCACTATCGTGGGTCAATGGCTTCTTGAACGAGAAGCTGGAAGAAATCGTTGGGGAGGAGCCTAAGACAAAGCGCAGACGGCGACAGCTGCACAAGGAAATTGATGAGCTCGAGGCGGGCAGAAAAGTCCTGACTTGAGCAAGAAAATGGGCAAAGGCACGAAGTTGCCAATTTGCCGATCATCTATGTTGATCGTGCTGCGGGGATTCTTGACATTCGGTTACTTTTCTAAGCCCACATGGCTCCTAGAGCTCTATGCGTTCTCTATGCACGTCCTGCTGCTGAGACATTTTTGCCATCAATCCAGATCACTGAACTCCGCCGACCCCCCTTATCGCCAGCGCGAATGGGCTTGTCCTTTACGGTCCTTCGAGCCCTTAAGCACAATCTGCGCTGCGTTCCCTCGCACTGCCCTATTTTCGCTTAGCTCTGGCCATTGCGCTTGAGATAAGGCTTTTTTGCTCTTGGTCCGCCACGCCGACCTATAGGTCCGCCGCCTCATACGTCAATTGGGTGGCCGATCGTCGAACTTACGGGCATCCAGGTGTATTCACCGTTTGGTCTTTCTGGACATTCGCCTGTGTGCAGCGGACTTCCAAATCTGCCTTGGCTGCTAGCGTCCTTAGGAACAGAAGACTTATTAGAATGCCTCAGCTGTGATTTACGTCAACCAGTGGTTGCTCTCTGAGCGAGACTTTATAGGACCAACACAACGGCGCTTCCTCCTCTTAAATCAAATGCAAATCCCCACGACGGTCATATTGATAATAGGAAACGGTTTTTTGATCTTAGAAGCTGAAAAGGACGTCATTGTTCCGCACGAAAAATATCTTACACCTTCCCCCTCCCTTCCCTTCCATATAAGGAAGTCGAAGTTGGAGGTCTACGCAGTCCTAAATGCTGCCATCACAGGCGCCCCATAATACAACCGCGGATGGCTTCATAATCGAACAAAGATGTATGTTAAAACTGAACAAGTCAGTTATCAACCAAGCGACAGACCTACCGAAACCTTCAGAATTCTCTCTATGGAAGTGGGAGACGCGTCTGCACGACAAGGGAGACTGGGAGGCTTGGAAGGAATCTGCATATAATACCCTGAAGGCTTCAGACCTTCACAACTTCATCGACTGGACGATTCCACGTCCGAAGAACCTGAAAGGGGTTCCCCGCACCGAGGAAGCCAAGAACTGGCTGAAAGTCTCGAAAGCAGTTCAGAAATGGTTGGAATCCGCTGTTTCTGATGAAATACGCCGAATGATTCGGAATCAGGGCATCAACGTGGAGCTTGCCGATTCCTAGATGTGAGAGGCATCTAAGCTTCTGCAAGGCTAGGGTGCCTGGTTTCATGTGGAGAAGATGCATACCTTTTGGAAGGTGTGCGCCAGTGATTACTCCACCCTAAAGGAATTTATCGAGGCAAAGATCACACAGTTGAACAGGATGCATTCCCAGGGTTTGAGGGCGTTGATACACACCTACCAGTGCTTGTGCATATGCTTGGTGAGTTTAATCAGGAGCCTACCACCCTGGTGACGTCAAATACTGTCAACCGCATCTCAAATCTGTCCATTGAAGCCATAGAAAGTTATGGCCTTGATGACTTCCGTCCGCTCAACTGTCTGGGTCTGTGTGGTAAACGTGAATTCATGGCCGGATTTAGTGACGTGCTCTGCGAAGCTCAGATTTCTATTTGAGATCAGAGTAGCCAAGCGAACATGCACATCCGTATCGAAGATATCACAGACACTGTAGTCTGTGGTAAGAGCCAGCTGTGTGATCTCTTGGAAAGAGAGCCTGCGTATAGCGGTTTGCACAACGGGCATCCTTAGGGATCGACTTTTGAGTGGTCCAAACTCCTCAACCCATTGTGCTTGAATCTGTGCACAGGTCGCTCGCAACCATTTCTGTGTGAACCGAATGTTCCTTTAGTCGCACTTGAACTCCGGAGGAGGAAGATCATAGCTTGTGCCTGGGTAGGCTGATCTTGTCTGAGCTGTTTGGCTGTGGATTTTGTGGTGTTCTCCTTGTGCTATGCAGATCTGGGCGAGGTGGAGATATAGAGATGACTGAACATGATCTCAGTGAGATGGCCAGACTTGTCTGGAAGATTCAACTGTTCTAGGGAGTCAATGGAATATTGCCTTGAGCTCAGGCATCATCAGTCTATGGGATTCCAAAGCACAAAATGTAAATGTGATTAGTTCGAGATGAAAGCATTGATGAGCGATAAACTCGGCGGAAAATACTGCGAGCAAGGAGATAATGTAGGAGGGGGTAAATAGGCGTCCTTGACCTATCTCCACGGGCGTATTTAGAGGTCATATTTAGAGGGGTGTTCGAAAAGATGCACTGAAAAAGGGATCAAAGACATCGAGAAAGAGGTTCAAGAAATGCCCGGGAAGAGATTGAGAACGAATAAAAGAACAAAGCATTCAGGCCCACTTTCAATATCCCCTCCACCCCCTTCCCCCCCCTGTACAAGCTTTCAGGGACCATTGGCGCTGCTTATAAGCACGCCATCTCCGATGATAACCGGAAGTCAATATGTATCAAGCTCACCGAGATCCATAGGAGATATGAACAAGCGAAGCTGGACGTTTCATATCCTGAAAACAGACCACGTGAAAGTGAACATGGGGTACCATTGGGTGGAGATATCATCTTCTGCAGTATATTCACCGAGATTATAGATCAAGTAAACAATGCATATCATCACTCCAGCTCTTCACCGAGGGTGCGGGGTGAAATTGCAACTGGATCCACGGGGCTGCAGTGAGACCACATCCCCACCGATCTCACCGGGAAACACAGTTTCAGGCACTGTGGACCAATCTTGCACAAAGAGCGATCACCGTGAAGCGTCAAAAGAAAAGAAGGATTGGCAACGGGAGGGCTGGGCGTGGCAAGACCAAAAAAGGTTTCTGTAGATCTCGACGGTGGCACGGCTGCCCTTGTGGAACATGATCGATAAGACTGGACACAGCCAAGGCGCATATCAAACTGCACAAAGGCTTGGCGGATCACCGATACATCTCGGCGGTACTTGGCAGCTGTCTAGGATGCCTCCCTGCGTTGAGTGGACTTACTATTTTCTAGGCATTCATAAGTAGGTAAGCTATGCTGACCATATGACCCGGTCGTGCAGCTTGAATGGCTATGGTTGGAAGAGGTTCGGTTTGTATTGGAAATTTGCCCAGCAGGGCTTTGAACGTGGCCTGAAAAAAAAATGAAAAAAAAAAAAAAAAAATAAAAATAAACATCATGAGGTCTCAAAGAGAACCGGAGCCCAGATGAGATAGCGCCTAACACCCATGTTTTCCACCTTGTTTTGCCCCAGAGCGGTTGACTACCGATTGATCCACGATCGGTTTCGCCAGGGTTGAACATATGTATTGCCCAAAAATAAAGAAACGGACACAAATGCATCGGTCGCTGGTTATGGTAACGACATGTCATGAATTGAAGCTTGGGAAATGAGACTTGTGGCTGAATCACTGGGAGCCCTTTCGGCTCTTGTTGGGGTGACCCAGGTAGAGGAAGCCGTTAGGGAGGGTGGCAGCGATGTCATTGAATCGAGAGTCCACGGAAGATGTGGAGGAAGAGCTGTTGGAGCGGTGGTGCTCTTGGGGTGTCAAGTCGGTAGAGCTGGACTCGCTCACGGCCTGTTCCTCAAAGGCACGAGGGTCCGGGCCGGACTCGGTGGGAGACAGCACGAGGAACTTGTTCTCGGGGTTGAAAGGGGCCGAGCTGTCGGCAGAGAGAACGAGGAAGCGAGAGTTGGGAGTGTGAGTGTACATCTTGGAAATATGGTATGGATGTTGGTATGGATGTGTGAGCGTAGCAGTGTATAGTCAAGAGGGGTAGTAAGATGGGCTGATATAGGTTTGACTCGAATGATTCTGAGCAGAAACGGGTGAAATCGGCCAGACTTTATAATCCAGAGGACCTTGGAGAGGGGCATGGCGGTATCAGCGATATGCTCCAGTGTCGATCCAGCACATCACATCTCGGAGGCAAGTGGATACCCGGTCATGCATACCGTCTCCGCGATAATCGCCCATAAAGGAGAATCCCAAACATGCTGAGTCTCTCACATGTCTTGGCTCCGGCAAAAAAGGGGGGATATTCAGGCCAAGACGTCACTATTGGACCGCTATCACCCTTTCTTATTTTCAATTGTTCGACTCCGCCTTTCTTGGCTCTGGGCTCTTTGGTATTTCGGTTGCACCAGCACTGGCCTGGGCTGCGGACAATCATTCCCAGGCGGCCATGGCAAGTATGCACGCGCTTGGCGGATCAGGCAGGGCCCTCAATTGCGCAAGTCTTTCCGCAAGATAGAGGTGGAAGGCGGGTCCGTCGCCAACCGAGCAAAAGAAGCCTCGGAAGATCCGCAGCCAGGATGAGGGGCCAAGACTCGTGCAATGGCGGTGGAATCTGACAGGCTTCTTCGCCCATAGGCTTCTCCAGTGCGAAGGGCCCCCTTACTCAACGCGATCCGTTTCGTGGGTGTTTCTGCATCCCCCGATCATCCCGATTGTGTCCGCGTCAGTCCGTTTCGGGTCCCCTTTGACACAGGCTGACAGCTCCGATTTGTTTTCAAGCTCCTCGTAGCGCACTTCATTTCTTCTTGGGGACAGTGAGACCGCAAATGACATCATTGGCTTTGATTTCGCTCATTTTCGAGTGAGATCTAACCGAACTGCCCCATCGACTCGGGTGTTTTTTCCAGTGTGGGGAGGGGCTCAGCATGTGAGAAGGGCAACTCATAGCCATTTCGTGATCGCGCAGGACAAGAAATGAAAGAAACACAAGCCAAGCCGGAAGGTGCGCAGGCTGGATATTTTGGAAAGAAATGAAAACACAAAATTGAAGAATCGACCAGAACCGTCACGTGGTGCACCACTCCTGCAGTCCCCGAATGCATATACTACATTCCTCTTTTTCTTTCCAGTTGCAACGTTTTAATTTACTCGACCAACGGCGCCAAACTGCAGTAACAAACGGCCGTTGAGCCTGTGAATTGTCGCTTTGGTTGCCGCTCTACGGTGACTTTGCCCGGAGTCGATCCCCTGGCGGACCGTGGGCGCCTGGAGGAGCCTCAGTCACATTCTCCATATGAGCGCCTACCGTGCTACTACCAAGAATTCTCTTCACCAGTCATTTTAGGCCTAGAAATAATCTATTGGTCGAGATTACATCTTGTTTCCTTCAGCGGCCCGGCGCGCTACTCGGACTTGGTCGAAGACTGCGCGGCCCCACGCTATCACGTACAGCCAACAGTGGTGCCTTTCCTAAACAATCAAGGACGCTTCGCACAGCTGCCATGAACTACCTTACCTTCGCTTTAGAAATTGCACAGGTACCATTTCTCGGCACAGTGCAGCGCTGCTGGATTGATGCGGCCTATCACCAACTGCGGCAGCCTGTTGACTAATACGTGTTCAATATCAGGGCTGTGGAGGAGGGCTTTCCAATGGTTGTGATGATGGTCTTCGACCTAGACCTTGTACTATCGGCTATACTTTTCCGAACTCACGCTTCCTGGCGTACGTTAGCTTTTGATTTCCACCCTCTGGTTCCTAAGGGTTACGCTACCTGTTGACACGGCATTGGATCCCACGGATTCTAACAACTAACATATTAGCTAAAGCCTTCAAAGGTTATCCATCCTGCAGAAGGGTCGATAATGGCAACCGTTGTCCTTCGGGAACAGAACTGGTCTAAGCTGTGCCGCATAGCCCCCTCTTGACTGCTGTACCGTAGCCCCAACACCGCGATCCACCACCATGAGGGCTGTGGCAGGTGCCTCATGCAAAATGAAACCTCAAATCATGACATGCGACATTTTTCAGATGGCTAGTATCCGCTCCTACCCCTACCCGAATAGGTGACTGTTGGTTCCATGCGCAGCCATGCGCCTTATCCGCAGCGGGGGCATGTTGGGTGTTCATACGGGACGTGGTTTTTAGTATGATGTCAAGTGCCCTCTGCATCTGCGGAACTCTAATGGAGATTGACATGATGCGGCTGCTGTTCGCTGTGCACAGAACCCAGATCATCATACCAACTTTGCGGCGCCCGGCCGAACTATTCGGCCTATACCTGTACCCTCCGCCAAGGTTCCCCTCGCGAGTGATCACTAAATCATTAGATGCATACGGCGGATTCATCCTGAAAGCGCCTGGAAGCTGGCTATGTCTTTGTCTACTGTAACTCGGCACAGTCGTTTCCTCTGGATATATACGCACGGGGCGTTATAAAGCCGATCAACTATCCCCTTCTTCCAAGGTTGTTCTACACACCAGCTCGTGGACATTCTTCTCTCGAGTGTCTCCTCCCACTGTTTCTCTTTCCAACCTTGAAAATATCTCATCTACATCCTCACGATGTGTTCACGCTATATCTTCCTATACATGTGCGGATGCACTCTTCAAGAAGGTGAAGACGTCCCGTGTGCAAAGAAAGGCACTCCCGCCTGCCACGGCGTGAAGGAGCACTTCCGTTCTCGAAAAGAATACAACTGCCCTAGACACGGTGGCTAGCGGCTCAAGGTTAGTGGGGTTGTATATGCCCTCGCTTGAACAGGGCTCTGTTAACACGGGACCAGATGAGGCATGATCACACTTGTTGCTAGTGTATCCAAGCACCTACTCAACGTTGATGCTCTCCGTGTGGTCTTACAACAAAAGGAGGATGCTCTGAAATCCCTGTACTGCGTCTTGGAGGCTTCCTCTCTGGAATTGATTGTTCATCGTCTCTGTGATTTTAATGTTCTCGTTGATGTGCTCTTGGACTTTCTATTTCTATTCCGTGTTCCGTTTCTTCTGGTGGGTTTCTGGGCTATTCCATGCCTTGACCTTAGCGTCCATCGTCCTCGCATCTCACCTTCTGTGGATCTGAAACGACCACATTTTGCTTTTGATCCTTCACATGTTATACTTCTGACTTGATACATATGCGTAAATGGCCATTTTCCGTTTTCAATCAACCTTTCCACTACCTCCGTATTTGGCACACATTCCTCGGCTTCAACCATAGTCTGATTAGGAACATTTTTCTCTGTTATCACTAAAGCGCATTGAAGTGATCAAAATAGGGAGCCTGGTCGGCGACACCGATGGTGATGAGTACATGCTCCGAACTTCCGCTGGATCCTTGTTAGCGACCCCTATTGATTTGAAATTGCGATCCGGCCGAGACCCTAAAAAGCGGGTCTACATCCATCGCGCTTATCGTAAGTGGAAGTATTCCGATTCGAGAGCCTCTATTGGTAAGAGTCGGATGAAGATTTGAACCAGAGATTGGACGAGAGAGCTGAAATTCTGGTGGGGATGGTGGTGGAGGATGGACTTGCCACGCACTGGCATTTACAAGGATGGGAGACCCAAGGGCTTGTATGCATTGATCACAAGGCGATGGCTAGCGTTCCGCCGTCTTTCACTTATCCGAAAGGGTCAAGTAAGTGGCGAATAGTCATATCTTGCAAAGTCTGCGTCCACGATAGAACGAATGCGTGACTGCGAGCAAGATGATCTTCATGCTTTACATGACACGAAAATACCCCCGAGACGAGATAGTGTCTACTTATGTGTGTAGATCAAGCTTGGTCAGGCATGCATGGGCCACTACAACGAGGTTGGCCACGTTGATATGCATGTGGGGGAAGCCATGGCTGGCATGTCGCAGGGCCGACGCGGCACACGAGACGATCCAAAGCCCGCTTGTTAAGACACGGCCCACCCGGCTCATCCAAAGCTGCATCAGGCTCGGCGATGTGGTTCCTGGGAGCTACACTTCTCTCGGCGTTCATCTTGCAAGTCACACTCACTGAAAAGCCCTGAGGCATTCAGACAGAGTGCCCCAGTGAAGGGTCCACGAAGCAACATGACGAAACCGTTTCGTCCGAAGATCTCCGGTCAAGGGGCCAGGCTCGTCGCAGCCTGCGCTGCGAATGCAGGCTTGATCAAGTACACCGCACCAGAGACACTAGGAAGGTAGAGCGGAGTAAACCCTGTGATGAAGAGAGCAAGTAGTACAATATGATTGGCCTCGATCAAGATACATTCATCAATAATAGACTCTGTTCGTAACAACAACAGATGAAGCTCAGCTCGTCGATCTTCAATGTCGTTCCTGGGTCACGTGAGTCCGCGTTGATGGGGACGGGACTGCAAGTTCCCCGGAAGCTTCTCCTTGCCACATTCCGCGATATCATGAACCATTGAAAGACACAGTCAAGTCGCACATGTGATGTCCATCGAAGTCGACTGGGCAACGGCCACTTCTGGCCCGGACGGTGAAGCGCTGGCGGAGCGCATCCGATCATTTGTCCATGACAAGTTCCAGCAGGTCGCCTTACCGCGCTTTATCCGTTCTGTCCAGGTCCATTCCTTCGAATTCGGCACCATTTCCCCAGACCTCGAGATCAAAGATTTCTGCGAGCCTTTCGCAGACTTCTACGAAGAAGATGATGATGACACTTCCGGGACCTCCGAGGAGCTCATCGCTGATCAATGGCACTCCGACCTACACGAGTCCCCCTACGAGGAGGATATACTGAACCACGCACCTCACAATCTCAGCCACCATCCGTACCCCGGCGAAGAATTCCAACCCTCCGCGCTTCGATCTCCGCTTCCGCTTGGTGACCACTTGAACCCGCATTTCCTGCCCCGCGCTGGCTCTCCCGGCATCCCTGGAGGCACCTCTACTCTCGGCTACCACCTGATGTCGCTGGGCGGCCTCTCAGGCACCCAGACTCCCCTAGCAGCTGTTACCGGTGGCAGACCCTTCGCAAACAATTGGTCCGATGCGGGCATGGGTCCGAACAGACCGCGTCCACCGCGACCAGCGCCCCAGCAACACCGCGCGGAAGCAGATCTAGATACCACCACCTCGGCTTCAAGACCTTCAACAGCCAATACAGTTCCCTCGCATCCCTCCATCGGGCAGAGCGTCAGCAGTGGGTCCAAACGAAATAGCATCGACCCTGCTGATGTGCCTCAACCATCAATGGAGCCCGCCATTGATCCCTCAGCTCCAATTCCACCTCGTATGCGCGAGCGCCGTCCAGAGGACTTTCAAGTTCTGTGCCATGCGAAGTATGCGGGAGACGTTCGCATGTCCCTCACGGCCGAGATCCTCCTCGACTACCCAATGCCCAGCTTCGTCGGTCTTCCTCTGAAACTCAACGTTACAGGCATCACCTTCGACGGTGTAGCCGTAGTGGCCTATATTCGCAAACGGGTACACTTCTGCTTCTTGTCCGCAGAAGACGCCGATGCTTTACTAGGCTCTGAGGCAAGCCAGGGAAGCCAAAACCCTAGTGAGGATGGACGACCACGATCTGGCGGGGATCAGAAGCGACAAGGCGGACTGCTGCAAGAGATCCGCGTCGACAGTGAGATTGGCCGTAAGGAAGACGGGAAGCAGGTGTTGAAGAACGTTGGCAAAGTAGAGCGCTTTGTACTTGCGCAAGTACGCCGTATCTTCGAGGAAGAACTGGTCTACCCCAGTTTCTGGACTTTCCTTGTCTAGTGGTCACTACAACACATTGACCCATGGCCAAACCACATATGTACAGTTACGAATATCATGAGATTGAAAAGATGTTTATGACCGGAAATCACCATCCTCATAATGCAAGATTATTCTTGGCTAAGCTAAAAACATCGTTATCAGGTAAATTGATGGGTGCTTTCAGAGCAAGCACCATGGGATCATGACCGGTTCTCCGACCCCGTAGCAATATCTGCTGGTAACAAAGGACACGGCGGGTCAAGGACTGCGCCATGGGTTCTCTGCAACCTCTCCCTAGAGCCGCGGGAGGCAGTATGTAGGAGACGAAATATGAACAGCTTCTCGAATCAGTGTGTCCAGACGTAAGTATCGCGCGCGGAATCGACGAAGCAAACTCAAGATCGAGGTTCGTGCGACAGAAGAATCTGTTTCCGCCCTCGATCGAAGTTGCTTCCGAGACAAGGTCTCCGAAACAATGTAAGTCTTTACAGGGACTTCTTCTCGTTATTGTCGCTCTTGGAGGTGGAGACCTCGTCGCCAAGCTTATGGTACTCGCGGGTGAGACCCTCGCACTGCTTCTTGAGAGTCTCGATGTCACGGTCCTTGGCCTCGAGCTCCTTCTTCAAAGCGCCGATCTTGCCGACGGAGCCGGCCTCGGCGAGGCGGGCAGAATCCTTGCCGCCGGCCTTCTTGTCGCCCTCGAGGAACTTGACGCGGTCCTCGAGACGGAGAACCTCGAGGATCATGGTGTAGGTGCGGTTGAGGATCAGGGAGAGGAACAGGGTGAAGCCGCACAGGTACATGTTGCGCTGCGAGTAGAACTTGCGGGCTTGCACCTCCATGCGGTCAGTGCCGAGGTGGGCAGCTCTGTGAGATAGATATCTAATTAGGCATGTTCAGTGGGGGTTTCCTGGGATGCATGGTACTTACCCGACAGCAGAGCCATCCTTGGTGAAGGCTGCCAGCTCCTGCTGCACCCGGTACACCCGGTTGACGCTGTCGATGAACAAGATCAGGATGAAGATAAAAGTGATCTAAAGTATGTTAGAGAGGATGATATCAAAAACGACGAGGTTTCTTTTTACCTTCAGGCCGTATTGGAGCTTTGCGATAATCGGGCTTTCCGAGATGAAGGCGAACAGCTTGCGCTTAACGGTGAAAGGCAGAGGGATGATGAGAGCCAGGAAAACCGCCATCTCAAACACCAGGAGGAGGAAGACCTAGTGATCGCATGGTCAGGATGCTGTATCGACAAAGTGAGGGAATGTTTCGCTGATCTGGCCGCTCCGGGTAGCTAGGCTGCAACCACACCCAGCTAGCTCGATCGGAGGAGCACAAATGCAAAACTCCCGTCAATTCAAGGACACAACGTACGAGGCTGTAGTAGAGAGTCATATTGCAGAATTCTGTCGGCAGAATCGGACTCTGAGATCGACTATTCGTGCTGGTCAAAAGGGGGTGGGGGTCTTTCGAGAGCTTCGATGACAGCTGTCTAGAGTAAACAAACACCAGCTCCACACAAAGAGATGGGTGGTGAGGTGTTGGGGACTAAGATTCCACAAATCGAGAAGACGTGATCAAGTCGGGCAGCGGGGAGAATCGAAGTTACAGCGTTGCGCGTGCAGGTTTGAGGTGGTCTTTATGGGGAACTTTTCCTGCTCGGGGCAAAAGACGTCATCAACCCGGTCACCACGTGACCAAAGCCCTAAATGGAGATGGAGTCATTTCATGTGACGATCGTATTCATGTCTACTATATACAATCCTTGATTTAATTTTCTTGACACGGATTCTGAAACTATCCCTCAGCCTCCTCATACGAATTCGACTTGTGCTTGGGCTCGAACTTGAAGTCCTTGTGTGCAGGACCGAGGAACATCTCCCTAAGCCAAGTTAGTTTCCAACCCTTTGATCTCAAAATGCAGGAGACACTTACGTGATCTTGATCCAGTCCTTGTAGTTGCCACTAGCCATGAGAGTTTCCAGCTCATTCCGGCCACGAAAGGCAGGGGGTCTGTCATTAATATGCGGAGGGAGATACTCCAGCAATCCGATCGGGACGTAGCGGTATGCGAAGCTCAGCCACTCCAACATGAAGCGGCGAGTGGTACCAATACCATGCTCATCAGATCCCCATGCCTCAAGGCCGTACTTGGCGAACTTCTCAATCATACCGAGACGCTCCGATGCCGACTTGTCAAGGTACTGACCCGACTGGATTTCCTCGAAGAGCCAGGGCTTGATCAGGGCACCACGTCCCAGCATGACCGAATCAACACCGGCATTGTTGATGTGGTTATCGTAATCAACATGCGAGTAGCAGTCACCGTTTCCAAGGAAGTATGTCTTTCCACCATTGGGCATGTAGCGAGCGTCCGGCTCGTTGATAGTGTCGGTCAGGCTATCCTTTTTCTCATTCAATCGCTTGATGAGTGCTGCGCAGTCGGCAATGTAGCCCCAGTCGGCCTTCCTGGTGTATCGCTGCTGTCTGCTACGTCCGTGGAGGGTGATGGCAGCGGCACCCGGGGGACCGACATTTAATATACTCGATTCATAACCCCCGAGAACCATGCGCTCAACGAGCTTCAAGGCAGTAGGCTGGTTATCCCTGGTTCCCATGCGAATCTTGACGGTGATGGGGATTTCTTGGGAGACAGCATTCATGCCACGAATAATCTTCTCCAGCTTGGAGTGGTGATCCAAGAGCGCCGAGCCAGCTCCATCGCGGAACACAAGGTCAATAGGGCAGCCACAGTTCAAGTCAATAACACGCAGGTTGGGTGTATATTTGGACAGAACCTCGGTGGCTTTGAGGGCATGCCACGGCTTGTTGGCGGCAATCTGCGCACCGAACTTGAAGTCCTTCGAGGAGTCATACCCTTGAACAACGTTGTCTCCCGGAATGATAGTCGGAGGGAGCATCTCCGATTCATGCGCCTTCAATAGAGTCCACTCGGACTTGTTACCTTGAATCAGCGGCATACTCATCGCCATCTCCGAGTAGGTGAACTGCGCACCCAGATCCGTGCAGAGTCTTCGGAACGGCATATTGCCTTGAGTAGTCAGAGGAGCCAATGTCGGAGTCTCGGGGCCGAAATAAATACGTCTCTTCTCGGACGGCAGGAAAGGCGGCTCGGTAAACATGGCTCGGTTGATTTCCCTCTCTTCCTTGACTTGCTCCCCATTCTCGGTCTTAGTCGCATCGCGTTCGCCATTCGCTTTAGCATCCTCTCCCTCCTCCTTGTGTCGTCCGTGCAGTTGCTTCTCAAGCTCCGTAGAAGCCTTGTTGAGCCAATCATTGAAGGCATTGGCACGAGGGGTGCTCTCTCGCTTCCGCGCAAGATCGACCTTGGCATCGTAGGAAATGATGTTGACCTGGCCATCCTCTGTTGCGAATGGCACGAGGGGCTTGGCCTTTTCCTTGCGCTCCTCGTCTTCGAGCAGAATCAACTCTTTCTTTCCATCTGCAGTCTCCCGTTCAGTCGAATGGGACCCAACAAAGCGACACCTCCAGCCAAGATGGCACTTTCCGCGGGCCTCCCAAACAGGGCATTTTCCATCGAACGTTGTAAGATCCTCGCGCTTGTGTTCTCTCAGGTAGAGCCGCAAGTCGTGCTCGAACCGGCACTTCTCGTCCCCAAACTTGCACTCTTCGGGCGAGAACTCTGGGCTGTACATTCTTGAAGTACAAAGACCCTTTGCATCCTTGGATGAACCGAAACTCCGGTTGGTGTTCTGGCCCTTGGCCTTCTTCTTCTTGTCCTTCTTGCCGTCCTCGCGCTCAGCGTGGGATGCACCCTCGGCGGCATCGTCGGTGTTAGCCTCGACTGTCGGTTTGGGCTTCGTGTGAATCAGGAATCTGACAGGTTCATGAGCGTTAGTCTGCTGCAAAACTTGGGAAGGCGGGACAGACATACTCTGCTTTGATGGGTGCGATGCCCTTCGACCGGTGATCTTCCTCCTTGTTTTCCGAGGTCTCCTCGAGTCGGGCCTTCTTGGCAGGCGGCTCTTCGGCACTGGAGACACCGTTGACAGCGTCGCGCTTAATGACGTCCATCTCCGATGGAGGATTTTGAGCATCTGAAGGCGGCGCTGGGGCCGCTGCTGGGTCCATGCTGACCATCATGGAAAATAGATCCAATGGGATGGTCTCGGTCTCTGCACGAAGTCTGAGCTTCGTTACAAGCACAAAGACTTCAGATAACTTAACAAGACGTGATGCGGCGTGCTCCGATCTTTATCAAAAATTCGCGGAGTGGTTTGCACTGTTTGCACTGGCGAACCGTGGTTGTCTGTTGCGGCCCGATTATTCAGGCGAAACGTTTGTCTCAAATTTGCTCGAGGGCTGTTGGATAACAGCGTACTCAAATGGTGCAATTGCATCCCAAGCAGTCGCACGTGAGGCTAGCAAAATTTGCTTTTAGCAGAGTTGTCTGGTGGATTACATTGAGTGAAAAAGGGAGAGGCGCAAAATAAATAGTTATAACTAGTATAACTATCCATTACCTAACTATCAATCACAGGCAATGGATCCGCAAATATCATATGGTCCTTGATTGAAAGACACAAGGAAAGGCGCCAGAAAAATCAAGGAAAAACATCAAAGATGAGTATCAAATGCCAGTCGCATAGGGAACTTCATGCGATAAAGGACTCAGGAATCACCCACGTCAGCCTTGTAAGCATCGCAGAGCCATTTATAGGCCCTGAACAACTCCTGTCTTGCCTCCTTTGAGATACTTCCTCCCTGATCGTTGAGCTTTTGCCTGCCTTCGATGCATTTGACTGCCTGACGAACGGCTTCTCTGTCTGCCTCTGAATCGATAAGGCGCAGGATGCTAAGGACGAGCGGCGACACCGCGAGGACTCGTTTCAGCATGGAGAGGTCTTTCGAGGGCATGTGGCACTGCAGGGTCTCATCCGCGGCTCTGTTTCGTGAGATCTTACGGAGGGAATTCTCCATGCATGCAAGATCTTTTGCCATTTGCAGGCACTGACAGGCTTCTTCGAGAGAAGTGAACTTTTTGAAGTTGAGAGAAAACTGGCTTCCCTCAGGGGTGACATTGTCAGGCTCGGATTTGACTGAGGGGCTGCCTGAAGACTGTGATGCACTGCCCTCGGACGAGCCAACGACTAAGGCCAAGCTGTGGTGGAGGCCCTCCTCGTCTATGTGGCTTGGCATTGTTTCGGTGTGAGAGATTGATGATGTGAAGAATAATGTCAAAGCTGGATCTCGAATGCTTGAACTAAACCACTGAATGTGAATCTGGATGTTGGTGAGAATCAAGTGATAGGTTTCAGGTATGGATGGAAGTTTCAACTTACCACTTCGGGAATGCGCTGTGAGAAGTTGGCCCCTGTAACTCGAGCACCGATTGTGAGATGTGTAGAAGTCAAAGATATCAGAGGTCGGAGACTCTGGTGAGTGTGAAGCTTGTTAGGATAAAGATTGGAATGTGCTCGAGAGTAGAATGTGTTTGAGAGGAGAATATATTCGAGAGGGAAAAGATTGGAATGTGTTCGAGAGGAGAATATGTTCGGGAGTAGAATATGTTTGAGAGGAAAATGTGTTCGAGAGGAGAATGTGTCTGAGAAGATCTGAAATCGACTTGCAAATCCAGGCTCCGAAATGCTTGATTGTCTGTGCTTCAATTCTTTAGCGAAGACTCCTTCACCTAGACAGAGTTCAATTATTTATTAAAAAGGAAGTGAAGATGGAATCGCAGCAACATGGCCTCAATTTGTCTTTGCAAAAATAACAATACTGTTGCCAAAAATGGCGGCGATCTATAGTACCGCCCAATGTGGGGTCTGCCAGCGCCACCCGCCAATCACCAAAAGGTTCCAACAGACAAGAGAGGAAAAAGAAATGGACGAACGGCGATTTGAACGCCGGACCTCCCGCATGCAAAGCGGGCGCTCGTACCCCTGAGCTACACGCCCTTGAACTTGCTTAGTATGACATTTTATGCAATCTGAGCCCAAGCCCAAATTTCCCGACAAGCTTCCGTGAGCTCATGGGTACATAACTATGCACTCTACTATGAATACTGCCTCGTGTCCACTCAATGCAAAGCTTGAAGATACTGCAGGAGTCTTTGACAAAGGTGGATTTTCCCTTTTTAGACCTACATTATCTCAGATAGAAGCTTCCACGTATACAGACTGCCTATCTTCCTACAGGGCTGATATTCTGTCTCCGCGGAATAGGTTCATAGACATACCTAGGTACTGTAAATATATTCAGAAAATGAGACGTAGTATTTTACTGCTGGGTGCACAGATTGATAAATCTGCAATACCTACCCGTGGAAATTTGTACGATATACCTGTAGATGAATTTGTAGTGTCAACTGCAGAGCAGTCTCAACGAGACCTGCGAAGACATATAGACTTCCCTCTCCATGCCGATGAGATCTTAGTGACCTCTTTTTTAATTCGATCTTGCATGAGATTACATTCAGTTCTGGCCATTTCTCAACACGACTGCATTGCTGGTTAAGAGCAAAGTGGTTTTGGGATTGGAAGGGAATTGATATGTTCAAGAGCGACAGATGAGGTGACGGCGAAGGTTACAAAGAAGGTTATATACACACAAGATGGCTCACATCAATGGAAACTTAAATCTAGCCTACGCCTGCAGAAGATATGTCGAGACTACCAGTGGAGAAGAATGTTTAACCAGGTCGCCAGTCGTGCAAAGTTTGCCGACTTGACCTTATCTAAAACCCCGAGTGAGGGGTCTATGGGGCATCCCAAGGAAAGAATAACCCACAATATAGATAGGAGAAGAAGGATGGACGCGTTTTGTCATTTGTCTCTTTGGATCTATGTCAGAAGATACCTCGCCGAGTATATTCAGGACAAGGCTTTCAGCACCAAGGTTGAGGATCTTTGTAAGACGCTATAAAATCTCAGCCCACAGGGTATCTTGAGGCAAGACAATGTCGCCATCCAGTCCAACGTGCAACCCACTCTTCAGTTTCCTCCCATTCGCAAAGCCAGTCCACAAGCCCTTGATATCAGACCCTATCCGAGCGATATCTTCCTCCGCGGTCCTTCCTGCTAGCATAGGCGCAGCCTTCCAAGCACCCTCTTTCCCTAATACGAACGGAGTATCTATACAATGACAAGACCCAAGGGGATTTCCTTCGCCTGCCCACTCAAAGGAATAATTCGTCGGAGTGCCACCCGCCCGCAAAACTTGCTCATGGAAGCGCCGAGACGGTCATTTGAAGTAGCTCTGGGTAATGTACCAGGTTCCCAAGCCCTCTACGTAAGGCCCGATAACGGGCAACTTGAGTAAGCTCTGCGGACCCATCATGCTCGCGAAGGGACGCCCACCATGAGCAGTCCAACCGATGATAATGGGAATATCCTTAACAACCTCCGAGAGCCTCCGATCAAAGTCCTGTTCCATAGGTAGTGGGTAACATCCAAGGGTGGGTGCAAACAGCATAACCTGCGCTTGTACAGGGTTGAGGAGCAGCTTCTTCTGAACCCCCAGCAATTCACCCACTGTCATCTCCCTCGGGTCTTTGGTGAAGAATTGTTCCGCTTTCTGAGAGAGAAGGGGCGCTGTGGATGTGCGCTCTTTCAGCTCCCGCAACGGCGGGCTGAGAAGAATGGCGCGATGAAACAGGCCTGCAGTGCCATCTGCGACCGTTAAACAAAGGATCGGATCCGCGCCAGCCGATCGTCCAGCCATGGTGACATTGCCTGGATTTCCACCGAATGCCGAAATATTGTTTTGGACCCATTGAAGAGCAGCACGCTGATCCAGTAGACCCAGGTTTGCGGGTGCAATCCCCTCCAAGCCAAGGTATCCGAACACACCCAGTCGATAGGTGATAGTAACACCAACGATACCCCTCTTGGCCAGGTCAACAGGCTGGTAGCACTCCAGGTCACCACCTCCTGATATATAGGCACCGCCGTGCAACCAGACCATGACAGGAGCGCTGGTGGCATCTTTTGGCGCGGTGACGGATAAGTGCAGACAGTCTTCACTCAGGCTGTGGCTTTTTGTCAATGGGCCCATAACCGACTCCAGTCGTGAGGGGAGCTGGGGGCATATTGATGGCCGGCCTGTACAGTCACGCACTTCTGTCCATGTATCGGCTGGCTGTGGGGCTTCAAATCGGTTCGCTTTGGCGTAGGGAATACCTCGAGCGTGGATGGAGTTGGCTTGTATCAGTGCCTTTATGGGCCCCGCGGGCAGATGAATGACTGTTTGGGTTGACATGCTGACCTGGGTAATTGGGTGAAATTCAAGACGAGAGGCTGTGAATCCATGGCACTGGTCGGATGCATCCGAGCGGAGATGCGCGCAGGCGAATAAGAAGTGGGACTTTCACCAAGGGCTGAACTAGTTAGATTAGATTTAGCTGGATCTTATCCTTCCGGATGTATTCCGGATGTATTCCGGGTGCTTTTTGTGAAGCCTTCTGGGTGCGTTCCGCAAGTCTTCCGGATTCCTTCTGCGTAAACTCTATCTCGACTACTTGGATCTCGATATCAGTAAGAACACTAGTGCATCAGAACTACCGAACTACCTTAATCAGCTAAGTCGACGTATCGCTTATCCGCAAACCATCTTCCACGAGCAAATATTGTGGGCACATGTTGGCCATTTGCTTCTCCCATCTCCACTGGTATCACCGCGAGTATGACCGCCTCTACCATCGCCTCCCCACCTCCACTGGCATCCCCACTGGCATCCCCAGTTTCTCATTCGGACGAGATCAGAGTATCGGGGATCACCGACTTGGGACCCAAGACGGCATTGTTCACCCTCTTCGCGAGTTCCTTGTAGTGAACCGTTTCCTGTTCAGCTGGGTCTCGGATGGCGTCCAGCTCCCAGCGTTGCAGATGATTGAAATCGGTGACGAGATAGTTCGACCATATCTTGGGAGGGAAGATCATAAAGGTTGCCGAGTGTCTGGCTTCGTACATTGCGCGTTCCAGGCTGTCGCTTGCATTGTTGCGAATCGCAAACCCCGTCCACAGCACGAGCTTCTCAAGTTTGGAGGGAAAACTCAGCGCCATGGGTCTTCCGCGGTTGAAATGAACCCATCGTTGGTAATAAAAGAAATTGGCCATGTGGTGGGCGTAGTGATAGTTCAAGACAGGCTGCAGGACGTGTTCTAGATCCTCGACGCCGATGTCAAAGTGAAGACTAAGAGTTCGGACTTCCTTGAAATTCTTTGCAAGGATAACTAAAATGTCTTGCGGCTACTTGCATCAGTAAAGTTGTCATCTTGTTATGTGGACTTTCCGAACTTACCCATTTCTCATCCTTCCGCTGCAGGTCCAGCTCTAGAATCTGCAGGTAGGGACAGCATTTATCCAGGAGCCAGAGCTGTTTAGCAGTGGCCACATGTTTGTTTCTCTCCAGGGGCCATGGATCTGCTTGATGCAGGCACAGCTTCACAAGCTTGTGGTGGTTCATAACGACGTAGAGTGAGCACGGGACGTTCACCAGCTCGAGTGTCTCCAATGAATTGAAGGACCAGATGTATTTGCACAGACAATGGGGGTTCCCATGATCCGCGAACGTCTCCATTTTGAAGTGCTTCAGGAACACTGCAAATCTGGCGATGTCGGTAGAAAAACCCGCAACGGGCCTCGGACCTAGGGTGAGGGACTGGAGTCCCTTCCAAGGAAAGTGCTTCTGCCACAGGGTCCACTCATAGTCAACCATGTGGTAACCATTGAGGGTAAGATCCTGAATTGGTGGGAATTTGAAGTTCTTTTTCGGAGCAAAGATGCGCTTAGCAAGCTTTTCAGCCCGAGATTCTGGCCATGGGCCTTCGATAGAAAGCGTCCGGAGATTGGGACTAGCGATGAGAAGACGATGGAAGGGTTGACGGCAAAGCTTGGTGAGGAAGCCGTGTCGCCGGAAATAGTAGTTGTCAATCTTCAAGCGCATGACTGTCAGGGAATTCAGAGATGGGCCAGACCATTTCGGTTCCTCGCTGTTCTCTCCGAGCAGCTGGAGCTCCGGTTTTGCGGGGTGAGTACGGATGCCGGTGAGGAATGGTACCTTGGGCCCATGGGGAATGATGACTCGATAAAGCCAGTCGGGCAGGTCATCGAGGGGGTTTGGAAGGTGTCCATGCACGCTGATGTATATGAGCCTCGTATTCTCGGGTTGCAAGTCAAGAAACTCAGGAACGGACTGGACTTACACCACAAGAGTAAGGGCCGGAAGGCGCTTTATCAGATAACCTAGCATCCCGAAATAGACAAAGCGAGCAAAATGCTGGTGATGCTCGTCCCATCTGTCAAACTTCTGTATGGTCAAGATACGAACCAGGGATCGTAGGCGTCCCTTACGGTCGTTTCGGAAAAGAGCAAGAAGATGGTCAATTCCAGGTGAAGGAACTACCCGGTCCACCGAGGGTTCAGAGCATTCAAAGACCGCAGACGACTGAGAATCAGGGTCCGATGAGCCAGGGGGCGCTGAAATCGCAGGTCCCAAGACCGTAGAGCGATCTGCGGTGACAAACTGCCTTGCAGCCCTAGGTTCTTCTACGTCCGCGGGCTGCACCTCCTCTCGATCTCGGTCGCGAGCAGGACCAAGAACGACAGAGTGATACAACTGCGGCGTAGCGATGGTGTTGAAGTCTTTGGACACAAGACAGAGTTTGAATAGGGCCCCTCTATAATCCTCACGCAGCTAAAAGCGAGTTAGTGGATGGCGTGTTCGAAGGAAAAGAAAGGCGACATACCAGATAACAGATCCTGTACCAGATATCCCAGTGCAAGGGCATGATATTCTGATCAGTGGCATCATCCTGCATGTCAGGATCCTCCTCAGTAGTATCACCATGGAGCGTGTCCGGATCCTCAGTAGTATCACCATGGAATTCGGCCGCGTCCGTGAAGGACGACCTCTTCCGTTTGGTTCCACCGGTTGGGGCCATCGTAGACGGTGCAAAGATGAATTGAAGGGGATGAAAACGAGGAAGGAGGATGAGAAAGAAAGGTAGGTAAATCACGTAAAGAAAACGGAGTATGTACGTGACGTGCGCTCGTGTTACTATCGCCCTAGGAACCGTTGGTGAAGGGATCCGCAATTGCAAACCTGAGGCTCAGGGGGTCGAAACTCCATGTGACGATGAGTCGTCATTCCAAAGGTATGCACTCTGAGTATGGTCTCCATGTGACGGTACCCGCATCAAAACGATTTCTCGTGAACTCCAGGAAGAGCTGGTCAGGATTGCGGCCACATCGAGCGACTTCATTCCCCTTGATACCCAGAGGTAGCCCATCCCGGGGCCTGAAAACACCATACTCGCATATACGAGCCTCTTCGGGAATGAGAAGTGAATATGCGGTATTTTCATGCTCCGAGACCTCGTGATCAGCAAGTTTGATCCTGGAGTTTGCCGTCTCTCCGAGAGCTAGGCTAAAACCCTCTTCAAGCTTCATCAAGTTTTCTGCTAAGAGAGCAACTGGAGTGCACTTGAAGAATCCTTGCATTGGAGGGACCTGTTTCAGCAATGCCAAAGCTCTCCGACGCGGGCCCGGGTCACGGCACTTCATGACGGTCACAGCCAAAGGAATGCCGGTTCCCATTTCAAATGTGAAAGGTGGCTGTGATCCATCTGGCCCGGTTGAGACACCGAGAGCCAGACTTGCTTGTTCAATAATAAGCAAAAAGTCTGCATGATGAACATCATAGACGGTTTGACGTTGTGTCAAGCATCCAGTAACAATGATTGAAGCCGAAGCATGGTATGTCAGAAGGATTGGTTCCGTGGCCACTGGGCTTACAGATTCGGAGCGAAGTCTCTGGCATAAAGTTGTATATGCATGGTACCAATGGGATAGCCGGTCTTGAAGGGACTTCTTCTTTCGAGTCATCTCTTGGCTCACAGAATGATCTCCACCGACAGTTCGGAGGTGTATAGTTGCTTCACGTTCAAAGATCATAGCCTCTGTAGAAAGTAGAACAATGGCGGCCCTTGCAGAGTCAACGGACGAAAAGCTAGAGCTAATTGTCTTTTCTGTAGTCAGATATAGTTTACTCGGTTGGGTTCCCGAGACCGTAAGCGAGATACTGCCCAGACGTAAGAACAATGGAACGAGGGTATGGTCTAGGAGAGCAGCTTTGGTGGCGGAGACTCTTCCGAGGCCAACTTGAATACGTAGATCAAGTATTAAGCTCTCACCCTGTCTGTACAGTTGGAGTGCTTCTTCAACCCGCCCTTGAATAGTCTCAATGCAGATGAAGAGCACACAACTGATCAGCGCAATGTATGGGTCTGCGTTTCCTCGTTCGATCTGCGAATGAACACTGGACATGGAGCGCGAGTACCAAATCAATGCCTCTCGCTGGGTCGGATTCAGTGAATGTGTTTTGTCATCCCTATTCCTTAAGAAATGGAAATCCAGGCACTGATCTGGGTACTCGAACAAAGCGCTGATTGCGATCATAGCATCCCAAACGGCAGGCTCACTGCGACAGATTTGCGGGACAACGAGTGTCCAAAAGTCGACACCAAGGCCGCCAGATAAATGATGCGACACATGCTGAAAGTAGTACTGAAATGCACGACGCTCTCGTCGTCCTGAATTGGGTGATAGTGACAAAGTATGGTTGGGTATCGGCCAAGTAGGTGTGGAAGGAGCCGCGGGGTATGTTCCCCCCTCATATTGGCATTTTCGCCCAGTGCTCGAACAGCGAAGACAAGAAGGTTTTTCCTCTCCACATTTTACTCTTCGGATCCTATTTGGTGCTCAGCAGCTGTGAGGGGCGTGTAACTCAAGGTAGAGACCGAAGAAGAACCTACTTGCAGGTTTTACACCCTGTACGAGACTTGGAAGCGCCTATTCGGCGGCTGGTTGAAGGATCAGCATCCAAGACCATCGCAGACATGCTCATTCATCGCTAAGTATCAAAGACGCAAGGTTAGCGATCAAGATGTGGCTGGAGAATCTGTGGAAAGGGGACCACATAAGCGGTAGACCGGTTTTTCCGATGTTGATGCCTGAGGCGGAAAGGAAGTGAATGCATAGGACGTGTCGATTCAAGATGGATGTGCCTGATTAAAAGAATGGATGAAATCTGAGGAGGAGTGAGTGATCGCCGTCGTTTGCGATGAAGTACGCACCCGACGACGTGACGAAGTACAGGATCACGAACAAACCATTTTTCTTCCAAGTCTTTCTTTCCACGTGGGATGATAATAATCTACCATCTCAAAGATGCCCCAAAGTGCCGTGTACAGTACTTGAATCTTTACCTAGAAGCATAATGGACTCAATTTCTAGAAAGGCACCTTGCCCTGCGCTACCCAGTCTACTGACATCATCACACCCTAACGACCTTTCCCGAGTCGAATCCCTTGGCCTGGGAGAAGTAGTAGCCTCGCTGATTGCTAACTACTAATTTGCCAGTCTCTTCTTCTTTGAATTCGGTATTATAATGGGTATGACCATATGCCCATAGGCAGACTCGAGAATTCACCCAACACTCCTGGGTGGAAAGATCCGTCGCAAAGCCCGACGACAGTGGGCTGTCGGCATGTCTTGGATCAACGGCACGAGAGTCATGAGCAAGAGGGCTGTAATGCGTGAGTACAGCAATCTTTCGTTGAGGTTCGGAGGCGGATATGTGTGCAACCTGACTGTTGAGCCATTTCAGATCTGCTTCATGGGCCGCATTGTGGTCCTCGACACTCCAATCTTCAATGTAGTAAAAGTCATTCACTCCGAATTGGATGTCTTCACGGTATTGTTCCAATACACGAGACCATAATGTACATCCCAGGATTGTAACGTCGGAGGATATGTCGTATCGGGTTTGGTCCAAGAAGACAAAGGCACCTAAGCCTCCCATTGATGGATTGCTGTCCGGAGAGGAACGTCGTTGGACCACAGAATCAGATAATTTCCTCATTCTCTCCTTTGTATTCAGCCAGGTTGAGCGCCATGGTTCATGATTGCCAAGCAGCAGAAATACGATCTTGAACTTTCGCAGCTGAGCCTCAATGAAGGAGAAAAACCCATCATCCTTGACAAGACCTATGTCGCCAAGAAGTGCTAGATAGGGTGCTTCTGGAATGATATTGAAGAAATCGTAGGCAGGTGGATTCTCCAGGTGTAAATCGGACACGATCTGGATTTCGGCCATTTTTGGGAAACCAGAGAAGACACTCGCCACAGGAAGAATCCGCAGCTGTGGCGCTGTGGCAGTGCAACACGCGGGGTGCCCCTGAGTGGCTGTGCACTGACCTCATCGCTGTTATCTAAGCGCCCAGGCCGTCTATTAAGAGACGGCCCTCTCCCGGTCTTGGCTGTGGCCTGCGACATTCTCTCCTCATTGCTGGGTCTCACTGATATTCTACATTCCTTGGCCACCTCAGATTACCTGGCTGCGTCCTTGCTTCACTCAAGGGATCACAACGTCATCGCCTTATCCGCGTTATCGGTACGGGCACAAGCTCGAGATCTATTTTCGTCGCATAACGACACGATGTCTGGCGCTACGCACGATCCGCGCCTTCTCTACAGCGTCAACAACATCCACGCTTTTCACATCCAAGATGGCGAAGAGCAAGATCTCACTCCGTCCGGCCCTCAGACGCTCTCCTTGCTAATGGTACCGACGGCAACTTCAGCGCCTACGCCGCCGTATGCTGCGGGTGCCGGCATGGAGACGCCAGAGGAGGACTTCTATCTGCATCTTTATCTTCCACCTGAATTGGATCTTGCCCTCCCGGCCACCACCCAGATCTTCCACCAACCCCCGGATAGCTACCTGATCCCCCGCTGGGATATGGCACCCGATGCTGGCGCCTTCATTCGGATCCAATTCCCCAGCATTGGCTCGGGACCCGATAAGGTGACCCAAGACGATATCGATACCTTCGAAACGATCCTTGCGCAATGTACAGCATTCCATGATCGTGCGGCTTCAAGCGGGAAGTCGGACGGTCACGCCGCATACAACCCCGCCGACTATGCACCCGGTGAGGGTTACATCACGTCACCCGGGGACAACAAAACCGATCTTCATGGAAAGATCGTGCTCGTTGACGAGGAGGATGGCAGCGTTGTGGGAGAACTGGGAGAAGGGTACAATGTGGTGGAGGACGCAGATGTAAAGCCTGGATCTAAACGTGAGCATGCACCGATCAGTCCCGCGTCATTTTCAGCAGCTAATCGTCTCTTTTCATCTCTTCTAGGTCCCGTTGGAATTGAACTCCCCAGTGAAGGTGAGGGCAACCGAGTGAGTGTCAGCAATGTCTCCGAAGAATATCTGGCCATGTCCCGCCACCCGGCGTATCAAAACTCTACACTTGTTCAGACCTCGGCGACAGCGTCTCGTTTGATTGTTGCGACGTCGACATCTCTTGCCAATTACATCACCAGCGGAGCAGAGGGCTTCGCCAAGAGGACGAAGCCCAACCCCAAGCCGCTGACCTTCTCCGACGCAACGCACGCGCGCATCCGCAAGATTGGCACCTACTCCGACGGTGCCGCCAATCTTTCTTCGCGCACCATTGGACAGGTGGAAAAGGTTGCGCAAAATATTGGTGCATCTTTGGCGCGCAAAGAGGGCAAGCAAAAGGGCTTCAACAAGGGCAACCCACCGCCAGACTACAAGCCGGGCGTGCTGAACAAGTCGATGATTGCATTCTCGAC
The DNA here is from genome assembly GCA_027569585.1 of Penicillium silybi. Taxonomy (NCBI): domain Eukaryota; kingdom Fungi; phylum Ascomycota; class Eurotiomycetes; order Eurotiales; family Aspergillaceae; genus Penicillium; species Penicillium silybi. Next base: position 1,301,328 of record JAPDFI010000001.1, on the reverse strand, counting down.
TCTGGCCGACGGAATCCAGGAGGGTGCCCGAAACGTGCTCCTGACCGGCTCCCAGGCAGCCAGCGCGGTGATCGGTCACCGCTACGGCGACGAAGCCGGCGCCGTCGCCCACAACTTGACGGGCGGAATTAAGAATGTCGGATTGGTGTACATCGATGCAACGGGTGTTAGTCGACGTGCCCTTCTCAAGTCTGTCGCGAAGGGCATGGTCGTGGGCAAAATGCGCGACGGTCAACAGGTGGTGGTTGGCGGCGGCGACGGTGGCCAGCTCCCGGGGTTGCAGCACGAAGCCGGCCCTTCTGGGCTCGGTGCCCAGGATCCAGTTGCCCGGCGCCCATCGCCAAACCCCACCCCGCCTCCTGCATACGATGCATCAGGGACGATGTCACTGGGCGGTGCGTCTATGTCAGGGGGCAAGCGCTAGATCTTGACGATATGGATCGATTGATTTTGGGGCAATGGTATTGGGCAGAATGGAGAATGTGTTCGCATAAGTCACATGATACGAGAAGGTTCAATTTTCTTTTTGTTTCGACGCTTGGGAGCCAAAGCTCCGTATATTACGTGTGTTGGGTCTTGTATTTGAGATGTCATGATTCAACGTGCGCACAGCTTCCTCGAGCCGTATAGACATGCCCCCCGTCCAATCGATGGAGACAAGCCCCATGGATAGTATCCCGAGAGTCGACATGATCGGAGGTGAATTTCAGACGAGTCCGCATGTGTCCGCGAGTGGCACTGATGATTTCAACATTGGGAACAAGCCGATAGATAGCGCTGTCAATTTTGATTTGCGCCCAAACCCCGCGGACATGTTCTAATTCAGAGGTGGGCTCGTGTTGGGCAAATATCAACTGGGAAAAGAGTGGATCAATCGTAGATCAATAATATTTAGACAAGTTAAATATATTGAAGGGGAATTGGCGGAGATTTCCCCCGATTCCCGTGAAGTCCCAGCATCACAGACCCAAAGACATTCGCAAATCCGCCGGGTTCATTTGGCCCCATAGGGCATTGCATGAAGTAGTACTTGGTGCTTTTCTTTTGTGAGGAAATGGTCAAGGCTCAGCCGGAAGACGCTTGCATTTGTTGAAGAAAAGGTGCATGTGTTGGCCTTTTTCCATAAGGCATCACCTTTCGGTCGGTCATTCTTTTCTCCAAGGGAGGTCTGAGCGGCCAGCGTCCGAGTCCCTGCATAATGCAGCGACTCCGGCAAGCAGCCGGGACTCGAGTGTTTGCTTCACGCGAGCTGTTGGTTAACCGAGATTGCAATTGTTTTGTATGAGTCACGCACAGAAAATTGTTCTCGAGGGAGGTAATATAAAAATCCCCTCGAGAACGTAGGTGAAAGAATTAGACAAGAATTTTGAGCCTACTTTGCTTACACTTTTCTTCCTCTTCTATTTCTTATTATATCTTCTATCTTAATAGGTTATGAGCCTGGGTCGTAACTGACGACTTAAGTTATTAGTTTATCTCTTCCCTATAAGTAGACCTTGATATGACCTACAGGTCTACCTAAATAGGGTAATTTCTGACGTAGACACATATGTCATCGGGCAGTGGCCAAAAGCTGAGTGCTTCGGTAAAGCAGTTATACCACAGGAAAGCTAACTGTTTCAGACCGTACAGTGCCTGAACAAGAAATCATACTATGCCAGCCACTGCGAAGCCTGTGGGTTGTTTCATGTAAACCACTCGGTCTTTGAAGCATGGAAGCATTTAGGTAAGCGGCGATCACATCAACTGCTTAACCTTAAACTTCCGCCTCGCAACCAAGCAAAGGAACAACTTGACTGCTCTGTCGGTGGCCATGGGGGCGTTGCGCATCCTCACCAAACCGGATCTAGTTGATAAGGGGGCAGAGAACAAGGTTATCGATATAATCGAAGACCAAAATGTGAACGGCCAGCTTGGGTGGGTTCGTGTGCGGAACCTGGGACAATAGCAGCTTGAGGAGGGAAATGTCGACTGAGATGCCCTAGAGGAACAATTTCATCAGATCGAACCTTGGAACCGCCTGCGGAGGCAAAACCTCGGCATCATCGCATTGAAGAACCGTCTGCAAGAGATCCTCACTTCAATCGTGCGCTGGGAGTTCCTATCGGTAAGCATACTTCATATGTTCTTAATGTTAGAAGGGTCTTTCTTATTTATTACTAGGTACGGTTGGAGGTTACAAAGAAGCTGAAACAGTCACGAAAGGCCTTTCAGTCTTAGGGTTGAGCGGGAGACCGCGGGACAGCAGCGCATGGTTCTTCTGGAAATTATGTCATTAGCTAAATACTCTCGCCAGCTGCGATTTCTATGTCCTTCTTATTAGAGTTAGGGGTTGGCGGTCTAGGGAATAGCTCCTTAAAGGGGATCATAAAGGGAGCATTGCTGACCTAAGTAGGGTTAGAATCGGCTCTTGTCCCTCTTCCCTTGACGATAAAAATGTTCAGACTTCCTACCTATGGGCGGGCTATGTCAAAGACTATAAAGAAATATCAAGCTCTACCTAGCTTAATCTTTCTAACTATAAATAAGAAGCTCACTTTTCTTTCACTTATATCTCACTTCTATTTTACTTATCACTCTCTTTCCTTCTACTTATCTTTCACTTTCCTTTTACTTCTAGAATAGACTAAATAGTTATACTAATTCTGGTATCTAACCTAGTATTGATAGATAGAAGGTTATTAACTAGTCTTATTTAAATATCTTCTCTCCTTACTATAAGATGATTCTGGGTATAGTCAGTAATAGTGAACTCGCGCTGAATACCTAGGTCTACTATATAACAGTCCTGCTGGTCTTCCTTGTCTTATGACGGGAGTAACCTTTCCTGAGATCCATCTCCGGACCATTATCTCTGGGTTTTTATCTCTGGACTATCTCCAAACCCACATACGGGGTGATCGTGAGTAGGGAGGATTCGGCGAGATAATCAAGCTTGCGTCTGAGCGATGTTGATAGTGGTGCGTCATACGGCTGGTATGCAGGGGCGAGGTTCTCTAATTTTGACATGTTCATGTGTGACCCCAGGGATTAAGTTCCCGTTCAGTCAAAAAAGCACGAGTTCATTCCGGCGACGTGGGTAATGATTAGCTTGTTTACATAGCAGGCCCGAAAAGCAATAAGTGTGCAGAATGCAGGGCTAGACTTAAGCCACCTCGACCCCTTGGCAGCTCTCTTAATTCTTCACCCTCCAACACTGAACATATCCCGAACAAGAACATTCGTTAAAACGTCGAAGCAGCAATCTTGGAAAGGACAGCTGACATTGACTGATTAAGGATTCAGGACCCATACGGAAAGAAACCACAGACCACAATGTGCCGATGGCAACCTTCCGGATATCTCGGGACGAGCATTGTATCAGACAAGTCGGGAATAGATTCTGCCCTCCTTGAAACACCTGCTTCAGATACGAATGAGCTTATTGGCCGGCGTTTCGTACGGGGAACAGCACGTGCGAATGGCCCTCCGACTGGCCCAGATAGCGCCATTGGGGTCGTGGCAGATCGCGAAGATCACTCCATAGTCTCAAGCCAACGGGCCCACAAATAGTAGATAGCGCGTACGTTCACGAAGTATAAAGTCAGCCACCCCACGTTACCCAACGGCTGCACTGATTTCTCAAAGGAATTGTCTCAATGATAGAACTCGAGTTTCTAGTGCCTTGTCTCGAATGCGAGAACTTCACACAGCAGTCGAAAGAGTCAATGCCGATGGCAGAGTCATTGGCTAAAACATTGGGGTCCCTGGAAGTGGACTAGCGCGAGACACCTCGAGTCGAAGTGGTTGGACGGGAGAGTCCGCCGAGGTGAAATGCCCACATTCCCAATCGAGAAAAGTCCGAGTAATACCCGTGGGGAGACCGCGCGGCAAGGACGTTGTGTGCCTGGGTGGCGCCCTCGGGGTCGGGGAGAGCGGAACGAGTATCACGGAGACTGCGCGTTCCTTTACAATTGTACTCCGGGTACACTGACAGTGAGGACAATAAGGAGCCCGAGGGTCCGGGGCGGTGTGTTCGTGCCACGAGAAACTCCGCGAGACGCTAATTGATCGAAGGTCCAAATGCTTCTGCCGCGTTTCTAGCGCCGAAGCCAAGACCCGTTGCCTCCCGGTTGGTCGCCACCCCATTTGCCGATCGCCGTGCCCAGGGGCGTTTCGACAGGATAGGGGTCTATATATCGGCGGAGGCGATAACAATGGGCCATGATGGAAGTCCGCAATCCGCCACCTCCAGGAACGGCCGAAAGTTGTACCCCTTGCAGATGGCAGATAAGTGCTCAGATCTATGAACTATGCATCCGTACTGGAGCCCGATCTCGCATGATTCGGGGTATGGACACATGCCTAAATCCTCGGCAAGAATAGGGAGTGGAGACCCAAGGATGTATTCATCAGGACGACCATCGGAGAGGCGTTCCTAGTTAAGTATCGGTGACAGTTACTTCAACTAGAATGAATATCCTTCCCCATCGGATGGAGACGGACCCAGTCGTCTTCAGCTAAAGCTATCATTGACGAACTAAAGCAGATACAAAGGGTCACAATGTCAATGTTAAATCAGAAATACTTCATAGCGCTGCCCGGTCTCGAAATTGGACGTGTTGCAGCTCATTAGTCATGGCAGACGCCGAGTGTTTCAGCCCCGTCCTTGTACTGTATTACAGATCATGACGTGCCCACTCTGCATCCGGTGCTGGAGTGCAAAGCGGTTGGCGTGGCATCATCCGATCGACCACCACATACCCCGTCATCGAAGCATTCCTCGTGCCGTATTATCTACCCTGGAGCGCTTGTGCACTGGTATACCGCATAGACGTACATCGGTTTCGAAGCGGGGACCCCATCTGCGCCCCTATCACGTGCAGCGTAATACGGTAACCGCGCCATTCCCAAAACGGAAGGGTTGCCATCGGTCCATAGTCCCGCTCCCCTCGACTCGACATCTCTCCTCTCTCTCAAGAAAAGTGATCCTCAGATTTGAAGCATCTCTCGTCTCTGCCCCTTTTTCGCAGTCCTATACGCTCTCTTTACATACCATAGAAAACGGTGGCTTATCGCCACTGAGGCAAACGAAGGTCCGCAGGGCCCCAGAAGTGAGCGGGACATCGAGGGTGGACTCCTAAGAGCCCGCCAAATCCGCCATCCACCCGAAGTCCACATCCATCGAGGGGCACTCCAACGTGACGCCCAGTTCGCATTCCTATCCTCTTCACCTTCGCTTATCCGACGTTCGCGCTTCAACACGGGGCCTCCCCGATACATCGTCACCTCCAACCCCTCGGATCGGGCTCACCTTTCGCGCAGACCGGGGAAACTAGGATTTCCAAAAAGGATTCCCGAATCGACCGGGTTCTTTCTTTTCCCTTCTTCTCTAGAACTCTATCAATTTGCACCGGTCGAATACCCTAGCCACCATGACGGGCGCCGCACCCATTGACATCACCACTCGACAGACCTCGGTCTCACCGCCGGGGCAGCAGGCGTCGAATCTCACATCTGCGCTGCAGAGAGCCGGCACCGGTGATCGTACGGGTAGTATATCGCATCATACCAGTGGAGGTCTCGGCATGTTCAAGGCCCCGCCGCCTCGCAAGGACTCGATCGGCGCCGCTGCGGCACAATGGGGGAATGGGACAAAGCCCATCTCCATGTCGGGCTCGGCACGCGACAAGGGTCGTCGCGAGTCGCTGGCCGGTAGCTTGGTCGGCGGCATGAGTTGGGGTGGTGTGTCTGTCGGAAGCTGGATACGCGACGAGTGAGTAGTCTCCCCCATGAAGGCCCCCCGGGAAATCCTGTGCGCTGGCTTGGTAGCACCGCATCGAAGACTGACGCAGAAAATTTTCCCAGCATCATCATGACTGGCACGTCGCCCTTTACCTTCCAGTCACCTTCTTTCCACTCATCGTCATATTTGCCGAAGCTGGAGGCCAACTTCATGCGGGACTTTTCCTGCTGCGGTGTGACGTTACCGACACTCCATGACCTATTACAGCACTACGAAGAAGCCCATGCGACCAAGTCGCCCAACCAGGGCCATCGCCCGAGCCAGGGTGAAAATCGAGCTGCCTTGGCCGCCGCCGCGATCGCACAGCAACAGAGCCAGCAACATGGCAGCCAAGGGCGTGGCCTGCAGCCCGATCGAACCTTGGACTTGCAGCGCAAAATGGGCCAGAACCCGTCCGCATCCCAGCACGTCGATCTAGACGCCATCGATGATATGGAGTTGGACGAGCCTATGGGAGACGATGACGGCACCACCTCCCAGCTGTTCTCACCCCAGTTACGCGAAGGTGGCCAGGGCGGCTTTGGCAACTCCAACCAGGGCTCGCAATTAAATCTGGGCATGCTTCCGAACCACCAGGGCTTCAGCACGCCCTCTCAACCTGGCACTCCCATCGGGTCTGCTCGTCCGCTCTCCCTGCAGAATAACCCCACCGTTTCCTCCGTCAATACCCCGACTTTAATGGCAAACCCGCTTCAAAACTCCCAGTTCCGAAACACGCCCGATTCTTCGGGACCTGGCACACCCGCCGAAATTGATGAGAGCATGGTAGGCGGGTTTGGCGATCTTACTATGCAGAATAACGCCATGGGACAAAATCAGGGCCAGTATGGACGCTACACCGGCAATAACGATATGCTTGATCTTTGCATCGACGAGCCTGCCAAGCGACTGTTCAGTCCCAATGGAGGCATGGGTACCCCCAACGCCCACTTCAAACTGAGCGGGGCCCAGTACGGACCGAATAGCGATATCGCACGGCGGATCCGTGAACAACAGCTGCTCGCTGGGGTCCCCGATACCACCTCCATTCTCCCAAATGAGGAACCGAAGCCGTTCCGGTGTCCCGTTATCGGCTGTGAGAAGGCCTACAAGAACCAAAACGGGCTTAAATATCACAAGGCTGTGAGTTTTCTTCCCTCCGACATTACTTTTCTTCGTCTCCTTGTGTCACATCTAACACCTGATTCTCTCTAGCATGGCCACAACAATCAACAACTTCACGACAACGCCGACGGCACATTTTCCATCGTCAACCCAGAGACATCAACACCATACCCCGGTACCCTCGGCATGGAGAAGGAGAAGCCCTACCGCTGCGAAGTATGCGGCAAACGCTATAAGAACCTGAACGGACTGAAATACCACAAATCGCACTCGCCTCCCTGCAACCCCGACTTCCAGATCGCCGCAGGTCGCAACTTGAACATCGGCGGCGGAGTCATGCAGGGACAGAACATCAACGTTGCTGGAGCTGGACTCCCCGGAATCGGCGAGGAAGGCCTTCTGTGAACATTGCTTGTCCATACAATAATACCCAGCTATTTGCGAACGATCTCGACGGCCTTGAGTCTTCTATTGCTCCCGCACACGATGTCACGAATCTGGTCCGGCTTACCTTTTGGAGTTTTTTTTTGGATCTTTTGGGGCCTTTTCTTTTGCTCCGGCTTTCCACTAGCATTTCCCGTCCTTTCTTGCTCGATATCCCTCGCCGTTTCCAGTCTGATCCCGGGCTGGTAATAGAGCCTTCTGAGCGATCAAGAACTCGACAAGGTTTGTCTAGAAGACATTTCCTGTTTTCCCCACCTCATTCCTTTGAGTACGCTGGGATTCAAGCGAGGGGAAATGAGGGAAGTGTTTATATCTTGCGTCTGATCTATGTCCTTTTGCATGTTGTCTGCGTTCTGCACGGGTTGGCTCTTTTTTGATTTTGATTTTGATTTTCTGATTCCATTTATGTTGGTCTCTTCCTCCTGGAAGACAACTTACTGCGAGTTCCGCCTTGACCGCACGCTACGATATGGATTGGGAAGGGTTGGAGGTGTCAACTCTGGTATTCGCTTTCTTCCCTGTGGCTCTTCGGGATCGGACAGGTGGAACTGAAAACTACAAAAGTGCGGTTCTTCGGCGTCGAATTGTAGATATGTTTTTATACACTTTGGCTTCTTTTTTTTTCTATTATTATTTGGTTGCTTTACCATCCATGACGCTCTCGAACTATCTAGGCATGACGAACCCTCTAGAATGGGAGTAGACTGGTAAATGAGAATATTTAATTTGTGTTTGGTGAGCCTAGCTGCATTGCCATTCATTCTAGTACATAAACAGGGCATCGTGGGTAAACCGGAAAATCAAGAGCCCATCCTGGGGTAAGCGCCATGAGCGTTAAGCTCGGCGTGGAAAGCAGAAGCTGAAATCAAACCCGAAGACTGGTAGAGTTCGGGCCTGGGTGAGCGGAAGTAGAGGAGAATCGTGAGATGAAATTTCGCTTGTGAGAAGCATTTCAGGAGCGTAAACAAGAGGCTGATTTTCAATGGTGTCGAGAGACACGCGATGGGGGGACCTTGGAAATGGGAAAAGGTATTACAAACCGAACGCGAAGATTCATGAAGATCGCGAGGAAAGGGTGCGGGAACGAATGATGATTACCATTCGAACTCGCCTTGGCCCTTGTGGAAAACGTATCTGTTGATGTTAATAGAGTTCTGATACAAACGGAGATACGACTTACTCTCTGCCACCAGTGGTCAGGATGCCGTCCTTCAAGGTGCACTTCCACTTGTTCTTGACGCGCTGAACCTTGTCATAGGTGCACAGCATGACCTGACCTTCTGATTCATCGGCATCGTGATCCTCAGCAATGAGGTCATCGGGATCATCCAGATCTGAGTTGATGGCATCTTCGTCTTCCTCCTCCTTGGGACCGTCATCGGCACCATCGTGTTGGCCAGGCACTCTCGGTGCAGCCGAGGATGCATCGAAAGCAGTTGCTTCCTTAAGACATGCGAGCGCATGCCGCGAAGCTGCAGACGGGGTTGAGTGCTCACTCACAGGACGGAGAAGACCGCCGCCTTCCATGCCAAGCATCTGCTGGTTAAGATGCTCGCGAAGCATGCGGTCGCCTCGGCCATTCTGAGCTGCTTCCCTACGACGAGCGGCCTCAGCCTTCCAGTCAGCCAGTGCATCACCGGCCCCGTCAGTTTGACCGTGTCCCATAGAGGGATAGCCAGGCTCTTGCTTGATTTGGGGCATTTGCCCATTGGCGTGCGTTTGGGGATACGACTGCGGCGCTTGAGGATGAGCCTGGAGCTGACTCACGGAGTGAGAAGCAGCAGCACCGAATTTGGATTGAAGGTGGTTTGCAGCACGGTCGCGAGCTGACTGAGGGTTAGGCGCCTGCCCAGGCATCTGGTGAGTCTGGTGAGGCACCTGGTGCATGGGGGGCATGCGCATCGGAACATTTGACCCGGGTTCGGTCTTGATTCGAGGAGCACCCATAGCCGCTGCTTGGTTGGGCGCCTGGTGAGGAACAGATTGTGGCATAGAGACAGGGACATGGTGTTGAGGAGGTGGCCTAGGAGCGTTGGACGGCACAGTAGCTTGAGGAGGGAGGACGGGGGCTTGAGGAGTAGGCTGAGGAGTAGGATCCCAGGGGAAAGAGGCAACGTTGACTGAAGAGAGCTTTTTCTGCCAGGTCTATTTATGATGTTAGCATGGAGTCCACGGGGTATAGAAAGTGACATGGGGCATGGCTTGGCGGCCTAAGCCCCAAAGCGGGTAGTAGCGGCCGCCTATAAAGGGAGCCTCAAAAGCCGGTGTTCCCCCATAAGCACCGCCTCCCGCATCTCGGATTCCCCCGCTTTTGGCCGACCCTGAGAAACACCACACCATATGTCCAAATACAGACTCTCCGGGGTATAAAACTCACGTCTTTCAGATCATTTAGTGTCTTTTGATCGACACCGCTCTCTTCGAAATCGACCACGGAGGCGTCGCAAACTTCCTGGATGACCTTCTCGAACACGGCACCCTAGATAGCCACTGATATCAGCCATGATCGCTTCATCGACATATACTGAACAGGGACAATGAAGTTGTGCCAAAAGAGAGAGGTTGAATGATATTGTCTTTGAAACCGTGTAGGGCAGGTTGTCGCGAGACCGCACGTACCACTTGTTGGTTGGACATGGTTGCGGGCAGGGGTGTTTCGGGACAAGCGATAGAAGGCGAGGGATATTATTTGAAAAGTGACACTTTTATAAGGTCACTGAAGGCCTCGGACGCTCAACCAGACGGTATGGCCTTCCGTCGCAACGGGTAAGGCCCTGGGAACGCGAGTGGACGGCACTGGGGAATTCGGGTCACTGTCAAACGGATTGCCAGTCGATAGCACTCCAGCCAGGGGAATACACAAGTGAACGTCCGAGAATGAAGTGATAAAGTAAAAGCCGAGGGTTGAGGTGGGATGGAAGATCTGCCGATGGTGTCGGGGAGGTGAAAGTCGATCTTCGTCGGTCGAAATGGCTCCGGGTGAGGTCAGGGTCACGTGCGCTACCGTCGGTCTTGAGCTGACTTGCTTGTCTCCACGGATCTTTGACAATAGCGAAATTTTGAGAGTGACCATAAGTTTCTTGAATTCATAGCTCAAATATTTCAATAGACTGGCAGATCACGGTACGGTGAATGCATGTTGGCTGTTGGCACAGGCCTAGCATCCATTGGTGGAACTGTATAGAACACTCCAGATGGGTACCAAATATACGGGAATTACGATGAAGTGAAAATGTGCCCCGTAAAAATGCTAGCATTTAGCATTTTCTTCCAGATACTGAGTACTTCTCCAGGTAAATCCAAATCCTGAGATAGGGCGGAATTGACGGAGACTACGCGGGTGGGGTACAGCCAGCGTAGTTTACATCTAGAGAACTGAGCTTCCTGAGAATTAAGACATGTTGAAGAATAGACAGTAAGACTGGCATTTTGTACAACTCCAACAGACGAAAAAAAAAAATATGAACCAAGAAACACCAATTAGCCCGAGTATGAACCCATTACTCCAAACATATGCCCCAGCCCATCAATGCTGGCGAGATGACACCATGAAACCGGGTATAGAACAAGAAATGAACCAAAGAAACCGTTTACCGGATGGTCATCGACTTGGTCAGCTGGGCCTTGCTGCCAACACCACCTTCACGGGAAGCGGAGGCACTGCTGCCAGCCTTGCGCTCAAACACCTTCCAGAACTTCAAGCTCTCGTCAGCAGCGGCGGTGGCCAGCATCTGACCGTCGGGGCTAAGACTGCTGTGCAGGACACGAGTCTCGTGGGCGGGGATCTCGACGTTGCGAACCAGAGTCGGGTAGCTCCAGATGCTGAGCGAGTTGTCAGGGAAGCCACTCGAGCTGACGATCTCGCGGTAGTGGTTGCTCCAACGGAGGCTGGTCACCTGAGAGCCGGTGTCGATGCTGTTGGTACGGGCACCGGTGGTAGTGTTCCAGAAGTGGATATGACGATCGTAGGAACCGCCGCCAGTGGCGAGGAGATTCAATTGCCAGGGGCACCAGCTGAGAGCCTTAACGGCGGCACGGTGGTTGGTCTTGGTGAACTTGGGAGCGCTGAGAGAACGAGCATCCCAGATGTTGACCAGGTTGTCGTTGCCACCGGTAGCGAGTTGAGCGCCATCAGAGCGCCACTCCAGACCGCAGACCTCCGAGGTGTGGGAGACAAGCTCTGCAACCTTGTGCTGAGCAATACGGACATCGTGGTTGTACACAAGACCGCTACGGGCACCAGTCGAGAGAGTGTGCTTGGACCAGCCCATCACACCCACACGGGAGTCGTGACCGTACATGCTGCGGAGCTTGCTGCCCTCCTCGACGTCCCAGATTTGGACCTCACCAGTTCCAAGACCAACACCAACGTAGGCACCGTCCCCACTCCACTTGACGCTGCTGATGTAGGTGTCGGGAGAGGTTTCCAGGAGGCAGTTGACGGAGCCAGACTCGGCAGACCAAACATACACATTGCGCTCAAGACCGATGGCAACCTGGTTGCCAGAGCTCCAGTCCAACAGGTTGAGATAGTAATCATCCAAAAGACCAGGGGCATCCAATACCCGCTCGGGAGCGGTCTGAACACGGCGACGGAACTGGGCATTTGTAGACTTGGCGGGGCGAAGAGGACGGTTGTATTGAGCCCGAAGATCAATGGGCTTAGACGATTCCGGCGGAGGAGGCTTGAAGGCCAGGATACGAGTGTTCAAGTTGACACCGCAGGCATTGGCGAGCGAAGACTCGTAGGCAACTGCATCGGGTGCCGGTCGAGAGTACTTGGACGATTCATCATCTTCCAGACCAAGGTTCTCCAGAGCAGCAGTGAGATCCTCTTCGGATCCACGGCCGTTGATGTCAAAGGCACTAGCAGCTGAAGCCAGAACACTCGATCCCGATCCCTCGCTGCTACCGGTTTTCGGCCGTTGCTCCTCGGGCTTCGCAGCTCCCGATGTCACAATACCCTCGCTGGCACTGCGGTTGGGAATGAAACGGTCCCCCGCGTTGTGTTGAATGCGCATGGTGGTCTTCCCAGGACGGGAACGGCTGGGCGCATCTCGGCGAGAGCGCGATTTAGCGGGAGACTGAGCACTCTCGGGACCGGTACCAGTCAAGGACCAGTCGGAGACACCCAGCTCGAGGTGCTTCGGTGACCGACGAGTGCGAGCAATGTTGGACTTGGGGGAATCACGGTAGGAGCGAGACGATGATTTGGCAGCGGAAGACGACTTTGAGCTCGACTTGGCTGTGGTGGAGCTCGACTTGGCGAAGTGTGAAGAGAGGTTTCCGCTATAGACTGACTTGGACTGACTGCGGCCCGCCTCGGCAGGGCGAGGAGGAGTGAAGGGAGAGTCGTTCGAAGCCTGGGGAGTCGCAGTACCGGTCTTTCCCCGAGGGGAAGGAGTCAAAGGCATGCGACCTCCAGCTGTTTTGGAGGAGAAGAGCCCATGGTGGCTCTTCTTGGGAGTAGTCACTGTAGCAGTAGCCATGCTCAGTGAGTGATAAACAGTATACGATGGAGCCAGCCACCGAGTAAAAGCAATGCGAATTAACAATCCAAAGTATGCAGGATACTATGCAGGCAAAGTATGAGACGGGTGAGGAGGGAAAGGGAGTAGAGCAGAGAGCAGGAATAAATAATGGAAGTAGTGCAAGTATGAAGCTTCTCGCCGGGGCAACGGTTACCTCAGGTACGGGTGCACTAGTCCCAATCGGGAATGGTGGATGATGCACATGACATTTCCTTTTCGGGCGTCGATCTGCCTCAGGCCTCGAAGTTCAGGTGTCAAGTGTCAAGTGGGGTGGAACAAAAGCAAATCAATGTGAACGGGACAATACGCAATAAGCTTCTCGTCGCCATCCATTGTGTGCAGCAAGTCCGCATTCACGTCCGATGGCCGGGCAGGCCAATTCTCCCCACCATCAATCTCCGTCCCACCAGGACCCACCCGCTCGACTTCCGTCATCTCGGGATCTGGATCTTCGAGGGCTGTTCAATCCGACCTCTGGGAGTCTTCGCTCGTCTGCCTTTCAGATGCAGGAGGACGCATATTTGATGCCGGCCAGTCCCGCTGGCGGTCGCCAGGCCAGTGCGGACTACCGGCCCAGCGTCAAGAAGGCCCTGGGCCATGTCCCCGCTTGTCTAGTCAACGCCTCGGTGACGTACTGCAGCAACGATCGTATCTATGCCTTCGGAGGCTTCGATCAATATACCGATGAAGGTTCGGCTTCACCGATCTGCCCTCACCCTCCCTCGTACTTTTCATGTTGAGCTAACACACGAATCCCCGCAGTCTACAACCACGTGCTCCGATTAGACTTGAATACGCTTCGATGGGAACTAGTCGATAACTATGGTGACATCCCGGGGGTTCGCATGGGTAATTGCCTCCCGTAATTGCATTCCTGCCACGGATTTTGACATTTGAATCTTTCTTCCAGGACACACTGCGACTCTATACCAAGGCGACAAATTGATCGTCTTCGGCGGCGAAAACGAACACCGCGAGTACCTTTCGGACGTCGTCATCCTTGACCTCCAAACATTCACCTGGACCCTGCCCGAAATTCGGGGCTCAATCCCTCGTGGACGGGCACGGCATGCCGCTGTGATTCACGATGACAAGCTGTTCGTGGTCGGTGGGGTAACTGGGGAAAATAATTTCATCCTGGATGACCTTACATATCTGGATCTACAGACCTGGACCTGGTCGCGGACATGGAGTTTCACCGCTCGATTTGACCACATCGCATGGGTCTGGGGCAATCGGTTATGGATCTTTGGTGGATTGGGACCCAACATGGAACGCACGACGGACATCTGGTGGCTCGATCTCAAAGGATCTCCCTCTCTCGCTGGAATCACCTCCTCCCAAGGTACCGTGGACTCCCCGGATATACCACTGCCGGTGGCTCATTACCCAGACTCCATTTCTAGTGCATCATCCCAGCAGATGTCTCCCCGTTCCGGAATTTATGCCGCCAACTCCGCCAGTGTACAGGTTCGCAACTTTGGCCGTCGAAAACCACTTGCCCCGGGTGCAATCTCATGTCATCGATTCCACTCGGGCCCGCATGTCCCTGCGCTATTCTCCGGTACCCATTTCCATTCCTTTGCATCGGGAGTACTGCTCGATTTGATCACACCCTCGGAGACTGTGCGGTCGCATGACTGCAATCTTTCCGCCCTCGAGCTGAACTCACTGCGTTGGCAGAGGCTGGCCGACGGTCAGGAGCTCTTCCGGCCCGGCTATCGGTGGCACTACTGCACAGTCAACGATACGGGGACGAAAGCGTGGCTACTGGGTTGTAGCCTCGACTTGGCAAACACACCCGGGGCAAGCGATGAGAATCACATGAGTGAAATCCTATCAGTCGACCTGGAGAAATACGGCTTGCTTGGCAACGAGCTATCCACCGAAGCTCCCGAGCCCGATTCCTCCTGGGGAAGTGACCCATCTGGACCTCAAGTCTCTGGTCTGGGGTCTGATCTCGCCTCTGCTTTTGACCAACCCCCCGGGTTAGGTAGTGGTGCTGATTTCGTCATAACCGCCATCCGTGATGATTATGACTATATGGGCTTAGAAGACCTAGAAGATACGCCGTCCGCATCACCATCCGACCACAAGCCAACCTTTGTGGAGTCCAAGCCACACACTTCCATTCCCATCCATGTTCATAAGATTATCCTACAGCTCCGGTGGCCACATTTCAAGCGTCTGTACTCCGCACAGATGGCAGAATACCATACGAAGCGCATGCACATACCCGAACCGTATTCGGTGGTGCGTGCATTTTTGTACTACCTCTACACCGATAGCATTGCCGGTCATCCCGAGTACTGCTCGAGTGTGGTAGATGTGGCGGGGATGCTGGTCATGGCGAATCTATATGACATGCCAAAGCTGCGCCTACTTTGCGTGAACCGCCTAAGTCGTGAGCTCGACGTGGATAACGCCGCCGTTGTCTGGGAGCGCGCCGGGAGGACCAATGAGCACTGGCTGATGCGCCGAGCCGCACAGTTCTGCCTAACGCATTGGGGTCGCGTGGTGCGGACCGACGGATTCAAGTCTCTGAGTCACCAGAGCTTGATTGATCTATGCGAAGTGGTGGATACGGAAGGCCGTATCATCGCAGGGCCAGAGTTGGAAATGGTGGGCGCATTCGACGGCGCGTCGGTAGGAGAATCAAAGGGCTCTCAGCTTCGGCTGGGGTCTACTGCAGACGAGCTATCCGAGCTTGAAGGAGATGAAGAAGGAATGGAACTTTCATGACGAATCCGACACGCATTGTCTTCCGGAGTTTGGGGGGCGACTTGGCAGGGAGGCCACGTATTTTGAGCTTTGCATCATTTTGTTTCAAATGTTTGTGAAATCTATGCATCTTTTCAGAGGACTAGGAGTATTATTTCGAATGAGTACATTCATCCAAAAGGACAAAGGACTGGAGTCTATGCATATTCTTGTAAACCCGGCAACTAGACGGCGAACGGGCCGTGCAGCCGCCAAAACAAGAAACAAGCCAAATCTCCACCAGCCAACGCTCTGGGAGCGGAACTTGCTCCGGATCGCGGAGATCCTTCCTGTCAGGATAAGGAAAGCTCAAATCTCGTGTCTCGCCCTGTTCGAAATGCTTTATATTATATAGCCGTCCTCGCCATGAATTAAGCTGCTAAATCTGCTACCCAGTGTAGAAATTATCACCATGGGATCCGTTCAACAATCCACTCTTCCCGCCGATTTCCTCTGGGGCTTCGCGACAGCCGCGTATCAGATTGAAGGTGCCGTGAATGAAGACGGTCGAGGCCCTTCGATCTGGGACACTTTTTGCAAAATCCCCGGCAAGATTGCTGGTGGTGGGTCGGGAGAGATTGCTTGCGACTCGTATCATCGGACTCATGAGGATATTGCCCTTTTGAAACAATGCGGTGCGAAGGCGTATCGATTTTCGCTTTCTTGGTTTGTACCAGATCTCATAGTTTCATAGTTTCTGGGGTGGTTCTAACGAATGTGATGAAACAGGTCTCGCATCATTCCTCTCGGTGGTCGCAATGATCCCATCAATGAGAAGGGCTTGCAGTTCTATCTCAAATTCGTGGATGATTTGCTAGCTGCGGGAATCGTGCCCATGGTCACTCTTTTCCACTGGGACCTACCTGAAGAACTGCAGAAGCGTTACGGGGGATTGCTAAATAAGGAAGAGTTCGTTGCGGACTTCGTCCACTACGCGCGACTGGTGTTCAAGGCTTTCGGCTCCAAGGTCAAACACTGGGTTACATTCAACGAACCCTGGTGCAGCTGTGTCCTTGGGCATAACGACGGGAGCTTTGCTCCAGGTCGTACCAGTGACCGTACCAAGAGTCCCGTGGGAGACAGTTCGACCGAGCCTTGGATTGTGGGACATAATATCCTCGTGGCACACGGAGCCGCCGTCAAGATCTACCGAGACGAGTTCAAGAGCCAGGACGGTGGTGAGATCGGCATCACGCTAAACGGTAGGTCACACCGTCAACTGCATCAAAATTGATCCTGACCGTACAAAGGTGACTGGGCTGAACCCTGGGACGCCGAGAACCCGGCCGACATCGAAGCCTGTGAGCGTAAGGTCGAATTCGCCATCTCATGGTTCGCCGATCCAATCTACCACGGCAAATACCCCGACAGCATGATCAAGCAGCTGGGCAATCGACTCCCAACCTGGTCGCCAGAGGACATCGCCCTAGTCCACGGTAGCAACGACTTTTACGGAATGAACCACTACTGTGCGAACTACATCCGCGCCCGCACGGGGGAACCCGAGTTGAACGACGTTGCGGGGAACCTGGAACTGCTGCTCGAAGACAAGGATGGGAATAGTATCGGTCCCATTACTCAGTCCCCGTGGTTGCGGCCTTGTGCGCTGGGGTTCCGCAAGCTACTCAAGTGGCTCAGTGAGCGCTATGGGTATCCAAAGATCTACGTGACAGAGAATGGGACGAGTGTGTTGGGGGAGAACGATATGCCGATGGAACAATTGCTGGATGATGAGTTCCGGGTTCAGTATTTCAGGGATTACATTGGTGCTATGGCTGATGCTTATACCCTGGATGGGGTTGATGTGAGGGCTTATATGGCTTGGAGTCTTATGGAGTACGTCTTTGCTTTTTTTCTTTTTTCTTTTTTCTTCTGTTTTATGGGTGCTGTGCTGACTTGATTTCCAGTAACTTTGAGTGGGCAGAGGGCTATGAGACTCGTTTTGGAGTGACTTATGTCGACTATGAGCATGACCAGAAGAGGATTCCCAAGAAGAGTGCCGTGAGCATTGGTCAGATCTTTGATCGGCTGATTGAGAAGGTTTGATTCTGTTTTTGGGGGTATTGTGGATAAAATGATTCTTATGAGTCAAATTCCAAATTTGTTTAAGGCTATCATACTGAGGGGAACTCTCAATAGTGTAGATTTCGGTTTGTGCAATTGAGTTAGAGTGCATATCGGAAATGCTTGGACTCCATATCCGTCATATCCTTAAACCCATCCAGAATAGCCTGAGAAGTAGTAACATCCTCTGACAAGTCCGCAGATGCATCTCTCGCAGCATCCCGACGTGCATTCTCCCATCGCATTCCCAGGTACGCCACTGCAGACAATACAATAATCCCAGCATAACAAACAAGCAGCCCCGTGAGTGCAGAGTAGTAGCGCGGAGCCTCACGAGCAAAGAAGATATTTGCGCCGGCAACGTTGCCAGCCGCGTATACAGTGAACCACATCCCGTTAGCAACTGCTCGCTTGGTATGACCGGCCACATTCGTCGACAACAGGTTCCAACAGACGATAACCGGTGCTCCGATGATGTACTGAAGCCAGGTGCATCCGACAAGTGTCCAGCGGTGATCGAGATCAGTGAAGCGGATACCTAGCAGTCCCGCGAAGGGAATCAAGCTGATGACAGCAAGAACGATGCATCTGGAATTCGGCACGTAGGTCGCAACAAGACCGCAAATGGGAACTATGGCAGCTTCAAAAGCTCCCGTTGGCAGCTGCAGTAGGGTAGCGTAGATCCCACTGAATCCGAAGCCTTTGATCAATGCTGACGAAAAATTAGACACGCCGCCATTAATGACGCCGCAGGCGATGCCGATACCTGCGTAGCAGAGCACCTTGATATCGTAGAAATTTTCAAACGCCTGCCCGAGCTTGATCTCCCGTGTCTTGACTCCGATCATGTTCTCCGCTACTCGTCTCACGGCCACGACGCGCTGGCGATGGGAGAGAAAGCGTGCAGAAGCGGGTGAGTCGGGCATGACGGCGAGGAACACGCACCCACAAACGAAATTAAGTAGGCCAATGGTCAAGAAAATAAGTTTCCAGCTATGAAGCACCGTGTTGTGTGCGTGGCCCAGACCGAATCCTAGAAGTGCTCCAACCATAGTCGCCATGCCGTTGGCGCTCAGCCAGATAGCCATTCGCAGTGGCTGCTCGGAGCGTTTGTAGAACATTGAAGTGATGATCATCACTATGGAAGTCAGACGATTTGCCGGAGATCATTCGAATGATCACTTACTGCACGGGCTGACTCCAGCCTCGGCCATTCCTAGCAGGAATCTGAGCACCAGGATTCCTGCATAGTTCTTTGCTCCGACGTGGGCAATGACTATCACACTCCATACCAAGAGCATGCCACCCATGTATTTGGCCACGGGCAGTTTCTGGATCATGAGGTTGGATGGGATAGCCCAGAATAGGTATCCGAAATTATAGATGGCTGCGACCCATGAGTATCGCTGACCCTCGAGTCCGAGATCATCAATAAGGGAGTATGCCGAAGCATAGTTGAGAGACAGCTTGTCTAGGACAGTGTTAGCCGAACCCCTTCATGGGCTAAAGACGAGGCTTATCACACCGAGAAACTGAATCACATATGTCACGTAGAGCTGAGTCCGGTTAGAAAGAGAAAGCAAAGCAGGTCAGGACGAACTAACAATTGGCATGATTCTCCAGTCCAGAATCCTCAGCACCCGAGCACCTTCCAGGGCCAATTCCTCAGTGGATAACTGCTCGGCCTCCACATATAGATCGGCTCCGATATCGCGAACTTCACCAAGTTCAACTTCCTTCTCCACTGTGGGCTGGTCCACTTTTGGTTCCTTTGGTTCCTTCGGCTCCATAGTGAATTTGTAGAATGAACGAAATCAAATTTGGATCCCATTTCATGCAAACCCCTCGTCACCCTTATATCTCGACATTCGGTTCTAGTGTTATCACTGCCAAGCTGATAATGCGATTTTCACTTTTCACTTTTCACGTTATCCCCGCGCAATGATAGGGTCTGTTGATCTTTATTGATAGGACATTCGCCCGACGATTGTGGGGAGCGGACTTCAGTCCGCCACCTCCACACTGCATTGAACTCCATCGTACAGAGCTGCCTTTTCGGCACCTTCCAGACTTGGTCGGACTCTGGTCCGCTGAAGTACGAGATTGAAATAGAGACGGCCGGGCTCAAGGCAAGATTCAACAATGGCTCAACCAAGCACCCGGTCAGAATTCAACTTGCTCGATGCGAGTATCTCGGATCTCCAAGATGCACTCTCATCCGGACTCACCAGCGTGGACTTGGTATCGCGTTGTCTCCGACGAAGCAGCGTATACGATGCCAACGGACTCAAACTAAGCGCGATTCCGATCCTGAACCCATCCGTCTTCGACGAGGCAGCTGCATCTGATGCACGTCGTGCAAAGGGCCTCCCTCCACGACCTCTGGAGGGGATCCCCTACCTGGTAAAAGACAATATCAAAGTAAAAGGAATGACGGTCGCCAACGGCTCGCCCGCATTTGAGAAGCTCGTCGCGAACGAAGATGCAGCCTGTGTGCAACTTCTCCGGAGTGCAGGCGCCGTTCTTCTCGGCCGCACCAATATGCCTGCCATGGCGTACGGTGGAATGCAGCGCGGTGTCTGGGGTCGTGCGGAGAGTCCGTATAACGGCGAGTACCTCGCGGCCGCGTATGCTTCCGGTTCATCTAATGGATCGGCTGTTGCCACCACTGCGAATTTTTGTGCCTTTTCTCTTGGGACGGAGACGGTCTCGTCTGGTCGCTCGCCTGCTTCAAATAATGCCGTTGTCGCCTACACGCCCTCCAAGGGTCTACTTCCGCTCCGTGGAGTCTTCCCTCTCTATCCGACTTGTGATGTCTTGGTTCCTCATACTAGGACCGTTGCTGATCTATTCTGTGTCCTCGATGTCTTGGCTGTCCCTGATTCGACTCCGAAGGGAGATTTCTACAACGAGCAAAACATCGTCTCTATTCCTTCCATAGCCGATATTCGGCCAGCCTCTTTCTCAACACTAAAGGAAAAATCCGCTTTACAGGGGAAGCGCATCGGTGTTCCATTGATGTACATCGGAGGCGACGATTCCTCCGTTCAACAAATCAGCAAAGTTCAAACTCGACCATCCATCATCAAACTGTGGCAAGGAGCTCGACAAGCACTAGAAGCATGCGGCGCCGAGGTGATCGAAACCGATTTCCCCCTAGTGACGAACTACGAGTCCAATGCTGCCTCAGGGCAACTTGTCACTGTCGCAAATCTCCCAGATGGCTGGGCCGCAAAAGAACGATGCGAAGTCGTCTCCCACGCATGGGATGATTTCCTCATCGCAAACAACCAAAAAGGCCTCGACTCTTTGACACTCGTCGATCCCGACACAATCTTCCCACTTGCTCCGGGCTCGCTCCTCGGCACACCAGAGGCCGCAAATAAGCCACGCTGGGGCGAGATCGTCCAGTATCCTCACAGCAAGCCTAGCTCCATCTTCGAAATCCCAGGAATAAAGCAGGCGATGCAAGCGCTGGAGGTGGCGCGTAAGGAAACATTTGAAAATTGGATGGACAAGCTCGGTTTGGACGCCGTTGTCTTCCCATCCACTGCGGACGTGGGCGCTGCGAATGCAGATGTCGATAGAGAGGCGTCGCTCTTTGCTTGGAGTAATGGCGTCAAATACTCTAATGGTAATCGACCCATTCGGCATCTCGGTGTCCCGACTATCTCGGTTCCCATGGGTGTTATGGAGGATACGAAGATGCCGGTCAATCTTACATTTGCCGGGAAGGCGTATGAGGATGACAGACTTCTGAAGTACGGATATGCCTATGAGATGGCCTCGAAGTGCCGGGTCCTGCCCCCTCTTGTGCCGGCTCTTGATTCGGATCGTATCTCGGGTGGGAAGTCTTTGTCTTCTCGGTCAACTTCAGAACCGGTGGTTGAGACACAGCTGAAGGAGGTCCGTGGTTCGGATGTGGTTGTCAAAGTTGAGGGATCTTCCAGGGGTGCCTCGTTGAAGAGTCTCTCGTGCTATGTCAATGGGCAACCGTGCGAGACTACTCTGAACAGCGGAAAGTGGACCGTTAAGGCTTCGTACCCGGTGTCCGATCGAGATGACAAGTGGGAGAAATGGACAAGTCCTGCGCTGAAGCAGACTACTGTTATGATAACGGCGTATACGGATGAGGGCTCTGCGGCTGGAAAGCTTGTCATTCTGTGAAGTCCAAGATGGATTGGGTGTCACTTGTCTTTTCAATGTACAATGAGCCACTACTTGTGATTATAGATCATCTACTGGTTTCTGATAAGAAGGAAATGGCAACCCCTTTCGATTTGCAATGGAAGTGAGGAATTTTGGATTGCGCGTACAGGGAAGCAGGAAAGCAGGAAAGCATCTCCCATGCATAATGATACGCTGCCGGTAGCAGTGGAGAAACAGAAGAAGATGAAGCAGCCTGATGGCCGCAGCAGAACAAAGCGCGAGAGACCGAATGAGAAAGTGACGCATGATACTGAAAAGAAGCCAGTGATGTGTGTCGTGAGTCGTGAGTCGGTGATGTGGAAGTTCAAGGTCAAGGGCCGGCAGTGTACCGAGTACAAATGCAGCGATAAAGGCGCATCAACGCATCCTTCTGAGGTCCCTCTTCCATCTTCTCCACGTCCTGCTTGACATAAGGACTGTAGAAGATGAACTTGCACATATCCAGCAGAGTCCGAGTCTCATCTCCCTTGGGAGTCTCCGGCCAATCCTTGGACTGAAGGTAGTCCTCGAAAGTGCACATCAGCCAAATGACATCCAAGCGGTTCCTCTCGTCCAAACGCCATCTGACCACGACGCAGGAGCGGTGCGCGTAGTGGAGGCCCTGGAGTCTGTTGATTGCTTTCAGGATTTGGCGGTCTTTGTCGGTCAAAGTGAGAGTATTCAGTTCGCAGATGATATCGAAGTATCGCCGGGTCGGGGCGTGGTGGGTGAGGTTGTCTGTGTCGCATGGTCGTTCCACCATGGTTATGCCCTCTGGGGTGCGCTCGATGGGGGAATCGGCCGATCCGGTGTTGCAGGAGTCGGTGATTGCGGTGATGTCCAGGGTGGGATGAATCCCACTCTCGCAGGCTGCCATGCTGATTGAGAAAGAATAGGAAGGTTGTAGATGGAAAGGATGGAGGGGTGGGATGATGAAAGGTAAAAGGAAGAGAGTGAGAAAGTGAGAAGTACACGAAGTTGAGCTTCAGTGAATGACTTGACCATCAAAAGCGTCCATTTCTTGTCATATTTACATGCCCGTCACGAACGTGTCCAGATCTGCCTCGTATCGCACAAAACCACCATACATCATATCTTCTATCATCCCCAGAATAGCTCGATGTAGATATTTCTTCTTGAGCTGCTCCAGATAACACTCGGCCTCCTCCAGTGACGGAAGACTCTCCAGTGCCGACGTATCGGCATCCCACATTATCTTCTGATGTAAGAACTGGAACATCTTATAATACGGCACGGCATCTTCCCAGCGGTCTGAGAAGCAAGTCAGGTTCTTGCTGCAGGCTTCGATTGCCTCTGCATATTCATGTGCTTGGTGTCGTTGGAAAGCCGGGTTATTCATGGGCTTTGTGGCCCAGATAAGGTATAGAAGCATAATGCCAGCCCTGAATTGGAACACAAGCTATTACGGTCAGCTCAAATTCTAAAATGGATCTCTCTAGACAGATCACTAAGAAAATGTCTAAGAAGAGCTGTAAAGAAGAGATCCAGAAAGAGATCTGGAAAGACCACAGAAATAAAAAGGGATACTCACTGCCGACCAGGTAAAACACAACACATGCCCTTCCTCCTGGAAATTCCGGTACTTCATACAGACCTCAGCGACAGCAGAGAAGATATCCTCGATCCCTTCATGGTCCAAGAAGTTCCGTTTCTCCTCCATCAAGATCAAAATGCTGTAGTCGTATAGCTTCGTCATCCAATTCGGATGGAAGTAGCCACATGAGACATCCGCAGTTCCATAGCGCGGAATGTCTTGTCTCCATATGTCCAAAGCCGACTTTAACGAGGAGTTGAAGCCGTCTTTCTCGTCGGAGAACTGCCAACGAGATCTCTCTAGTGATCTTCTGATGTTGGATTGGATCTTTCGTAGTCGAAAGAGATGGCCCAGGGCGGGGTTGGTGGTGACTGGTGGTTGGATGGTATCGCCCAGGATACACAGCTGTGAAATATCAGTCATTCGAGAACATCGGAAAGAGGGCTAATGAAGTTTCACTGACATCGTCATCCACAGCACGGTACGCGGCAGACATCGGCCGATCCCAGCCCGACGCAATAACCTCGTTCAACATATAACACGTGATAAACATGTTCTCCGTCCAAAACTCACCAGCAACGGCCGACTCATCATTGGGGACAGCACGAGCATATTTGCGGATCTCGGTCATCGCAGCTGTGCAGAAGGGTAATATTGACGAGACCCCGGTGGCAATTTCCTCCGACGAAGGAGAATGCAACGCATAAACAATCAAAAGAAGAGATGCTTGGACCTGCAGCACCATAGAAGAGTGTCCCACCACGTGCGGATAATAACTCATGGCGGAAGCGTAGAATTCATTTGATCGTTTCAGGTGTGCAGGATCTCGATGCATCGTGCTGCATAGGGATGCGCCAATGGAGTAGACCATTCGCAGGAAGAAACACTTCCATTCTTGTCCGTCGAAGGTATCTTCACCATGCCACATTTTCCACACGGATTCGTTGAGAAAGGGCCATTCGCGGTGGGATATTGAAAAGTAAACGTTGGTGTAAAGCTCGGTGAGCCACAGGGAGTCGTCACATACGAGAGGGTAATCGGGCCCCTTATCGAGTCGTAGAAAGTCGAGGTTCTCGTTGAATTGAGAGAATAAATCTGTAAATGAAGTTCGAGAGGGAGATCGTGATATACGGAGTGGTTGAGTTTCGGAGAATAATACAAAGGCGTTGTCGTCTGGTAAATCCGTCCAATTCGATTTGTCTTTGGTATCCAAAGGCATCCAAAGGGCCCTGGATGGTGTATCCATGCTTTCCTCCGTCGAATCGGTCTGGACTCCTGCATCACACATCTCCACGATGGGGCGAGGAGAATCTTCCAGCTGGGCAACTCTTGTCTCCAACGCTTTCAGATACGCCAACGGAATCGTCACGCTATCGCCGGCTCTGCGCGATCTGGCCGGCAAACACTCGGCGCCTTTCCGGCAACATTCACCGCAGGTAGGCTTCGCATGGTCGCATTTCCGCTTCAAGCGGAAGCAACGAGCGCAGGCAATCTCTCTCTGCTTGGGGCGAGACATGGTGAAAGGAAGAAAGAGTGCGGGGTGGAGATGCAGATGATATCGATATTGATAAGAAGGTTTCGGCTCCTCGCCGAGTATTAAATGATAGGCTCGAACAAAAGTTTAAAACGTCAAATCAGATCCACGTTCCTCGTTCCTCGTTATCTCAGCCGATTTCCGACTTGAACTCTCTCGTATCACTCCCGAATCCACTTCCCCACGACTGCGTCGAATCCGATAGTCTTGTGCTCGATGTTGAGCGTCTTGAGCATGAACTCCATCGTAAACTCCTTCAACCGTATTAGCCTTCGAATAACAACAAATGGGAGTGCTCCCACCTCCGGAGTGTCGTCTTGCTTCGAACTATTCTTCTCCAGCAGGTGGTCCGGAGTGCCGGGGTGGTCCTCCATGTCTTCGTCATACATGTAAGCCTGGTCCCGGCCCTGATTCTCCTCCCATCGTGTGGCATCTTGTTCGGAGCGCTGTCTCCAGGCTTTCATTCCACCCATGCGAGCCACGCGCTCCTTAGCACCGGCGAAGACTTCCTCGGCTGCTTCCTGGCTGATCAGACGCCACTTGATGATCAATGCCTCTAGGTCTGTATCGTTACCCGACGATTCGATTCGGAGAGCTTGTCGTGCAGCCTCGAGAATCTTTTCTTGTGTGGTCCGTTGTGAGCATAGAGTGCGGTACTTCTTCTGTAGATCCTGCAGCTCTGGGTCCGAGCATTGCGATCTTGTCGATACGACAAGACGAGAGGGAACCGCAAGACTTGGGGAAGATATGAACTGGTCTGAGACGGGATTGGATGTCACAATGGGGTCTGGCGATGGCTCATATTCGGGGGTCATGATCGCGTCTGGGGTTGGGAGTGGGACGGACGAGGCGACTCTGGTGCGCATCGGCGACTTGAACGGCTTCGACAGCGTGGTCGCTGCATCGACACGACGACGCTTACGCTGGGGCTCATGCTCGTGGTTCGACATTTTGACGGGTACGGAGGGTTGGGGAGAGTAGGTTGGTCAGGAGTAAATGGGATGTTTATCTCTATGTACCAAAAATCGCGTACAATACACATCACTCAGTGGCCAACGCCGCCTGCCACCCACTGCCTAAATTCAGGGTCGCCAGGCTGCGGGAAGAAACCACGATCGCCATTATTCGCATTCCCTCCATTCGCATTGCCGGCATTTGCAGCGTTCTCGTTTTGCCGATTCCGCTGCTGTTGCTGGCGGATGTAAACCAGTACGAGAAGAGTCGCGGCAAGACCTACAATGAGAAGACCCTCGAGCATTCCCTCGTCGATGTCAAACTCCAGCTCGTCGTAGTAGCCGTCTTCGTGGTGCTCTGAGTCGAGGCCTCGCCCCATGAAATTGTCGTCACCTTCTCGAGATTCGTAAACTTCCTCCCAGTACTCGGCCTCGTCGTTCCTGATAAAGGCGGCAATCCATTCGCGGAGGGTGAGGTGCGGTCTCGCATCTATGAGTCGTGTTAGAATTCAGTTGAGGCATGAGGAAACGAGTATAGTTTCACTGACCGTCGTCATCGCGGATGGGATTGATGTTTCCGTTGGTGATGCGATTCCAGAATCCTCGAGCCCGCAGCTTCAACAAGCTGAGCTTCACGGGGAGATACGCCTCTTTGTTGGTATCTAGAGCCAGATCATAGTATCGCTTGGCCATGTGGAAATCCTGCTGGACGGCAATGCCATTCTCGTGCATCCAGCCCAGGTTCCAGTAAGCTTGTGCACTACGGTGCGCTTCAGCAGCGCTGTGGTAGCAAGTCGACGCCTTGTCGGCATCAGCGATCGCCCCCGTTCCAGCCAGATAATAGTCGCCCATCTTGATCAACGAGTCGATGTTGTTTTGCTTAGCGGACCTGGTCCAGTAAATCAGTGCCAGCCTCGCGTTACGGAGCAAGGCAGATCGAGTCTTCTGGGCCCATGGCAGGATGGAATTGAACGAGAACAGAGAGCGCTGTTCGTCAAGGAGGTAGGCCACATTGACCTGCGCAGCTTCGTAGCCCTGCTCCGCGGCCATCATAGCGGGGATAAGGGCGCTCTCTTTGTCTCCGGCCTCGTAAGCCGCATTTGCCTCCGCAAATGCCGAGTGAAGCATCTCAGCCTTCTCGGCAACCAGCTTGTAATAAGCTGTGGCAACACCACAGTGTCGTTGACGGCCCACACCGAAGTTTGTCATCTCTGCGAGGTAATAGTACGCCTCCATCCAACCCCAGCGAGCGGCGAGTTCAAAGTAGCGAGTTGCAGCGGCCACGTCTCCTTGATCCAAGAAGAGTGCACCCAGTCGCGTTTCCGCTGCCGGAATATCCTGGTCGGCGGCGGCCTTGAAGTAAGAAGATGCTTTGTACGCATCCTGGGGCACTCCGTAGCCATGAAGGTACATCAATCCCATCTGGTACTGGCAGAGCGCATCTCCGTTGATCAAGCCTCGTCGGAACCAAACCAGAGCATTACTGTAAGACTGCTTTACTCCCTCTCCACGAAGATGCATCAGGCCAATGTGTCCTGCTGCTTTGGCGGCCAGCTTGTCGAGTCCGTTGGGTGGGTTCTGATTAACTGAGCCATCCTTGTTCCAATATTTCCTGGCCACGACCATGAAGTACTTCATAGCCCGGTTGAAGTTGCGAGGAAGACCACGAGCTCCCTCGTAGTGCATCTTGGCCAGGGTGTAGGTATGTCTCAGTTCGCCCTTGCGAGACATGAGGTCCAAGAACTCCAGGACATCCTCGACGCTGGCCTCGGTAGCATGGGAAGGATCCCGCGCATTCATCCCGGAGCTTGATACACTAGCTCCTTCTCCGTAGACACCGCCCTCCTCATCGGCCCAGCGATAAGAGTCTCGAATCATTGCGTGGCCGCCTGGTGGGCCAGATCGGTAGAAGTCGATCGCCTTGTCGGCCACCTTCTTATAGTAAAAGAGCGCGAGATCACAAGTCTTTGGTGTCCCGATGCCCGTGTGATAGCGATATGCCAGCGTCATCTCCGACCGTGTGTTGCCTCCCTCCGCTGCAAATTCGTGGTACATCATCGCCTTCGCCTGGTCGCGCTCGACCGCTTCTCCGATGCCCGTCGCATACATAAACCCAACCATTGATTGTGCTGTGCTGTTGCCCGTCAACCATGCCAGGTCATTGTACCAGAGGAACGCTTCGCTGAAGTTGCGCGGGTGGGAGAAGTTGCCGTAGAAGTTCATTTCCGCGAGAAGGAACATCGCGTCCGTATCCTGGTCTTCATCAGCTGCTGCCTTCAACTCCTCCACGGCCCGGGCAACAGCTGGGTTGGTCTTGCGACCTGTTTTATCTGTGGCGGGTCCATTCAGGAACAGTATTCGAAAGGCTTCGCGGCCGTAGTGTAAGGTGTATCCGAGCAAGCCTGAAGGCTTATTGACGTGAAAGGCGACCGGTTCAACAGCTCGAAGGATATCCCAGGCACCTTGGACTCGTGCTATAGTGAAACCAGAGCTTTATCAGTATTGTCCATGGCCTGAGCCCCTGATGCGACTGGGCTGGATATACTCACTGCTGACGGGCTGGGGCCCTGGTTGCTCCTGCGTGAACAGGTACTCCTGATAATCGGCACCGCCTGTGGTAGTAGTTGAAATAGGGTTGTCTCCGAGTGGTTCACTAGGCCCAGCTGCGCATGTCTGTAATAGCACTGGGAAGGTGTCAGCATCCTTTGGGCAACCCCGGATTCACGGATGGTTCTTACGCAGGGCCGGTAGGAAGCAAGAGAACGGGGTCCTCATGATGCTTGCGATAGAGTGGATAATAAGAGTCGCATCGCGACTCCTGGCTGTCAGGAAAGTAGACACGCGAACAAGAGCATCGGTGATGTAGTTCCAACGGGCCACTTGGCTTGACGGAGCTTCATTTTGCCGACGGCGAATCACCGCTCGGCAAGTACAGCTCTTCCGCACGATTTCCATCAACTACAGATCCTACTTTTACAGTGATAAGACCTTAAGAATGTCATTAAAATTCATTTTATTCAATTCCCTGGGATATTCTGTGTACAGAACGGGAGAAAAGCAGACAAAATACAAAACCCCCAGTGCGCTCTTCATGCAAAAGAGAAAAGAAAAAGCAAAGCACATGGCATACTCCCCGAGCAAGTTGAAGCACCGCTTAGCCCGAGAAAAACCACACCGATCAAGTCGAAGTTTCGAAGGGCACCACAATACCTCAACGCGGGGATTCATCCATGTCACCAGCTGAAGGGGGAAAACAAGTCGTTCACAATCTCGAAAACGGTGTGAAAATTGGAACTGGGGGCATTTTGAGCAGAAATGGGCTCGCGCACAGTGCTAAGAAACAGATACAATCGAATGGAGTATGGCTCCCCAAATCATGACAAAAAAGATGTTGCCCATGTCAAGTACGAAAATCTTTCGCATCATCGTTTTTTTCTTCTTTTGGGTGGTGGTGATACATGACCGAACTTCACTGGCGAGGAGACCTGTTCCATATTGTCAGTCACAGCAACTTGGAAGGGAGCCTCGAGGGGAAAACTTACGTAGGGCTGTAAGCCGGAGAAGTCGGGCTATAGCCAGGCGACGTCGGGGAGCCAGAGAAGTTGGGTGAGGTCGGAGAATAGGACTGGGGGCTAGTAGGAGACCACCCAGGCGAAGTGGGAGTGTACTTGGGTGAAGTAGGCGAAGTAGGCGACAAGTGCCGGCCGCCACCAAGAGCTGGGCTCGTGGGACTATAGCTGGGCGACGTCGGGCTGAAAGCCGGCGAAGTGGGACTGAAGCTTGGGGACGTCGGGCTGTAGTTTGGCGAAGTCGGCGAGAATCCTGGAGACGTCGGAGAGTAGGATGGAGACGTGGGCGACGCTCCATAGGCAGGCGACGTTGGCGAGTATGCCGGTGAAGTTGGGTTGAAGGTCGGACTCGAGGGCGAAAAGCCGGGAGAAGTGACGAAACGCGGGCTGGTTCCACCCATACTCATACCAGGAGACGTCGGCGAGTAACCGGATGGCGAGTACCCAGGAGACGTCGGGCTGGTATTGAACGGGCTGGTTGGGAAGTAACCACCAGGGCTGCGCGCCGCGGGGCTCAATCCACCATAACCATCCGTATTTGGCTGGTACTTGCTGATGCCTCCAGGCGTCTCTGCGCCGGGCTGGCGGATGGGAGAGAAGCTTGCATCCGGATCGCCGTCCACCATGTACGGCGAGCTGGCCATGGGCGAACCGGTATCGTACTCGGTAGAAGCACCGGTAGGACCAACGCCCTTGTCGTCAGGAATGTAGCGAGCATTGTTGGAAACGACAGTGTTGAGCAAGCTCTGATCCAGATAGACGTCAAACTCTCCCGTTCCAGCGGGGGCCATCTGTCCCAGAATCAGGTTCTCTGACACACCACGGCAGTCATCTAGCTCTCCGAAGGCGGCTGCCTCAAGCAGAATTTCCACGGTCTCTTCGAACGAGCAACGCATGAGCGCACCGTTGTCGGCACGATTGATACCGTGACGGGTGACAGGGGTCAGGTAACCGCGAACGGTCATGACATCGACAAGGAGAGCCAAGTGACGGTGGTTGACATAAGAACCGTCAAAGGCCAACACCTGAGTCAGCTCGCGGAGCACAGCAGTACGTGCAGCCTCAATACCAAAGACCTCGAAAATCTCGATGAACTGGTTAGAGTAGGTGCGGGTAGCATCAACACCAGGAATCGCAAGAACCGGCGCGAGGGAGGAGCCGCTGGTTTCAAGGACCCATTCCTTGCAGAGAGGATCCGATTTGCTAGTGAAGAGGGTGCCATCTTCAAGTACGCGCACCTTGCTCTTCTCGTTGATGAAAGCACGCTCAACACCAGGGACACCACGAAGAGTCAGGGTATCGAGAAGGTGCTGCTCAAGCTTCTTCAGGGTCACGTCATACTCAACATCGTCATCATCCTCGTCATCCTTGTGGTCCTGGATCTGACGAATACGGATGACCTGCTCGTCGGCGTTGTTATCACTGAAGATGACAGCAATATCCCGAGGGTACGCCTGCTTGATCTTCGAGGCCACGTCTTGCACAGTAAGACCCTTATCCAGCAGCTGAGGTCGGCTGAGGATGATTCGAAGCAGCCACTTGGACTGGTGAGCAATGTCCTCGCCAGCATCTTCGGGAATGATGAAGTAGGACTCGACCATGTCCCGATCGTTTTCGATGACGGTGGACTGGATGTCAGGATCGTAGTAGATCTCAGTTGCCTCAGTCACAGAGCGCAAGCTAGTGTGCTCCACCACACTGCGCAGCTGCTTGGCACCCTCCTTGTCACCTGACCTGTGACCTTCCTGGTAGACAGTCATAGACGGGGTCTTGATGTTGGTAGCAACGTTAAGAATTTCCTTCAGACGAGGCACACCAAGAGTGACGTTCTTGGACGAAACACCAGCAAAGTGGAAGGTGTTTAGAGTCATCTGAGTAGCAGGCTCACCGATGGACTGAGCTGCAAGGACACCGACCATCTCGCCAGGATTGGCCGCAGCACGCGCGAATCGACTCTCGATCGCACCCAGGACGTGCTGGAATGCGAGCTTGTTGAGCGAGTAGTCGGTGACGAGACGACGGAAGGCAAGGCGACTGCGAAGCTGAGCTTTGAACAGCAGGGTCGCGTTCTCCTGGGCCTCGCGCGAGATAGGGTCATCGCCACGAACGACCACCAGACGGTCAAGAAGGGCCTGAACTTGAGGAATTACCTCGGCAGGGTGGAGGTCACTGATAGTGCCCTCGCGGATTCTGAAGGTGGTCCGAGCCATCTCCAGGATACGCTGCACATTGATGGGCAGCTGCATCATCTCCTCATCCTCCTTGGCCACAGTGCGCAGGAAAGCGCGGTCCTTGAGAATCGCCTCCCATTCTTCATCGAAGTACCGCTGTACTTCCATGTCACCTGCAATCTCGTTGGCTTGCTCCAAGACCTCGGGACCGAGAGTGCGCTCGGGATCCATGACATCGACACGGAAGCGCTCCCTGAGCTTCTCATCAGAGCATCGGATGATATCAACACGCTGGTTCTCAATGTGAGCACCATCAAGTCCGTCCTCTCCGTAGATGAACTGAATGATATCACCGAGAGAGTTGCGGACAGTACCATCGTACTTGACCATGACCTCTTCCAGAGCCTTGACCAGCTTACGCTGAATGTAACCGGTCTCGGCAGTCTTGACAGCGGTATCAATCAGACCCTCACGACCAGCCATGGCGTGGAAGAAGAACTCGGTAGGAGTCAGACCACGAAGGTACGAGTTCTCGACGAAACCACGGGACTCGGGAGAGTAATCATCCTTGGTGAAGTGCGGCAAAGTGCGGTACTTGAAACCGAAAGGAATACGCTTTCCTTCCACGGACTGCTGTCCCACCACTGCTGTCATCTGAGAAATGTTGATAGTGGAACCCTTCGAACCAGAGCGCGCCATTTGAATGGCGTTGTTCAAATCCTTCAGACTCTTCTCGGTGGCGGCACCAGCCTCGTCACGAGCGTTGTTGAGAGCACGGGAGACCTTACTCTCGAAGGTTTCACGGACGTTCATACCAGGCAGGGCCTCCAGAGTGTTGTCAGTAGCGCTAGCAGTGATCTGCTCGACCTCCTTCTTGCGCTCACGAACTGCCTCCTCGATCTTGTCAATGGTGTTTCGATCGGGGATCGTATCACCGATACCGATACTGAAGCCATTGTGCAAAAGCCAGTAGTTGACGATTCTCTGGGCACCGTTGAAAAAGTTCACAGCGGTGTCCGGTCCATACTCGTTGAAGATGGTGTGGATGACACCACCACCACTAGCACCGACGGTCTTCTTGGACAGCATGCCGTACAAGAGCTGACCGCCGTGAATCAGCAAGCCACCGTCATTAAGTGGGCTGAATTTCTCGGAAAGTGGCGAGTTATCCTTGTCGATGCGCAGAAGGTTGAGACCAGAGGGGAAGGCCATACTGATCATCTGCTTTCCAGTCCAGCGTGGGCGAGGCTTCAGAATGGCGGGAGGAGGAATGGCGCCATCCCAGTCTGGCACCCAGAGCATGATGTTCATGACCTGATCCTTGGTGAGGAAGACGTCACGACGGCAAATCTTGTAGATACCGCACAGGGTATCCTGGACGATACCCATGAGAGGACCATTGCGCTGGGGGGACACAATGTTCTTCGGGACAAGGGCAAGCTCGGAAAGTTCTGCGCGAGACTCCTCGCTCTGAGGGACATGCAAGTTCATTTCGTCACCATCGAAATCGGCGTTGTAGGGAGATGTGACCGAAAGGTTCATACGGAAGGTCGAGAAGGGCATAACGCGAACGCGGTGACCCATCATGGATTCCTTGTGAAGCGAAGGCTGACGGTTGAACAGAATGACATCGCCGTTATCAATGTGGCGCTCGACCTTCCATCCGTAGAGCAGTTGCTGAGCACCAGCACGCTTGGCATGGCGAAGATCAATTCGCTCGCCGTTGTCACGGACGATGTACCGGGCACCAGGGTGGACGTTGGGTCCATTGGACACCAAGTACTGCAGCTTTTCAATGTTGTACGGGGTCACCACCTCCGGGTAAGTCAGAATCTTCGCGGTCGAGTAGGGCACTCCGACCTCCTCCAGTGACAAGTTGGGATCACCAGTAATGACGGTACGGGCCGAGAAATCGACACGCTTTCCCATCAAGTTCTGTCGCAGACGACCTTCCTTACCCTTGAGACGACTCCGAAGAGCCTTAACAGGTCGATTTCCCTTCTGCATGGCCTTTGGTTGACCAGCAATGTCGTTATCCATGTATGTAGCGATGTGATACTGCAGCAAAGACTCGAATTCGCGGATGACGTGCTCGGGGGCACCCTCCTGTTCGCAGCGCTGAACATTCTGGTTCGCACGCACAATTTCAGCCAGCTTGTAGGTCAAATCATCCTCACCACGAGAGCCGCTCGTGGCTCCCATCATAACACTGGGGCGAACAGTGGGAGGTGGGACAGGGAGAACGGTAAGAAGCATCCATTCGGGGCGGGCGTAGTCGTTGCTCAGACCCATGATACGAACGTCTTCATGGGAGATGTTTCGGAAGATGTTGAGAGCCATGGCGGGAGTGATGACCTTCTTCTCAGGCTGCGCCATCTCGTCCTCCATCATGCTCTTGCTGGGCTTCCATGTGCCCACTAGAGTGATACCTTCCTTCCGGACAGTAGGCTGGGCGTTACCGCAGCCACCGTGGAGGTGACCCTTCTGGGAATCCTTCGCAAATTCATCATCATCCGGTGATGGGTCGGCCTCACAGACCAAAACGTCCTTGGAAAGCCTCCAAATATGATCGAAGCGTCGTTTCGGGTCTCGCATACGAAGGGCTTCCAAAAACTTGGAATCAGACTGGTATCAGAGTCAGCAAAACACATGCCACGTTAGATTTGCCATCCCAGAAGGGATGACTAACCGTGTTGGCCTTGATCTTTCCACAGTTGTGGCAGACCGTCTCCAGAAGCTTCTTAATCTTGGTTAAGAAACCTACAAAGAAAAGAAGTCAGTACGCATGATCTCCTCATCAACTCAAAGCCTTGGTCCACATACCGATGTGAAACACGGGTGAGGCGAGTTCAATGTGACCGAAGTGACCAGGGCACTCTTTGGGTCCCTCCTCGCAAGTCTCGCAGTTGTACTGGCGGTCGATGGTACCCAGGCGGGGGTCATTGATACCCTTGGTCCGAGGGCGCTGGCGTTGTTCATCCTATAGCAAAACACGGTTAGATGTCAGGCGCATCGCAAATGTGAAGGCTGCGGGCGGAGTGAGGGAGTAGTAGATACGTACCATAGTCTCAGGATATTCAACGTGGACCACACTCATGCGTTTGATCTCCTCAGGAGAGAAAAGACCAAACTGAATCTCCTTGATGGTGCGCAAAGGCGCCTTGGAGAAAGGAAAGAAAACGTTCGACATCGTGGCTGTGGTACTTGCGAAAGCACGTCAGAATTCGGATTCGACGGGTCGGGAAGAACCAGCGGGCCTGGCAATAACGAAGGAAGTGAGGTCGTTAAGGCGCAAGAACTGAAGGGACTGGCGGATTCGACGACGCAAAGTCAGATTCGAGCGAGGCGACGATGAAACGAAGGTGGTGTGGAAGCAGCTGGCCGGCTGAGGCCTTTGGCAGCCCTTGCCACGAGGGCGCCGGCGACCTGGGGTCTCCGAACGTCACGAAGCCACGAAAAAGGGAGAAAAGAGAGGTGCGCAGGGGATTTTCGCGTGAGATGAATCTCCTGAAGAAATATCGCGATGCGGGACGCGATATTCTTGGATGGGGATGGGATGGGGAGAGCGTGTCGGGGAGGTTGAAAGGGAGATGGTGAAGGTTGCCTCACCCGTTGATGGGGCTCGAGTTTTCCCTGCGCTCACTTAGCGCGCCGGCCCTGTCTAAAGGGCACCATCCAGGAAGGCGGTCATATTTGGCAGAACGTATATCCCGATTGGTCGCCATGTTCAGGCGGAATTCAGGCATCAGCGGGGACCGCTTTAGTGCCTAGGCTCACCGCCTTGTATTTCTCTCCGTCTGGGATTCGCGCCCACGCGATGGGCTATACAACGAGTCAATCGCAACAAGTGGTTGATGGTCTGATTGAACTCGATACCACCTGCCCAAACTCCAACTTGTGCTGGATGCTTGGCCCCGACGTCCCTGCCGTGCTCCCACGCTGGGAATTGTGATCATTGACATCGGCAACCCTGTGTCGCCGCAATGAATCTGTCCCTCATTGACCCGTTCGTCCTAGCTCAGGACTATCCGGACACATTAACGGAGAAGCTGAGTATGTGCTGTATACAACACGCCCGGATTCAAAGCGCTGACAGAGACCAGGAAGTGGCCATGCAACATGTCTACGCTTCAATCACACCGGCGACTATCTAGCATCTGGACGGGTTCGTGCTCAGCAACTGCAGTTGGATAACGTGTGAGACGCGGGGCAGGAGCTAACAATGTGCTGCAGGTGGATGGTACTGTGGTGATCTTTGACATAGAAACGAACGGTGTGGCGCGCAAGCTGCAGGGTCATACCCGCCAAATACAGTCTCTGAGGTATGTTTTAGAGTTTTTCCTTGTCAAAGTGGTACTAATACTCTTTGATAGCTGGTCTAGAGATGGACGGTATCTCCTCACATCGTCCCAGGACTGGAAGTGCATTTTGTGGGACCTGAAGGACGGCTCGCGTGTGCGCACGGTCAGATTCGAGGCGCCGGTTTACATCGCCGAGCTACACCCATTTAACCAGTACGCTCTTCCGTTTCCATGCACTGTGTGACACCACAGAACCTAAATCTTTTGTCTAGTCTCCTTTTTGTAGCCTCGCTCTTCGAAGACCAGCCCGTCCTTGTCGATGTCTCTGGCCGAAAACCCATCAAGCGCATTCTCCCCTCGGCACCCCTCCGTCCTCAACCCACAAACGGCGAAGAAGCTGATCCTGCAGCTGCAGCAAAGCAAGCAGCGCAGGATGCGAAGCACTCGACATGTGTCACTGTCTTTACATCATTTGGAAACCACATCATCGGAGGGACTTCAAAAGGATGGATCAATATCATTGAGACAGAGACGTGCAAGACAATCTACTCCATGCGGCTATGCAATGGCGTAGTGATTCTACTCCGTCTCGCCAGCAACGGACGAGACCTGCTGGTCAACAGCTCGGATCGTGTGATCCGCACAGTACTGATGCCCGACCTGTCCCAGCTAGGTATCGGCCTCGAGCCATCGAGCATCAAACTGCAAGTGGAACACAAGTTCCAAGACGTGGTAAACCGGCTAAGCTGGAACCACGTTACATTCTCATCAACCGGTGAATTTGTCACCGCCACAACATTCATGAACCCAGATATCTATGTCTGGGAACGCAGCCACGGATCTCTAGTCAAGATCCTCGAAGGCCCCCGCGAGGAACTTGGTGTCGTCGAGTGGCACCCATTACGGCCAATGGTAGTCGCCTGTGGCCTGGAGTCCGGCTGTATCTACACATGGTCAACCGTCAGTCCACAGAAATGGTCGGCCCTGGCCCCCGACTTCGGCGAAGTCGAGGAGAACGTCGAGTACATCGAACGCGAAGACGAATTCGACGTCCACCCCGCCGAACAGGTCCACCAGCGCCGCCTCGATCTAGAAGATGAGGAGCCCGACGCTGTAACTCTCGACCCAGTCAAGGATGACCTTGACGCAGAGGCCGGCGCATTCGGTGTTCCCGTCCTCTTGGATATATCCGACAGCGAGAGCGGAGAGGACATCATTGCCGTTGGCCCGGGCACCATGCGCCGTCGCACCCCTGGTGGCGGGAATGCGGACGCTGATAAAGAGAGCCGGGCTGGTGCCAATGGTGTCTCCCGTGGCGCGGGACGCAACCGTCGGCGCTGAAAGTGACGTTTATATTTTCTTTTCATCTGGTCTGACGACCGCATGAAAAGCCATTTGCATCAGGGACGGCGTTTGTGAGGCACAGGTGGTATTTGGCGTTGGGATTCAGGCTCTGCTTGGTCTTTCGTGGACATTATACTGTTATGCACTGTCCATCTCACAAGTCGAGGCACATTACTGGATATCGAAAAAGTCTCGTATTACATCTTCCTATCTTGATTCGTAAATTACTATCGAGTAACAAGATTGCGGTGTAGATGCCATGGAGCAAGGATATGGTGAGAAAAGTAAAGATATGAAGAGTTGCCTGGCGAGCAAATCAACCACAGAAGCTAAGGCGCAACACCTGGGTATATCACGAGCCCAAACGAAACAAACTCAACCCAAACGCCACATGAAATGCTAAAGCAGAACGCAGCAATAAAACATAAGGCGAGTCCCTGTCCCTGAAAAGAATCGAGTTTCGTCTCACTCATGATCCACTCTCTTTGGATGTGAGTTTGTCCACCGAGCCGGTCCGTCGATGCCTGATCAGGGTCGCGATTTATCGGAAGACATTCTTTTGAGTTGCTTGGTTTGCAACGGGAAGACGTATCGTCATCTTTTCGACATGCTGGCTATGAAGTTCAGGAGAACGTAGCCGTGCGTCCATGCACTGGTTGAGGGAAAACTCCGTGTGTGGAAGTCAGAAGCAGAAATCGTAATTCATGACTCGGTATGATGGAGGTTGCTGGGTGATCTCATAGCCCCGAATCCTGTGCAGATGACCGGAATCGTCGAAACCTTTCTCTCGCTCGCCACACCAGAGTGAAGAGCAGCCGCGACTGAAATTGGGTCTGGCCAGCTGTAATCAAGTAATCTGTGTCCTATGGACATCCGACACAGACTAATTGGCTAGCGGCTTGCGCGCCTGGTAAATGTGCAGGATATTGTAACAGTGGATCTCCTTGTTGAAGGCCTCGGCCTTGACATCCTGCGCGAGGCGCTGGATTTTTTCGATGGGCCAGGCATAGACACGGCTGAAAGGAGCCAAACTAAGAGACTCGATACTCTCCGAAATGGCGAGGTTGTACCAGCGAGCGACCTTCTTCTCGTGCTCATCGTTGTGCCAGGGATTCATAGGCAAGCCCACCATCTGGTGGTCAATCTCCGTGAAACCAGCTTCCTGCAGATTGCGAATCGTCTCGCGTGAGCTGTGTGCCAGAGGCCGCTGTCTATCCTCCGTCGCGCGCTTCAATGCCGAGTACCAGTGGCGAAGAGCAAGTCCTCCCAGTGAGCGGTCATCGCAGCGCGGTTCGAAGTCGATCTCCACCTGCTCGAACCAGGCGCCGGGGCGGAGATGCTGGAAAATGCGCTTGTAGAGACTCGGCCAGCTCATCACGCTGCCACTACCCATCTGCATGTGGATCAGATCCCACGAGTCCTCGCCCATGGCCCAGGGGCTTTCGAAATCGAACGGGGCGTAGAAGTCGCAATTCTTCGGGCGGTTCTGCGGTTGGATGGGCGCTAGGTCGACACCGACCACGAAGGAATCGGGGTATTTGTTGGCCACTTCGATACTCCAGATTCCTGTACCACATCCAAGATCCATAATGCGCGAGTTTTTTGGGTGCGGTGCGTAGATCAAGCCATCCGATACTCGGGCGACCGTGAACAGCTTGTGGAAGATGTCGAGACGGTCTTGTTCCTCCTCATCACACGGGAGCATATAGATGCCCTTGCGATAGCCATGGTACATCCGTCCGTTCTCTGAATATGCGGGGTACTTTTCGGGTATTCTGCGATTGCAGAAAGTCAGTCATGGAGCTCCCAGAAGTAGCTTGAAAAGTAGCTTGGGCACACAGTATGTTGTGGGAAGCGTGCGGCAAACGGCAAAGCTGGGGAAACGTACTTGCAATTAGAGATAATTACCGGTGGTGACGAGCGAGAAGTGTGGGAGATCTGCGAGGAATGAGACGCGACCGAGCCATTGCTGGCGAAGCGACCCATTGGACCCCTACGGTCCCTCTCCGCGGGATCTCGGTCCGTGATGACATAGATATCCATCGCCGTGGATGTCTGCCTCGAGCGAGCACGCTCACTCGAGGGCACGGACTGGGAGTGGCTGTAGTACCTCGAGCGCCCAGCATCGCTGGCGGGAGTCGACTCGGACTTGTATCTCTTCGGGGGTGGAGGGGAAGTCATCGGAGGCAACCGTCGGCAAAACCCGTGTTCGCGTTCGTCCGAGGCCATTCGCGGTTATCGAATCGGGGGCAGTATGTTTATGGCGCGGGAAGCTGGGCTCGCGACTCTTTGCAAGTCGTCGAGCGCGATGAGGGAGGAGCTTCGATCAATGGCACATGAACGGAGAGCATCGACAGAACCAGCCGAAGAAGCAAATTGCAGGAAACAACACAGGGATTCGAAATTAATACCACGAATCGAGCCGATGAGAAAACAGATCGTCACCGACGACCAATGCGCCCAAGAAACGAGGAACGGAGAGAAGCTCAGAACCAGGGAAGAGCGGACTTTAAGGTTGTGTAGCCGGGCTTAAGTGGGGGCAGGAGAAGCGAGGACTATGGAGTAGGGTGAAATGGAGTCGATGAAGGGAACGGAGCGAGAGAAGGGAAATGCAAAAGTACAGAAGTCCAGAAGTCCAGAAGTCCAGAAGTACAGAAGTACAGAAGTACAGAAGTACAGAAGTACAGAAGTACAGAAGTACAGGGGTCAACTCCTCTAGGAATACCAGAAACCAGAAATACGGTATAATTGTCTCACATCGTGATCAGCACCGACCCGAGGTTCCAGGTAATAATCTTACTTCTCTCTCCAGACCCTCGGGTTCTGTTTGGGTCAGTGCAGTGGGTTCCAGGGCATCGGTTGGATCCTTTGTTTCCCCTCGAATATCTGTGACTCTTTTGACTCCGAGACTCCTTCCTTTCTCGGACTCGGGCAATCGCCCAGCCCGTCTCCACTCACGGTCCGTCTCCCGCCTGGACCTTTGGGTCCTCCACAGACCCTGGAGTAATGACCTGAAGCTTGTCCATTCATTCATCCATTCATCAGTCCCAGATTCCGTGGGTATCCTGAACCCAAAACAGGACTC
The DNA here is from genome assembly GCA_027569585.1 of Penicillium silybi. Lineage (NCBI taxonomy): Eukaryota > Fungi > Ascomycota > Eurotiomycetes > Eurotiales > Aspergillaceae > Penicillium > Penicillium silybi. The sequence continues at coordinate 1,260,940 of JAPDFI010000001.1, read as the reverse complement.
AAAAAGAGACCAGTCTCGGGCTCTCTGCAGGCCCCAGACGGTGATGTCCGAGGCCTGCAGATGTACCCGAGGTCGACGTGGTATAGTCCAGAGTCTATCTGCGGGCTCCCGCATCATTTCATGCAGTCCCGCAAGCATTTGACTTTTTCTATCCCTGCACCTGTCGCCCCTCGCCGCCTACCCAGAGCCCTGGGTCCGCCGAATGCGACGCTGCGAATTCAACCAATGTCCGCCCCGGAGCTCGTGGGCCATCCTGGTTCGCTCCGGCGTTTTGCCCTTTACCCACTGACTCGGTACCAGCCTGACTCAGTCTGCCCCCCGGCCCAACCTAAGCCCCATCGCGCTAATGACTGCGCCTATCATCTCATCTATCTACTCTTTATCCACTCCCCAGTCAACCCGATCCAATCGATCTACCTGACGACAGAGTTTCCTTTAGCGTAGATCCGTCAGCGGTGCGGCCCAGGGGATTGTCACCTGCAATGACTCCATAATGGTCCCAGCCGTAAGGAAAGGAATCCTGTGGCTGGGTCCAACACACCGGTTCCACACCCAACGATGCCTTAAAGGGGAATCGTCGGTGTGTCCCGATCGACCATAGTTTGGCACTTGGCTTGATGGACCGTCTCGGTAAACCCTTCATCGGGTTCATGTCGGTTCACTTTCGCTTACTCTGCCTCTCAGACCACACCCTCGTCGGTGCTGGAGCGCCTTGCAGTAGCGGAGATTTGCGAATCACCAAATTCCCCACTTCGCTTACTGCGTAAGGTTTTAGCTGACCTATCTGGCCCTGCTCTGTCGATCCGATGACTTGGATACTCGTCATTTCTAGGCTTTGCTCGTTCTCTTGGGAGAGCTTAATGGAATTGTATGGGGATCTTCCTGCATGAAATCAAGTGTCGAAATCACAACTCTGGTTGAGGAGTCTGCTTGGAAGTGAGAGCCCCAGTACATCCCCTAGAAGATACCAAAAACCAATAGACCTTTGAAGGCTTATATAGTCTTTGAGGATTGCAAATGTATGAAACCAAGAAATACAATCGGGGCCCGATGGCATGGTACCTCTATACCGCAGTTCTGTATACAATGCGGTGACGGGAAGCCCCACGTACCGGTTTTTTTTTTTTTTTTTTCTTGGCTCCGACCTCCGCTGTATAGAAACCACACCGAATTCTCCAGGTACGGAATACCGTAAACTGCCGATCAGCAGCTATTACGAACCCTGGAACTCTCGACCCTACTCAGACGAATACTAGGCTCCCGCAGATCACTGCGCCTCTCAGCCACAGGCGAGCCCGCGTGCGGGGTATCCAGGGTACAAGTCTATATTGCAAGGGCCATCCAAAATGCACACACTCAAAGCCACCGCCTCATCGTCACTGGGTCTCCCGGCGGAGAGTTACATCTACTCCATCGCGGCATCGGCGCCGGGATCATTCGCCGCCATCTCCTCAGATGATTCCCTGCGCGTCTTCGACGCCGCCAATCTCGATCGCGTGTCCGTGATCTCCCGCAAGACCCACGATGGTGTCTCCGCCCTCCGCAGCTATACCGGCGATTCCCAGCTGTTGGTGACCGGAGGTCGGGAGGGCAGCGTCAAGGTCTGGGATGTTCGGGCCGGAAACGCGGTAGTCGAGATGGAAACGGGTGAGTCGGTCTCATTTTCAATTGTGTTTTTTTCTGCTTTCTGCCCCTGTTGGGTTTTCAACTGCTGTACCCCGAGGGACTGCTTGCTCGGTTTGTCAATCGGGCAGGCCTGTCTGGTGTCGGAGAATTTCTGCGTCATGGTTGCAAGGATGGCCCTGGCCAGTGTTGTAAATGTTTCTTTTTAGGGTGCACATGGGCTGATCGTCGCGTGTGATAGCGAGAAATGCTCCTGTGCTTTCTGTGGCTTGTAACCCGGAGACGAATACCGTTGTCGCGGGTACGGAGCTTGTGTCTTCGCAGGCTGTTGTCGCCTTCTGGTAAGTTCTCTCGAATTCTAGTTTTGCGCGTTTGCTTTCACGATACACCATCTTCTAATCTTTCAATTGATTGTCTCTTGCCTGGATTGAATGGTTCGAGCTACTGACCATTAACAGGGATATCAGATCCCCTCAAGCACCCCATCTCCAATACGTGGAGAGTCACAACGACGATATCACCGAGGTAAAGTTATCTGCCGACAATCAGCCTCAGGTAGCCCCGGTCACGGCTGCGGACAAGCGCTAATCTGACACCCTGTGCGGTGGTACAGCTCCAATATCACCCGACCCGGAGCAATATCTTACTATCCGGCAGCACGGATGGGCTGGTCAACATCTACGACACAACGGTAACGGACGAAGACGAGGCTCTGGTGCAGGTCATCAACCATGGCTCAGTCCACCATGCCGGCTTCCTATCTGAGCGCACCATCTTCGCTCTGAGCCACGACGAACATTTCTCTGTGCACCCAGCCACAGACCCAGACGATACTGCGCAGGAGCCCGAGCCCGTGCATTTCGACGATGTGCGCGAGCCGCTGGGCTGCGAGTATGTCGCTCAACTCTGCATCGGTAGTCAGGGGCCGTACATCGCGGCTGGAAACAAGATGTATGTGTAATACCAGCGTGCGGGGGCTTCCCCGGCACGTGTCTTGGGTGTGTCGCTAATTTTTTTTGGACTTAGTGATCAGCGTCTGGATCTTGTTCCACTCGTTTCCAGCCCTTCGTGGCAGTTTGACCAGGATAACCTCTGGCGTCTTCCTGGTGCCCACGGCGAGGAGGTTGTGCGGTCGGTCTACTTGGATGAACAGGTTCGTCTCGATATATACTACCACATCCCGATTTCCATTTTTCGTGGCTAACCTGGGTGTCTTCTAGAGTCAATCGGTCTTCACTGGCGGTGAGGACGGATTCGTGCGGGCATGGAAACCTGCCGATGGTGACGACTCCCAAGCTCCGGCTGGATCTGCAAAGACCTCGCGTAAGGATAAGAAGCAGAAGGACCGGTTTAAGCCGTACTAGGGGCGGGTGAACGCAGCTTCGGCATTTGTCTTCTGTTGTGTAGCATTGGGAGTTGGCAGTGGGCAAAAATAGACAGCAATAGGAACTACCAAAGCTTTCCAACGATGTTTACCTACGTTCGGATGGGAAAAGGCCTAATTCCAAGACTTCAGTGATTTTCTTGGTTCCTGTAGGCCATTGTCGCCTCAAGGTAATGTACATTTCTGTGGTGAGCGTTATTTTCTCGGATTTTGCCCTCGATATATACTTCAGTTCGAGACTTTAGTATCAAGAATTCGCTCAATAAGGTATCCCCTGCTGGTAGAGTGGGTTAACCCCTAAAAAGAAGAACAAGATCAACAAAACCTCAATTTAGACGAGTCCCAGTAGATCAAGAGGCGCACGAACCAGATGCGCTTCATGTCTGAAGAGGGTTACCTAAACGGGTTAGCGTGTCATCGGAGCTCCTGCGCTCTTTTCGGCTCCATCAGATCCCCCGTCACGTCTCTACATCTCAATCTCAGTCCACGTCTGTCACGCCTGCTTTCTGAGAAACCTGAGCTGTGACCCTGTGCCAGTAATGCTGGTAGATGCCCTTCGGCCCGCTCTCTAGTCGATCGCATTGAACCGTCCCGACCGGCCAATCTCTCACTCTCGCAAGCCGCGCCCCTCTGTCCTGCCTTTCGGCCCTCCCATTCACAATGGCCTCTCCAAGCCAAACCCAAGGCTCTGCGCCGGCCACCCAACCTCTCACTCCACCCGCCGAATCCTCTTCAGCAGCCAACGGCGCGTCCGCCCCGGCCGCGACCACTCAAGCACCCGTTCCAGCCACAGCCCCAACTACATCGACCACACAGCCGCCGCACATCCCTGGAACCTCCCTCCAAGACAGCGGCAAGTCGCGACGCCCGCGCGATGTCCGACTCGTACATATGCTTCTCGCCTCGCTCGGCGTGACAGCCTACCAAGACCGCGTGCCGCTCCAGCTCCTCGATTTCGCATACCGCTACACCTCCAACGTACTCCAGGACGCAGTGCACCTTGCAACGGAAGGGTACGCCAGCGCTATCGAGGGCACGTCAGGAGGAAAGGGCTTGTCGTCCGCGGAAGTCAACAGTGTATCATTGCCAGCACTGCGACTGAGCATTGCGTCGCGGCTGCATTACCAGTTCCAGACTGGCTTGCCGAAGGAGTTTTTAATGGATGTTGCGTCTGAGAGGAACCGGATTGCTCTTCCTGGTGTTTCTAGAGGATTTGATGCCGCTGCTGCTCCCAATGGAGCTGCTCCCGGATCTGCGAATCAAAGTGTTATGATGGCGGGTATGCGATTGCCGCCTGAGCGGTTCTGTCTCACGGGCACTGGATGGAATTTGAAGGATGAGTGGGATAGTGAGGGTGAGGAAGAGGAGAATATGCCTGATGCGCCGCAGCAGCAAGCTGGAAAGGAAGCAGGTGCTGGAGCTGAGGAGGACGAAGAAGAAGGCGGAGATGATGACGAAGACGGCAAGATGGAGGATATCTTCGGTGAAGATACGGCGATGGGTGGAACGGGCGAGGGAGACGAGGACCAGAAGATGAATGATGCTTAGGGCCGAGCTGGCTCTCGTTTTTCCTTTGCGTTTTGTTTCCATATGCTCCGGGCTGGACGGTGTTACTGGCGCCTGGCGTTCTCATTTCCAGTCATCTAGAAGGGCCGGACTTTTACAGAGAATGTTTAGTCTTTTCATGCCGAGGGTTGCAAGGCTCGAGATACACGAACTGACTTGGCTGCCACAATCACCGACGTGGCAGTTCGAGAAAATAAAATGGAGATGACAAAAGACGATCTGCTTGATTGAAAGCAAGAAATGCTTCCAAGTTCTGTTTGTATACTGTACATAATCGAGTGTCATCCCATCGTCCCTAGTTTGGGATGACCATGCAACAAATGCCCTGAATAACGCCTGATTTTCCCTTTGTACGCCGTGAGGAGAGAAGACATATGAGCCCCGCATCTTGTCATGACCGGACGGGATTTGTCGTCTGGGATCTGACTTGACAAGAGGACAGCCAGAGTAGATGCTCATGCAATGAAGCCCCGATCAAGCCAACTGCCTGCGCATAGCAGTCCTTCATCTCGGCAACTCAGGCCTAGTTCATCGATCTGCAAGCACAAGAATATTCACCCATGGCAACGCAGAATGAACCCAGGCGCCAAACCCCAAGAAGATATACACCCACTTCAAAGAAGCGGTGGTCAAAAATAGAAGCGGAAAGGATATCAAAAGCAGAGTCAATCACCTCCCCTGAGCCTGCTGGCGTTTTTGCTCCTCATCTGCCCTCATCATGCGAATGACCTCCTCGCGGCGCTTCTCCACGCGCGCCAGATCCTCCTCCTTCGCACGTTTCCGCTCTTCATATGTTGCAAACCATTCCTCCCGTGCCCGGTCTTCTTCCTCCCGGTTATTTGCGTGCGCAACCATGCACGAGTTCATGGCCAGGCGTTGTTGCCGGCATACCCATGTGGCGGTGACGGTGCGGTTGACGGCGCATTCGGCGAAGGCTGATGGGTTCATGTTAGCTAATGTCTTTCGTAGGTTGACGTGGAGAGTTATTGGATGACGCACTCGGCCGAGTTCGGCGGGCGTGGATTGGCGAGTGTCCAAGGAAAGGAAGTACTGTGCCAGGGTCTATGAAGGATTGAACATACCCTTGATTTCAGGGGCGCAGTAGCTTCGTACGCGCTTATAGTAGAGTTTCTTGACTTCTTGTTCCTGGGCCGCTGAGAGCGGGAGCGGGTTGCGGAGATTGTATTTGCGGGGAGTAGACGGTGTTGATGAAGTATCGGGGGATGCAGATGGTGTAGCCATTGGGACTGAGGAGCTCGATCTCGAGGATCAAGCTTGAGACAGATGTAGATCGGAGGTGGATGGGACGTTATGCGTGGTCGGGGAGGGTGGTTGGGTATACCGGCTCCAATGGTCAGGTGACGAGCGAATTGATCACCGTGATAAAGCTGGAGGATTCGAGTGAAGCTCAAACTTCCCTTTGAAGCACTTGCCCGCCCGAGTTAAAGAGGAGCTTGGAAGGTGGGAGGCCAGATGTGTTGATGCGGAGCGCGAGGAACCGAGTGACGGGCGGAGAGTAAAAGGCGGAAGCAGAAAAAAAAAACTTCCCCGTACAACCTCCAACTCTCATACCACTCTGCTGACTTGGACTTTCGACTTTTCTTTGCAGTCCAGGCTACGCCGTATTTTCGTTTAAATAATTCTCTTTTATTTCTATCCACGCTGCGAATCCAGCAGCCTCACAGCCAACCAGCATGTCCTCCATGCGCAATGCCGTTCAGCGGCGCAACCACCGCGAGCGTGGTCAGCTCGAAGGACGTGAGAAATGGGGTATTCTTGAGAAGCACAAGGTTGGTACCTTCTTTTCTTTCTGCTAGATTCCTTCGAAGCAGCGCAGAACCCAAAAAAACTGACTGTCGCAACAGGACTACTCGCTTCGCGCAAAAGACTACAACGCCAAGAAGGCAAAGTTGAAGCGCCTCGAAGAGAAGGCGCGCGACCGCAACCCCGATGAATTCCACTTCGGTATGATGGGAGACAAGAACCAGACACAGGGACGGCATGGACGAGGTACCGTTGGACGAGACTCGGCCGCGGCTCGCGGGCTGAGCCACGACGCCATTAAGCTTCTCAAGACACAAGACAAAGGCTATCTGCGCACATCTGGGGAGCGGATACGCCGGGAGATTGAGCGCTTAGAGCGCGAGGTGGAATTGCAGAAGGGCATGAACGGTGCCTTGGGCGTTGAGACTCAGGAAAAGAACGAGGAGGAAGACGATGAGTTTGATGGCTTCGATTCCGACCTGGACGGACTTGATTTCAGCGCCCCGCCAAAGCCGAAGGCGCGCAAGGTGGTGTTCGCCGATGACCGGGGTGAACAACAGATTATGAAGAAGAAGCGGGTTCAGGAGGAGGACTCTATGGACGAGGATGAAGAAGACGAAGAGCCCACCAAGTCTCGAAAGACTCCCAAGCAGCTTGCAGCGGAGCGCCAAAAACTTGTGGAGACTCGTCGGGCTCGCAAGCTCCGAAAACGCGCCGCTGAGGCCCGAGAGAACAAGCTCACGGCGCTACGCAAGCAATTCGCCGAGATCCAGGCGGCCGAGCGGGAGATTGACTGGCAGCGGTCTAAGATGGACAACTCCGTCGGAGGCACCAACAAGAACGGTATCAAGTGGAAGATCCGTGAGCGCAAGCGCTGAACGGGCCTGAAGCGCCCCGTTACGAGTTGACGGCCTTTTCTTCATGTACATCAATACCAGCATATACCGCTTTGCATAGCAGGCTTTTTCGCCCATCTATGAGAGCTCAGAATCGGGCTCACTCAGTACCCCGGGCCGGGTCCGGGTTCTAGCTCAGTGACCTCAGGGCCATTCTAACAGATTATTGGTGCCTATTGAGCACTCAGTGAGCACGCAGTCTGTCACATCCTATCGGCGCAGAAAGCAGGAAAAGTCAGCACCGGCTTTCGAGTCATCCAAGAGCAGTCGCTGGATGCAGACATTTTGAATCACTCTACATGTGCCTAAACACTCCTTTTTATATCTAGATATTTTCTCATCATGAAATAGATGAATTTTCTTACACCTCTGTTTAATATCCGGTGGACACTTTAAGACCGATCGTGTGCCTAGAAAGCCAACCTCTTTACACGACATACCTCCCAATGATCATACTTTCCGTGGAGGATGAATGATATTACCATCTCGGCTTTGGACTGTATTGTCCAAAATCTACACCCAAGTCAATACCACGAAGAAACCATTTGCATGAAGCCCTGGCTTCTAAAATAAACCCTGAGAATTGATCGACGATTTGGAGTATAACCATTCCGCATCGGGGTGGCTCCGAGTGGCCATTCACGAGTCCGCAAATGATAATCGGGTCACCTCACCCTAGTGGTATGGGACATTAGGGTCCAAGTTCAGACTAGAGCACTAAGTCGTCATTCGCATCTCGTGCTCCCATGCCCAAGACAGTAAAGCTCTGGCGTAGACGGAGTAATCCCTGCATGATGATACGAGCCCACGTTATCTGATTATAAATGGACGCTGACTAAGGTTATCTTTTATCGGTGACTCTAAAATGTCGCCACCCCTCATTGAACCACACTTTCTCTTCCTCCCTAGAAACTCTCTCCCAAACCCTCACAATGGCGCCCTCCTTCGTGACCATTGACACCAGCGACGACCTCGACATGGCTCCTCCCCCTAAGCCCGTCGACGCCCCGCGTACTCTCCTCCTCGCACCCCCCTCCATCGCCACTCACGAGGAGAAATTACGAGCCGTCTTCACCACCTTCGACCGCCAATCCACCGACCTCCAAATGCTCGACCGGCTCTCCGCCGGCTTCGTCACCCTTCCCACAAATACATACGACATCGTCCTCGTCCTCACCGACTCCGACGGCTCACGGCGCTCCGAAGCCCTAGCCCTCCTCACCCGAGATGTATACACTGCCCTCGTGCCAGCCATGAAGGCAGGCGCAAAGCTGCAAACGCAAGATAAAGCACTCGATATCTCCGAGTCAATGGAAGCCGTCCTGGCCGGCCTGGTACAGACAGCCACCGGCTTCGAGAAACCCAATTACGAATCCGCATCCGCCGTGCCCCTCAAGTTCGGCAAGAAGAAGACCGCCTCCGCGATACCCGCTGTGCCAGCCATGGGATTTTCGAGCGACTTTAACGGGAATAGCCACGATCGGGACGATAATGACGAGCTGATTAATGAGGACTCTCTTCTGGATGAGGAGGATTTCACGAGACCCATCATGCCGCGTATGTTGCTACTTTGATTCGTCTGTATAACTATAACGGTTCTAACTTTCATATAGCCCCAGAGTGTCAACCCAAGACCGGTCGGCGGCGCCGAGCCTGCAAAGACTGTACATGCGGTCTCGCTGACCGTCTGGAGGCGGAGGATAAGGAGCGCCGCGCGAACGCAGATAGGAGTCTGAACGTGATGAAGCTGGGCACGGACGACCTGAACGAGCTGGACTTTACCGTTGAGGGCAAGACGGGCTCGTGTGGTAGCTGTGCACTTGGAGATGCCTTCCGCTGTGACGGATGCCCCTACATGGGTCTTCCTGCGTTTAAGCCCGGCCAGGAGGTGCAGATCCTGAATGATGTCGCGCAGTTGTAAAAGAATTACTGTCTTATGGGTTGGCGTGATTCGGATGTTCGGCCTCGAGGCTACTGCTTCGGGGCGTTTGGTGATTTTATCGGTTGTTCAATAAAGATACCTTGCTGGACTTGGATCCGGCGATAATCCTACTTACTACCCTGGGCTTTGACTCATGTTTCTGCCTTTTTGCTTTTTCTACGTAGAGAATTCTGGTCGATATGCACTATGTGGATTCCTGACATCATTGGGCATCGCCCTCACCCTCGGGCGTTCACGGCTCGTGTCAAGATAGGTCTAGGGCCTAGGAGGGGTAACGGAGATGTTGATCAAATCTAATTGCCGATATTTTGATTTCATTGCACATTGCATCATGATAAGAATGGAAATAGAACTATAAAAAAGGGAGTAGAGCCTATCTACGAGCGGGCCTTTTGCATCTGGGCGACGCGGATGCTAACAGCCCGCTTGTGTGCTTCCAGACCTTCGACCGCGGCGAGGGTCTCAACGGTCTTCGAGAGACCCAGTAGGCCATCGGCGGTCAGGTTGGAGCTGGTGATGTGCTTCAGGAATGAGCCCAGGTTGACACCGGAGTACTGTTTGGCGTAGCCGTAGGTGGCTAAAGAATAGTTCGTTAGTATGTGGAATGAGAGTAATGAATGGGACGGTGACTTACGCAAAGAGTGATTGACACCGGCAGAGTAGTCGCCGACACTCTCCGGGGTCCAAGGACCGATGAACACACTACCGGCGTTCTGGACCTGCTCGACAATGGCTTCCGGGCCCTCAACTTGCAGGATCAAGTGCTCAGGAGCGTACTCGTTGCTGAGCACCATAGCCTCGTTGATGTCCCGCACCACGAGGGTGAACGAGTGTGCGAGAGAGCCACGGACAATGTCCATACGCGGCAGTGCCTTGGCCTGGGCATCGACCTCGTCCTCTATGGCACGAAGCTCCTGCTCGTTCAGATCAACAGCGATGAGGATGACCTGGGAGTCAACACCGTGCTCGGCTTGACTCAACAGGTCAGAGGCTACAAAGGCAGGGTTGGCGGTCTTGTCGGCAATGACAAGGACCTCACTAGGACCAGCAGGCATGTCGATGCTGACACCTGCAGAGGTATCGTTGGAGACGAACATCTTAGCTGCGGTCACGAACTGGTTACCAGGACCAAGGATCTTGTCCACCTTGCTGATACTCTCAGTACCGTAGGCCATGGCTGCCACAGCCTGGGCACCACCGGCGAGAACAATGCTCTCAGCGCCGACCTTGTGGGCGACGTAGACAATCTCGGGCGAGATGCTACCATCAGAGCGAGGAGGCGATGCCAGAACAATCTTCTGGCAGCCGGCCACCATGGCGGGCACACCCAACATCATAGCTGTGGAGGGCAGCACGGCTGTGCCACCGGGGATATACAGACCAACACGCTCAATTGCGCGCGAGAAGCGCGAACAGACCACGCCGGGCATGGTCTCCATCTTCAAAGCATCGTTGCTTCCCTTCTGCGCCGCGTGGAACCGTTGAATGTTACCAATACTAACGTCGATGGCTTCCTGGACCTCTGGATCCAGCTTCATGAGCTCAGCGGGGAAGGGTGCGTGGATGACGGGAGAGGTCAACGAGGTGGCCTTCTCAAACTTGTGAGTGTACTTGAGCACGGCGGCATCGCCACCATCACGGACATCCTGAATGATCGGCTTCACCAGACCAACGATAGCTTCGTTAGACTTCTGAGAAGGACGCTTCAGGAAGTCCCGGACCTCACTGGCGGGAGTGGAGGCAGTAATAACACGCTGCATTTCAATGCGCGTGGTGCGATCCTCCAGCGGCGGCTGTGCAGGCGCAGGGACGGGGGCAGCAGGCTTGGACTCGGAGGAAGCCAGGCCAGCCTTCTCAGCCCAAGGACCCTTTGCGTCACCCTTTCTCCGCTTGACCTTCAGGCTCTTAAGGTCGAGGTTGCGCTCAATGTCTTCCAAGGTCACACCAGCAGCGGTGCACTTGGTCAGAGCGAAGTAGAACAGATCAGCAGCCTCAAAGGCGATTTCCTCCTTGGTGGTTGCGCGGCACAGCTCCTCGGCCTCCTCCATGACCTTAGCCTCAACGAGCTTAGGCTCGCTGAACAGGCGTGCGGTGTACGATCCGGCGGGGGCATCTGCTTTGCGTTCGTGAAGGGTTTTCTGCAGGCGAGAAAGACCGGCAGAGGCACCAAAGCAGGTCTCAGTACCGAGGTGGCAGAAGCCTAGAGATGAGTCAGTATGAATAGCCGAAGGAGCAGAGAGATTAATTGTGATCTTACCTCGTCCAATTTGCTTGACCACAAAGACCAGACAGTCGGCATCACAATCGTAGCCGACACGGATCAACTTTTGAATATCACCGCTCGACTGGCCCTTGTACCACAGCCCACGCTTGCGGCTCTGGTAGACACCGGAGCCAGTACGGATGGCCTCGGCAATACTCTCGTCGCTGCTCCAGACAAAACCCAGGCAGGCCCCGCGCTCATCAGTGACTGATGTCGCATACAGGCCGTTGGTCTGGTCAGTGACAGCGCGCGAAGCAATAAGCTTGGCGGCAGAGATCTGACCCGGCGCATCCCGCTGGATGGTCAACGACTCAGAGGGAATGATGGCAATTGCGTTCTGCTGAATGACCGACATCACTGATTCCTCCGAGATGGCCTGGCTGCCGAAAGTAGTGTAAAGACGGGGCGAATCGGAGCTGATGTTCAACTTTGTAGCCGCGGCGGGGACCGAGGCGGGAGCAGTGCAGACGCTCGCATCGTTGCGCTCGGAGGCATTGGCAGCGATCCATTGCTGGAAAGTATCCAACTCTGCATCTGACAGGGCGTAGACAAGCAAACGTGACGAAGGAACGGATTGTTCCTGAGAGAGTGCGGTCAATTGGTCGAGGGTGATGAGGATCTTAGCGGCACCGGCGTTGAGGACATCGACAAGATCGCCGGCGGAGGAGATGGCAGTTGCATCGACGAAGACATCGAGGTAACGGAAGTTCTGGCGCAGGAATTTCCCAGCCTCATCCAGACTCGAGACCTTCACCAGCACTCGCCCAAAGTAGGCGATCTGCTCGATGGTGAGTCCGGAGGTGGGGTTGGAGGGACAGGAGATAAGGAATGGCGTCGCCATGGCGGATATGTGGAAGGGAACTCAAAGGAAGAAAAGAGAAAAGAGGGATATGAGAATCCCTAAGCAATTTGGGGGGACAAATGCTGAGGGGAAAATGTGCAGTGCGAAAGAGCGATGACTCTTGTGCTGCCTTTTTTTTTCCCGTGTTGGTTGGCCCGCTATCTGCATCCGCTGATTCATCTCCGCTCTCGGCTTTGCCATTTGTGCCATTTGCTACGAAATATCTTCGTTTTTGTTTCTATTGGAACGCAGGATCGTTTATTGTTTTTATTGAGGGGCATCCACGAGCATTGCTCCGTTCAATATGGCTTCTCTTCCCCTCATAGCTCGCAGACAATCCTGTAAGCCGAGACGACGCCATCTCGGTATTCCTGGAAGCCTTGAGGTACTGAATCCAAGGCATGGAGAAGCTTAGGCTTATTCGGCTGGACTTTGCCTTGCTCGAGCCACTGAGAAAGCTTATCAAACAACTCGCTGGAAAGTTCGTGGTCTTCCTTCGAGGCCTGATTTCCACATTTAGCTCCGAATTTCTCCATGGGACTCTCTTGCCAATGGGAATGAGTATAACGATGATCCTTGAGGAAGGCAGTCCACACAAGCACATCTGTAACGTTTGTGCTGGGAGTGATTTGCTCTATGTTTGCCTTACCAGGCCGAACGGTGCAAAGATGTCCTTTGTGGCTGCCAAAGGCCCGAAAGGAAATAGAAGAGGACCTCATGTGGCATTCCCGATTGTATCGAACATATGCTCGAGATGATCGATGATTCGATGGACGACATTCTCAAAAGGATTGGCGCGGAGTATTAGCGCGTGCTGGAACGAGTGCAAATGCCGCGGATCACCTCCACTCCACACCTGCAAGTCCACAAAGCTTCGGGCAGAACGCCATGAGGGGTATTCTGGCCTTGTCAGGGCAAGTGCATGCCTCTGTTCGTGCGCCACCAGGAGATTTGTGCGCCCGGGCCCTGACTCATGCGTCATTTGTGTCGGTCACCCGAGATGATCCCGAGGAAGCATGATTCGATTACACTGCAGCATCTACGCGCCTTTCCGGTCCCCGGGGTCTGTTTCAAGCTGAGTATAGATTTGGTCGAGGTCGGGAAGATCGAAAACCCATCTGAAAAAGCATGGCATGTTCATCGGAAGACCCGGCTCAGGACTGCATTCTTCTGAGCCAAGAGCATCGCAGCGCAGCATGCAGTGGGGTGTCCTTGCAGATCCCCCGGGACCCCTGGAAAGTCATGATGGAGGTGGACCTTGCAGAGAATGGGGAGGATCGGGATCCTGGCCTATAATGCCATTCCCCCCGAATAGGTGGATTAGAATGCAGGTAAACAAGATCGCGTGTGACGGTTTCCCCTTTCGATGCGACATGGTCCACCCTCCTCCCAGTTCTCCATTCCTATTCCTCGATCCACGTCGCCGATTCAATAGTCGCTTTGACCCGCTGTGCTGCAGCTGGGTGGTCTCTCTTTCGCGATTTAGCTTACTCTCCTTTAAATTCCCCGGTCCCCGTCCTGCCCGCTATTGTTAAATAAAACATCCCTGTCTTGACCACTCTCCTTGGGGACCGAGTTGACGTGAACGATGCGCGTCACCTCTCTTTCACTGGCGGCATTGGGCCTGGTCGGATCTGCCGTTGCTCATCCCTTTGGCGAGACCGAGGCTGTCTTGGGTCGCCAGTCGCAAAGCCAGCAGAAGGCCAATGCCGTGAAAGAGGCCTTCCAGCATGCATGGAATGGGTATATGAAATATGCATTCCCTCATGATGAACTGCATCCAGTGAGCAACGGATATGGCGACTCCAGGTGAGTAGTACCTTTCGCGATGGTCACAATCGGGATCGAAAGCCAACGCAGCTCAATTATAGAAACGGATGGGGTGCTTCAGCGGTGGACGCGCTTTCGACTGCAATTATAATGGGCAACCAAGATGCGGTCAACACTATCCTGGACCATATCTCCAAAATTGACTACAGCAAAACCTCCGATCAGGTCAGCTTATTCGAGACGACCATTCGGTACCTGGCCGGCATGCTGTCGGGCTATGACCTGCTCACCGGCCCGGCCTCGCACCTGGCCAGCAAGAAGGACAATGTGGACAACCTTCTCACCCAGTCCAAGAACCTGGCAGATGTACTCAAGTTTGCCTTTGACACTGACTCCGGTGTCCCATACAACAACATCAACATCACATCGAAGAGAGGTGACGGGTCCACCACCAACGGTCTGGCTGTGACGGGAACTCTGGTCCTCGAATGGACGCGTCTCTCTGACTTGTTGGGTGATGACTCGTATGGAAAGCTCAGCCAGAAAGCCGAGTCGTACCTGTTGGAACCCCAGCCGTCGAGCGGGGAGCCCTTCCCCGGTCTCGTGGGCAGCAACATCTACATCAGTAACGGCGAATTTGCCGACGGCGCCGTCTCGTGGAACGGCGGCGACGACTCGTTCTACGAGTACCTGATCAAGATGTACGTGTACGACCCCAACCGGTTCGAGACATACAAGGACCGATGGGTCCTTGCAGCCGAGTCGACCATCAAACACCTGAAGTCGCACCCGCAGCCTCGTCCCGAGCTGACGTTCCTGTCTTCGTACAACAATGGCAAGTATGATCTCAGCTCCCAGCACCTGACTTGCTTCGATGGCGGCAGTTTCTTGCTCGGTGGTTCCGTGCTGGGTCGCCAGGATTTCATCGACTTCGGTCTCGAACTTGTCCACGGCTGCGAGGCTACTTACAACTCTACTCTGACTGGGATTGGCCCTGACTCCTGGGGCTGGGACCCCAAGAAGGTACCGTCTAACCAGGTAGTCTTTTACGAGCGCGCTGGTTTCTACATTAACAGTGGCTACTACGTCCTGCGCCCCGAGGTGATTGAGAGTTTCTACTATGCCTACCGGATCACCGGCAATGAACTGGTAAGTATTACACCTTCCCATTGATATGGCGGATTGAATCGATTAACAATAACGCAGTACCGTAACTGGGTGTGGAACGCTTTCGTGGCCGTCAATGCCACCGCACGCACCGACTCGGGCTTCGCGGCCCTGACCAATGTCAACGCAATAGGCGGTGGCTCCAAGGTCGACAACCAGGAGAGCTTCCTCTTCGCCGAAGTCATGAAGTACTCGTACCTCACTCACGCAGAAGGTATGTAAGCCCCCCCAACGGGATACAGGAGCATTGATGCTAACAATTTACAGATGCTGAGTGGCAGGTTCAGAAAGGCGACAAGAACACTTTCGTCTTCAACACTGAAGCTCACCCCATGCGCGTCAAGCACACCTGATATCTGGTCCTCCAGGGCTCTCATCTCCTGTCCAGTAGATAGCCATCGTCCACGAGGTCTAGATGTCCCCTAGTATATTTACGATGTTTATCCATTACCTTGATCTACCGTAGTCAAATATTCGAGATAGAAATACTAGATTCGTCGTCATAAAGCTGCTAGAGACTAGAAACAGGAGCTCCGACTACCATTAAGCATTCAACATTACCCAGTATCTGCGGGCATTGGCTTGGGTCGGTGATAGACAAATGTTGGGCTGACACCGGAATTTTCAAGACTGCGAGCAGCTTGTTGCAAGCGCGAATGAGGCTGACGTGCAAGAAAGCCCCTGGGTGGGAATCAACGGTGTTCAAAGACAGATCTAGGTTTATAGCAATGCAGTGGAGATGAGACGAGAGAAGAATGATTATGTATTGCAACAGTTAGTTTGCAGATGGTTTATTCGTGCGGGAATCTTCCTCCCATGGAAAACAGGTCAAAAACTCAAACGCCATCAATGCAAGGTGGGAAAGCACATGCCACAAGGTGTATACAAAGCAGGCTTCAACTCCGAGTCTGCATGCAAATAGTGTTGAACAGGGTATCCGATCGCCAAGAGGGCAATGCCATGCTGGTTCTCGTTCCAAGAACTCGTAAAAGGGTAGTAATGCTGGGGAATCCATTTCCGCAGGCATCTAGTTCATGGCGAAAGAAATCAATAAGAGACTATGCTCAGTCCCGAGGTGATTTGGGACGAATAGGTAGAGACGTTGAGTCTGCCACCTCGGGCAGTGGATCCGCGAGAGGGGTTTCATCTTCGGCCGATTCCACATTTTCGAGATCCCGATCGCCCTCGATGGATTCCACAATCGATCCCGCCGGGTTTGACGGAGCTTCCGAGACTTGCGAAATGTAACTTGCGCCCATATCGGTCCCCTCTTCTCCTTCCTCGAGATATTCACTACCTTCGCCATCACTAAGCTCGTCCTCTTCGTAGTCCTCCTCGTCTGCATCTTCCTCTTCTTCGAGGATCTCGTCTTCAGCGGGCCCTTCGTCTTCATCCTCTTCACCTTCGCTGTCGGTGGTAGAAAAATCATCGAGTTCATGAGGTGTATCTCGCCAATATGTGAAGTCTGTATACTCTTCGCCTCCGGAGTGGACCAAAAGGCTGGTGGCTGGGAAGAAGTGATCAAGCAATTCTTGCATGGTCACGTAACTGCTCTTGTACTTGTTGAGGCTGAGCAGGTCCAGGGATACCTCGGCGTTCGAGTTGATGGTAAAGATTCGCGTGGACGGAATGTTGACGGATCGATAACTTAAAGCATCGGTCAATCGGTTTCCGAAGCCAGCGCAAAATGGGTTCTCCTTCCCAGAAAACAAATTCAAAATATCGCGCAGGCAAGCCATTTTGAAGACTTCCGGCTTTCTCAAGTAGATCTCTCTTCTCAATGCTGCCATGGTACGATCCGGGCTGCAGATAACAGGCCCCCTAGGGAGCCGGTATCCATCCTGATTGACACCATAAAGGTACGCTCGTGTGGTATCCGCTTGTCCGACGGATCGACTGGTGAGGTACATGATGTTATAGCCGTTGTTGACAATATCAGTGTACAACTTGGCGACACCTGCATGAGTCCAATCGCGCCCAATCATGTTCAAAACGTGGCCCAAAGCATCCGATCTGGAGATGGTAATCAGTATCAGTTGTCTTTCGACAGAAGAAGCTGTATGCTCACTTGGTGATGGTCCCGTCAATGTCAGAGATCACAATCGGGGTATTGCCGTTCCACAAGTACATGCTTGCTGTGCAGGTAGCCTTATTAACGCTGAAGGACATGAGATTAGCGCCAGGCTTCAAGTTTAAAGCCTTGAGTTGATCACTCGTCAACCGCAGAGTCTTCGCGTAGTTGCGAGTCTCAACTGCAAAGGAATCATCCATAGGTGACTGAGGGGGCGTAGGAAATCCAGGCTGGACGTCCGACTTGGTCCGATGGTGACGGACTCCCATCGACGGCTCCAAAGTGGGTCGATCTCCCTCACTGTGGTATCCAGGATCTGAGATTGCATCCTCATTCAGAGCCGCGTTAGGTCGCATGGAGGCGATGGTTGCTCTCCGGTCAGCCGCTTCTTTCGCCTCCTCGCTGCTGTAGATCCATAAATTGCCGTGTTCGTCCGCCCCAATTAGCGCCCCGATGTCGTAGCTTCCTTCCAATTCTTCTGCGAGAATCTTGCGTGCAAGGACCTCGGCGCGGAGCGCATCTTCATCGTTGCTTTTGTAACCCGTCATATCCAGCATGAGGTCTCCAGTTTCCGTAATGTGTGACGGGATGTTGGATCCTGAAAGTTTTTGGGACAGGTTTTTGGCACGAGACATTGCTTCTTGGGGAGAGACTGGAGGAGGGCTCCGAGAGCGGCCTCTTTGTTCAGGGTCTTCCCCATCAGCAGACCCTGGACCACCCCCTGAAGATCGCTCTTCGGTGGACTTGGGAACGCTGGTCGAAAGTACATTCTCCGAAAGTGAATGGTCGAGGGGAGGCTTGGTGAACGAGTCATCGAGATGCGGGCTCATATCTGATTCACCTGGTGACCGAGACAAGGGAGTGATAGTGCCTATGAATTCAGTAAGCCCAGATACTTGACTGAGTACTTCAGAATGGTTACATACCTAGATCCGTAGTTGCCCGTGCCGGTCGCGATATGGGAAGTGTTGGAGGAGTCTTCGCACCTTCCGATAAAGCATCCCCGCCGACTTTATCAAGGTCGAAGGGCTCCGGCTCTTGGAGGGATGAAGTAATGTCTTCGCTGGGAAGCGGCGGGCTACTCGCTGGAGAAACCAACGGCGAGGTCTGTAACGATGCGGGGATCTCGTCGGTGGTTTCGAACACGAAAAACGCCTCGCCGCCTTCTCCCAGCTTCATCGCATAATCTTGTTTGATCCCATTGACTTTGAATTCCACCTTCTTCTCGAACGGACGCAAGAGCGAAAACTTGCCGAAGCGGACATGGAAGGGCGAGCAGGCGAGGGTCCCTTGAGAGAGGGAGAAATCAGTCAGACTAACCAAAGGAATAAGATGTTCAGACTCGGCTTACCATCCTCCTGCTCTATGACGATCACGTCAATGGCGCCGCTGAGCGTCGCCGGGTTGATGGAGTTCCATGTCTTGGAGACGGAGCCGCTGATGCTCCGCACGTACTGCATCTCACCGGACGTTGTCGAACACCCTGAGCGATGGCCTTTCTAGAGACAGAATCCAGACTCTAGATACCGGAAGCGAATGTAAAAGTATCGACGAGTGAGACGATCTGCACAAAGAGGGGAAAGAACCGGATGTTGGGCGAGAAACCGGAAGTTGGAGGAATCGCCGTCAAACCGCCCATGTGACACTCAGCTGACAAGGAACAGCTGCATCACCACCGCAACAAAAGATGCTGTTGCTGAAATCGAAAAAGAGGTAAAATAGAAAGGTTGCAACTACTATGGGCCCCCAAACACGCTGAATCGCCGGCGTCCCCAGATCTGTTGGTTCATCAACACATTCAACGCCCAACGTTTGTTACATAAGCGTGGTTCAACATGCCGAGGTCACCGCCATGGGGCTAGTCCCCATCGAGACTAGCTGCCGATCAGTGGCCGGGATCACGCTAGTCCTCTTTTGTCGGGACCTGACTAACGGTGTCAGGTGACATGTCCCACCGAAATGGTGAAGACGATCAAGAGTCGATGGCAGCTTCCTCTCTTCTTTACCTTCTCCCCGCCCCCGCTTGCCCGCATCCATGGGTGCCCTACGCTGGGATGTATGAGCCACTCTACCTCGCATTTGACGCCTACCCTACTGTGGTCCCACGAGTAAGGGTGCGAGGCGTCATGGCTCTCTTCCTGGCAGTATCCATCCTATGGGCCCTGATCTGGTAAGTTCTCTCCGTTTCCCCGATTTGTGTTTGGCTAGTACTTATCGCGCATAGGCTTCTCTACCGTGCGTGGCAGGTTTGTCAGACTTCCAATGAGGTTCTGGTGGAAAAATTGGGTCTAGACATCCCGCCGCCGCCGGAAGTGACCCTTGAAGAGATCACGGCCCGTGAGATTCGCATTGCCTGGAAGCAGCCGGACTTTCATAACTCCATACACAAGCACATAATTCAAGTCAACAATGTCAAAGGTACGCCTGCGCCCGATTCCAGAGCTCCCGTTCACCCGGCGAATGCTAAACGTCTTCAGTGGGCGAGTCAAAACGAATGGAAACCGCGGTGGAAATTCTGAACCTCGTCCCCGGAAGCATATACCATATTTGCGTACTTTCTGTTAGTGCGGCAAATTTCCAAACGCCGAGTGCGGTCCTTCACGTCCGAACGAAATCTCTTCCTCTTTCCCGCGCACAACAAGATGCCACCGCTAGTGGCCCGACGATTCGAGCATCGATCCCCAGGTCTACGGCTGGCCTACCGACACCCTCCGCCCCAGTCATGTCGCGCGAGCATAGTGCCGGTCAAATACCTGGCAAGCGACCGTCTGCAGCTCGCAAGTTGTCACCTGCCACTGGTCCGACAGACCATGCGCACGGCCATTCCGACGACTCACATACGCATGTCAGTAAGAATGATGGAGAACAAAGTCTAGAGCATCTAGCGGATCGCCTCAAATCTTTACAGCAAGAAAACGACAATCAAGAGAAACAAGCAGCGGAAGAGGAAGAGGAGCATATTGCACTGCTGAAGGACCTCGAAAAGCAGCGTGACGATCTGAAAAAGCGTGTCAAGGAGAAGGATGAAGTGAGCGGTGATCTAAAGAAGCATGTTTCCAAGTTGGAAAGCGTCAATCGCACCGTGCAAAGTGAGAAAACGAAACGCCTGAGACTTCTTCAGCAGAAAGAAGCGGAACGGAAAAAGCGCAAGAACGACATCCTTCGGTGGCAGGAAAAGATCAGTCGCATGACCAAAGATGTTGCGCAGACCAAGGAAGATAAGGCACGATTGGAAGAAGATACCGAGTCTCGCGCAGAAGAGGTTCGGAAGAAGATCGCCAAGGAACAATCCGAAATGAAAATCATCGACGATGAAATTCAAGACAAAGGAGGACGAATCAAGAAGCTTGAGGACGAAAGGAAGGGTCTTCAAGGCGGCGAGAGTGAGGATGGCAAGGAACTTGATCGAATCGACAACGAACGCGCTCGTCAGTGGGAGCTGAAGCTGAACACGCTGCACGCTCGATATGCAACTCTCGTCAATCTACATGCGCAGGCCCAGCAACAGTATCAAGAAGCCCAGGAACGGCTGAAGTGGCTTACCTCACAGCGACCTGGCAGCTCAGGCCCGTTCTCCTTGCCGGCATTGGACCTGGATATGTCCAACAATGCTACTATACGACCTCGTCGCCACCGCAGCTCGTTGACGAGTAACGTTTCTTCCCCTGTGAACTTCCCCAGTGTGGACCCAGCCTTCACTGGTGGAATTAATTACAATCCACCCTCTGCCAACTCGCCCACTTTCCCTCCAAGCTCATTTTTCAACGTCAAGAATGGAATGACCCTTCCCGGTCTTAGCGATCCTCCCGAGATCATGCGTTCTGACGTGGAGACGTCTTTCAACAACCCTCAAATGAGTCCTCGTGCCGATGCTTTGTTGCCATCTGACCTGCTTGGCGATGAGGAGTCGCCGGAATTCCCACGCCCCATCATCCGTCCACGATTTTCGTCGATGGAAACATCGACTAATCCTCTGGATAGTTTCATCCATGGACCAGTCTCGCCGGTTTCTTCAGGAAGCAGGCCTGGTAGCATCTTTGCCAGTCCTCTTGAATCTCATCACCGACAAGATTCCGATTCACAACCAACACACTTGTCAGCCGCTGGCGAGGGTCCAAAGAGCGCATCAAGGAGGCTTTCTGGTCTATTCGGATTCCATCGACCTCGTGGGAAAACGCTGGCCGACGAGCCGCCTATGTTGGGCACTCTGAAACCTGGACAAAGCCAGTCTTTCCCGCGCAATGTGGATGAACTGGATCCGATCGGCTCGCGTCGCCGGAGATTGAGTTACACGGGCAACTGGGCCAATGCGATGTCCTTGTTCCCACGGAGCAATACGACTGGGGTGACCACAGACAGCTCCTCTGATCACCCACCATCCCGACGAGCTGCGTTTTCGAGTATTTTCTCTTCCAGCAAGTTCGGGTTTGGCAGTACTGACAGCCGGGGGGCTACCGATATGAACTCGGGGTATAATCAATTTAGCCCGCGCCATGACCCTATTGATCCATCGTCTCTTCTTGGCGGTGTTCGACGTGGCTCTCTGTCGCCTCGACCTTCATCGACTTTCTCCTTCGATAACCAGAATCAGCTGCCGCATCCTTCGACGGACAACCGTCACTTCGGGTGGCCTTCAGCGGAACAAATGGGACATCGCAATAGCCCTCTTGGGTTGGACTGGGCCTCGCCGTCCACCTGGTCTAGGGCCCCATCCCGACGTCCTTCGATCCAGTATGGGTCGTCTGGCCATCTTCCTTTGGGATTGACTGGTGAACCTGATTTTGTCGAAGACTCGTATGATCGCCATCATCGCCCGCTTCAGGCCCCGATCGGTACTCGTCCGTCGTCATCTCACCGACCGATCACCCCGAATCCCAAACTCAATCCCGCCGCTCCCACGTTCAGGACCATCTTTACGGGCAAGAAGTCAGAGAAGGGTAAAGATAAGGACAAAGAGTCCGACACTCCATTTGATCTTCACGTCGAAAATGGGTCTCCATCCGAACCTCGCACATCCCGTGATTCGCGTTCTCTGTCTCAGTTCACTGGTGATTCGTACGAATCTCTGGAGCGCATGCCGTCCGGCACGTCTGTGGACAATGCGTCTAAGGAATCGTTCATTCGCAAAATCACCCGTAAGGGCAGCTCCAGCAAGTTCAGCTCCTGGAAAGACCGGTCGGGGCTATTCTCTAAGAAGGGCGATTCCTCTCAAGGTGATATTGACGAGGATGAAGCTCAGCTGGGAAAGAGTGTTGACAGCACCGTCTCGAGCGTACCGTCTGCAGATCGGTCAACCCGCAGCAGTCTTGGGTTCTTCTCTCGCAAGTCGCGAAGGTCGGACAAGGCTAGTGAGACTAGTGAGCTGGCGAGTGAAGTCGGCGATGAAGAGATTCCGGAGGTTGCTGAAACATGATGTCGCTGTGGTCTCGTCCCTTCTCTTCCTTTCTTGATTCTGGAGTATACACCTCGTTTAGCCAAAGATACCTGTACGGAATTCATATGGAAATATGCATTCTGCATTACAATTATTCACTGCAAATTACGTATCAAGAGTAGGTAGAATGCGTAGTCTATGTCGATTTGAAACTAGGGTGTAAACCAGTAAACCACCGTAGTGGAGTGTGTCGTCGTAGCGGACCAGTTGGGCCGGTCATTTTGTGCGGGTAGCAATCGGCGCACAAAATGACTCGCTCTTCAAATCAAGTCTCTTCAACTCCAGACCCCCGCGGTTCGAAATGGCAAACTCCAAGTAAGAATTGCCAAGTCTCGGCCCAAGTGACTCTTGACTAACTTGAATCAGATTCGAATACGTCAAGGACTTCGAGCAGCCGGATATCCTGCTCCCCAATACGTGGATCGTGGTCCGCATCGACGGCAGAGGTTTCCATAAGTATGCCATCTCAATTCCCACCATATCTGCGTCCATGTTCAATATCTGATTCCCTCTAGGCTATCTGATCACTATGCATTTGTCAAGCCGAATGACCGCCGCGCGCTGGATCTCATGAATGCCGCCGCAGTCGAGGTCATGAAAGAGCTGCCGGATCTATGCATTGCCTACGGCATCAGCGACGAGTTCAGGTGTGTTCAGCCTCTCTGTCCAGCTTTCATTGCCTTCGCTAACTATATATTCCAGCTTTGTCTTCCATCCTACCTGCCAGCTCTTCGAGCGGCGGAATGCGTAAGTCCGGCATTCCTTGGGACTTTCCCTCTAATTTGCAAGACAGAGCTTGTCAGTCCCGGTGCTGACTGTTCGATCTGACCTTGTAGGAAACTTGTTACAACTGTTGTGTCAACATTCACAGCGCATTATATCCATCTGTGGTCAACATACTTCCCCGCCAGGCCGCTCGAGCCGTCATATCTACCCTCCTTTGATGGACGGGCAGTTATCTACCCCTCCACTCGAATCTTACGGGACTACATGAGCTGGAGGCAGGTTGATTGTAAGTCATCATACAATATCATCTTTAGCTAGAACCGGACTGGCTAACTTCGATGCACAAGGTCATATTAATAATCTCTACAACACAACGTTTTGGACAATGGTCCAACAAGGGGGGATGAGCAACACAGATGCAGAGCAGGAACTAAAGGTAGAGTCCTTCATTTAGACATGTGCGTTTTGGGGTGTGTTAATGTTAACTTGATCTCAGGGTACGGTCTCTGCGGACAAAAACGAGATTCTCTTCAAGCGATTCGGCATCAACTACAATAACGAAGAGGAAATTTTTAGGAAAGGAAGTGTTCTCTACCGACGGGTAAATATTCAGTCTTCCTTCTATCTCCTTTGGTTCTAACTCTTTGCCATCTAGTACGAACTCCAAGAACCAAAGCCCGCGCAAGCATCCACGGAGGATGAAACAGCACCACCAGAGGTAAAGCAGTCAAGGTCTCAACAGGACAAGTTAAAGAAACTTCGTCGGAAAGCACATGTCGTGGTCGAGCATGTCGATATCATCAAGGATGACTTCTGGGAGAGGCGGCCGTGGATTCTATCCAACAAGCCGGGTACACTACCAGCGCAGAGCTAGAACCGAGTCTAGGAAAAATGAGATGTGACAATAACTTCAATTCTATTCGGTCGCCAAACGAAAGGGGTATCTTGAACACGAGGTGGCGCCAAGTAGATGCCGTTTGCCATCTATACATCCAACTTTTTGTCGAACATGCAAGTAATGCGCCGCTTATATGCAAATGGGGGATGCAAATCAAGCAGAGGCTTTCCTTTCCTTCTTGTCCTTTTTAGACTTCTTGGACTCGGATTCTCCCTCCTCTTTGTCTTTCTTGGACTTTTTCTTCTCCTTCTTCGCCTCTGCTGTCACCTCGTCGACTTCCATCACGGCCCCCTGTGCTTGATCCGATTCCGTCGACATAGGCGTCGGATAGTCCTCTTCAGCAGTAGAGCGCTTCGACTTTTTTGCCTTCTTCGCAGCCTTTTCACCGTCATCTCCGCTGTCAGACTTGCGGCTCTTCTTGTCTTTCTTCTCTTTCTTCTCCTTGCGCCTCGACCGGCGCTCTTCCTTGTTTTCCTTGCGCTTCTCCTCATCCGAGTCACTCGAAACAGCCGCCGAGGTATCCTCACCTTCCTTCACCTTCCTCCGCTTGCGCTTCTCCTCTTTCCTCGCAGCCTTCTCCTCCTTCTTAGCCCGACGATCGTCTTCATCAGCATCACGCTTCCTCTTGACATTCAACATAGACTCTTTCGAAGCAGCCTTAGTCTTCTCATCGATCGTACCAGCAAGACACTCGCCGCGCACAAAGTTCCGGTACAGTTCACTAGTCAACGCATTGTTCGTCTTGGCCGAAGTAGCAGCGTAACTATCATCGCCCACGCCCTTGAGCGCATCTTCGAACCCGCGTAGCCACCATTGGTTCGTTGGGTCTTTGGTGGTTTTCTTGCCCACGCCGTGGTTGTTCGCCTTGCGCGCGACGAGAATGGGTTTCGTCAGGCCGAGACCGCCGTGTGGGCCTGGACGCTGATTCGGATTGAGAGGATTGCCGGGGCCGGACCAGCCGTGGCGAATTAGATATGCCTGGGCATCCATTTTGGGAGAGGCCGTGGAGGAGACGGCCTAGGGTCTAGTGTAGGAGGGTACGACGGTGATTGATTCTGGGCCGCGGAGGGTCCCCGGGGTAGAATCCGCTGGATATTGAGTGGAGGGATGATCGGAGGATTAAAGCATTGGTTCCAGGTCGGTTCTTGGAGAGGCGTGATCCAAGGCAGGGGGTTGTGAGGAAGATCGGACCCTGTGGGGAGGAGCAAAAAAGTCAACGGATAAGCAGAAGGAAAAAATGTCTGTCGAGTGATAAGGAAAGTGTACTTGGTATAGAATATTAGGAATATGGCCTATTTACCATATATTAGGTCGCGTGGTCTAATGGTTATGATTTCTCGTTCACATATCGTGAACTTGCTTCGGTAGTTCCGAGAAGGTTCCCGGTTCGATCCCGGGCGCGACCACTTTTTTGCTGATCAATTTATGGTCGGTAGGTAGATATCACGGACTTTTTCTTTACTTTTTTTATTTAAGCCTCTCCTTTAAATTCCTGATCGAATTCTATTCTTGTTCCCTAGCGTATCTTTTGGGGCTTTGATGCTATTGGTTGCTAAAATTCACAGGAATCGTGAAATACTATACGGCTATATATTACCCTCTGGGGCTCTGTTGATCACTAATGTGCTATCATTGCTAAAGTTATATTATTTTGACCTATACTAGTACTCGGAATGACGATTCAATAAGACCGTTCTCACACTTTTTAGTAGGAAGAGTCTAAATGAGTAAGTGACAACTGTGGTAAGCTGATAAGTAGAGGGGACAAACATAGATATGAGCCCAATATGGACTGAACGGCATCAAAACTGGCCAATCAGGTTTGCCCACATATTCTCTGTTACTTCACCGCTTGTTCTGGCCTTTCTCGGTACCGAACCATCTATCATCGGCAGGTGACTGCCCTCTTGTCAACACACTTCGTTTCTTCTGGCACAGTCTCCTAGACATCAGCAGAAAGTTATTATTGCCACTGGCCCTTACAATGGCCACCCTTGTCGGCTTCCAGTTTCATAAATCTCAAATTACTGACGAGGAATCTCATGGTGTAAGCCTGCCTAGTGATTGAAGCTAGCGGTGATTTTTCCTATTAACTAGTTCACAGAGAAGCGAATATCAGATAACTACCTTGGAACATCGACCAGTCATCGAGCAAACGAGCAACCAGAAGCTTCTTGCAATTAGTATATTTGCTGAGGTTTACCTGGTTGACGGTAAAACCATCAGAAAAGCGCCTCGCAGTCAAAGCGAAGACGATATGGAATCCATCATCCGCGAAGCGACTATCTACAACATGATGGACGATCATCTTCGTATTGCTCAGTGCACTTCCCGGGTAAGGACAGATTTCGTTGACGTCAAGTACTATCCGAAAGGCGATCTCTCTGAATTTTGTCAGAAGAATACGGTTTCTGCTGAGCTTCAATTAAAGTGGTTCCGACAACTTATTGAGGCTGTGGAAGTTATCCATGGCTATGGAGTGATCCACTCAGACCTTGCCTTGCGCCAGTTTTCCGTCGATGGTGAATTAAATATACGCCTAGGTGATTTTAACTCATCCCAGTATCCCGAGAATCCTGCCCTTGGGTATGAGAAGGCAACCCATTGTTTGCCAAGGGACTACGCACAACCGA
Organism: Penicillium silybi; assembly: GCA_027569585.1. NCBI lineage: Eukaryota > Fungi > Ascomycota > Eurotiomycetes > Eurotiales > Aspergillaceae > Penicillium > Penicillium silybi. Next base: position 1,233,962 of record JAPDFI010000001.1, on the reverse strand, counting down.
ATACGGTACTATCCGATCTTTTCGCTCTGGGTTCTACTTTGTTTGAACTTGTCACTGGGAACGCCCCATATGCTGAACTATATCCTGTTGAGTTTCAGGACACTGCTCCATCTGATATCCAAATCATTACGCGAGCGCAGCAGCGACGTGCTGCAGATGCGGAAGTCGAAAAACGATTTCGGAATTTGCAATTTCCTGATGTATCTTATATTTTTCAGGGTGATGTTATTCTGGGTTGTTGGAGCGGGAGATTTTCTTCGGCGGAGGAGGTACTCCGGTCAAGCACTAATCACTGCGAAAGTAACTGACAGGTAGCGAATGCGAATTCAGAAGGCGAGGAGAAGGATGGCCTTCTCAAACCATGCCCTCTCGTGTACTATGATCTCACGTACTAGCTCAAGATCTTCAGATCCACCTCATCAGGCTCCCAGGCTAGAACCCTTGTTCTTGTCGATTTCAACCTATACAAGGATTTGGACCAAACATTTGAAATGATTTCCTTCTATATAGGTGGATTACCTAGCCCTAGCTCTCTGTTTCAACCCGACAGAAACAAGACGACCGAATGGGTACATCCGCCATAGCTAAAGCAAGCCTCAACTGCGGCGCCAAAACCCGCGCTTCCGCAGTTCTGCCCAACTTGACAAGACACTCGTGATAGCCATGCAGAGCCCAAACATTATTAATATGTCTCAGAGCACGAGGCAACGACTCATCAATCCCAAGATCAGCAGCGTAAATCCCCAAGGCCTCCTCGACACGTCCTTGTTCCAGCAGCAGAGCGCCCAGAGCATGTCTCGCAGGCTGCATCCAGCCCCAAGGTTCATCGTAGGGCAAATTGTCATCTCGGTCCACTGCAGTCCGCAGACGAGCAAAGGCAACGTCGTAGTCTCCGCTTCGATACGCGATTTCACCGTCCAGCATTGCCTCTGCAACGCCGAGAATGTCCACGCATGTATTATTGAAAATGGTCCGAGAAGAGGGGACCGACTTCACAGCTGATCGGAAGTCACTTTGCTCCTTCTTCGCTTCCTCGACACGGCCGATAGCAGCATACGCGACGCCTTTGGCATAGTGGGTCATAGCGGTGGTGGCACAGTAGAGGCTGCGGTCGGTGGGAAGCTCAAGCGCAAGGATGTCCTCCCAGCGACCGAAGCGGATGAAGACATGCACGCGTGTTGCGATGAAACCCTCAAGCCAATCAGCCAGAGGGGGTGATTCAACGCGGAGGAGGTCTTCGGTGATGGAATCTGCCAGCTGCGTTGCAGTGTCGATAGCAATCTTGGACTGCCCGCCTAGCATAGCGGCGTACATTCGGAAATGGTAATCGTGGGAGCGGTAGAGATTGTAAAAATGGCCCAGTTGTTGGTTCTTGAGGAATTTCTCGCCCGCGCAGATGGCAGACGTGTTGGATGCCACTGCGCGGCGGTAGTCACCACATAGAATGTCCAGGTGGGTTGGCATGTGCTCGAGGTGTCCTGCATCTGGCACTAGACCCCGCAGGTGATCTGCTACTGGAAGTGCAATCTCCGGAGTGGGAGACATTTCCATGAGGTGGATGTATAAGTGCAAGAGGCCCGGGTGTTGAAGTGCATTTTCCTTGGCCAAGGCGCGGTCGAGCGCTTTCTTCACATCGAGGGTTCGGGCACCGGCGGTAGGTTGGCCCGTCTTCAGATCCCATAGGCTCCAAGGTGTCAGATTCATAAGGGCGTCTGCATAAAGCGTGACAACATCAAGGTCATCTGCGAACGCCTGGTATACGGATTCCATGGCCTCGGCGTATCGGTGATTCCAGTCTGTACAATCATCGACAGGCTCATTCTGCGGATAGCGGTGTTGCAGTGCGTAAATGAGAGCCTGCTCCACCGGAGTTGCTGTAGCTGCATGTTTCTTCGCTTCTAGCACCGCACTGTGGGCGCGGGTGGTGGTAGTTGAGAGATCCTCTCCATCGAAGAGCTTCCACGGTTTGTTATAATTCGGACCCAGAGACAGGGCAATACCCCAGTAGGCCATGGAACATGTAGGATCGGCAATCACCGCTTGCTCAAAACAGCGCACCGACTCTTGGTGGTTAAAGGCGTAGGCCCAGATGAGGCCGCGATCGAACCAGGTCTGTGCATCCTTGCTGATGGTGCTGACCGTGCGATGGAAGTTGCCAAGATCATAGTACTCCAGGGAAGCCGATTGCGGGGCTGGCTTCCTAGTCTGATACCAGATTCCAGGGGAATCCAATGCACTCATCGTTGACTCGAGGGTTGACAGCGTCTGGCCGATTGCGGGGCCGGGGCCGCGTATCGGCAAAGTGGGGCACGTCATGCTGGTACGCCTTCACATCGGCATTGAATGATTTTATTTCAACGTGCTGTATTAACAGAGAATATTGGAATACCGGCTATTGATCTAGGATAATAGTTTTGCCTTATCCTGTATTCAGTGGCCGCTTCATCTTGACAAGTGCTTCAATGCTCGACAAATGGTTTGATCGACGAGTGACATTTTAGGCGTATCCCCTCTAGGATGTCGTTACATAGTCCAAGTCATGCTTTTGAAGAATCGAATAGAGTAAAAGAAAAAGATGCCTAATTTAGAGTGGGTACAGATGAAGATAATGCAGGATGGCCGATCACGCCCCACTGAGCGGATTTGAGAGGATCGGCACGACTTACCTCAATTGGGTAAATATGCTCGATCTCGCTCACCGTGGACACCTTGGTGGTTATTTCCCTTTCAGTATTTATTGTCTAACCCTAGCCTGCCTGGACATTCAATTAACATTGAACCACTCTCCAACTTGTACAGAGCCTATAGTGTATAACACTTTTCTTTTCCTTTTCAGCATTTTTACATTTGCATCTTTCAGCATCAACATCAACATCAACATGTGCGGTGATACCAACCGTCCTACTTTCGGCGGCACGATCGCAGTGCTTTTCCCGCGCGAGAACCGCCTACCTTCAAACCCAAGTTCTCTGTCTTCCTCGCCAGACTCGGTCGTCTCATCAGCATCGTCAACTTCCACTCTTTCATCCTATTCTCTCTTTTTCCGAGATGCGGAAACAAAAGACCGCAACACAAAAGCCATTTTCCAGATCGACGATGAAGATACTTTCGAGACGCTACGTGGCTGCGGGAATGTGAACGTGCGGATAGAGTGAGTTCGTCCCCCAAAACCCAGAAGATCGGGATGCTGACTACGGAAAGGAAATACGGAGATCTCTCCGCATCTACGCCAAACACACCTCCACTCCATCAATTCCAACTGGACTTGGGCCGGAACGAGTGCCTGAAGCCCGGACACCGCCAAACGGAAATGGAATTCGAATTGCCCGAACGGCTGGACCTGGGCGTCTCGGAGAAGGGAGTCGTGGGCCGACAGGTGACGATGAGAGAAGCTGGCGGTGCCGTTCTCGGGGTGGGAATCGTGGGATACAACTGAAGTAGCCTTTTTTCTTTTATGTCTTATTGATACTCCCATTTGCAAATTTCAATTCCACATTCAAAGCGTTATTTCGTTGCTGTCCTAGGATCTGAATGATAACTACCGTTTCCGAAATTGGAACTGATGAGCTACTTCAATCACAGCTTCAGCGGGTTCTCAACACCGGCCGTGTAGCGCTTCTCGGCCTCGGCCCAGTTGATGATCTTCCAGATGCCGTCGACGTAGCCGGCCTTGTTGTTGAGGTACTAGGAGGTATGAGTATGAGATCGAGGCCTGAACGAAACTCGAGAGCACTCACCTGGAGATAGTAGGCATGCTCCCACATATCCACACCAAAGACGGGCACATCGCCACTGGCAACGGGGTCCTGATCCTTGGTAGTCGTAATGTCCAGGCGTCCCTTGGGTCCGCCCTTGCTAACCAGCCATCCCCAGCCGCTACCCTGGATTCCGAGCAGCTCAGCGTTGAAAGCCTTCACAAAGGCATCCTGGGAGCCCCAGCGAGAGTTGATAGCCTCGCGAAGTGAAGGTGCAGCACTGGCCAATTCATTACCGGGGGTACCGGGAGGGGTGAGGTTCTTCCAGAAAAGGGAGTGGTTGATGTGACCACCGCCGTTGAACTTGATTTTCTGCTGCAGAGAAATCAGGGTGGGGACGTCGTTGGTCTGAGTTGCTGAGACCTGGGCGGAGAGGGCGCCATTCAGGTTATTAATGTATGTCTGATGGTGTTTCTGATGGTGAAGCTCCATGATCTGCTTCGAGATAACGGGCTCGAGAGCCTGAAGAGTGAGCTGAGTGCCCATCAAAGGGTGTTAGAGAACAGAGCTTACATCGTAGGCGTAAGGGAGAGGAGGGAGGGTATGAGTCTGGGCCATGGTGATGGATTTGAAGATGAAATGAAGCGTTGAGAGTCGAGAGTCGAGAGTTGAGAGTTGAAAGTTGAGCAAGGCTATAAGAGCGTGGCTTCCAAGGTCCCCCAGAGTACCCCTCTTAAGTCATCGAGCAACCCCCCCTAAGGTAGACGGTGTCAACAATGCGATTGCACAAGACTCCACCGTGAGCGGGTTTGCGTGGATACTGCTGATTGCGAGAGATTGAGCACATTTACGGGCCCACAGTTGGCCGAGTCGACGCGTGATTCGACTGTAACTGGGGATAGCTGACATTTTTGCTTGTATTGGGTGTCTGTGTATATATTCAGCCATATAGCACGTCATTTGGACAACACTTCATCACCAGTAGTGGTCACCATTTGTATAGATCGAGACTGGGGCCATCATGCACTTACTAGAGCTGCCTCACAGGACTACTCTTCACCCTTGCAACCCCATAAAACACCACCACTGCAAAACCACAGAAAAATCCCGCCTGCGGACATTCAAATGAATTCAATCTTCCAAAGATGCCGAAACATATTCCTTCAAAGCTCAAAGGCAGGATTACTAATCCTCCCCAGTTCCAACTTGCGGGGTTTCGGCTGCAGAACGAGCCTCGGTCTAATCGAGTATAACAATGGCTCGGATGTCAACTTCTCCCCTGAGCTCCTGCTCAATTCTCAACATCAACAAAGATGTCGGCCGCAGAGCAAGTGAAGCTTTCTGACTTCTCAAGCATCTTCTCCCTCGAGGGAAAGGTCGCTGTCGTGACCGGCGGCTCGCGCGGACTAGGGCTGCACGCTGCCTCGGGGTTCGTACCGCATTCCGACCTATTGGCACGTCATGTTCTATCTGACCACACGATAACAGTCTCCTCCAAGCCGGCTGCTCCAAGGTATACATAACCTCCCGCAAGAAGAATGCCTGCGACGAAGCCGTCGCCGCGCTGAACGCCCTGCCGAACAAGCGGCCCGGCGCGCAAGCCATCTCCGTACCAGCCGACAGCTCCCGCATGGACGAGCTGGACCGACTGGTGGCCGAAGTAAGGAAGACGACGGACCATGTCGATATCCTGTTTGCCAATGCCGGCGCGACATGGGGCGAGAAGTTCGATACGCACCCTGAGAAGATGTTTTCCAAGGTGATGGACCTGAATGTCAAGAGTGTTTTCTACACCATTCAGAAGTAAGTCTTGCTCTTATGGAGCTCGCGAGAGTATTCTAACGTGTATAGGTTCACGCCTCTGTTGACTGCAAAGGCAACACGCGACGAACCCGCACGGGTGATCATCACTGCCTCGGTGGCGGGCATTGGAATCGGCACTGTGGGAGAGAATGCCACTCCTAGTTACTCTGCTTCGAAGGCGGCTGCGATTCACATTGCGAAGAACTTGGCCGTTGAGCTTGGCCCGCGGAACGTCCTGACTAATGCTATTGCACCGGGTTTCTATCCGTCTAAGATGGCAAGTGGCTTGATCGAGTTGAAGGGTGGGTTGAAGGAGATTCAGGAGTACTCGCCTAATGGTCGGTTGGGAAAGCCGGAGGATATTGCGGGATTGGTTGTGTTTTTGGGATCTAGGGCTGCAAGTCACCTTAATGGGGCGGTTATTACTACTGACGGTGGTTCGCACTTGAAGGGGAGACTCTAAGCAAGAATCTTTCTTGCTGGGCTTGGAAGTTGGCTTAAAACATGCCTAGGTGGTCAAGCTGCTTGAGCTCCTCTTCTAGTATAGGAATCTATCATGCAGGAGAAGACATCGACGTCTCGACATCTCCAAAGTTGCTTAAATGGGCTTCTGTAGACTTTCGTGAATATCATCAGGCTATAGCTATGTACAAGGTCGCTGAGAAGTTCAAAGCTTGGCACTGGGAGCACCACCACTCTGCACTGCTCGATCGATAACTTCCATCGCCTGGAAGAGCTCATAATCATGCTGCTTCGGCGTGACGACCTGGACACTAAGCGGTGACTCCAGGTACACGCGACGGTCAACTGTTTTCTCATCCCCTATTATCCCGTGTTAGCGACGGTTTATCAAGCATCTGCGAAAGTAAGCACTTACATAGTGTGCGGTTCACCTTATCCCAGTTTCCCAGAGTAGGCGCGTCCATTGCCTTGCCCAACTCCAGATCAGACTCTACAAATGGCCGTACGGGGACTGTACCAGCAGGGTAGTCTAATAACACGAATGTTGAGGTGTACCCAGTAGCATTGTATCGGTCAAGCTCAGGGACCGGGTGCGGTGCGATTGGACACACAACAGCGTCAACACGGCGAGTACGCGACGCATTCAAAGTCCACATCTTCAGCATCTCTTTCTCGATCTCTGCACGCCGAGCCTGCAGCTGTGCCAATTGATCGATAGTGAGTGCCTTGCCGCGCTTCATCCAGCTCTGCAGCCATGGCATCAAAGTCTCGCCCTGGCTCTCAATCAGATCGAGCATGGTGGCGCCATCATCGGCACCCATAAGCCGGTTTGCTAGGGACTGGCACTTTGTCAAAGCCGGCGGAACGGGGATATCGACGACCTCGACGCCGGGAGTACGGCGCAGATGCTGGGCCACTTCATCGAGGATGCGAGTGATTGGGGGCAGAGGAGTGACCACGCCGTCAGTCTTGAGAATGCCAATGGTGAAGTTACGCGGCGGAGCCAGGGAACCTGGGACAGAAGGTGCAGGCCAATAACCCGGAATACAATCTTCGCCGAATAGTTCAGCGCGCGGCACGATCTCCGCCATGACGGCTGCGATGTCCGCGACCGAGCGGGCCAGTGGGCCGGCAACAGGCTGCAAGGCTATCCGGCCCTTACCGGCAAGCTGCCCACTTTCCTGGCCGCCGTAGGGTACGCGACCGTGACTCGGCTTGAAACCGTAGATACCATGGCACATGGCGGGAATTCGGATGCTGCCGCCGATATCCGTGCCAAAGCCGACCATTGACCCGCGCATGGCAATCAGCGCGCCCTCACCGCCAGTGCTACCGCCAGCTGTCCATTGGCGGTTGAGCGGGTTGAGTGTCCGACCGAAGAGGTGATTGCAGCTGTCCAGCGCAGCGAGGGTCTGAGGGACGTTCGTCTTGGCGATGACGACGGCACCGAGGGATTGGAGCAGATCCACGAGATCGGCGTTGACTCGGGCGGGCTTGAATGCGAGCGCAGAAAGGCCAATGCTGGAATCAACTTCCTCCACGTGGAATGAATCCTTCACCGAGACGGGGAGGCCGTGTAGGGGACCGACTGGACTCCCAGAACGTCGGAGGTGGTCGTCCAATTCCCGGGCTCGGCGGAGGGCGCGATCAAAGAGGGGCTCTGTCAGGCATCGAGTGAGTTGGTGGGCAATAGCTGCTCTCTGGTGTCGTAGAATTAGCTCGCCGATCTGCGAGAAGTTGATACGCTAAGACTCACCTTGCAGAACCCGCGCACCACTTCTTCCGTCTTCAATCCGCCCTCTGTCATCGCTGCAATCAAACCGCGCACATCGTATTTCTCGGTGATTTCGAGTTCTTTGGGGCTGAGGATTCCGCACGTGCGTGGGATTTCCATGACATTGACCCGGCTATATTGCTTGGGACCTTCGGTGATCGAATCGGCGATGGAGAGCATCCCCGCGGGAATGAGGTGCGCCGGCAATCGCCATTCTGCCGGAATGGCAGCAGCCAACTCGGCTTGCTTTTGCTGGGCTACTGCCACGTAGGGAGGCTGTTGCGCAGCCATGATGGATGTAGGAAGAACGAGGGAACCCTACAGGGAGGCCCGCATTGTTAAGCTACGGGTGCGGAGAATGCGGAGTAGCTTCGGTTCTACCTCGGTCCAGGGAAACAGCCGACGCTCTGATGAATTTTGAGTTGAACTATGTACAACACTAGAACCGCGAGATATCTCTTCCGAAAAGACGGTTCAATGCCCACCGGAATGCCACCCGCAGCTTGTTGCGCCAACTGATGCTCATTGTGATGTATGCCATATTCCAAACGATCGAAGCCATGCGCCCAGTAAGTCCCTCGGGTAGGTATTTCTTTGAGCCTTTAGTGTCGTGAGGTATCTGCATCAACGCCTTTTCGCTTCCAATATACGCCATGGTACCCAAGTTCTTGAAAGAGAAGGGCGGTGTCTTGTCTAGGTCCTGCTTGTTCAGATGCGCGGCCAGCCACTTGGCTTCCTGGAAAGTCGCCTGTGCCGTCGCAGGAGGAGCACCAGTCTCTGGCATAGCATTGTCGCCCAAGGCAAAGACATCATTCAGCACTGCTGTCTGCCCGGCCTCGTTCTGGAGCTGTACGCGAAGGTGGCCATCGACGAGGAAGGGACCCTTCTCACGGACTTTCTTGAATTCCCATGACTGATTGGCGGCAGCCGATGGGTCGATACCAGGGTCCAGGGTATAAACAGATTTGGTCGGAAATTCGTCGACCTTTTTCAGGGTGTAGTTGACAAGCTTGGTCATGGCATTACCCGTCACCCAAACACACATACCAACGCCAACCTCGCCTTCCTCTTCGGTCGTCAATGTCAGGCACCGCTTAGGATCCATGTTATAGGGAGGAGAAGCGCCTGGCGGGCCCCAGCGCAGGCCCTTCACGTGGTGAGATGTTTTGACGTCGATTCCCTCGTCTTTCATAGTCTGCCTCGCATAGCGCGCGAGGGACTCATCAAACATCGAAAGAACAGTGGGCGCAACATCATACAGACTGATTTTTGGAATCCCGTCGAGGGCCGGGTACAACTTCATCACATCCTTGTAGATGAAGTCTCGTAGCGACGCCGCCAATTCAGTACCGGTAGGTCCGGCTCCGACAATAGCGAAATGCAGCAGCCATTGCTTCATTTCTGGGGTAGTGGTCGGTAGCGCAGCCAGCTCGAAGCACTCGCGCACTCGCCGCTTGACCCGTTTGGCATCTCCGATATCCTTGAAGAACATCGCATTCTCCCGGACCCCCGGAGTTCCAAAGGTACGACTGACAGCACCGACGGCAATGATGAGTTTATCGTACGGAACCTCGAAAGTTTCTCCCCGCTCCCATTCACGAAGCTCTTTCATCGGGTGCTTGGAGGTGATTTCAGTACCTTCATCGGGTACTCTATCTTCATCCTGAATACGGGGTGATTCGGTGACACCGCTTTTGACGACGGTCGCCTCGCATAGAACGGTCTTTTTCTTGAGGTCAATGCCGCGGGCGGCAGCTTGGAAGAAATCAATCTTGGCGTGTGGATCTCGCACGGGTTCAACGATATTGGAGAAATCAAGGGATCCGCTGGCGGCGTCGGTGAGGAGAGGAGTGAATACAAAGTAGGATCGCGGAGAGATGACGATGGACGAATATAACTTGGGCGACAGCCGGCGCGAGATGGTATATCCACCCCAGCCAGATCCGAGAATGACGACACGTTCTCTCTGGTCATCCGATCTGCGTATCGCGGTGGAGTGGTCAATTTGTGTTGCGAAACACCTTGGATGAGTCAAGAGGTAATTGCATGCAGAACGATCCAGATATGCGGCACGCATTGAAGCCCGTGGTCGCACGGTACCCAACAGCCTAGACGGCATCGCGGTGATCAGGCGAGTCATTTAGAGAGTCAGAAAAGCACTGGTGAACAAATTTCGTTGCGTTGGGGATATCGCAGCTATTTACCACGGGAGCTTTCAGCTCTACAGTACTTCTGATTCCGCTGACACATCCATGACTTCATCCTCGGCAGCGTAGTGGAAACAATCAAAGGAAAGGATCGGGTCCCGAGTGGTCACCTGGGACCCTGAGATCCTGAGATCCATGGATATTCACCCAGCCTCGGAAGCTTGAGCTCCTGTAGACATCCTATCACCTCCTCTTGGGAGTCCTACCTTCAAGGGGAAACTCGGAACCCTTCGGGGCCATCGGTGAGGGTTACCGGCACATGCCACTGGAGTCTTTCGGGAGATTCAGGCATGATATTTCTCACCTTACTCACATGTCTCGAAAAGGTTTCGAAAGTTTTGAGAAGCATTGGAAAGTAGCGAGGGAAGTGGGAAGGGAAGAAGGGGCGGAAGTACTGCGCAATGATTTGGTCACGTGGCTGTTCGCGATGAGCTTCGTGCTCCACAATCATGCCACAGCTATCAATTATAAAGTGTGAAACGCGAACCTGTTATATGAGATCTATGATGCTAAGGCTAATTTAACCTCTGATCAAAGCTCAACCTCCCTCATCTTTTCTACCATCCCTTGATGAATTTCTCTCCAGCGGTGCATTATCTCTGCGGCGCCGGGCTTTGTACTTCTTTGCCTGGTTTAATGTTGTTTGTGTTGATTCCTTGCACCTACTAATATCCTTGATTTGCATGTTATCTTTTCCATAGAGCCAATGCTTCAGAGAATACATTAAGATGATGTGAAAGTCAGGAACGGATTCTCTGGTTCCAGGGAACCAGTAAATCCACTCTTGGGAGCACCCATAGTGACCTGCACGACATACATCGCCGAAGTCTACTGGAATGTACAGTATGAATGGCAGGGTGCCCCTTTGTGTACAAGTCGATGAATACTACAGAGCCTGTGGAATAAGGCATGCAAATAGCTAGTTAGTTACGTACACGCCTATTCACTCCTCTGCTTACCCCATCCTCAGTTCCACCCATCCTCAGTTCCACCCATCCTCAGGTTCCCCAAGCATCAGCCCCCTGTTATTTTTGCCGGCAGAACGATTGGCTGTCAAGTTTTGGCCCTATTGCGACTATCGCCTTGCGTATGCCCTACTTCGCTGCCACATTTTGTGTACCGTGTCCCGCCAAGTAGGGTCATGAAGATAAAGGGCCTCCATGATTCGATCTTTCATCACGTCTGCAAAACCATCGTAGCCAGAGTGACCCTCCTTCTTCAAACCCTTCTCTGTCCGCTCGCACATGTCCCGTACTGTGCGGACAACTGCTTCTCCAGAGATTCCAAATATTGAATCACTGCCAAATATGTAATAAATGTTGGAATCGTCCTTCCTGTAACCAGCGGCATCTGCGGCACCAGCGGTATGCGGCACCCCCCAGCCGTTGCCCCAGCTTTTGTTCACATCAGTTGCCTCGCGACCATATACAGCCAAAGCATAGCAGACTTCAGCGGGGACACCAATGATGACATAATAACCTTCGCGATTAAACCAGAGACGGACGCCGGTAAGGTCGCAGTTGGTTCCCTTTGGACGACAGTCCACGGTGGCAATTCTCCATCCATTGTAGGTGTCAATTTGCGGAGGTTTATGGTGTGCCATTTCGTCGGAGAAAAAGGTCAAGCAGCAGTGAATCAATGGAATAAGGGGATCAAATAAATCCTTTGAGAGAGGCAGAAAAACAATCGGTCGTGCAACATTGAGGAGACCGGGCCTCTCTTTATAGACAGCATTGGTGAATCAGCTAGAGAACGGCCTAGTTCAAGCGCAGCTTTTCAGCTGCCAAGTCTTCATTTCACCACCTAGCCTTTTTTCTTTAGCCATGCAGCCAAGCCAATGACGTTTGCTTTTGCGTTTCATCTGGCTTTAGGAGAAGCAAGAACAAAGAAAATATAGATTTTTTCCCCCACAAGACGCCACTCCTGTAAGAGCTATCACAGCCCTCAAGTGATCCATTCGTTAGCAAATGAGGGACTAGCACCACTACCCCACATAGCAGTTAGTGGTCACATAGATTGTAACTTTGGGAGACGCACACCATGCTGAGCATGAAGGCAGCCGAACTACCTTCACCCTATCTCGATTATACCAAAAAGCTGACGCAGTAATTTTTGTAGCTAAGAATTTGCACGCTACAATTTCTTTCAGAATAGATAAATAATAGTCTGCACATCTATTCTGTCATAAATGTGGTTTTCTTCCTTTTTTTTTGGCCTAGTTTGCTGACAGCCTATAAACAGCCAGCTAACGGTGGGGCCCTCGCTACAGGGTAGACCGCTTCTGATGGTCCGTCACAGACTCTTTATTAGGAGGTATCAAAACCTAGTGGCGCAAACAGCCCCCTCGCCCACCACAGTTCTCCACTACAGAGCACTGATTTTAGTATCGAAGAGAGGCCCACGAACCTTCGAACCCCACTTAGTACATCTTGGCAGGCTGAGGATCTGACACAAACGAGCTGATTAGCGCCACCACCACGTAACATGCAGACATGTCGTCATTTTCAGCTGGCTCTGGCCGCTGGAGATCACGTGGGGGCCCCCATTACGGATGACTCTGCGTTTACAATGTCTATCTCTACGGAGTACATGGGATAATGTCTGCCAAGTGGGTCGCTCACCCTGGTGCTCAGTGATTGCTCAGTGATCAGGGTTGAATCGTTTTGGTCGGTACACCTGGGGGGTCGCGAGGTATACCGTCTGCACGTGACTCCGGAGCTAATGCACAGTTGGTCCTCGGTGGCCGTCAAGCAGTGGGTGGTTGCAGGATCCGTAATAAGGAAATTGTCATGGGGGAAAAGTTATCAATCATTGCCTGGTTAGTTTCGGTGATACGGGATAGGGCCGAACATCTTTAGCTTAGCCATCAGATGTCAGCGTTGTTGACGGTAGGGCGCAGAGTCAATGGAAGTAGTTTTACGGAGACAACAATAGGGCGGAATGATCATGCACGAGTCAAATAGCAACAAGTAGTGGTGGTGGCTATTTGACTCTTGACCCACATCCTTGGCGATCATAAATAGGTGCGAGAGGCCCAAGTTGAGGAACAGAGTGGATTCACTAAAAATCTCTCCAAATAAAAGAGGGAAAAAAGGAGGAGAACTGGGGATACGCATTGAGTAGGGAATAGCAGGTAGCAGACCAATATCTTCGGACATCGTGATCTTGGATGGAGACGGACGGGAGGCGGGCTCCACCTCCCGACATATGTACACATACCCTCGCATGGGCTCCACACAAACGTGGGGTTGTGCGTGCCAAGATTTTCAGACCTTTTTGGCATTCGTAAACTAGTCTTCCCTGAATGGTGTGACCCGCAGGGGTGATGCACATTGGAGTTCATCATAAGCAAACGAGCGGGCCAGGCCTACTAGTGAGAACAGACACCGGTGGGGATGCAGATCCCCATATCATTGATGGATCGATCATCTGGCCAAGACTCCGGTTCATAGACCCTTCTCTGTCCATATCGCATTCTGCGTCCACAGATCGGAAGGGGGATCTCCACCCCTGCTGCGAATGGTCTGCAGTACTCTCTCCACTACATCCCGGTGGATGTCCATATGCCCATCTAGAGAGCTGGTCTGTGCGAGACTATTAAGGAAGGACAGGTGTCAGAGACTGCAACACACCCCAGCGAGGATGGGACATGCCCAGCGGAGCATCACTTTCACCGCATGTCTAAGGCCATGTCTGTGGAGCTTCTCCCCGCTCGATGCGCCGGATGATCTCATGCTACCATTCTCAGCTCTGCCTTCTCTGCGCCACTTTCGATCATAGTGACTATCACGAGGGGGACCACTAATAGGACTGACCACCTTTTGCATACGCTATCACTCCATCTGTCCCCCACCCCCAAGGTGATTCTGTGAGTATGGCTCAGTCCTCTAACTGTATTCGCCACGAGTGTGGCGCTGTGTGGCGCAAGGTCATGAGTCAGAATCTCGTCTCGGATTTAGGCGCGGATTACCCGACTTGGCCTAATCGATGTTTACTCCGTACAGCTTATTTGCCTCCCCGAGCTATGAAGCTTCCAGCGCCTTCGGGGATGGTCCTTTGCAGGTGAATTACTCATATTAGTTCCTTGGATCTGGCTTCTGATTGCTCGAGACACGGCTCGAGCCACGTCTCGGGGTTTCGGGCCATAGCTCGGATGCTCGGGGTTTCCAAGGCAGCATGATTGTACGTAGACCTGGCCTTACCTGACACTGATGTGGCTGATCCGGGGTGACGAGTGCTCCGGCTGCCTGGGTCCGTGAAGGAGTATAAAAGCAGTCGAAATATCCCGTCGAAATGTAACCAGATCACTTCGGTCTATCATTTTGATTTCCCTCTTTTCTTCCACCGTCAGTTTCGACAATATTTACTTCAGATAAGATCCATCTTATCTTCATACTTCGTTTACAGCAATATGGCTTCCATATACTTCCTCAATCACCCACCGAATCCTTGGGAGCAGCTCATGACAGGCCTTGAGAATCATCCTTTCTTTGCCCCTCGTGGTCACCACCCCCATCCTCACGCCGCTGGTCGCGGCGGAGGTCGTGGCCGTGGACATCACCACGGCCCGCCTCCATTCTGGGGATGGGGTCACCATGGCTGCCCTGAACACTGGGGCTGGCAAAACCAACCACAGAACGACGAGAGCGCTGATGCCCCTGAAGCATCTCGGTCCGCAGACCAAGCCTCCGAGCCCACCCCGGGCCCTTCGACACAGACCAAGAACCGCTCCAGCGAGAAAGAAACTGGCTCATCGTCGGAGACTGAATCCGACAACGACAAGCGCTGCCGCGGCCGCTGCGGCAAAGGAAAGCATCACAAAGGCCGCGGTGGTCCTCCCCACGGACTAGGCAAAGGTCGCCACTGTCCTCCCGGTGCTGGACCCTTTGGCGGATGCCCTCGTGGAGGAGGCCCCCATCACCGTGGACGCCACGGTCGAGGCTGGCACCACGGCTCTCCCGGGGCCAACTTCGACTTCCTGCGCAACCTGGCCGCCCAGTTCGGCATTCCCTTTGATACCCCCCAGAATGATGCCGACTTTGTCCCTTCTGTCGACGTCTTCGACACCCCCGCCAAATACATTCTGCACGTCTCACTCCCCGGCGCAAAGAAGGACGACCTCAGCATCGACTATGATGCCGACGAGTCTGTCCTCCGACTTGCAGGAGTCGTGTACCGCCCCGGTATCAACGAAGAACTGCATCAGGCACTGGTGATGGAAGAGCGGGCTCGCGAAGTGGGCGTGTTCGAGCGCGAGGTTCGTCTTGGAACTCGCGAGGCTCCGGCTGTTGTTTCTGTTGATGAGATCACGGCCAGGCTGGAAGAGGGTATTCTGACTGTGACTCTGCCGAAGATCGAGGCAGAGCCCGAGCCCAAGAAGAAAGTCTTTGTTGAAGATGAAGAGGCGGAGGAGAAGAATGCTACGGATGTTGATGAGGCCAGCGTGACTATGACCCCTGAGGGAAGTGACGAGGAGGAAGAGACTAGAGAGTATGTTAAGGTCCCTGTCCAGTAAGCGATTGATGAATCTGTGATTTGCAGTCTGGCGTTTTGGCTCGATCCTAGTTATTAGTTGATATGTTGCGTTAATGATGAAAGTCCACTCTGTGAGTGGTGAAAAACCATATTATTTCCCTCTGATTTGTAATAATGTAGTTGAAACGGTGCTTAAATCAATGTAAAGAATGCAAAGAATACTCCGTCTGTGCACACGGCTGAGATCTTCCTACCGACTGATGAGCGGGGCAGGAATCCAGCCGAGTCCCGATTCCCACTGGGGAAGGTCTTATCCCCGTATCCCCGACAGAGTACCCCACTAGGCAACGTCATGAACGGTTTCCCCTTGTTTTGCATCCTTAACACGATTGGGTCGGACCTGGAAACCCAAATGACGGACTTGGGAAGCCCGCACAGGAACCCCTGAATCCTTGAATAACACCCGAGGTATTGATCAACTTGCCTTAAGTCACCAAACCACCGAAACTTGTCTACTGTTCTTGCTGCGGCTTTCAATATAGAGCACAATGACAGGGAAACCTGTAAAGCGCAGCTATGCAGGAGCAACGTTAGACTATCTCGGAGCACGCTATGTCGGTGTTGGCCCCGAAGCGTGCAGCTACACAACACAAGCCATCCAGATCCCCATGCGGGACGGTGTCGAGCTGGCCGCCGACTTTTACGCACCAGAACTACCCAACAACCAAGCACCGGCCGGTCTAATCATGATCCAGTGCTGCTATGGCCGAGGGACAGGCATATCCTTCCTCAATGCCCGGGTCTTCGCTGCTCGAGGCTACCAGGCCCTCTTCGTTAGCACACGCGGCACCTATGGCTCCGGCGGCACTTTCGACCCCGGCAGTAATGAAGAGTCCGATAGCCAGGACATCGTCGTCTGGATGCGCCAGCAGCCCTGGTATCCTGGCTTCTTTGCTACCCTGGGCCCTTCGTATCTCGGCTACAGTCAGTGGGCGCTTTTGCACGACCCGCCTGTTGACTGCGTCGCTGCTGTCATCCCTGTTGGGCCTCATGACCAGGCCTGGCATGCGTGGGGTACCGGATCCTTTCGGCTTGATCGTGCATCCTGGAGCGATATGATGTCGAGGCGAGAAGGTGAGCGGGGGAGCTTTCTCTCGCGTCTGTCAAATGTACCGGGTTTGAGCTTTTTGCGGCCGCCAGAGCTCGAGAGAGCTGTGGCTGGTTTGCCGCTGGAGGTTAGTCTGCAGAAATACTTCGGGGACAAGGCCCCATGGCTCTTTGAGTATTTGAAGCATCCCAATGTTGATGATGTGTACTGGACATTCCGACGGCACCAGACTGCTCTTGAGCGTGTGACAATTCCCATTCTCCTAGTTAGTGGATGGTATGACACATTCACTTCGCAAACAATGCACCAGTTCAAACACTTGCATGATAGAGGTGTGAATGTAAACCTCGTTGTCGGTCCCTGGACACATGTCCAAGGGTCTGGTCTACATTCCATGCCAGAGATAATGGACTTCCTCGCCGAGCATCTGGCCAAAACTGGAAAGTACAATCGCTCTCCAGCTCGCATCTTCGTCACCGGGTCTCAGGAATGGCGTTCAATGCCTACTTGGCCTCCAGCTACTCAGCCTATGAATTTATATCTACAAGAAAACGGCGTTATTGGATCGAAGCTGCCTGGACAGGACGCAACCCCCGCATCCTTCGTCTTCGATCCTCTGAATCCTACCCCCAGTATTGGCGGCAACCAAATGTCTTCCGGCGGACGAGTAGATGACAGCGCCTACGCAGACAGGTCAGACGTCCTAGCCTTCACGAGCGAGCCCCTCTTAGAAGATCTCGAGGTTCTGGGCGTCCCATTCGTTCATCTGATACACGCAAGCAACCCGCCCTTCGCAGATCTGTTCGTGCGGCTCAGCGAGGTTGACGCTCAGGGCGTGTCCCACAACATCACTGAAATGTACCGGGCGCTTGGTCCGTCGCGTGACATGTCTCAGCCACTAAAGCTGGATCTGCAAGATTGTGCTCATCGGTTCCGGGTGGGTACCCGTGTGAGACTTATTGTCGCCGGCGGTTCTTTCCCGATGTATGCGAGAAGCCTTGGGACTGCTGAAGATCGTCTGCGTAGTGATAAGACGGCTCCTCAGAGGCATACTGTTACCTTGGCTGGCGGAGTGTCGCAACTGATTTTGCCTGTTGGGGCTGCTGTTTGATTTTCGTATTTCTCAGCTGTGTTCATGTACATTGCACGTTGATGGGAATGGCATTGGCTTGTCATACGAGAAGGTTCATCCTGAAATACTTGTTAATAGTACTAGTGAATAAATCCTGCGGGCTTGTAAATACATAGTTCTAGTCTATTGGAAACAGTACAACGTTTCCATTCAGCCCAGAAACTCATCAATGGCTTCCAGTGCTGCTTGTACTTGTTCCGGCGGAGCTGTGATGTGCATACGAACGAACCCACGGAAATCCTGGGTAGCGGCCAGCCCAAAGCAAAGACTTCCAGGAGCTAGCAAAACGCCCTTCTGCTCTTTCAGTTCCAGACAGAAGTCAACATCATCGACAGGAGCTCCATTGCGGCAGAACCGCACGAAAGCCGTTGCTCCCGAACTCGGTTTGATCCATGAAATATCCTCATGTTTGGTAACGAAGCGTTCCAAGAGAGCGAGATTCTTCCGGGCGATGTCTAGATGCTTCGCCAGGATCTGGGGCCGACACCGACTACTCAAAGCCTCTGCTGCGATGATCTCATCGATTGTACCCACGGCCATGATTGTGTAGAGTCCGAGATCAAAGCACTGGGATAGGATCTTGGAGTTTTTGGTGGCAATCCAGCCTACCCGGGTTCCGGATAGCCCCCAAGCTTTACTCAGAGAGCTGGTGACGATGATTTTGTCATTATCGTCGGAAAGCTCTACGAAGGATGGAGGATTTGTTGACTCATGGAAGAGAGGGCGAAAAATCTCGTCGACGACTAGAATCAGGCCGTATTCACGGACCAGAGCCACGATTTCGTCTTGCATCTCGAGGCTCAAGATGGTTCCCAGGGGGTTGTTGGGGTCGTTGAGGACGATCATCTTCGTAGTAGGTTTGATCATATCTTTCAGTTGCTGGAGATGACCGTGGGCCTGGTTGTTCAGATCGAGAGACCAATATGAGATGTCCTCGCCAACTGTAGCTTTGGGGATAGACAGAAGCTGGGTATATGAGGGATACATGGCGATGACATGATCTCCGGGCTTGAGCAAGCTTTGGAAAACAAGCGAGTTGGCACCCGTTGTTCCATTGGTAGCTAGGATGTTGTCTGCTGTGATCTTTTCATTGTAGAGATCGGCGATTTGCTGGCGAAGGTGCTCACTTCCATTTGGTGGACCCAGACTCAGCTTCAAAGAATCCACTGACAAGTTGCTGGAAGTTGTCTGCTTGTCTGAGGAAAGTTCAATCAAGTCCTGAATTGACAAAGCTGGTGTCGCACTTCCGGCCAACACCAGAGAGGCATTCTCTGCATGTTCATCAATCCACTGGATCTGCGTCAGCAGGGACACGCATGAGGATCAGAGCTGTCGCAAACCTTGGGAAGCTCGAAAGAGGCGATGTTGTGCATGATGCCTTGAATGAATCAAACTTGAAGGGAAAGGAAGAATTGAATGGACGTACTAATGATTTTATAGGGCTTCCAAGATTCTGACGCATTGGAATTCCACCTGTGCGGGGTCATCTAAAGGGCGTGGTTTATTAATAACCTTGCTTATGCTTTCCGGGGCGTTTTGGAGGATCTTATCCTGGAATTTATATTCACTCATTGGGAACTACTGCCGTCAGAGGGTTATCCAAGTAGGTAGCTCAACAAATCAACAATCTACCGCTATTTTAGCCTATTGAGCTATTGAGTATATTCGAAGAGAGTTTCGAGTTCTGTTTCCTTCATACATGACTCATGTGGATCCTTCCGGCTCTCGGACCTATATTGCTCGGCTAACATCGGCCCTCATGATCAGAGCCGATGACAGCCAGACTATTGTACATTGCTCCCGAACGCCGACCACCATCATAAACCTAATCAAACTCTAGATCAAGACCTAAAAACCCACCGCCTCGGCCAGACCAACCACTCTCGAAATCCAGGATGAATCTTGGTCTCAATATCCTCCAACAGCTGACGCGCCATGCCATTCATATACCAGAAACAGTCTACCACCTGGAGAAGCACACAGTAGTGAGCCAACAGGACCAACGCAGCCGGATGATGTGCTATCAAGTGATCGTGAAACCGCTTTGAAAGTGGATAGGCCCATAGGAAGACCATGCCAGTTTCCACATGCGGGCCAGCCAGTTCGAGTTGACGGGTAGAGGTTTCATAGAATTCCAAGGCGACTTTATAGTCCTTTCGGATATCTGAATGCTCTTGTGGCGACTCGGAGTCTTGGTCTTCGTGATGGGACGGGGATTGAGTTTGTGGGAAATCGTATTCGTCGACGAATTGATGAAGTTTAGATATTTGGGTCCAGATGTCCGGAGGAAGTAGCGATTGAGCTACCATGGCCGGACTGGCAAAGGTGGAAGTAGCCGGGTTAGTTTAGTGTCTCGGAAGTTTTGCTCTGGACAGACTACTCACCTCGGAATGCGCATTTCACTCTCAAGCCAGATAGAATTGACCAGAGGGGCAAGCTGTGTCCTCTGTAGAGATGGAAGAAATGGCTTCATTATTGCTTGGAACCCCTTGACGCTGGCGAAAATTTCAATCATGTTAGACAGGGGCGTAGGAGAACGATCCACGCCCAGGCGAATCGTGGCCGTGGAAAGGTGCATGCTAATCATCGAGGCAAAGCAAAAGACAGGCTGCCAGTTATTCGGATCAATGGGTGATGAGATGAGCTCTCTGAAGTCTTTCAATCCAGCAGCAAGATGGTATGCCGAGGCTTTGGTATACTTGTCCTTGTTGGCTGGATAAAGATATGCGCGGTGGATGGCGGCGATGGCCAGGATACCATGCATAACGTACTTGTTTGCATAGCCCTCTGTAGGAATAACCACTTTCCAAACATGTCGTGCATCTTCACGCAAGGTGATGGTATTGCACGTCACGGTACAGAAATGGTGCATCAATTCCGCTACCATTCCCCAATCTTCCTTGAGCGCCGGAGCATCCTGAGCATCTTGGGGCGATCTGGGCAGGATTTGTAGCAAGTCGAATCGGTTTGGAGATTCGACTGCAATATCGGAATTCACAAGATTCCAGGGGAAATTGCCATGAGGGGTTGTCGCATTGCTCACGGAATGCGGCTGTGAGTAGACATCCGGTTGAGCAGGCCGCGACTGAGCTGCCGGGGATGCACTGGATGTTGGAGTATTATAGTGATCAACCGGCGCCACATAGCTGCATGGGACACCATGTTTGACACAGTTGGTACATGGGTATCGTTCATCACACTAGAAAGCACATTAGAAAAGACGGAAACAGGCGGAAGCGGAAGAGGACATAAAAACCTTGAGTCGCCGCGACTTACACTCGGGACAGCCGTTGCGCGACTTGCGATGTGACCTGCGCGGGCCCATTATAAAATCAGGCTGTACCTCGAGGTACCGAGTGAAATGAAGTAGGCAGAGTAATAAAAGAACTCGAACTCGAACTCGAACTCGGATACGAGCGCGGATACGAACTCGGATACGGATTCGACGGGATCCCCCAGCCCCACATTGATATCTTGCGCCACCTTCACTTCGCTTCAAATCCGTGTGTTTTATCAAACAAAGTGTCCTATTTTCTTCAATTGTGGGCTCTTCTATTTTAAGCCTTGATTATAGCTAGACTGATACACCAATTAAAGTCCTTCTATTCTGTATCAACCGCAATCGGGGAGCACATCGAGCAGTTGCCTGGAACTAGTGGGACGCGAAGTAACCGATAATGGACACGGCTCCGGTGGCTAAAGTAGCTTTGAATCTACATATAAACCCTTAGAACCCCCAGGTCTTTGGCTATACATCTTCATCAACCGTCTCGACAAGCTCAAGATGAACGCCGACAACCTGTATGGCTACAAGCCATCCATTGCAGCCGGTGTCATTTTCATCATTCTCTTCGCGCTCACAACCATCTACCATGTATACCAACTCACCAAAGCACGATGCTGGTATTTCATTCCTTTCGTGGTGGGCGGTATCTGTACGTTCCCTTGACTATTCAGATGTTTAAGAATCAAAATACTAATCTACAACAGTCCAAATCATCGGTTACATCTGCCGAGTCCTCGGTCACAACCATCTCGTCTCCGTCGCGATCTACGCTATGCAGTCCCTCTTCATCCTCCTCGCACCGCCGTTATACGCCGCATCCGTGTACATGGTTCTCGGACGGACAATCACCTATTTAAACGCGGAGAACCTAAGCCTCGTCCCCGTCAAATGGATGACCAAGATCTTCGTCGCAGGCGACGTATTCTCATTCCTGCTCCAATCAGCCGGTACGTCTGTATCCCATACGGCCGTAATATGCACTAACAACCCCCACAGGCGGCGGCCTCATGGCTAGTGGAAGCAGCAGCATGCGCACAACGGGCTCCAACGTGGTAATCGGTGGTCTAGTCGTACAACTTCTCTTCTTCGGCTTCTTCGTGGTGGGTGCGGCTGTCTTTCACTTCCGCATTCAGCGACGCCCGACATCGAAATCGCAGAATGAGCGTGAAATGACTCGCGGTTTGGGCTGGCGACAGCGCAATTGGGTGACTGTCTTGCTGGCACTGTACATTGTCAGCGCGTTGATCTTGATCCGGTCTATTTTCCGTCTTATCGAGTATAAGTATGGGTATGATGGGTATATTATGGCGCATGAATGGTTTGGGTATATTTTTGATGCGCTTTTGATGTTCGTTGCCATGGTGGTTATGAATGTGTATCATCCGGCTGTGATTTTGGGGGATGGGAAGAGTGGGACTTCTCAGTATTCTGAGGAGATGCAGTAGCCCATATCGATGACGGTGACATTTCTGCATATTGAGCGTTGCTTTGGATGTTCTTCTATTGTGTTCATTTGGTACCAATTATAGACAGGGATATCCAACTTTTGTACTCATGCAGTATCGAACAAATCATATCTCATAAAATCATGAATAGGGCCTATATTCTGCGCTACGACGCAGTTCATGGCTTTTCCGCATAGTCCCATTCAGGCCATTCGCATAGGGATCCGACCTTGAGACTCCAGTACCGCGAGTCGAGACAGGCAACAAGCTAGGACCATAATCCAGCTCGCCACTCCGCTGGGTTCGCGCCAGGCTGATAATTTTCTCAAACTCCAGTGCCTGAAGCTGCTCTCCGCGGTCTGGTATCGGCGGGGGGTCGTTTTTACAGGAGAGCCAACGACGACCCATGCGGATGAAGTCGCCGATATCGTCCACGGAAAGGGCCACGATGACAAGCGGGATTGAAATTGCGAAGCCCACGCCGAAGGTGTATTTGGCGACGTACGGGAGGTTTAAATTCTCGAATTCTTTCATGTTGATGGTGAAGATGGAGGTGATGAAGGATAGGGGTAGGAACACGATGGTGACGATGGTGAAGACCATGATGGTCTTACTCTGGCGGGTTGTTCCTGCTGCTTGGTCGCGAGCGAAACGGGCTTCGAAGGCGTTGGCGTGTTTCTGCTTCAGGTCGAGCAGGTCTGTGATGGAGTGGTAGATGCGTTCGGCTTGCTTGTCCATGCGCTCGATATCCTTTAGGTGCATGTCGATCATGCGCTGCTGGTCCTTGAATCGTTTCTTGACTTCATGCTGGGAGCGGTGCTGCCCTTGGTAGATCTCGCAGATCACCTCTTGGAAATCTTGGAGAACGTGTTTCTGATGCTCCAGCACGGTGCGAATCATGTTTAGCTCATCTCTGATATCCTTGGCTTCTGCAAGGAGATCCGTTTCTTCGCCGATGTCGAGGAGTCGGTCGACAAAAAGTGGCTGGCCATCGTCAAGATAGAATTCCTCGTCATCACCCGAGTCTTCCTCTGCAGCTCCGTCACGGCCATGAACTGAGCGAGCCGAGCTGCGGGCGAATTTGTTCAACTTGCGGTGGCTTTTAAGCCACGCCGACGCCTGCACAGACGCATGGTTGAAGCGATTGAAGAGTAATGTCTCTCTATCAGTTGCTATACCAATGGAGGACTCGAACATGTCCAAAAACTGATACTCATCGTCTCCGAGGCGGTGCCGGTCAAACACCCCCGAGCATCGATTAGTGATGATGATAGCAAGGTCATACACCGACTTGACAGGGTCGCGAGTTTTCGAATTGATGTCTTCAATGATCCCATCCAGCACATTTAGCGGATCATTCTTCGGTTGATCCCACCGTTGGGGGAAACTAGTGACGATGAGATTTGTCCCCAGAACCCACATCCATAGCTGATCAACCATGAAGATCTTCGGATCCGTTCCTGGTCCATCTCGACCGGGGCCTTTGGTCTGGTACCGGTAGACAACCTGGTCTTGGTCGCGGCTCTGGGTGTCGATGTTTGGGTAGAAGAACTGGTCCAGCGTTCGACGAACATGGAGCGAAGTGGTCGAAGAAGACAAGTGAGCATCAAGCAGCATTTCATCCCGTGTTCGAACCTTTTTGATGCCCCGTGGCTGAAAACTCATCGTCTCAGCTCGCTGAATGGCGTCCTGCATCCTCTGTCGCCGTTCTGCAGTCTCGAAATGCAGATACGGCATGAACACGCATACATTGCATGCAGACAGAAGACTATGAGGGTCTTTGCATAAAGTTGATGCGGTCGAAGGGGATAATCGAGCCGGTTTGTCACTCGAACCCCACGGCGACTTGCTCTTGGTCTCGGTCTTGGGGGTTCCCGGATTGCTGCTCCCTTTGCCGCGCTTCTGGTTATTTTTGCCCTTCTTTCCACCTGCAATGCTCTCGTCGTGTGAATTTGATTCAACGCGGTCAAGCTTACTGCTTGATCCCTTCTGTTTGCGACTGACCGTGGTATCCACCGTGCTGAGTGAAGGAGCATATTGCGGCTGCTCCTCCGTTTTCTCTTCCTCTCGTCGCCGCATGAGAGTCCGCGGTGTATTCTGACACAAGGGACGCATGAAATGTGAATGAATCTTCTGACCTCGGTGTTGATAATTGAATGACTTCTCAAGGCCCTTGAAGCCGTCCACATCATGAGCACCTTCCTCAATAAACGACTTCGTCATGAGAGCCTCCACCCAAGCCATATTATTTGCCGGTAAATGGATCCAGCGAAAGTCAGTAACACGGCTATCAGCAGGGACAGTGGTCACAGCCTGCTTCCGAGGATTCTCGGGATCTCGGCCGTAAAGCAGATTATACACGGACATCTTCTTCACACGGTTCTCATTATGGAAGTTGCCAAAGTCGACGACGGTCGCATCAAAGGCCGCACTGGCATCTTTCATGTCGTCGGAGAGAGAGTCAACATTGTTGAACGGAGCAAGGAGTAACACGATATCTTTGCGCTTGAATTGAGCAGCACGCAAGAACGGAGTGCTGCCAAAGTTGTCTCGAACCCGACGTTTCAAGTCCGGACGCTCCAAAAGACGCTCCACGACCTCGCGGTGCCCACCTTGCGCAGCAAGATGTAGAGGCGTAACACCATTCAGCAGTTGGCTGTTGATATGAGAGCCTGCACGCAGGAGAATACAAACAATCGCCTCGCAACCCCTCTCACAGGCATTATGGAGAGGCGTCCATCCACCATCACTGCGAGCATTTACCGCAGCCTCATGCTGCAACAAAAGCTGCACGATATCAGCCCGATCATGCGCAGTCGCAATATGCAGCGCCGTCTTCCCTCTCAATTCCGTCGCATCAATCTCAGCCTTGGGCCCATCAGGCCTAGTCAAAAGCAATTGCGCCAGGCGCCAATTCCCCGTCGCACAAGCCCAATGCAACGGCGTCCTCCCAAGCTCATCCTGCCCATCAACACCATCAATCTGACAATCTGTGCGTAGCAACAACTCAACAATCTCATCACCCCAACCCCATCGACACTCCTTATCAGCCGCAAGATTATGCAACGCATTCCGCCTGCGATGGTCCCTGGCATTCACATTCGCCCCGCGCATAATCAACAGCTGCAAGATATCCACATGATTCTTCCACGCCGCCGTCATTAGCGCCGTTCTCCCCTCTCTATCCGTACTATCCGACGACGCCCCATGATCGAGCAGCAGGCGCACAATCTGGTAGTGGTCGCGCTCGACGGCCCGGAGAAGCGGCGAGAGCCGATTACTAGCCACGTCCGTCTTCGCGCCCTGAGTGAGTAGGAACTCGGTTGCTGAGACGCAGCCTCGCTCGGCGCTGCGCATTAGACCCACACGTAGGAAATTGTCGCTGAGTTGGCCGTGCTCGTGCGCTAGCGTGATTACCTTGTGCAGGGACTCGGCGTCGTCGTTCTCAGCGGCTCGCAGTAGTCGCGGCTCCAGCCGTTCGTGGCCATCACTGTTCATGCTGGAGGACCGGGGCATTGTGAGAGGGGGTATTCGATATAGGGGTCGGCGTTGTTCGGATTATTCCATGATGGCTTTTTTCGGGGGGCGTTTGGCTGGCTTGCACGGATAATGGGAGGATATGGGTGGGAAAGTCAAGATTTCTTCAGCCCGGGGCTAGATGGATGCATCGCTTCATTAGTCAGGGCATATCTGCGCTAAGACTGATTCTGTCCCCAAGCTTGGGGGGGAATTGCCCCGTTGGATCTGCGGCTGGCGTGGCTGCACAGCCTCGTATTCTGTGCATGGTGGGACGGTGCACGGATGTTTGCAGAGTCGACTCAGAGTCGACTCAGAGTCGGCTGCAATCAGCCTTGAGGTTTTTTCAACGCGTCAGAACTAACCGAGATACCTCCAGCGAAGCAGACCATGGCGGTCGAAGATTCAACTGAATATCTTGGAAGTGCTTCTTGGATCGGGACTGACGAGTACGAGCCAGGCGATGAATTCCATGAGCGGGCCACGACATTCCTTGCGACGGTCAAGTGGGACGTGCTGGCGTCGATTTCTTCACGCCTTCGTAAGGGCGTCTCCTGCAAGTTTAGCGGGACGTATTCTATCGGTCACTTCAACATGGTCCGCCGCATTGCATTTGCCGACGGGGTCAGCTGGGTTGCAAGGGTAAGGCTACCAGAGCTATTTGGTGAGCGCGAGGCTCTTGATATGGCCAGCACTCTCAAGGTGGAAATATCTAGTATGAAGTTTTTGAAGTATGTGGTATACGGGCGATGTGTGGGAGTCGGGCTGACTTGGAAAAGGGCCAAAACCTCCATCCCTGTTCCGGAAGTGCATTCCTACAGTCTCGATCTAATGAATGACGTTGGCGCCCCGTATATTCTAATGGATTATATTCACGGAACGGTTGCGACAGAATTACGAGAGATGAGAAAATGTGACCCCGATCTGTTTGGCACACCGAACCAAGATCGGAAGTTCAGGCAGCAAATGGCAGACATTCAAGTCAAGCTGTCGTCGTTCACGTTCGACCAGATTGGAAGCCTCTATCAGGATGAACAGACCTCTGACTTCTTCATCGGCCCAGACGTCGAAACCGGCAAGGGGCCTTGGGCGTCCTCAGTGAACTACTACACCGATCTCGCGAACCACGTTCTCCAAGCGTGTGTACGTAGCGCAGAGCCTGAGGTCCAGACGAGTGTTTCGTTTGCAATCCCGAGTGTCTTCCAACACCTTATTTTGCTATATAGCCAGAGCTGTTCTATGGGAGGTCCTTTCAACCTCGTGAACCGCGATTTTGGAGCCCACAACCTTCTCGTGAACGACGATTTCGAAATAGTCGGCTTAATCGACTTGGACGGAGTTATGGCTGCTCCAATGGAGGTCGTCGCCCAGTATCCAGTCTTGACTGGGCTGGACCGAGAGCCTCCAGGACACGTTGAGACCAGACCAGCTGCAAAGGACCGCATCAGGATGACAGAGCCGAGGCTCAAGGAATACAAAGACTTAATAGGAACCGCCGAAGCCGAAATGAACGTCGACGAGGGGAACACACCGATTGCGAACCTGATGTTATCAGATGCCGCTAGCGTATTGCAGGGTCTTGCGATACAGGGGCCACCAAAAATTTGTAAACGACCAGTGGATGGAAGCATACGTGAGGCTGCTCCACAGCTCCTGCATGAGAGACTTGGGAGCCACCGGTATCCCAACTGCGATCCTGGATACCGATGAATAAATGACTTCTCCTGCCGAGCCTTAAGGCAATGCCGAATCTCGAGATTGTGTAAGGCCCACCATGGGTGTAACGGTATATGTAAATGTGGAGATATACTTATGTCGAATTGACTCGAGAGGTTCCATGGTTCATTACACTCGAAGAGGAAGAAAGACAACAACTCAAATCGACCACATCGTACACTCCATTATGAAGATATTAGGATCTATTTTCAATCGGACTGTCACCGGCGGATCCAATAACACATTTACGAGAAACAGGGGGAATCCAGCACAAAAATGAAGAAAAGAAAAAGAGACACAATCCTCGCCCCGGAGATGCTGATGCTTGATATGATTATAATTATGATGCCGGTGCTCTGCTCCTCCCGTAAATTGAAAGGTTGTTTTTTTGGTTCTCGCTTCCCTATGCATCGCGCCGTTTCAACCCTGTGGTTCATGTCACAATATGCGCCTATCAACAACACGAAAAGAAAAAAAAAAAAGAAAAAAAAAATGAGATGAGAAAAACGGACGTGAGGGCATGGGTGAACACCGCTCGAACACCAAATGTAAAAATGACCATGGCATTCTTTAGTGCTTCTTCTTGTCCTTCTTGGGCACTTCCCTTAGGATGTCGTCGAAGCTCATGTTCGGGTTGAAGCGGCTGACGGGGCGAGCAGGAGGTTCGATCGGAGCAATGCCGGCAGGCAGTGGAAGTGCCTCGAGACCCGGGTAGATGGAATGACGATGCTCCGATCGATTGGCCGCACCGGGCGAGCGTGTGCGAGGGATGGCGGGTGGAGGCGGCGTGAGGCCACCTGGAAGAGGTCCCATCATTGAGGCCGGCGGTTGTGGGTCGGAAGAGGAGCCAGCGGATGACTGCTGGGCCGGGTAGGGTGAAGAGATGGACGAGTCGTTCTCCTCGAAGT
This sequence comes from Penicillium silybi, assembly GCA_027569585.1. NCBI lineage: Eukaryota > Fungi > Ascomycota > Eurotiomycetes > Eurotiales > Aspergillaceae > Penicillium > Penicillium silybi. The sequence continues at coordinate 1,205,435 of JAPDFI010000001.1, read as the reverse complement.
CTTCCACCATCGGGGGTTCAATCAGTTGGCCAGCCTCGGCCCACTGCTCGGCCACCTGCCAGCAGTGACTGCGGCGGTAGACACCTTCCACGCCGTTGATGACCACGTCGGAGGGCAGACTCACGACACCGGCACCACCTGCAACTCCAAACCAGCTGCGGGCGGTCTTGGTATCGTTGTGAATCCAGGGTGCTCCACCGCGAGGAGCGATACAGAGGAAGTACTCCACACCTTCCGTGAAACGAACGTCGGGAACGTTCATGACGAGCATGGGTAGGGACTGGATAACCGCGTACAGGAAGATCCACTGGCCGCAACGCAGGTCGATCAAGTCAGAAACGCTCTTGCCGTTGGCACAACGACGTTCAAACTGCATGAAGCCCTCGATGAAGGGAGTGGGACGCATGCTCTCACGGGTGTAAGATCCCATCAGAACAGCATTGACATCGGCACTTTTAAGCTTCTTGCCATTCTGCTTAGCTTCCTTCTTCGCATCGAGCGGCTTACGGTGCAGCGGCTGCACCGACGGCAACTGGGGGATATCGAAGGGGATTGGGGGAAGAACAGGCGGGGTGCTGCGATCGTACTCGCTCAGCACCTGGCGAATGGCGCGGACGGTCATGTCTTTGGGGTTAGTAGAGGTATTATCACCACCCGCGCCAGAAGCGTCTATCGTGCGGGTGGTGAGGGCTGTGCGGTCAACCAGAAGGTCATAGAGGTCGGTAAAGTCGCGGTAGAGATCCAGGAGAAGGAGACGGTTCAGGCCGCTCTCCTCGAATTCGTTCTTCTTCGACCGAGCCTTCGGTGGCCACGAGCCATACTTCTGTCGGTAGAAGCCCAAGGTGAAGCGGCGGAATTCCATAAAGCCGGTCTTCCAATTCTTGAAACGAACGACCTTGCTTTCGACGGAGGTGGTCGAGTTTGCGATACCCGAGAAGACCGATGGGAAGTCAAAGTCCTCAAGTTTGCCGTATAGACCTCGAAGACGAGAGTCGAGATCGATGAAACCACGCTCGAGTCGCTTCTGGGTGATGGGGTGGATGAAGCCGAACTTCGGGCTCCGCAACTGCTTGATCTCGTCCAGCTTTCCAACACCGTGGACGAATCCTTCGAGATAGAGGGGGTAATATCGCAGTCGTTCGCCAAGAACAATCGCCTCAATAGTCTTTTCGCGACTCCTGCGCACATCGGCCAGGCGCAGTTCGTCACAGTAGTTGCTGAAGCTGGAGGTGGCGGTTTCACCGAAGTTAGACCCATCGAGGTTGGAGAATTCGAATCGGGCGAGCAGTACGGCGACATCCATGAAAATGCTGAAAAGTGAAGAAGACTTGGGCGTCGCGATGAGGGACTGTCCCAAAAGGAAGGCAAACAAGTTGCGGAACAGGAGAAGGGTCTCAGTATCATCCTGAGACAGGCGGCACTGCGGGTTCGACACATCACTGTTCAATGGGATGGGCAGGTATAAGTGCAATTCCTGCTCCTCATCCACACCGTCTTCAAAGGCCATTCTTTGGCTGCCCGAGCTGTCATTGTCATCGTCTGCAAGCCGGTCTTGCGGGGTCAGAGGTGGAGAGATGGGGTTTTGGAGGGAGAGAGTGCGCGTAGGCTGCTCCAGGCCGTTGGTTTGGGAATCGGTGCCGCGGGCGAGGAATGTGAGGGAGGGAGATTCAGCGAAAATGGTCGAATCCACCTTGAACGAAGCCGAGCGGCCGGTGTTCTGAGGGAACAGGTATACATAGGTATCACCTTGTTCATTCCACAATTCAGAGACCTGACAGAAGGCGAATAGAGTCAGTATTTGTCGATCGCGTTTCGATTGGTTCGAGCTTGTTCATACCTGATCTCCTCTCGCGAGGGGTCCCATGTCATAAACCACCTTCTGATCGAGCCCGGCAATCCACGCGCCGGGCAGGGCGGGGGCCGGTGGCCGCTTGTCCACCGAGCTTGCCCGCGATCGTCCGGCCATTCCAGGCATCCAGCTTCGGCGTTTGGATGGCGTGCTCGGGCGGGAATCTGGAGTGGCACCCGGGATAGCCAACCCGGCCGAACTGGAGGGCCGGCTGAAATCGCGACCCCTGCTCCGAGGACGGCTGTCAACGGGCGAACTGGGAGCGCTGCTGGCAAGATCGTGATTCACGGCCAGGAGCGATGGTGGGGGCGGGAGACTGTCCAGATCGAACCGCTCCCTCTGAGAGGAGTTAGGCACCGTCCTAGGCTCCGAAAATGCGGCATTGGGGGTCGAGACATGGCGAGTTGGCCGCGAGCTGCTGCGTCGCCGGCGATCGTTGGAGATATCGTTGGGGATCCCTGAAGCGGTAGGCGATCCAGGTCCATTCTGATCCTTATGCCCTCCCAGCGAAAACAAGGACGAGATGCGCTTCGCCGATTTAACGGGAGCAGACAACATCTTTCGGATGCTCTGTTGGTGGAGGGGGGAGTTCTGGTGGAGTGGTCGGAAAAGAGAGAGAGAACCGAAGGGTGTTGGCGGGAGGAGTGAGATCAAGCGCACTGCATGGAAATCGGAATGAAAGAGAGCAGCAAAAGGGGACGTGGAATGGATCGGCAGGAGGGATTTCGAGAATGGCAGGGGAGAAGTGGAATGGAGAGTTTGGTGTGGAAGAAACAGGCCGGATCAGGGGGGTTTGTTTGATCCTGTTTCAGGAGATGAAAAGAAAGGTAGAGTTGGCTTTGCAATTCTTTTTTTTGCTAGATGGTGAGTTCGGTAGTAAAATAACAAGAGAGCATCACGGAGCACATTCGATCCGGTTCCTTCTGCATGCCAATAATAGCTCGCATGCGGATGATGGATTCCTTGGCTGTGCTGCAGTGGATCCTTGGGAGGGGAAAAAAAAAAAAAAAAAAAAAAGAAAAAGGACCGCAATTCGCCCGAGGACGATCCTGTAAGCTTACTTGCTTTCCTTCCTAGCTGCATAGAGAAAAATATTTTTCTTTTCAATTATTAAATGTCGATGTTTGAGAGATCCAAGGTTGGGGCGCCTTACACTTCCGTGCCTGACCCGGCGTGGTATACGCGCATGACTGAGCGAAAGAAAATAGAAAATAGTAGCCGTAGACCTGTTTTTTTAATGTCTTGCAGTCTGCCTAAAAAGCAAATAGCCCGCAATCTAGTCCAATTGGAGCCGGCTCGTATGCCACGGTTTGCCGCAGCGATCCGACCGGCGATTGCCCGCTATGAAAAAAAATGGGGCGATGCCTCATCCTTTCCACGGGCCCGAGAGAGCCTCGCGAGCCTCGCGAGCCTCTTGAGTATCTCCAGGATATGTGCCTCATGTACGTAGGTTACTTCCTTCATATTATACATCTGTCTACAGTAGATACTGGGGTAGTATCCTGCGGTCCGCTGTTCCTGAACCTGTTCCCCTCACGGCGTTGGGGCGGTTCCGCTCTCGCTTCCATAAAATCCCCGATCTCGGGTCCCATAGACTGGATCCCTGGAGCATCTGCGACAATCTTTCTGCTCTCAATTCCAATTCTTTCGAAAAATGGCTGTGCCCACCGAACCCATCGATCTGCTCTGCGGTTGGCCCAACCCCACGCTCCTCCCCGCCCCCGATCTCCTCCGCTCCGCCACTACCGTGCTGACCGACCCCTCCATTGCGCATCCCGGTCTGCTGTACGGCCCCGATGAGGGCTATGAGCCTCTTCGTGTCCACATAGCCAAGTGGCTGGAGGCCTGGTACCGACCACGCCAGTCAATCAGCCCCGCCCGCATTTGCATCAGCGGCGGCGCTAGCCAGAACCTCGCCTGTATCCTTGCCGTCTTCACCGATCCCCTATACACCAGAAATGTCTTTATGGTCGACCCAACATACCACCTGGCAGGCCGCATCATGGATGATGCAGGCTTTGCCGGGCGAGTACGTGGCATACCGGAGGATGATGAGGGGATTGACCTGGACATTCTAGAAATGAGGCTGCGCCAGGCTGAGATCAAGGCTCAGGCGGAGGGAAACACGGAACCGGTATCGTAGATATCGCATTTGCCATGTGTAGCGCATAGCAGAGGTATACTCTTGAATTGCCGACTAACATATCACCCCAGAAATTGAAACCTGCCCGGCCTTGGCGCAAGATCTACAAATATATCATCTACGCCGTCCCCACATTTGCTAACCCCTCCTCCAAGATTATGTCCCTGCATCACAGGGAACAATTGGTTCGGTTAGGTCGCAAGTATGATGCACTTCTGGTGACCGATGATGTCTACGACTGCCTGCAGTGGTCTGCAACCCGTGGGGAGAAAGCCCCCGAACACGCTTGCATGCCACGACTGGTGGACATCGACCGGTACCTGGATGGGGGTCTGGCGGATGAATGGGGTCACGCGATTAGCAACGGCAGCTTCAGTAAACTCATCGGACCCGGGACCCGCACCGGATGGGCAGAGTCGACGGAAAAGGTTGCCTTCGGATTGTCGCAAGTGTAGGTCCCCCAGTTGCGTGTGCGGTGAATGATTGAACTGTCAACGTACATGGCTAACGTAACGGATGTCGCAGAGGATCGTCTCGGTCTGGTGGAGCTCCCTCACAGCTCTGCTCAACCATCATAGACCAACTACTTCCCTCGGGCTTCCTGCAAAACCATATCTCGCAGGTCCTACAACCTGCATATGCGGAGCGGTACCACGACCTGTCGGCTGCGATTGAGGAACACTTGGTTCCCTTGGGAGTGAAGGCCGCTACGCCGTCTACGGGTGTCATGGGCGGGTACTTCGTTTGGATTACCCTGCCACCTCCACTGCGCGCGACGGATATCGTGGAGCGGGCCCAGAAAGAACAAAATCTATGTCTGGCGGGTGGCGATCTTTTCCAGGTGGCGGGTGAAACGTCGGGCCCGGCGGATCGCTTTGGAGACAAGCTTCGCCTCTGCTTTGCGTGGGAAGAGCCGCGTCACCTGACGGAGGGAGTGCGTAGGCTTGCACGTGTCCTGCAGGTGGCTCTGTAGAGCGAGACTGTTCACGACCAAGTTCGAGACTGTTCACGACCAAGTTAGCGCGGCGCTAACGTGGTCGGAGATGGACGATCCGTTCGGGGAGGGACGCGTGGCTTGCCTAGAGGCAGCAACGATATATAGTAGTGGCTGGGAGCCCTGTAGAAAAAGAGAGAAGATGCAATGTACAGTCTCGCAGATTTCCACAATTCTATACGCATATATCTACTTCCGATGTCGATGTATTTTCCAGCGTCGGATCGATGCTGTCCATGTTGGAATGTGCCATGGCATCGCTTAGTCACTATGGGGCCGTGGACCGAGACCATGGAACCTCTATTTACTTCTACTATGCAGGTATTCTTGCTCACCCTGCTCATTTGTTCAAATTGACAAGGTCCTCGCCCGTAATTTGGGCAGGTCCAGGTGCGATCGGAGATCCCTAGTCAAATTCCACTATCGCCAGGACTGCTTATGTACTGCCT